>SMDT01000753.1:0-629170 GCA_005392925.1 Aquilaria sinensis | reverse complement strand
ACTGTTCCTTTTGTGAGTTTTTGGATTTGGAGCAGAAAACACTTATTTTTCTTTTTCATTGTCAACAAATAGTCTAATGGACACAATTTTAGAAGCTTAATGAGTAGCTAGGTGGGCATCAGGGAATGATACGCTAATAAGTGGATATACTGAGAAAGTTCAATGGCCAATATTATATTATGGGAATTTAGTTAATAATTTAACCCTCCTTCTTGAAAAATCAGCTAGCTAGCTACTTTCCGATGAACTTGTCCGTATATACACACACACACACAAATATAAAAACCAAGTACTGTAGTGTGGTAAAATTTGTGTACGGATGGGAGAGTTGAAATTGTGGGGCTCATGCGTCTTTTGCCCGGTGGGTGCTTTCCTTCAGGAAATGGTACTGCTGGCCAGACGGATTCTCCTTTTGTGCAATGGAAATGCAATCGCTTGAACTAACTGCTTTTCATTTATACGAGTAATTAATTAAATTTAATTGGACGTAACATTAATTTATAATAACTACTCTACACTACACTATACCATTGATCTGTACACTAGTCCCTCATGTTTTTGTACCCGATGTGGGCTACTGCCATCTACATCTGCAATATCACTCTCCACATGCTACCCCTTAATTAATTCCCTCTCATTCTTGAAATGGGATATATATATATATATATATATACCTATACCTCTTCTTAAACCAATGCACTTTTTTTTTCTCATAGATTAGCTGTATAGTTAAATTAAGGGAATTGAAAAATATATAAATGGACAACTTTTTTCGATTATCAAAAATAATTTTAACTGTCAGCTTTGCTTCCTGGTCTCCTTGTTGCAAGAAAAAGTACAAGGCCCCTTTAATTTCCCCATGTAAGGGATCTAGCAACCTGAAACCTAATTATCATCAATCCTCAAAATTGTTAGTACCAGGCGATAATCAGCAGTCACATTAGCTACCTAATTACTATTGGCAATAAAAGAATTTATTAGAAGAATTAGGTAATTAGCTGCCTAATTACTAGGGGTGAAAAAGAACTAAGGTTTTTTTGGATAGCTCGAGTTCGAACTTAAATTGAAACTTTTCGAGCTATGCCTATTCGAGTTTGAGCGAGTTTGAGCTTGAGCTAGAAAATGGGCTTGAAATTTTTTAGGTTCATCCTCGAGTCTAAAGACACCCAGCCCTATGAGCTCATGGGCCTAACAAGCTTGAGCCTTCCTCCCATTGCCATCCATTCTATTACAGTGTTAGTGCCTTAGCTCGATAGCGTTACCCTTACAGCCTTACCCGACAATTGCACCCAATCGACTGTCAACTAGTCCTACCAAACCACGATGACGACATTGTAGGTGGTGATTGTCAACAAAATAGCCCCACCCAAGATTGACGATGCCGACACCGCCACTACTGCTGCAAGTAGATGCCGGTAGGGATAATTATTCAGTTTATTCAGTTTGAATTGAACTGAATTAGTTGATTTATTCTGTTTTCAGTTTCTGATGATAAGAAACATAATAGATTGAATTAGTTTGTAAAACACCAAACTCAAACCAAACCAAATTAATTGAAAAATATGGGAGTAAGATTTTGTGAGTGATAATAAGAAAGAGACGAGTGTGTTTTTGTTTTTCCTTCCAAATTCCATTTAGTATGGAAGATTTATTATCCATGGAAAGAAAGAAACTAAAATATAAGCTAATTTGAGTTGGTTTGTAGGTTTATAGTCCACAAAAAAAATTTGAAAAAAAAAACTAATAACAAAAATTCACTTATCGAATTAACCAATATCTCAAACCAAAACTAAAATATTGTTATTATTTGGTTTCAACTGAAACCTAACTGAATTACTAAATCGAATTTTCAAACTATTTCAATTTTTTTGGTTTAAACTCATTAATACTAATCACCCCTAGATGTTGGAGACCTAAATCGGCAACTTGAGGATAGACTATGATGGCTCCCTTGTCGAAGTGAGGACGATGATGACTTATTTGTGAAGTTCATAAAATCAAGATAAAATAGCAAACAATTAGAAAGTTTGAGATATGTTCTTTAATTTTTGCTCCCCTAGTTATCTATGTAAGAAAAATTGTAAATTTAGTTTTCTTTTTTCATCTAATTTATAGTTAATGCATCAAAGATTTATATATTATTCAAGCTTAGCTAATTTCTGTCTAAAAATTGAGTTCGAGTAATTTGAGCTCAAACCCAAATAATACTTAATAGTAAAAGGCCGAACTTATTCCTAGTGTACTCCGGCCTTTCACCCCCGGCTAATTACTTGGTTAAAAGTTATATATATTTACCATGACAGACACACAATCATCCATCCTATAATTACATATTGAATCGAGGGTAAGACGTTTATCGCGGTAAGTGACGGTATAGCTTAGCGGGTGAAGATGAGAAATATAGGAGCGAGAAATGGTAAAACTGATCGAAGGGGATCAGCGATAGATTTGACCAGTCGGGCATCTTCACTGAACCCGCCTCTAACAAATGTACAGAGGGTACGTAGTTGTCAGAAGCACCAGGAGAGGAAGCAGAGGCAGAGCTCTCTCCCTTCCTTTAATCAAAAATTAGTTTACTTTGTCCTTATCATGTAATATACTACTATCACATACTGCTAAACTTTTCCTTCTTTTCATACAACAAAAACCCACTAGGCTGTTACTAGTTATTGTTATTTAGCTAGCTACCAGCATGAGGTTTGATTAATAGTACTTATTAATTAGTCAACTTAGGGCTAGCTAGCTGGCTAACTAGCTCCAGATAGTTGTTCCACTTCTACCCTAGCCGGCCCATCTCTACAGCGCGCTTGCTCTAATTTCATAAAGGCCGGCCCCCGCGCGCGCGTTTACTTTCATTTTATGGGTCCTATTTTTATTTGTTTCGCGAAAGTAACCCTAATTTTGCTGAAAAAGATGGCAGTCTGTCTCGGCCTGAGCCTGTCATCTTGCAAATGTTAAGTGAAGGGAGCCATCCATCGAGATCGAAGGCCAATAATAATCTTTCCTTTTCTTACATTGAGGCAGAAATATTGGCTCTAACGGTAAAAGTTGAAGTGACTTATGGTCCTGTCTAACCCCCGCGGGCCGGCTTTGAATGTCTGTGGTTATTGGAGCACCCATCCCACACCAACTGTTCATGTTGGTGTTGGCTGCCAATTTTAGACCCACCCCTACTCCTCCCCCATTTTCCAAACAACCCTAACTTTTCTGTCTTAGTACGTAATTCAGCATCTCATTCTAACATACTTGCCTCACAGAAAAATTAAGAAAAAGAAGACAGAAAAGGGTATTAGTATTACCATGTGTATGACTGAGTTTATATATATGTGTCTATTATATTTTGGTATATAGTACTAGAGGCTAAATAAGATTATGAGATTTGAATATTTGTTTTTATAATAATTGTTTTATTGTACGTTGTTTATTTGTACATACTGCGGTAAAGTATGGCCAACTGGCTTGGTCAATCACCTATTGTCTCTGTAGCTACTAGACTTGTATGGGTGGTTTCCGGCATGTATCTCTCTCCCTAGAACTTAATCTTTCATCTCATCCCAGCTTCTTGCTGGTCATTTAATATATCACCAGTTTTGCCGATAAAAAATAAAAAATGGCTTAGTTAATTGATGATCGAATATTTTCACTTAAAAATCCACTTCAAGTTTTAGGTATTTTCACTTTAAAAACCAGGGTAATGATTCACCATTTTTTTTTTGGTATTTAAAAGGCAAATTGAACCTTAAATTAAGGTGTCGATGAAAGATTTTAGGATGGCCCAGGTTTTGCTACATTAGGATGTTTAATGAGATACGTAGAATGCCTCTTGGTTTTGATATGTTTATTCAATCATAGGGGCCGTGATGCTAATAAGGTTGCACATTATTTATTATTTTTATTATTGTTGTTGTTGTATTAAAAAACATTTACAATGTACATTAGGGTATAAGAGATTACTTAGAAAAGTTGTTGGTATATATTCTTGAAACTTGTAGGATTTAAAGCCACATTTTGAAGTATTTAGTATATAACACAACTATAGTGAGACCCGAACCCAATGGAAGGTTAGAGCATATCCGAGTCCTAGTGACTGGGCTACGTGCTCCCGATGGCTGCACGTCTATGAATTCGGAAGGCTATTTTGTTTTGGGGCCTCCCTTTTCCAGGTTCATTGCTGGATTGAACTTCTGAGGTTTTTTTCTTAATAAATTTCCTTTTATTTTGGCCCCACCAGCTAGTCCGTTGTTAATTGTTATTTTGGGGATATTACTCAGACCAAGGCTTGAGTTCCAATCCGTAACATTGCCTTGCCTACGCAATGTTGTGAAAAATGCAATATTGTGGTTCAACAGTTTCCAGGTGTTGAATATAAATAGACATCAACGCCCAAGTACTCTATTTGTAAATGCTTGCCAATAAAAAAAAGAAAATTTCTTTCCTCAGGAAAAAATAAATTATAAATACCACTATAATTTCTAACTGGGCTGGCCCGCCCGACATTTGAAGTTTGGAATTCAAGAATAGATTAACCTTCCCCACCTTATGAATCTTGTTTGTGCAAAAAAAAAAAATTAAAAAAATTAAAAAAACACGGAATTTTATTGTCATAGAAGTCCTATTAGGAAGTTATATTAATCATCATAAAAAGCATATCAAAATTTTTTGCCATTGCGTCATATTGTATATATTTGCAGGGAATATACTGTAGAGTTTAAGGTACAATTCTAAGTGACTTTCATCGCTATGAAAAATTCATAGGGAAAATCCTAGAAAAACTATTGATGTTTCTCCTCTTACTCAATTATGTCAATCAACTTTTTATTTTGGTCAAATATGACATCAATGTTTTTAAGTTTGTCTAATTATTACTACTGTTACTAAATTGGTTCAATTATGTCATCAATGTTTCTAAACCAAATTTACTGTCAAGGGGAGGTTAACTTGTGGATGACTTGTGCCCATTTTGCAGCGGTGAATTGGAAACTTCCAACCATGTTCTCTACAATTGTAATATCTCCTTACAAAATTGGATGCAGATTTTTAGTTGGTGGCATCTATCAGGTTTGTCGAGGGGCAACCTTAAGGAGCACCTTCAGGAAAATCATGTTAACCTTTGGAACAGGAAGCAAAATTGGATTTGGGAAGCCACTAAAATGTGCGCAACATGGATTCTTTGGTAGAAGAGAAAAAAAATTAGCTTCAGTTCTCAGTCTATCAAAATTCAAGAAACAGTGTCGGAAATTCAATTCTCATCCTTCTCTTGGATTTCCAACTAGTGTAAGAAATTGAATTGTTTTTGGTTTGAACGGTGCCACCACGCTGTTGCATCTGTCCAGAATTACTTATAATAAATCTATTATATTTTCTTTTTGGTCACATGTTGTAATTTTCAGAACAGTGTTGTCCAGTTCCCTATTGGACTTCACCTCTGGTCATACTTCCTCATTTTAATAAATATGTTTGTGCCGTTAAAAAAAATGGCATCAATGTTACTAAATTAGTCCATTTTGACCATTTTCATTAGTAGGTTGTACAATTCATTTATTCCATGGTCTGTGTGTTTACATGTTACCCTAAGTTGTAGGCCTAAGATATTACATTATCAAAAGTCACACGACAAATCCAAGTCACTGTTAGTCACTAGGAATGCTGACTAGCGGAGAGTAAAAGGAGAGGAAGAGCTACTTGCCCCAAGCTCACAACTCAACAATGACCCCATCTTGATATCCTTAAATTGATTCCTAACAACTTTTTTATTGAAAATTCAATCAAAGAAGAAGTGAATTATGCAACATACCAGTAAAAATGGAATAATTTGACCAACTTAGTAACATTCATTGCATAGTTTGCTAAACTTAAAGTTGAGTGCCCTAATTGAGCTAGAGGGCAAACATTAGTTATTTTTTTAGTGTTTTTGCCCAATTTATAACTTTTTAGTGCATAAAATTTATACAACAATAGAACATAGTTAATTAAGAAATCATAGTTTATCGCCATCTCTTTTCTTTTTTTTTCATAATGTTATTATCACCATCTCTTTTCTTTTTTTTTTTTAATAATGTTATTAAATTCAGGTTTCTACATGAGTCATTTTTATTTTTCTACAATTATAAAGTCCTAAAAAGTCATAGAGTTACAAGATATAACTGGAAAGCTCTTAAATATGTTGAAAAAAAGCATCTAAATTATCGTAGAAAGTCACTTCGCATAACAATTTTACTTATTAATACTCTAATACCACAAAAAATTGTGATGCCATAAACATACAATACAAGAAGAAAAAAAAAGTTTTGTAATCCATAGTTGATAATGAGAAGTAAAAATGTCTCAATTATTTAAAAAAAACACATGGAATATCATGACCAATAATAGTACTTCTTCTCTTGTCAGTTCATCATTTGAGAGGTCAAACTCATTTATGTGAACATTTTTGCCATCATTGGAATTTTCTTCATCTATATATCCATATCTTCATACATTTGGTAACCAAGGCAAAGTCATAGTGAAGGAAAATCAAATGACTCAAAGAGGCTAAGAAAAAAAATAAGAGATAATTTATATTTTAATTTTTGGTTATCTTTACTTTTTTTGCTTTAATTTTGAATTGCTTGGGTTTGGTTGTGTAAAAATTGAGTTTAACAATAACTTATACATTTTCTGCTTCCTATCATTTTTTAATGTAATTTTAGTATATCTGATTTAATAACATTCCTACATTTCTATAACTAAAATCTAGACTCTGCTCATTTTTACATGCATGTAGATTTCTAAGACTCAAGTCTAAATTTTAATAACCATGCTTTTTAATTTCCCTCTCTTCCCAATTTAATCTTTTGGTTATCAAATAAATTTATCAATTTGGAGTAGCCAATAAATTTGCGGATCCAATTTCTTACCACTTGACTTCTCTGTCTGAAGACTCTTCTTTATTGGGAATCATATGTTAAAAATAGAGTTATCAGACAAATCTTATTATAGAACATCAAAACTAAACCTATACGTCTCTTCACCTTATTAAATTAAAGCTCATCATTCATGGGAGTAAGGAACGGAAACTCCTTAAGCAAACTAATTACAATTTCAATTAAACATAAAAAATTTAGAGTATCATGCGTTAATACATTTGTCTGCAAAATTAGAGAGGCATTTTTCCACTGTTATATACTTTTATATAATTACATTGGCTAGGTCGATGAAACAGGTCGTGAAAAAATACTACCTACTAGCAATTTTTTTTTGTTAAAATGGTACTGCATTCTAATTATCTGTGAGATAAATAACATCTTACAAACCCATGGCATGAAACACTAAAGAATAAAAGGGATATATAAATTGGCTAATAAAACGCTATGTATCCCTACGACAATGAATAAAGGGAAAAGAATTGGATCAAGTTGAAATCTTCGAGATAAACCAGGATAATTCTGAAGAAGTAACTCATAAGTGACTAGGAAAAAAAGCTAGATAAAGGACAAGATAAATAAAAGAAATAACATACAATTATCCCAATTTATAATTTGTAAATGTCTAATAATCTAAGTCTTAATCGCTTTCTGCACCTCACTTGATATTCTCGTAGCCACTACAAGATGAACCAAATGGTTGTCCTATCGATGGTGGTGAAGAAATTTTGTGAATGAGAAAAAATGGTAAAAGTAATTGAGGATAATTGAGAAGTTTTTTCTTATTAACAAAAACTTCATTAAAGGCGGCAAGATGCTGAGAAGGCACATAAACCTAGCTAGAAGGAGGGGGCTAAACAAACCAAACCCATACTAGTTCTTTCTAACTATTGAATGTCAAGGAATGGTTTAAACACCAGTCTATAAAGCTAACATTGGTAAATCCGCTTCGTTTAGTCAGCAAAAAAAAAAAAAAATAGATCTAGCAAAAGATAAAATATTGAGATTGTTTACTAGTTTATCACTAAACACTTTGCTATTCCGAAGTAACCATATTCAGGTAGAGTAATTGTGAAAAATTAACCGGGTAGACCTAGATTGGTATTTAAACCTGGCCGGATCCACATAAAACAAGGGAGAAGAAACAATATAGGGAGAGAAGAGGGTGCAGCTTACCTAGTAACGATCTATGTACTTGTTACATTTTCTTTTTTATGCCTTTACATACCCAGACCATATAGGACAAGAGCATATTACAAAACTATAACATCATAATTATTTTTATTAACATAAGAAATGAAATAATTATATTTTAGAAATCACTAATTTTTTCATATAAATTTGAGTCAACTTTGCAAGAATTCGATAACTTATGTTTGTTTACATTATTTTTGTCTTATGGTAAGATAGAGTTCAGTTTATAAATAATACTTACAGAAAAACATATGCAATCTGTGTAAATAGAGCATAAGCAATCTTCCGAACCAAATAATTAAGGAACCATACTCATCGTAATGAGCAGTGAGGAATCTAAGTCATTGACTTTGTGATACCCAAGATCCAACATCTCAGATCCCTCACAATCCACCACCAACTGGAGTCTTTGATTTCCCATTATTGAGTGCATCAGAGGCGGATGTATGTATGTTGAAGTGGGGTTCACAAACATAATTTTTAATTAAAAAATGTGAATAAATTGCATGTAAAATTAACTGTCAATTTGTATTCATTTAAGTAAACTTAATCCAAACTTGATCTTTTTATTTTTACATTTTTTTTCTGAAATCAAATTTATTTAAAATTCAATATTATGTACACGTAATAATTCATTGAAAACACAATTTTTATATTCTTATTGAATTTTTTATGAATTTTTCTTTTTTAATGCCTCAAACTAAAAAATTCACAAAAATTTAATAAAATCATAAAAATATTCTTTTTGATGGATTATTACATTTACATAATATTGGTTTCTGAATGAAATTGATTTTAAGCAAAAAATATGTAAAAATGAAAATAAGAAATTTTGAATTAAGTTGATTTAAGTTAAAATGAATTGGCAATAAGTTTAAATGCAACTTTAAATTTTTCTTGGATCCACTATTCTAATTGAAATCTAGCAAAAAAGCAAAAGCCACTCACTATGAACACAAAAACAACTGTGAATCCGCCACGTAGCGCCACTAATATTTGCCTGACATAGATACAGTATATTGGACAATTTTAGTTGTCTGGCTCGGAAAGAACTACAACTTAATATAAAAACTAATTTATATACCTGGCAATATATCACGATTCTATTTTTATTTTTTAATTAGTTCTTGAAAATAATATATATGGATTTAAGTTACAGAGAGAACAAAAAAATGTGAAGAAGGTACTAAAAAATTGAATGACTAGCATGGGTCTAGACTAACAATATTTAGAAGAATACAAGGCACATGATGCTCACACGATGCAAGAATTCAATTGGTAGTAGCACTTTGAGGTAAATTCTAGATATATTTGAAGTATAATTTTCAGAAAATAGTTATATTTTTCTAATCTTATTTGAAGTATAATTCATTTTAATTTGAATCAACTTCATTTAAATTTTTTCGCATCATATTTTTTAATAAGATAATATTGTCATGATCCTTGGTTTTTTAATAAAAATTTGATTCGGTGGCAATATTTCAGCTATTTTATGAAGATTCTCGCAATAACTTGGTTCCATCTTATCAACCTCAATGTTTCTTAAATCATTACCCGTTAAGGCTCTTACATTTGAAAAAATATGAAAGTGTATGAGCCAATATAAAATATAGCCTTTTATAGATTAAGGCTTAATATTTTTTTTTATAAAGTTTATATTTTTTCTAAATTTTTTCTTTGCCCAACCTAAAAAATAAAATAATTAATAATGATTATTATTATGAAAATATTTTAAAATTAAATAATCTTCATGTACAAAATATAAATTAATTTTTTTAATCTCAACCCGAAAAAACTAAACCCAAATCAACCCTAATTGCAAGGAGAAACCGAACCAACCTTAAACTGACAATTTTTTAGTTAGGGTCGAGTTTGGGCAAGTTGGCCCTTCTTCCTCGTTCGCTCGTATCTCCGCTTAGTGTTCCCCTTCTCGGCCACTACTCTTCATCATCTTAGCTGCAAGATCTTCTACCATGCCACTTCACCTTCGTCGCAAAGGATCAAATGTCATAATTTGTGATGAAAGTGACAACCGAGAGTGGAAGAATGATCACCAAGAGTGTGATAGTGATAACAAGGAAGAGATGCGAATGAGTGAAGGCGAAAAGAAAGAGAGTGACAGTTGAAAGAGGGTGGCGAGGTAAGAGAAAGAAAGGCGGCCAATAGTGGGAGGGATACGTGGTGAGAAGGAGAGTCAAGAGAGTAAAGGTGAAAGTTTCGGGTTCAGGTTAGGGTCGGAACCCGAAAAAAATGATGACTTTTATAATATGAAAAACCCAACCCCAACTGACCTAAAATAGATACATAATCCAAATCGACTCTAACCAAAAAATAATGGGTTTAGGTCAGATTGGATGGGGTTTGACCCACCAACTCATCTCCCCTTTGTTCTCCTCCTATGCCACTGACCAAATCGACCGTGATTGGCTAGATCGACGGCGACGAAAATGAATGTGCATTCATCCAATAGGTAGGAGATCGACAGCTATGTGCATGCGTCCGGTTGGGAGATGACGGTGATTTGGTGGCATGTTGACAATGAAGACGAACTAGAAGAGAAAGACGGTGACAGAACAACGAGTGATGAAAGAAAGGCTAACGGCAGAGCGAGAGATGGACAGCATAGTGAACAATGGAGGCGAATGACGCGAGAGGGTGTCATGATGACGAGAGAGGCGAATGACACGGGAGAGCGTTACGATGGCAAGGAAGGAGAACAAACAGCGTCAAAAGATGACCAGCAGAGGAGTAAAGATGACAAGATGGTCGAGGGGGTGGAAGGATAATGAAGGATGATGCAACAAGGAGGGTCGCGCAACAACGATGCAGAGGGAGAGCAGCAAACAGCAAACGGTAGCAGACATGCAGAGCGGCACCGGTAAAAAGTGGATATGATGCAAGGGGAGGGAGAAAGGTCTGCTAGGGTTAGGGTTAGATATAATTAAGTATGTGGTAGGCTTGGGCTTGGGCTTAGGCTAGGAAATAATTAGGTATTGAGCTAGAAAATGGTTAAGGAATGGAGAAATAAGAATCGTGTTTTTCAGGTTGATTCGGGTTTGACCTGAAGCAACCCGATTTTCATTTCTAAAAATCATGTTGGGTTCAAATCAACCTGATTAACACATTTTCTTCTTTCTGACCCAACCCTAACCCGATATTTCAAATTGGATATCGGGTTAGGGTCATTTTCTTACACCCCTACAAAAGAGGGAGGCCAGTAAACAGAAGAAGGCAATGGCAGCCAGCAGGTTAGGGTTAAAAATATAATAGTGGTTAAGTGGGTTAGGTTAGTGTAGGATAAGTGGGCTACATATGTTGTTATTATATAATGAGCTGGGGTCTGGGGGTTAGATATGATGGGGTATGGGGTAATGGACTGGGTTAGGTATAAGAAATGACCCATAAACATATACAAAATTTGGATAAATCAGGTTATTTTGGGTTAACTCAAATCAACTCGATTTTAGAGATCTTAGAATTAGATCGGATCTGATTCGCCTGAACTTACATTGTCTAATCTTATAACCTGATCTTAACCTAAAAATTCGAATTGGGTTAGGGTTTGGGTTCGGGTTTCGAATTGAAACTTACAATCATAAATGGCAGGTAAGAGGGTCCTATGGGGTAGTAATAGCATTTAATGAGTAGGGTGAGAGGTCTTGATTAATGTGTGGCATGATAATTGGTTATTGTTTGGTAACTCCCATCATCCCATTAGTATAGTGTTTTAGGGCCACAAGGAGATGACAACTTCACAACTGATGACGAGAGATAGAGCTTCTTAGCATCTTTCCATGTTGAAGGCTCTATTTAACCCAAAGAAGGTTGCTGGTATTAGTTGGATCCCATTTTACACATTGTGCAAAGTGGATTATCTCACCTGGGAAATAACATCATCGGGCCAATTTTTTGGTGAAGATAGTGTACCATACTGCCTTTGCTTTACTTAAGGGATAGCCTCTTTAGGCACGTGAACAAGAATGGAAGTCATTCAAAAGATACTTGGTACCCCCCACGACCTTAGCTTTTTTGGTGGTGGGCTATAACCAATGCTTTGCCCACAAGGCATAATCTACAAGCCCGAGGTATGAAGGTTCCAACTTCATGTCCTGTTTGTGGTTTAGGTACAGAATCAGTGTCTCATATTTTAATGACCTATGCATTTGCACTAAAGGTTTAGGACCTTTTGAATGTCCGCACTATTTACTCTACCAATATATCTATATTAGAGTGGTTCTCAATGAGCATGGCATAGTGGGATTATTTTTTTGCCTTCATGGGTTGGTTTCTATGGTGGAATCCCAACAAGTTAGTGCAAGAGTACAAATGTTATACCCCAAGTAAGCTGGTAGAGGTGATTAAAATTTGGACATCGAACTAGGAATCCTCGAATCCTCATGTTCTGAAACTCTTGTGTGTTTCCTCGTCATCTAGGTGGTCTCCACATTCTCAAGGCTATATAAAAATTAATTTTAATGTGCCTACCTCCTCTTCACTTCATCGAAGTTTAATTAGGGTTGTGATACATGATGCAGAAGCTTTCTCCCATATTTCTTTATTTTCCTTTGATAGGTGGTGTAATCATTCAGACCTGGTGGAAGCTTTGGCCGCTCTTGTAGGGTTTACAAAAAGTAAGAGGTGGTGGTGGTGGTGGAATCCAATGCATCTGTGTTGATCAATGAGTTGCAATCTCGTGGACAATCGTTTTAGCCCTATGCTGTCTTGCTTGATGACATTAGAAGTTCAACCTCTTGTTTCAATTCTTGTTCTTTTGTTCCAATTTCCTACACTCTAAACTCTGTTGCTCATTCTGTTGCCTGTTTGGCTTATTAGTTGTAGGACATCTTTGTTGGTCCCATTTGTACCCTTTATGGTTGGCTTCTGCCTTTTAGTTTAATATAAGATTGTATTTACCTAAATAAAAAAAGACTTCAAACATTGAATTTGAACTCTATATGATTTTCCTAAATGCAAACACTTTTAATTATTTTGTATTTTAGATCATTAAAGCATGAGATCTGAGGACCTGTAAAGAATTGTGTAACTTTGATTGAAATTTAAGGAGAGAGCTCCATAGGTTTTCCACAATTAGCAAGCCAAGCGATTTTTATATATGATTAGCTATATTTATGCATTATGGTACTATTTGTACATCCTAACATCTTATCATTTATAGAATTGTCATTGTTCCTCAAGTTCTTATAAATTATAGCAATGATATCATATCACAATTTATTGCTACACTATTTGTTTCTTGTTCACTTGTTCCTGTTTTTCTTGTTGATTATAATAGTTTCCTAGGTAAATTACGATAATGTATCGCACTATAATTAACTTCCTAATATATACTGTGTCACAATTTCCTATAAATCACTATAATGTTATCGTGCCATAATTTTTTATTACGTACCATGTCTTATTGTTCTGTAACAATATACATATGTTTCCTCTATGATGCATATTGCCTCCTTTTTTTGTTCCTCTATGATGCATATTTCCTTCTTTTTTTGTGTTCATAGTCACATACATATTTTTATTTTTCTTGTTCCTTATCTTATTCCAATTTTTCTCTAATTTACATATTGTTCCATTGTAGTTTTTTTATTATTCTATATACATTTTGCATATGCATTTATGATAAGATACGCCTTCTTATTCTCCCTTGTTGTCTTATTGTTTCTTACATATATATTTTTTCTTTTATAGTTTTTTGTCGTTCTTTATATATCCTACACTTATAATATTGGATATGCCTTCCTACTCTTTCTTCCTTTCCCATTGTTTTCTATATATTTTATAACTGCATGCAGGACATTACAAGGGAAAAAAAAGTGACTAACATACCAATTGTAATCAACCACAAAGAGTAACTGACAAGCAAATAATTCAACCAGTTGTTTTTTTCCTAGTTGCTAGGGGTAAGGGATTGAAATGTTTAGTTACGATTCAATTGATAATCATTTGGTATTTTTAATATTTTGAATTCACAAGTTATGTTATACGAATTAGTAATTGTAATATATATAATTATATGAAATGAATTATAAGTGATAGATTCACTTTTTCCATCTTCTATTCCTTTACTTTAATCTACGATCTATCATTCTTCCAGTTTGAAACTTCCAGTAGCTCTTTTGATTGAACATTGAACTCTGATTGCAAAAAACTTGAGTCAATAATAGACATGGTAACAAAGCACCTTGTGTCCCTCGGCCATTACTCCACAAACTCAATCTGTCTTCATTCTCTACCTTTCACTCATTTTCTTCCATGGCCGTAGACTCCCTGGCGATGCTTTGATGCCTTCTCCTCCACCACAATAACTACATCATTGGAATCTATCAAAGCAATACTAAAGAAAGTTGAGAGCCTAGACTTATGGTTCCTTAAGTGTGGTCACCCCCCTAATCTAGTGAGAAAAGATGTCATTCTAAGGGAGATGAAGGAGGCAACTGAAAATATTGATTAATGACTAACTAATTAGCAACTGAATTTTTCAATCAGTCACAAACTACCCATGGCCTACATACGAGCGACTGAACAACGATTATGATATCTGTTATTGAAATTTAGTTACAATTTTCAATCACTTTGTACTTTTTTCTTGTAACGGGATATGCCTTCTTGTAACTAGTACATAAGATGCAAAATTTCACTAGTAAATACAGAAGGTGCAAAAAGCACTAATACAACAACTACAACCCACACATATCTCATTAGTTTCACAAACAACGTTCACAACACCATAAACCCCTAACCACTCTCACTCCACAACTACTGTCACCAGACCCTATTAATACCCCAACCACCAATACAACAAATACAACCCACACATATCTCTTTAGTTTATCAACATCCTTTTGCACTCACACCAATTCTTCTTTCTCTATTACCTTCTGGTTTCTTGTGTCCATTTCAGAGTCCAACATCTTCTTCATTTGCAGTTTCATTTTCATTATCTTAGCTTCTAGCATTTTCTCCTTTGCACTTCCTTCACGTATCAGCTCATTTGCACGTTCCGAAAATTCTTCATCTACCTACTGGAAATAACAGTTCGGCTTACTCTGCAACATACCCGAGCAATATTAACAGACAACACAACAACATAATTCTTCCACACGTTTTTATCTCTCAACCGAAACACAAATCATGCTTACCTTATAATTTCTACACCTCAAAAACCTTCTGCCCCAATTCTCGTTCTTTCTCCGCGCCATAAACTTTAAGGTCTTCGCTTCGCAATTGCACATAGGCCATGCATTACACTACTAAAATATAGGACTTTACCAACTGTCATTTACCAACATACAGCAGTTGGTAAATGGCAGTTGGTATTCGATACGTTAGAAAATTTTTTATCAACGCGCAATTAATAACACGTTGGTAAATTCCAACGTGTACACGCTGGTAAAATTCACGTTGGTAATTACCAACGGTCATGAACCAGGCTTGGTTTCCATCGCGTAGTTATAGTTACCAGCTGCTAGCCATTGGTAAGTTACCAACTGTCCAGCAGTTGGTAAGTAAGTTACCAACTGCCACCAGTTGGTAACTTGACAGTTGGTAGGAACCCGCGTTGGTAGTTGCCAACTTACATTAGTTGGTAAGGGAGTTGTTATGAAGCCGTTGGTAATTACTAACTTGCATACACGTTGGTAACAGGATGACAGTCGGTAATTACCAATGCGCGCAAGTTGGTCAGTTCCCCGTTTGCACGTTGGTAATATACATTAAACGTTACAGTTTTCGGCTGTTTCGTATTTTTCCCAGTTTGAATACACATTCAAAATTAACATAACAATTCAAAAGTTCGCCCACCTTTACTCAGCAATAAACATTACACAGCTATGCAAACGTAATTAAAATAAAATATTCTCGAATACAGCATAATTAAAACAAGAACATATATGTCTGGAAGAAAGCATTCAACATTCAACGGATTACACATTTCAGTAATTTCAACTGAGTCTTAATTAGGTCTAAAAATTATTATGTAAGGCCTCTAACACAAGAACTTTGGAAATGCGCTTACCTATTGATGCGCCCATCACGGAGTCCCGGCTATCTCCTCATCCTCCGAGTCCGAGTCATCAGGATACTATGGAACTGGTTGAGCTGGCGGGCATGGAAGGTTTAGCGAACGACAAATAATCTCTAACTGAGCCCGGTTTGCCTCCAATGCGGCTATCTGAGCCTCCATCTCTGCTCTCTGTCTCCTCTTAATTCTCTTGAGCTTCCTCTCGTACTCCATATCCCTTCCCACATTCTCCTCCGCCATCATCTTCTGTACTTGCTCGTTGAATTGCGGTGTCTGTGTGATGTCGAAAGGCGGGATGTCGCCTGGTTGTCGGCGTCCCGGTATAACACACTACTCAGATCCTAATCCAAAGACACGGCCTCTCCTTCTACCGCCAGATGCAGTACTAATGATTGCTAGTTCATCAATTGCCTCTATTCTATCCTCTTGTTGTGTTTGTTCCTCAATCTCTGCATTGATACGAGTCTACAGAAACATAATAACATACATTTGAGCCAGTCATTATTTGTAGATTAATTGTAAGTTTCTTAAGAATATTCTGTGAACAAACAGTTATAATACTTATAGCAACTTCTTCACAGCGCTTACTAACATATTTCTCATTCTTCATTATATGTGTTGCTTGAAGGACTTTAAACAAGCCAAGGTCCTTCTTCTCAGGATCTCTCTCTCTCTAATTGAATGAAACGTAACATTAATATGTAATTTAATTTCATTAGTATCTTAAATGTAGTTTGAAAGAACATTACAGAGATACATACCATTATCTCTCGATGTGCATACATCGAGATAGATCCCCCCGCATATGTCGCAATGCAAGAGCCAGACTGTGAATCCTCGTCAGTCACTGTTGCTCGCATTGCCTTGAACCTAGCGGACTTCTAAATGAACTCCGGACTCGCCCAATATGCCTCCATTTCCGCATATGCAGCATCTGACATAAAGTTTGCCTTCGCTCGACGTTTAACAGGATCTTTGACACGGCGAATTTCTGACATCATGCTTCTGTAATGCTGTGCTCCCAAGATATTCCACACCCGATATATCTCATTATGGTGTATCGGATCCCACTCACAGCTCCTCTGTACAGGTTAATATGTTTAAACTATTAGCATGGAAAAAAAAAATTCTTAATCTTATAACATTATTACATCATTATCATAGTAATATTATTGTTATACCTAAAAAACACGCCACCATTGCTGCAGGTCTGATGGAGAGACGGAGGACCAATCAGAATAGGGTTTGAAATGTGTGGTGAAACATGGTGTCACTAACCGTGTCGCCGCAGCTGGAATGAATCTGCAACGTTCAAATTATTAGTTACTGGCTTGTTGATGATTCCATGTAAAGTAATTACTCTTACTATTATTAATACGTGTGTCTGGTATTTATCGCTTACGTGTTACCATGTGGGGATATCCTCATCCGCGGTCGGCCTGCTGTCTGTGACATCGATGATGGGATGTCATCAATATGTATATCATCATCTGAGGGATGAGTCGTCACTATGGGGTGCCTCACGTGGCGCGCACCAGATCCATGTCCAGATGGCGTGCCTCCACCGCCGTCAGATCGGTGCTCATGTGAGTGGACGTGCGTCGCTGGCACTGTTGTGTCCTGCGTCTCTACACCGACATCCTCTTGTGCCCGGGATGAAGAACCCATCCTATGTCGTTCATTAAGTATTGGCTCAATTACCTCCTTAAACTGCGCAAATGGTCCTTTCCCAGGTCGGCGGTTATAGGTGTTATCCCCTTTACGAGGCATCTGCATTTATTATTAGCTAAGTAGATAAATTAAACATAACATATATTGACTGACATATATTGTGGAGTATTAGGGGTACATAAATTTACCAAATATTTTCTACACATTAGAAATGACAGGTTATCATTATTCCTAGTACATGTTATCTAATCATTCATTCGACCCACTGCTTCCATTCTCGTCAAACTCCTCAGACTCTTCAGTGTCACTGTCATCGGATATAAACTCCTCCTCATCCTCTGTCTCGCCATTAGATCCCCCCTCCTCAAGTACATCTTCTTCAATATCATCACCCACACCCGGGTCAGCTAACTCCTCAACTGGGTCATCTTCAATTCTTTGACAATTCACGGATCCACTGTCTTGATACACGTCATCCTTGTCCAGAATTGCATACTGTATTATCCATTGAGGTTTTATCTTCATAACAGCTGACCACCCGTTTCTTTCACGTGACTTACTCGGATATTGTGTGTAGTAAACTTGGTCAGCCTGTGATGCTAGAATGAAAGGATCAAACTTCTGATATCTGCGGCTATTCCGGATCTCAACTAACCCAAACTGTTTATGCATTCGAGTTCCACGTTCAGGTGTTGGGTCAAACCAGTTGCACCTAAACAAGACAACATTCTTATGTGGAAAGCCCGGATATTCGAGTTGAATGACTTCTTCTAATATACCATAAAAATCACATTCAACTTCGCTTGCACCCGTGCTGCGTATGCAGACTCCACTATTAAATGTTGATTTGTCCTTCCCCCATTCACTTATGTGAAACTTGTACCCATTTGTGAAATAAACCGGCCATGTCTGAACTCGACGTGAGGGCCCACATGCAACATCCCACAAGATGTTATCGACAATATTGTTACCTGGGTCATCAACCTATGTAAAACATTTTCAATTTAGGACAATATATATGGAGACTTTTATAACTTAACATATTGCAATACATACTGACTAAAAGCACACGTACATAGTGTCGGAGACAGGTTGAGAAATTGTTTTCAATGTGTATGTCCATCTCAGACATTGTTATCTCGGGTGCAGTTTCCCTGACCATGTCCACAAACATACTGTGGCCAATAACAGAAAAAATGAAAATATGTTAGTTTTGGTTGATGAGTAGTCCTGAATTTCAACATATTCAAAGTTGGAATGCCTTTTCATGAACGATGACTTACTTTAGATATGGCCTGATCTCAGCACAGTTTAGAAGAACGTATATGGTTGCAAGTCTGAGTTCATCGTCCATGAGGAATCTATATCGGCATGCACCATATGGACGTCCCGGAAAGGTGAATATGGACCACAAGTCACCATTACATGGGACAGGACCACCATCATCATTTCTCGGTACTCGGTTCATCATGGAGGGAACATGGGATTCAAAGTAATGAGAGCAAAAGATGGAAGTCTCCTCTATAAGGTATGCTTCACATATCGATCCCTCAACATGAGCAGTATTAGAAACCTTCATTTTTAGGTCATGCATGCACCGCTCAAATTTATACATCCATCGGTACTGAACAGGTCCTCCAACCCTTGCTTCAAATGGCAAGTGAACTGGGAGATGCTCCATGACATCAAAAAACCCTGGAGGAAAAATTCTCTCAAGCTTACAAATTATAATTGGAATATTGGCCTCCAACGCAAACAAGTGATTTTCATGCAGCTCTGGAGAGCACAAGTCTCTAAAGAATAGGCTTAACTCCGTTAATGGCTTCCAAATATTCTCGGGTAGCGCTTCGAGGGCAATGGGGAGAAGCCTTTGCATCATAACATGGCAATCATGACTCTTCATGCCATACATATTGCAACCAGCTGTATCAACACATCTCCCAAGATTCGAGGCACATCCATCAGGGAGTCGTAAAGATTTTACCCAAGCGATCACATCTTGCCTTTGGTTAACATCAAATGTGAACCTCACCTTTGGTTTGAAAGAACGACCATCATCAAGTGGAACCATGTTTAACTCCGGCCGATTACAATAAATTTCCAGGTCCTTCCGTGCTTTCACATTATCTTTCATTTTGTTCTTAACATCCATTACAGTATTACATATATTTTTAAGCACGTTCTTCTCAATATGCATAACATCAAGATTATGTCGTATTAAGTTCGTGGCCCAATATGGTAACTCCCAGAAAATGCTTCGCTTCGTCCAATTATGTGATTTCCCATAATCGCACGGTCGATGTTGTGGCCCATTGTTAGCAACTGATGGAATCCATGAGATTCTTTCAAATATATCTTCACCTGATAAGTGCAGAGGAGGCAATGACTTCTCTGATTTCCCTTTCTTAAAGCAAGTACAATTCCTTTTATATGGGTGGTTCCGGGCAAGGAATTGCCGATGACTATCGAAAAATGAAATTTTCCCGCCATACTTAAGTTGGAATGCCTTACTTTCGCCCATACAAATAGGGCAAGACAATCGCCCATGTGTCATCCACCCTGATAACATGCCTTAAGCCGGAAAGTCATTTATGGTCCACATTAATGCTGCTCGCAGAATAAAATTTTGTTTCAATGACACATCCCATGTTTCAACGCCATCAAACCACAGATGCTGTAGCTCGTCTATTAGAGGTTGTAGATAAACATCAATCTTATGATTTGGGCTACGTGGACCTGGAATCAGCAACGAAAAGAACATATAGGGTTTTTTCATGCACATCCAAGGGGGCAAATTGTACGGAGTAACGATCACAGGCCAACAAGAGTATTGTTTCCCAGATGGTCCAAAAGGTGTAAATCCATCGGCACACAACCCCAATCTGACATTTTGTGCTTCCGAAGCAAACCATGGGTAGGTCTGATCAAAATGTTTCCAAGCTTCACCATCTGATGGATGTTTTATAACACCTAGGACCTATGTTTGCTCCTTATGCCACCTCATCTGCTCAGCTGTTGCCAATGACGCAAATAAGTGTTGCAGACGAGGGCTTAGTGGTAAATAATACATGGTTTTTCTCGGTCGATCTTTACCACGACCTCCCTTTTTTGGCTTATATCTCTCAGCTCCACAATACTTACAAATATGCACACTACTGTCATCTTTCCAGAACAACAACAATCATTCACACAGACGTCAATCTTCTCATGAGACAGACCCAACCGGGAAACTAATTTCTTAGTTTCATACAATTTGATGGCATCTTACTATCTGTTGGTTAAGTCTCCTTCATCAGTTGGGCAATACCATTA
The DNA here is from genome assembly GCA_005392925.1 of Aquilaria sinensis. NCBI lineage: Eukaryota > Viridiplantae > Streptophyta > Magnoliopsida > Malvales > Thymelaeaceae > Aquilaria > Aquilaria sinensis. The sequence continues at coordinate 608,056 of SMDT01000753.1, read as the reverse complement.
AAACATTCTCGTGACATGTGATACTCAGACTTAAGGTTGAGAAGACGGACAGCAGCAGATAACTCAGAATGACTTTCGCACCCATCCCATAAAGGAGTTGATGCCGAATTCAAAAGATTACAAAATTTTTTGGCACTTTCATTCGGCTCTGCAACATTAACTTCCAGAATTTATGAGTAACTAGGGGCAACGACATCTAATACCATCCTTTCATATGGATTCGTCGAATACCCTTGGTCAAACTGATCAAACCTAACCACACTCGGATCAGTATCCGCTGCTTTATTAATTGGCTCATCATGAGCGGTTCAATTCAAGTAAAAAGGCTTAAACCCCCATTTGTACAGATGAACTCTGACCTCATCAGACTGTTGAAACCGCAAATTCTTACATTTCCGACAGGGACAACGAATGCATAACCCGCTCATAGTTTCAGGGTGAGAGACAGCAAATGATATAAATTCATCGATGCCGGACTCCCACTGTTGTATGTAACCCGTTCGGCTAGGCAAGAAACGGTTACTGTACATCCAACTACGGGTGGATTCCATTACAAACAAAATCTATTCGTAATCATAAACACCTCAATCTATTAAATGATATAAGTAGTAAAGTTTAATATTGAGTTAATAAAAATAACAAAAGTTCATTAATGTTTACGTAAGTAAGTTAAAAAATTGTGAGATAAACAAAGTTTATTCTCAACCTTATTGTTCTTATGATTAACGTACGTAATTATTGTTCTTATTGTTCATATTATTCTTATTGTTCTTAGTATTTAAATTAAAAAATTTCTTCATTATATTTTATTACATATAGTCTTTACTAAGTTTAAAAGGTAATGAATAAAGAAAGTTAATGTTTAGGATGAGGGTTAAAACTATGCATTAATACTTTATGCTTTAGGGTTTTAAGGTTAGAGTTTGAGGGTTTATGATTTGGATTAAGAGTTTATAGTTAAGGTTAAGGTTAAGGTTAGAGTCTTAGGTTTATGGGGATTATGGTTCAGATTTTTTATTTAGGGTTTATGGTGAACTTAAAATTAGTGTTAAGATTATGGTCTAAGTTTATGTCTATTAGAGTTTAGATTTAGGTATAGGGTTTATACTGTTAGGATTATAGACTTATAGTTTAGGTTAGATTTTGTCTTTAGGGTTTTAAAGTTTAGGATTATGGTCTTGGGTTTAAGTTTAGATTTAGGGTCTAAGGTAAAGGTTAGGGTTAGGATTAGGTTTGAGTTCAAGTCATGTTTGGTTCAATCAGGCTAGCATTATTTTGTCGAAGGACGGTGACTCCTCCTCTTTAGTGGTCGTCATTTATTAGTGAAAATGAGTATCAAACCAAGATCTTAGAAATGATTTTCATTTTATGTGTTCGGCTGGGTTGTGACCCGCTCTGTTGCATGTCCTTTCCTTTTGTTCTTTTTTATTGTTGGGTTGGGTTGCTTGTTTTGGAAGGTTGGTCACATTTTTGAATGAAAATATCTTTTTCAATTGTCGATTTTGCTATTCGCCTACTTTAACTTTTCTTTTTTGTGAAACACATTTGGAGTCCCTATATTACTTTTGTTTCTGATATTAGACCCTAAGTCTCACAAGAATAGTGTTTTTGTGAGACCCTAAGTCTCACAAGAATAGTGTTTTTGTTATGAAATTGATTTATGTTATGAAATTGTAAATCAATTTAATAACGTAAATCAATTTCATAACATAAATCAATTTCATACCAAAAATTGTAAATCACTTTTTATAGTTTTCAACCAAAGTTTTCATACCTTTGAAAGGGTCAAATTGTAAATCAAGAAAAAGTTAATTCTTACTAAATAAGGAGCCAAATGGTAAAATCTAAAAATTGGGGGTTACATTGGAGACATGCAAAAACACCAAGTATCAATCCTATCATTTAGGCAAATTTGATGAACACCTATCATATTTCATTCTCATGCATGTTTGACTTGATTCTGTTGATGATGGTGCTGTTTTATATGGAATGCATGGTGTGAGATGTTGCTCTCAACTTTGATAGGCCATAGGAGACAACTTGATAGTTAAGGGACCCCATATGTTGTGCTGTTAGGATGGGTGATTAGAGGCAGAGAGTGAATTTAAGCTCTGGGTACCCTCACAGCTAAATCAAGCTTATGTAGGTAAATAATGAATGGCTACAGGGTTTTCTAGTGCCTAGATGGTAGTCCAACATCTTTAGCCATGAATAAAGCTCTTAGCAGTTTGAGTGTGGCGTGTGTGTGTGTACCCTCAGGTTGAGCCTACTAGTGTACTATTTGCTGGGGCCTTTGTGCATGGTGAGCCTTTGTTGTATTTAGGAGGTGTGTGTGTGAGTTCTACATGCTTTTGTTGTGATGGATGCGTGTACTAACCCTTAAAGTAATACTATGAATGTTGCTGTTTATATGCATATATACTAGTTTGTACTTACCTTAGTTTTCTTTGTCTTTGTAGGGTTTCAAGGAGGCCCTAGTTTCTATTCTTATTGTTTATGCTTTATAATAGGCTGCCCTTACTGAGTTACTAGAACTTACAGCATTTTTGTCTTCAATGCAATAAAGGAACAAGCAGACTAACTCATTTTCTATGTAGAGGCTTGTGTGGGTAATTGACAAGTAATGCACTAGTCTTTCCTGATGTTCAAGTAAGAAATAGTTCTAAGTCTAATAAGGACTAAAGAATGTGGCTTATATTGGAAAATTCTCAGTGCAGCTACTATGGATAAATTTTGCTGAGGCACTTGTGCTGAAGAGGTTGTGTTAAGTTGGCAATGGAGCTCATAGCTTAGCAAAGTAGGAAACTAGGCTTATGGGTCTAGCTTGTGTAGACACTTTTTCTGTGTTTGTGTAATGAACATGTACTCTTGTGAGATCAAACTTTATGGGCAAGATAAAGTTACTAGACCAGACATAATATGATGTTTTGTGTTACTTGATTTACTAGTGTGATCAGAAGTTGACTTTTGCCTGTAATAAACTATATGTAGGCTATTTAATTTTCCTAAGTTCCTAATTGATGAAGTGACTTGCCTGCTAAGTTTTAGCTCAAACTAAAAAACTACATTTGAAATAAGAATTTTGTTACCAGAGAACACATTTCTTGTCAAAATTGGATGCCTTTGTTGTTTCTAGTTTTTGACTTAGACCTTGCTTAAGCTTGCTGTGTTTTATTAATTTCACAGACTAGACTAGGTTGAGTTCATGTCTAGGTCATTGGTAGTTTGAGCTATGGCAATAATTTGGTTCTCAGTTTGCATTATTGTTTTTTTCTAATAAACAATGCCCATTTCATGAAAACGGTTTATGGTATCAAAAGCTTACACCTTTTCGTCAATTCGAGCAAGAAGGTCAAGATTGCAAAGTGCAAGAAGGTCAAAAGATGTTGTTGAAATTCAAAGAGGGTAGAATTACATTTGGATTGATAAAACATACCAAGTAAGAAAATATCCGCAAAGAAATTGAGTCCTCCAAAAAAGGAGTATCATAGAAAGAATATGAGATAGAGGGAAATATAATTTTTGTGTGGGAGTTATGGTTGCTTGATGTTGGATTTTCTTATTGTTTTCATTCATTTTATTCATTTATTTTTTTTAAAATTTTCATTTCAATTTTATAATATTTTTTTTACATTAAATGGTGTGTTGTTTGGATTGAAAACATGCATTGATAACGTGGATGATTTGATAATTGCAGGACATGAAACATAACATATATTAACAAGTTGAAAGTGTATTTGCATCAACACTGTCATATCAAAGATGTTAGAAAGCTCAAATACTTCCTTGGTCTTGAAGCCAACATCTTTCCTAATTAAGTAACAAAATTCATTTGGTTCTAAGGAAGGAAAACTTCTTTCTATTCTAGGCTAGTTTTGAAGATTAATTGGAAAGCTAATTTGTGTTACTATTACAAGACCAGTAATTATACATGTTGTTAATCTACTAAGTCAGTTCATGTAGCAATCGAATCAATATTACTTTTATTATTATTACCATTTCAATAAATTATTCTTATAATTATTATTATTATAATTCTTATTATTATTATTATAGCCATTATTATTATTTAGGCATTATTACTCTTATTATTACTTTTATTATGTTATTATTGCCATTATTACTCAAGACTAATTAAATGAATCAATTTCAACTAAAGCTTAAGTCAACCAATTCCGATAGGAAAAATATTAAAACAATCAATTCATACAACAATCTATACATAAAATGAAACTAACTATATTAACCATAATTAAATACCATAAATCAATTTCATAACACATTTTCCATAAATAAAATTACCTAAAAATTTAAAAAATTAACACAAATCAATTGGCAATAACCAAACTCAAATACCCAGACCAATGCCTTCAACAATCGCTGTACATAAATTTTAATGACAAAATACATAAATGAAACACATTTTATTCGGTGAAAATCGCTACAATATTTGGATATATTCAGATATATGCTTAAAAAAAAATAAATTTACCTCTTACAGCTATTTCGATGTTGGATTGGCAATGCCCAGCTGTGGAACCTAAGAACGGAGCTTAAACTTCCAAATCGAAGGTAAATCTGTCAAGAAATTGAACATTTACACTATTTACTTCAAAATGACAAATAACAGTAAAAATAATGCCAAATGTTCAAATTATCAGTAGATCTAACAAATGGGTGCCCTTTATGGTGGAAATCGGCTGGCGAAGTAGGCAAATCGGTGGTAAACGCACACGTTCGACGGCTACGCTCTAGAGGAAGAAACGCTGCAAATTTCGTGACTGGCCGAATCGAGGAAGGAGACAGGATTTAAAAAGAGATTACCAACGGCTAGCCGTTGGTATCTCATTTAATGAAACACAGCATTTTTGTTCGCCATTACCAACGGCCTAAATGGGCCCAATCCAACAAGCCCAATTGCGACTTACCTGTTACCAACACGTCACAGTAGGAAGCTTTTCCAACGGTCATAACCGTTGCAAATTACCAACGGCTAAGCCGTTAGTAAAAACACAAAAAAAAAAAAATAGCCACCAACGCGTGCACGTTGGAAATTTTTTACCAACGGTCCGACATGTTGGAAATTAACCATTGGTAATAAAACAGTTGGAAAACCATGATTTTTTAGTAGTGTATCTTAAAAGAGTTCATTAATACAAAAGTTAGGGCATTTCCAAAAGAAAATGGTCCCTTCTTATTCTAGACTTGCTCTCCTCTTCTAAAACATATCACCCATCATGTCTGTCTCTTTAAACACAAGTTAAATTTGAATCATATATACTTTGCCTGAAAGCAATTTGCTTCTTGATTATGAAGGGAAAGGTTTGAAATTGATGAGCTAATTAATTCAATCCTCCCTTAGAGCCTTAGAAGAGTTGATCTTGACAAGAGCCATCAGTGTTCAGCTTGAAGGTCCCAGAAGGGAATTTTTATTTTGTTTCATAAACATACAATTTACATCTTGAAATAAGGCAAAAGTAGTTTTTTTTTATATATTTTAATAACTGAAAAGTTAATAACTTAAATGTTAAGTAACCTTCAAATTGTTAATGACGAACAGATATTTACAGTTTAAATAAGAATTTGAAAAATTAGTATTAAACACTGTAAAAAAAAATTTCGTGAACTGTAGACTCGTAGAAAATTGGGTAAACTGCAATTTCATCAAAATTTTGGAGGGCAGACTTATAAATATGGCCTCACCTGGTCACCAAATTAAATGTGTACTGATCCCTCCTTTTTGAACGGATTGAGTCATTTATCTGTTTTTACTTAAATTTATTTATATTATTGATTTTACAAAAATAATTAAGAAATTATATAAAATTTTTATTTACGATTTTGAATATAATTTTTACACTTATAAATACAAATTTTTCAACATAAAAAAATCATAAATTAATTATTACGAATAGTATATGGCTTAAAAAATTGGAATAAAAGTGAAGGTACATTTTCTTATCAAAACTTTCACTATATGGATTTTTTCCCACATTTTTACAGTGTGAAACTTGCCAACAATCTTTAGTTGCTTTTACTAAATAAAAATGTTAAATATTATAGGTAGTCTTTAAAAATGTTATGAAATTTTAAGTTCTCTCAAATGCAAAAAAGAAAAAAAAAACTCTCTCTATTCTGTTAAGGATGAACTATTTTTTGGGTCATGAATATTAAGATTTGTGCAATTTATATTATTTTTTGTCATTTTTACCTCTCCAACTAAAATAAAAAAAATCTTCATGAATTTTGTGTAGTAAAATATTAAATGAGGATTGAGAAAAAGAAAATATTTTTATTTTATTTTATGTTGTGAAAGTTTAAATGAGGATTATAAAAAGATTTTTTTTTGAAATTTAACATAGTGAGAGTTTAAATTAGCACAATAAGGTAAATTAGATGTTAAAAAATTTTCTTAAAAGAAAAATAGAAATGGTTCAATCCTTTTGGTAAAGCCAAAAAAGAAATACGATTCATTTTTCTGAGATGGAGATTAATTAATTTTAGATCTGTTTTTGTAAACCTGTCAAATTGTACGACATACTTCATTTAATTTAGTTGGTCTCTTATGTAGATTTAAGAAAGTCTATATTTTAATTGTTTTTTTTTCATATAAGCCAAACAATAAAAAGTAAGGAATTATACTTCTTCTATCTTTTCTATTTACAAAAATTAATATATGACTTAATTTTTTTAATTTATCGTAAAAATATGAGTATTTTATATGAAAATAAAATTTTAAAGGCTATAATTTCTAAAACCAAGTTTTAAGAATATTTTTTAATATAATTTAATATGAATATATTTAAATCAAACTTTAGTAAGAGGGTGAAGGGGTAAAGGGGTCTACAAAAGCGAGACAAAAGGAGTAGCATTTTTTCAACTTTTGAAAAAAAATAAATATTTTAAAACTTCATTACAAAAACAAAAACTAAGTATTTAAAAAATTGAGGGAGTATAAATTTATAAAATTTTGGAAGACTCTTAATACGAAAAAGCATAGTTCTCTCCAAAACCACCAACTTGATGTGACTGGCTTTCGAGCCAGGGTACGTATTGCGGTTTCAGGTACTCCGAGAGTCCGAAGCAGTGAAAAGTGGGTACGTATTTTAACTTGGCAAAGACTCGGCATTTCCTGCGCCACTAACCTAGCAGTGATTATTTTAATGTCTAGTATTTATTATTTCTGTTAATATGTAAATTAAAAATTTATTCTTAAACTAGCTCAAAAGGTATTTCCAAATATTTTTTTTATAAAAAATTAAGCATTTTAATTTATTTTTCTTTTCCTTATTTGGAGACAGAAAAATTCATGAAAAATTAATACTTTCTAAAATAATTTTTTCAGGTAATTATTAATAAGATTATTGATTTTTAAATAATATTGCTTCAAGATTAAAAAAAATTAACAAAGATAAAAATAATGAATTATTAGTTAGATTTGGTTTGAAATACATAGTTTTTATATATTATTTTGAAAATTTACACTTTATTACCTACATTTGAATATTTTGTTATATGTTTCAATGCTTTTTATATTTCAACTTTTCGAATCATGATTTAAATTATTTAGTTCAAATCCTAATATAAACTTTGGAATAGTTGCCTTTTAACAAATTTGAATTTTTTATATAATTTGTACCTTATATACACATTAATTAAACTAGAAAAAAAATTGTAGATTAAAACATTACTCACATATATATAGGAAATTAGGAAGTAAGGAAACAAATCAAAATATTGCTCGCTTGTAATTCTAAGGAAAATGAGTCGAATCACAACGGCAGTGTCCGCAAGATCCTGCGTGAATATATGGGTGGTGCACATGGACACCGGTAGGACGGATCTGGGTTGGATAATGGCATTTCAATATCTGACCCGTTGAATTGAATGTCTCATCTATGTTTTATCCATCATTTATTGGGTAAACAATTTTGAAGTTATATACTACCTATTTTTAGGTGGATTGTGTGTGGTAAAACTCATTATATGTGTTCCCATGTTTTTATGTCATCTTCTTTTTAGCGGAACAAGCAAACATAAATTTAAGCAGCATTTAATATAAAATATTGTGCTCTTAAAATATATATATATATACTAGTACTATACAACACAAATTTAAGCAATTACAAATATTTACTTTAGTTATTAACACAATGGAACCTAACTAAAAGCATTGGGACGAAATAATCTCTCTCTAAATGAGAGTTTCTCTCTCCTCTATTTGTGAGAGTTAACTGCTTTCCTAAAAGCAACAGCCCGCCATACCTGCCTTTCTACTTTTCGAACTGCGAGATTGCTGGACTCTTTCAATCTCATCAGATGAAGGCGTCGTCAGATTGATTGGTTGCTCATTATTAGGATTGAGGACGAGCAACTGGTAGGATCTTGGTTGGGAAAATGTCCACTATTCCTGCCGTGCTTGTTCTCCGAAGGCAAGATTGTTGAAATCTTTCAGCCTCGTCAAACAAAGGCGTTGTCAGATTCATTGATTGACCATCGCTTGGACTGAGGAGACACATCTGGTAGGCTTCTGGTTGGGCAAACGGTTAGTTAATCTTAGAGATGGTAAAATTTGATCTGACCCGAAGACCTGACCCAATCCATTTGAGCCCAAGCCCGTCCTAACTCAATTTGACCAGAAAAGTCAATGATCCGAACCCGACTGTACCCAATTCGACTTGAACCCGAACCCGATTAAAGTGAAACTCGAGAAAACCTGAACCTAAAATCGACCCGACTCGAACTCAAAATGACCTAATGACTAAACCCGACAAGACCTGATTTTAACTTAAACCAATATAAAATATATGGTTGGCAAAGACTTTAGAAAAAATTATAATTTAATATATGTGAATGAGTTTCTTCTATTCTGCTGATCTGTTTTGAGTGATAGAGCAAACGAGTTAGAACTATGGGAAACAATTAGTAAAACGGTGATAGAGAGATAAAAATAATTAGATTTTAGAAATTATAATACCCCTTCTGTTTTATATTCTTTGAAATATTTGACTTTTTGAATAGTTTAAATTGAATTTATTCATATTACTTATTATATCTCAAATTATTTGCATCATTCATATTTTAACAGTTAATATATAATTTTTTTTTTCAACATTTTAATATATAAATAAACAATTTTATATAGGAAAAATAAATCAAGACCTACAATTTTTAATATATTTTTTTAATTTTTTAATAAACAATAATATAAAAAAATTCATGTCAAGCTAGTAAAAAAAGTTAAATGGAGCAAAGAAAATGGGAAAGAGGAAGATTATTTGTTAGAAAAAAATTTAAAACGTATATATTTAGAAACTATAGGTCTTTATTTATTATTTAATATAATCATTTTTCATTTATATACTAAAATGTTGAAAATAAAAAATCATAGATTAATTGTTGAATAGTGAATATTACAAAGAATTTGACATAGAGGGAGTGTTTTATTAAATAAATTATATATTAATATATCTTCATAAATTTTATATCATTTTTATGTCTAGTTAAATTAAATTTTAATCAAAATAAAACAAATAACTCGACCTGAAATGTACTCAACCTGAAATCAACCCGAACCCAAATAACTCGAACTGAACCCGACCTGGACCCGAATACATGTTAACCCGATTAAACCTGAACCTGAATGACCTGACTCAGATCTGACCCAAATCTAACGTGACCCACCCAATTATCATCCCTAGTTATTCTTGAACTCTTTCTCTTGATTCGAGTAAGTCTAAATAGGTGAGATTTGATTCCCCTTTGATTGGTACTACTATCGCTGTGGTTTTGGTTGATACCTTTTAGGTTCTTAGTTTTTTTTCTTTCATTTGGGTGTGTTCGTCAGGGATTTTATTCCTAGACCCTTTTGGTCTAGGTTCGGAGTCAATTAGGAATTCGTTTCCTATAAGTGTTCAAATAGGGCTCTATTTTCTTTCTATCTCTGCTACTCTGATTATTTCTTTCTTCATAGCAATTCTATTTTTTGGTTTCTTTTTTCTTGGTAATCTGAGTTGAATATCTAGACACGATGGGTGAACACAAGAATTTCTCTAACTTTTCCCTGGATATGAATTGAGAATACACTTTGGAACTTGATCATGATTTGGCTACTACAGATAATCCAACTTCTTTAGTATGCAAGTTTCTTACTACAAAGAAAGTTAATTCAAGAGCACCTATTACCATTCTTTCAAAAATTTGAAGCAGCTATGGATTGAAGAACGTTAGTATTATGAATGGAAAAATGTTACACTGCAAGTTTGGGTGTGAGGATAATATTGATGCAGTCATTAGAGATGGCCCTTGGAATTGTTGGGTTTTGGGAGCCAAACAGCGCAGCGGAATTTAACCAAAACCCTCCAGGATCCAAGTGAAACGGGGTAAATCGGGTGTTCGAAAATTTTCATACCTAATTTTCGGTTGAGATCTCTCACTCAACTGTAGAGTCGAATCATAAAACCTGAACAGTTGACGTGTTCAAGCTCTCTATGGTATCCACACGAGCCTCTCGAAATCACCACGCTTCCACCACGTCCCGGCAGACGCGTTTCTCTTGCGCTCGCAGTGCTAGCTTGCGTCCTCCAAGGAATTGCAAGAGAAGAGTGCAGCTATCCTTTTGGGAGGCTAGGGCAAGGAGACCTGCGAATTTCTCACTAGAAGTTGTATTTATAGTGAGACTCAACTTCCAGGCCTAATGGGTTTCAAAGCCCTAATCCAATTAAGATTTAATTTTGGGCTTAATAATGGCTTAACTCTTGGGCCCATTATTAATACGAAATTAAAGTGAAACCATAACCCAAATAATTAGCCCATGCACTCTAATGATCCAAATAGCTCTATGTGTGCGACCCAATAGGCTCTTACTACGTTGGCAATGATCATAAATAACATTTATGATCATAAGCAATGAGCGGTGTCTAGCAACACATCATTGCTACCCAAGTGACAAGATTGTCGATGATTCGACTAAACCTTTATGATCATCACCGATATATGCCATTGTCCCTTTGTCCAAGATATCAAGACTAAGCACGAGACATGGAATGTGTCACTCTCGTATAGCCCAATCTTTGGTTTCTTGATTACCGAGTAGACCAACTTAAACTGATGACATTGATATCGTATATCAACTCATCCGAGCATGGCCATGCATTTTTCTAAGTCTCACTCTATCAAGGGGCCCGAAGATATCACTCCCGTTACATAGGAGGGACAAATCCCATCTTGATCATACAAATCCCTCCGCATGATATGTGACATACCCAATGACCTCCTTCAAGTTCACTCAGTTACGAGCAACAAAGGAAAGTATCAAAGTATGTGACTCACATGTAGGGAACCTTGATGATCTTAGGTCAAAGGACTACATATACCATGATCACTATGAGAATCACTTATGACACTCATATAATGATCCATGTAGTGTTCTCATGGTGGGTCGGTCCAGTACACAAGTTCTCCAACTTGTACCCATATGTAGACTACATATCTCATATTAGTCTCCACATATGCTAGTCATTATGTATTATTGCAACCCACTCCACAATAATACTAGACTAGGGACGTTTAAGAATATCATTATTCTAGGGTTACAATTATGTTTATTACATTACGCAGAAACAAAACAACAAACATAATCGCTGGATTAATGCCTCAATAAAATATCATGACTCAATGTGCAAAATACAATCATCTTATGATTGGCTTTTTGGGTACAACACTAACAGGAATATCATTGGAAGTTATATATGCCTATGTAAATGGGATGCTAATCAAAGCTTCCAGGAGCTACAATTTTTAGAGGTTCTTATGTAGGTGCAGATTCATGGGTTGCCCCTGAAGTTCATGAATCTCTTAATAGCTAAGGCTATTGGCATTAAACTTGGCAAGATAATGGATATTGATAGTGAGCAAGGTGCATGTAGATCATTCTTAAGGGTGAAAGTGGCCATTTTGATAGAACATTCTCTAATGGTGGGCTTTTGGTTTCGTCATACTTCAACTTGCAAATCTTGGGTGCAATTGAAATATAAGATATTAGGCGATCTTTGTTACTCTTGTCAAAGGTTGGGTCATCTTGATAGCAGCTGTAAAGAACAGGAGAAACCAAGCATTTTAAGCACTAGTTAGCCTCAATATGGACCTTGGTTGAGGGGTAGCCTTTCAAAGTTGCTAATTGATGGAGGTAAAAACTAGCAGACGTATTTGGAAGCTGGCACCATACTAGTTTCTGAAGACCAAACTCTACCTAATCCTGACCCTATTACCCAACCCTTATCCCATCCACTACAAACCACTAATCCTCATCTATCAGAGCCAGTCCCCTCTGTTGAACCTATTATAAATCCTTCTCTTAAACCCCAAATTTTCCTCCCTAAAATTACCACGCACCTTTATGCTCACCAGTTCATAGCTAAAACATCCTCAAAACAAGAATCATTTTCAGATAGCAAAGATAAAGTTCAAACCAAAAAGAAAAGAGGTAGACCTAAAAAAAAAAAAAACTCAAACAGTCGTAATTTGTTCACAATCATTGTGAAGGGTATGGTGGCTTCCCAGAGGTAGCCACCCATGCGCCATGATTGCTTCAGTTGGAATTGTAAAGGTTTGGGGGCTTCCTTGATAATTTAATACTTACAAAAATCTTTTCAAAAGTATAAACTCCAAATCTGTTTTTTAATGGAAACAAAAATCAGGAAGCTTTTGTTGACAAGACAAGAAGATAGTGTAGATTTGAAAATAAAATGGCAGTGAACAAAGTTGGCCTTAACTTTGTGGTGGGATTCCTCAGTCTCTATCACAATAAAGCAAGCCACAAAGTACTGGATAGATTCGGTCGTCTTGGATAAGGCCAGTAATCATCTCATTGAAATTACTTAGTTTTACGCTTCTCCTATCTATGAGGACAGACTCAATACCGGTAGGGATATAATTCAATTATTCCAGTTGAAGCAAAACCATCCTTGGATGTGTATTGGTGATTTTAATAAAATCCTTTTTCAAGATGAAAAGATAGGCAGAGATAAGCAGAAGGAGAAGAAAATGCTAACTTTTCATGCAATGATGTTGGATGCCAATCTTTTTGATGCAGGCTATAAAGGTCAAAAGTTCACCTGGTTTAATAAAAGAGAAAATCTTATTGTTAAAAAGCGCTTAGACTAGGTCTTGATTGACTCTACTTGGAGATTGTGTTTTCCTTCTTCACAGATTTTTATCCAACCTTGCTTTGGTCAAATCACTCGTTCTTATTGTTGGATACAAAGCCTTTGGATAGAAAAGGGAGAAGAAGTTCATGTTCGAATCTATGTGGACCAGATATCCTCAATGTCAAAAAGTAGTACAAACTGCTTGCTGGAAAGATTATTCCAATGAGGCAATGACTAGACTGCAGAGAATGCTTGGCCATTATAGAAAGTATTAAATTCTCTGGAGTAGAAATCATTTTTACAATTACTGAATGGAAATTGATAAACTTCTAAATTAGTGAGGAGATCTTCAGAATAAAGATTCTTACAATTTTGAAGAGAAAAACATCATTTAGCAGCAGTTAGATGAATGTTGGTTTAAAGAGAAGATGTATTAGAACCAAAGAAGTAGAATTCAGTGGCTCCGAGATGATGATAAAAACACAATTTTTTTCACACTTTAACTATTCAGAGGAGAGTAGCTAACAAGATTCTAAAATTAAAAGACCTTCATTTAGATCAGTGGGTTGATGATGAAGCTAGAATTGAGAATATGTTTATAGAGTATTACAGGAATTTGTTTACCTCCAAAAGGCCAAGGGAGATGCAAAAAGTGTTGTGACATGTTAGGCAAATTGTTTTGAAAGATCTCAATGCTACTCTGATTAGAGATGTTAGTTTAAAAAAAATTAAAGAGGCTGTGTTCCAAATAAGTGGGCTAAAAGCACCAGGTCTTGATGGTTTCTTTGGTTTTTTTTTTTCATTCCTTCTAGTAAGAAGTTGGAGAAAATGTTTTGGATGCTGTTAAAGCATTTTTCACCCATGGTTTTTTCAACTCCTTTATCAATACTACTTCAATTGTGCTGATTCCCAAAGTTAATTCCCCTAAGACAGTAGTTCAATTTAGACCTATTAGTCTTTGTAATTTCTATTATTAGCTAATAAGATCATGCCCCACCTGAATTCTATAATCTCACCATTTCAGAATGCTTTTATTAAGAGGAGGTTGATTCAAGATAACATAATCATAGCTCATGAAGCCTTCCATCACCTTAAGGTAAAAAAATCATGAAAAATTTGTAAGATGGATGTTAAGATAGATATGAATAAAGCCTATGATAAAGTGGAGTAGGATTTTATAGAAGAAATTATGAAATGCATGGGCTTTGACCTGAAATGGGTGCAATGGATAATGAGATTAGTAAGATTGGTTTCATATAGGTTGGTAATTAATGGGAAAGAATCTAACACTTTTGTTCCATCTAGAGGTCTAAGATAAGAAGACCCCTTGTCTCTTTACCTTTTTATCTTTATAACAGAAGCCCTTTTCCTGATGGTTTCAACTGCAGTTCGGTGCAATGAATTGCAAGGAATTAAATTGAATAAACACTGCCCTATTCTCTCTCATCTTTTGTTTGCTGATGATTCTTTATTTTTTTTTTGTTAGTAAATGCTGCCAATTGTTACAATATTAAGATGTTACTGAATTCTTATTGCAAAGCTTTTGGCCAAGCTATAAATCTGAATATGCCAAGCATGTTTTTCAGTAGCAACACTCCTATGGATAGCCATATTGAAATAAGTCACATTCTTGGTATCCCTAAGGAAAATAGTCCTAGGAAAAATCTAGGCATCCCAATAGTCTGGGGTAAGTCAAAATTAGAAGCTTTAAGCTTCCTATAAGATAGAATTATCAGGAAAATGCAGAGTTGGAGGGGCAGATAATGTCTCATGCAGGCAAGGAAATTCTTATAAAAGCAATAATTTGTGTCATCCCTACCTGTGTTATGAGCTGGTTTAAGTTCCCAGGGTTGGTGCAGGAATATTAATGCTCTAATTGCAAACTTCTGGTAGGGCTCTTTTGATTCAGGTAATAAAATTCATTAGAAAAGATAGCACTTCCTGGAAAAAGGTAAAAGACATAGGAGGTCTTGGCTTTAAGGAGTTGGATAAGTTCAATATTGCTTTGCTTTCTAAGATCACTTGGAGAATTCAAACCAACCTTGACAGTTTCTAGGTCAAGATCCTGAAAGGGATATATTATCCAAACACTTTTTTCTTGGAGGCAAAGTTGTGCCCTGACACATCAAACCTATAATTCATGATATCTATTGTTTAAGAGAAAAATTTTACTTTTGTAGCGTTGCTTTTATTCCTAGAAAGGGAAACATATGTGTTGATGCTACTGGATCTTAGTGTAAAAGGAGATGAGATTAATTGAGTGGACTTTTAGTCCCTTATCTCCTTTTCTTGATTTGCTTAGGCATGATGCAATGTACCACCCTCCTTGTTTGTTTTCAATAATATTTCCTCTTTGGCAAAAAAAAAAACACAATGTAGGAAAACAATAGAAAATGGTGCTCAGAGTCTTTTCCTTTTTGATCAGTTGAAGATAAAGTTGATCAACATACACATGGTACACACGGAGGCATGTGATCCTAATCCACTTTATTTATGTTTGCTATTAAGTATAGAACTATTACAAGCTTAGCATAAGTTCAAAAAATTTTAATGGATATGATTCTTAGAATAATGTTATTGCTAGCAAATGGAACTCATGTAACTGTAAACTTATTCTTTATGAGTTAATTGACTAATTTTGGACTAAGCTAAAAAATAATTATCTAAAAAAAGAATTCATCAGCTTTAAAAAATCTCAGTTTCTTCATCCTCTAATGCTTTGGAACTTTTGTACACATATATACAAGTCAAATATGAAGCCAATGAAGACTAAACCCACATTCTACCCAAACCTAGTACTTAAGAAGAAAATAAAATCTATATCCGACCAAAATCTATTCAATTAAAAACAAAAAATCAACCCACTAGATCAGATGTAGTAGGAATTCCCATTGAACGCCTAAAGTTCCAAGACACGCTAATCAAAGGTTATAGATGTGGTTTCAGACTCCTAATTGCTCTTCTGCTTTGTCTGTAGAGCTTTGACCTATTCTAAAAGCCCTTCGTTATGCTGCCTTAGATAGTTTTAGTTTGTTTAACCATTAATTTTTTTGTATTCTGCATAGGATTTTTATTCAATTGTAAAAAAAGCTCGACCAATATATAACAAGGGTCTAGAAACTGGTGAAGACTATTCTTTCTCTCAGTGTTTTTTTTATTACAATGCAGCATAATTCATGAAATACAAACCAGGTCAAATCACCTACAACAATATTATCAAGTTGGGATTATAGGAGAAAAAAAAAAGTAAAAGTTTATTAGGAAGATGGATAGATACTTAATTGACATCCAATTGAAAAAAAAAATCCTGCCCATCAAGCAGGGTAGAGTATAGTACCCATGGGTAAGGGTACAAATTGACATCCCTACACTAGATTAACCAAATAAAAAGAACACTAGTAACTTGTAAATTACTGCTTTTCTGTTCGAAAACCTACGTCTACCTATTGAATATTTAACAATGTTGATTAATATATAGTCTGGGTGTAAATTCCATACACAGTTACTTAATTTATTTTCATATCTTAAACGGGTATTTAAGTTTAAAGTTCTCGTACTAAAGTCCATTGCCTTATATTGTGCATTCAAATTGAGTATTTTCCATCATTTTCACCGTTACTTTTAATAAAATCTCAATAGAAAATGTCCACTCTAGTCTATAGATTTTTCTCATCCTACTTATAGCATTGTAAAACTTATGGATCTAACATTAAATCATCATCTTCCTTGAGACTTTCTTCTTTACCTACAACATGGCAACAATGCCATTGCCTCATTTGCCGCCACCTCCTCCAAAGCTCTAAATTTCTGCCCTTTAAGGAACCCTTCCATTATTAGCACAATGTACTGTGAATACAAGTCAACATTATTGTGACCGACCGGCTAGAGAACTAAAAAAATAATATAATCAAAATCATGAAGGCTGGCAGGTAAAACGACATACGCCCCCTATTGCTCAACTTCATCGGTTTTTTGGCAAGATTTTTTAGCAAACTTTTCTTTTCTGATTCAACCACCTGTCTAGGTATAAGATTTCTTACCTCTTTGATAGGCAATCATGTGTGGAGGACTTGTCAGATGCATAGAATATGGTTTTTTACTATTATCTCAATTCTTGATACTGTCTCAATTCTCTAATCTTCTGGAGAAATTGTTTCTTCTAAATTTTCTTGGTGACACAAAAGGGTTTATGTATGAACCATCTTCTTGTTTGTTAAGATTACTAAAATTATCACATATAAAAGGGTTCATCATCTGAATTGGAACTTATTGAACTTATGGTGCTCTTGGTTTTGTTTTGGTTCAAATGCAGCTGACTGAAAAAAGGGATGTGAAGGTTTAATAAAAGGATTAATTTGATTAGTTGAGAAAATACCAAATCAAGAGACCAATTTGCCGTATGAGGAGTTCAAAAAGGTGTTAAGGAAGGAGAAGTAGTAAAGAGGTGGAGGACTGGCGTAGGATGTGTACAAGGTGATGGACAAGAATGGAGATAGGCTAGGTTTCATGAAATGGGCTTGGTTATCAACAAGATGATTAGATTGGCCACAGTCGATAAGAGTGATAGTGTTTCTTTTGAAGGCCATTATATGGAGGAGATTGCACTTTAGGAGTTTCCAAAGTTTGTAGAGTTTAAGGATATTAGTTGTCATGTCATGGGCGGAGGGAAAAGGCCTCAGGTAAAAATGGTGGTTGAAGTATTAGATCCATAAGGGTTAAGGTGCTAAGAGTAGGATTAAAAAAATTTAGGCACCAGAGATGCTTTTAAAACTAACAGTGAAAATGACAAAAAGAACCAAATTGGACAACCTTATAGTTAGGTACTCATTTAGGATACGAAAACAAACTAGGTGATCATACATGGAATTTACCCTATAGTCCGATGACATGCATCATAGTTTTGGCAGTCAACGAATTCCTTTCTCATAAAACATAATATTATCTTCCTTTTAAAATGTTTTCCACTTTTGAATTTTTTTTTTGATGCTATTGATCTTTTGGAAAACATCTAGGGATGGCAATTGAGTGGGTTGGGTTAGGTTTGGGTCAAGTCATTCAGGTTCAGGTTTAACAGGGTTAGCATGATTTGAAGTACATGTCAGGTCATTTGGGTTTGGGTTGATTTCAGATTGTCATATTTTGGGTTTAGGTTGGGCTGAGTTCATTTGGGTTCAAATTCAATATAGGTCGAGTCGCTTTTAGTCTTAGATACTTTCAAATTGGGTTATTTGGGGTTTTGGGCCAAACTCAAGTTGATCCATTGGGTTTATTTAGGTTACTAGACCTTAGTGTATACACTGAAATCACTTAATCAATTTAATTTTTTTTGTAATTTTTTTAAAGATTTAAGTTAAATAATTTGATTTTCTATGCAATTAGTAGTATGTGCAATTAAAAGAGTCATAAAAAATTCCTTAATTATGTTCAGACAAATTTGTTACAATATCCAACTTTTGATGTGAATTGCTATAAAATATAACTCTAGTTCACTATTACTCTACTACTATTAGTGACTAAAATGTAAAGTTTTAAAAATTTTGAGTGAAAATGTAAATATTTGAAGAGTTTTGGGACCCATGTTGTAATTATTACAAGGGACTAAAATGAAATTATCAAAATATAGGTACCTTATCGCAGTATACTTAAAAGTTTATGGACCAATGTTGTAATTTTGAAAATTGCTTCCAAAATCATCAAATTTATTAAATATAGAAGTTACTTGATGTAGAAGAACCCAAATATGAAATGAAACTTATTAAATATGAAAGACTTTGAATATAAAACTTACTAAATATGAATGTTCAAAAAAAAAAAAGAAAGTTACTAAATATAGAAACTCCAAATATAAGACTAAGACTTATTAAATATGGAAGGTAGCAAGGGTTAGCTAGTTAGGATTATGTATTAATGTTTAGGATAAAGGTTAGGAATAAGATTAAATATTAAGGTTTAGGGTTAGAATTGATGGTTTATATGGTAAAGGTTGAGGTTTCAATTAAGGTTAGGGTTTGGATTTAATGTTTAAGATTTAGGTTTAGATATATAGTTTACAGTTAGATTGAGAGCTTATGGTTTAGGTTAATGTAAATGTTTAGGGTTGTAGGGTTTAGCTTTAGGGTTTAGAGTTAAGAGTTTAGGGATTAGGGTTTATAGTTTAAATTAGGGTTTTAGCCAGTTTAGGGTTTAGGGTATATGATAATATTAGGATAAGGTAAGAATTAAATACAATGAAAAATGCAAATTTGTTTGTGGTGTGCGTGTGCGCCAAATGAAAAGTGAGAATAAAAAGGATAGAACAAACAAAACAAATCTGTGGGCCAAATGAAAAATCCAAATTGAAAACCCTGAACAAATTGAGAATTGTTTGGCTTTTAACAAAACAAAAACAAAGAAGAGCGACACTCGATGATGGCAGGTATCGTCACCTCGTTGGACCTCCGTAAGGATCCAATAGCCTATTCCCTCTTGGCTCTCATTGTTTCACCGATTGGTCATGCCCTCAGGCTCTCTCTTGTCGATTGCCTGATTACCTCACTTCGAATTTGGGGTGCCGAACCAGCCCTTTTGTAGTCTGCACACCGCCACCAAGCTTGTCTATTCCCACAGTCAATTGGCACTCAATAGCCACGATTCCAAGTCAAGACTCTTTTCATTTGCATTGTCCCATTGCTGCTGTAATTCTTTTTTTTTCTCTGTAAATTAAACTCATTTCATTCATAAAGAAAAAACTACTAATTTAAATTGTCTATTTATTTTCAAAAAAATATTAAACTGTTTAAATTTACTAGAATATAGTTATGAAATATTTAAATTAGAATTTTAAAATTTTCTGCCAAAAACTTATTCTAAGTTAATGAATTTCATCTAATGATGAACCAAAATGAAACAATTATAATATGTTTAGGACCAAAATAGAACATTTAAATAGGTTAGGGACTAAAAGGAAATAATGACTAAAGGTTATGGATCATTTATGCAATTTATTCATACCTATATAAAATACTGGCTTCGAGTTTAAATATCCTACCATCTCGTGAAGGCTTGATTCATTTACTTGTTTGCAAGTAAAAAGAGATGACAGAGTCTGATGTTTTGCTCTGATGGATAATTCATTAAAGGAAGGAATTGCTAATAAAGCCTAACGCTTCTCAGAACTACCATATGAGGCCCAATATATCGGTTACATGCTTGAAAAGAACATGTAAGCAAATTTTTGAATTATTAAATTCTAGAAGACTCCTACATAAAGCTTATTATTTTGGTAATTTATTCTTTAAGAACCCCTAAATAAAAAATATTTTTACAGTATTCTAAAGTTTCTTAAATTGTATGGTCATAATTAATGTATAATTTAGATAAATAAGCAATATAAAAAAAACATAATTTTTTTACATCTCTATCAACCATATATTTATGTTGATTTGGGTTAAAAATGAGTTTTGTTGGGTATATTCATAGGGTCATTTTAGGTTCAGTCCGATTCGGGTTTAGGTTATTTTGGGTTCAAGTAATTCAAGTTCGTATTTCCTTGGGTCTCACTTCAATTGGGGTTCGGGTTCAAGTCAGGTCGAATATAACTGGGTCCAAATTATTGACTTTTCTGTCAACTCATGTCAGGTTAGACTTAGATTCTAGTTGGTCGGGCTTGGTTATTAAGTTGGATCAAATTTTTTCATCCCTACAAGCATCTTAGGATGGATGCCCCTGGGTGGAATGATTTCCCAGGAATATGGCATTGTGCCAAAAAGCCCCTAGGTGGAGTAAGCTCCTGGGAATATGGCCTCTTTGAAGAATTCCCCCAAGTAGACTAAGCTCCCCCAAATTAAGCATCTGGGGAAAAGGCCTCCTATTGGAATAAGCTTCACGGGAGTTTGGCTTCTTGGAAGAAGGTTCCGAGTTGAGTGAGCTCTCCGGGGATCTGGCCTCTTGGAAAAAGGCCATAGGGTGAAGTCAGCTCCACAAGAATCTAGCCTGTCCGGGCATTACAAAGAAAATGACATAAAATGTGTCACTGCAGGTGATAAAAACCGTTATATAGGTTATATTGGCATCCTTTAAAAGCTTTAAAAGCTTTGGCAAGAACCGTCACTATAAATCCAGTTTAGATTTGAAAAAAGGCTGCATTTTCCCTTATACTAGTAGCTCGGAGGGCACTGCTCTCACATTTGCTGTATTATCTTGCTTGTTATTCCTTCTCATCACATAGAATTTCATATTAGCAAATAAATTGAAGACAAGTCACTACTATTTGAGCTGTTGCAAAATTAAAAACTTGACGCCCCAGAATAAATATCAAACACTTATCATTAATAAATTGGAATTCTCAATTATAAAAAATCGAATTTCAACGTAAAAAATTATAGTTAAAAATCAAATTCTACACCCAAAGTTATACTCTCACGCTTCACATCATGTAGAAACACCACTTCTTGATTCTTCACCTATTAAAACAAGAAGAAAAAAGAAACAATAATATTAAGAAAAAAGAAATATAACATTAACATTATTTAACATGAAGAAAAATGTGATTTATAAGAATGTTCTATGCTACTTGTTAAAAAAAAAAAAGGGATATTGGAACAACCAGGGACAAATCTATGAATGTGAATTATGTATGCATGTTAAAAAAAAAAAAAAGATTAATAAGACGGATAAATCAACTTCATAGGATATTGATCAATAAATTCATTTAGAAAGCCAAACTTTTACAATGAATGAACAAATAAATTAAGCAGATAAAAGCAATAGAATATGCATCAAATAGAAACAAAACATAAATGAACAAAAGTTTCAAGATGCACCAACAAGAACATCTAGCCATGGCATCATGAGCCAAATGAAGCTTCAACACAATAAAACATCAGAAACTCAACATCTAAACTGATAAGCCTCTTAAATTTGAAACCAGAAATCGAGATGAGGCTGGCAGTTTTGAAGCAAAAAGATATAAATGCATAGAGAGAGAGTTCTAAACTGGCAATTCTGGTGAAGAGTTAGAATTTCAAACAGTAAGAAGCTAACCCGGAATCATTCTGTATGACTTAGCCAGGACCTGCATTGTTCAAAGAACAACATGCCATTCAGGAACAACACAAGCTTACAAGAAATAAAGTTCACAAGACAGCTAGAGGGAGAAAGAACACGTTACCTAAGCCTAGTGGAGGAACAAGAACTTAATTGCATACGTGAAAATAATGGAGCAAACATTACATGTTGCAAACAGCTCTTTGACTTGTTTAAGGAGCATTTTTATTGCTTAAAGCCTAATTCATGAGGCAAGACATCTTGCTCCCAACACACACACACACCTGTACAAGGAAAAACCAAGTATTCATCCATAAACACATACATCACTTAACCTCGTGCATTTTTGCAAGGGCAGAAAAGAGGAGCAAGGCCACATGCCCTTATGTTCTAGGAGAAGAATTTATGGGTCGCCATGAGGGGAAGCTTGGAAGAGAGTGAAGGTCTTGTGCCCTTGATGCAAGATCTTAGAAAGTACTAGCCTTTGTTCCTAAATCCTTCTAAACTGTTATGTTATGTGTGCAAGTTGAACCATCACATGCGAGAATCACAAAAAAAATCCAGAATCATTCCAACAGGGAACAGCCCTAGGAGGGGCTAGTGTCCTTTAACGACACTATTTCAAAGTAAAATCAACCGTGCCTCAAACAACATCAACATAGTTACTAAATCAAACGTGGAAGCAAAAATCAATTAAAAATACTGAAACCAAATTTGAACAACCAAGAGGAAATCCCAATTCTTAACATCTACAGAAAATTGCTTACTGGATTGTGAACGAAGGTCATGTTATTCCCCTTAGCAACAGGTCCCCAACAACGCAAAGCTGTCACTTGGTAGTCACGTCGGTGGAATTCCATAACCATGGCCCAGAGCTGGGCTTATCTGTGAACTGGGCGGTAGACGGCGACGGAGACCGCCCTGGCCACGGTTTCTAAAGCCAAGGTCTTTGTTTCTCCCGATTTCTAACAAATTCTCCCTCAAATCCCTGATCTGGATGCAAGGCCCTGGACGGTGAGGCGATTCTACAACCTAAAACCTAAACAACGCCACCGATTTAAATCTCTCCCTTCCCTTTCTTCGCTCCCTCTTGTCTCTGAAACCTAGCAGTAGACTGTTGCTTTGTTTTTCTTTGTACTCGCCTCTCGTGTTCCTTTTTCAAATTCTTCCTGTGAGGCCAAGAGTTATGAAAATCACTATTTTACCTAGCAGTAGGAAAATAGTTTTTTTTTTTAATTATTATCGAGTGAAAAACTGAAGAATAAGTAGCATAAAAACTAATTACTAATACAAGGACTAATTACTAATACATGGCAATACATAAAATAATATGTTTTCGGGATAATTTACGACCATCCTGTGACTTTTGCCATAATCTACACTTTATCTTTTTTATTTTTGAAAACTTATACTTTGTTCTCGATTTCTTCTACATTATCCGACAATAACTTTTGAAACTTTAATTTAAACTATGCGATAGTTATTTTTAAGTAATTTTTATCACTCCAATATTTTGTTGTACTTTATAGAAATTTTAAATTATCAAATTTTCCTCTCTATGAAAACATTTTTCTTCTTATAAATACATATCAATATTTTTTAAAAGTAAATTAGTAGCAAAAAATAATATTAAAAATTTTAAAATTACTGAAATATAGTTACTATATAATTTAAATTATGATTTCAAAAATTATTGTCAGATACTGTCAATGAGATAGGAGGCAAAATGTAGGTTTTTTAAAATTGAGGGGCTAAAATGTTTGTTCAACCAAACCATAGATAGTTTTTGTAATTTTTCCTTTGTTTACTCTGTTACCAAAGAGAACGATGTTGGTCAAAATTAAGTGAAGATAGGCAAAGCCATACCTTAGCCAAGGCGAGGACAAAGTTGAGGTATAACTGATGATAAAATTTGTCACGTATTAGGAACTTGTGAGAGAAAACTATATAATAGGTTATAATCATTAATTACAAAGCTTCTTTGAATATTTTAAAATTTTTTGACAAACTTTTCAATGCCAACATATTCTAGGACCTTTTAACTGCAATCTATTATTTCGCTTTCTATTATATTTACAAGCTTATAAATCTTTTATTGAGTTATAACTTGAAGATCATATTTTATTTCTATCGATCTTAAATATAACTCTATTTATTAAAGTAAACCGATGGCTTTATAGTTGATCATTCACTTACATGGCTTATCAATTAATGATTGATATCATTGGACTCTTTATGACTTTCTTTTTCTAGAGTTATTGTTACCAATTAGAAATGTTATGTTACTAATACAATTTAAATTAGTTATTATTTAATTTTTTTAGTTACAAATATTTATTATTTAGGCAATAAATTTGATGCACTAATTATGTCAAATTTTCTCAATTTAATTTTTTGAACCAAAATCAGTTACATAGTAATTAGAAAAAAATTACTGTAAATTACCTCATAAAGAAGCCTAACCTTGTTAGCTAGAAGAAGAAAAAAAAAGACTTCCAAGTCTATATGATACCAAAACCACTATGCTTTTGATATATAACTTCAAGTAATTCTAATTTAATCCATACTCATTTTAATCCTTTGGTTCTCTTCTTTATTTTTTTTTAAACAAAAGAAACTTCTCATTCTTTCTAATATTTCTATTTTTGATGGGAATACTACAAAATCTCCGTCAACATGTGCTTTCTGAAAAATATTTGGATCTTCTAAAAAAATAAAAAGTAATTTTTTTCAAAATTTTCGTCCCTTTTGTATTTCTCTTTGCTTGCTAATACCTAATCTAAGTAAATCTTTTAGCAAGCAATTAGAAATTAATGATCTTGCAATTTGTAGAGTGTCATATAACGTGGAGAAAATGAATTAAGGTTCAAGGTTTGGCTTTTTTTTTTTTTGTGATAAAAAGTTCAAAATTTTGCGTTCTTTTGATAAAAAGTTCAAAGTTTTGTTTGGTAAACATCGGATTTAGGTTTTGGTTGGGTTCTCAAAAATTGGATTAGCCTTTTATCATCATTTAATTTCTCAAAAAGGTAATTGAATTTCTTACCTCATAATTGAAAACAAATCTGATTATGCGGTACCAAATAATAAGTTGTACCTTCATTTAATAATAAATTAACATTGGGTGGTTAGTAGTGCCAACTATTCATATAGAATTAGGAAACATAGGGAGAATTAAATGAAATATGCATTTCCCAGTTTTTTGTAATGACCAAAATCCAGAATCAATCAATGGAATATCCGTCCACATCACATAAGCTATCCTTAGTGAAAAGAATAAGCATAAAGTGGCTATATTATATTATTTATTTGGTTTTAGGAGAACTTAAGAAAGAACAATGTTAGAAGATCAAGCTCACCTTTTTATATTTTAAACTAATCATTATTAATATAATTATTTTATTTATTGATTTATAAAAAATTAAAAATAGTTAAATTTTATTAAATGAATGAAATGTGAATTATTTATTACCAATATTTTAAATACTCCTTCTATTTTGCATTAATTGACCATTTTACATTTTTTAACTGAAGTTTGACTTGAACATATTCATATTAACATGTATTTTGACTTGAACATATTCATATTAACATGTATTAAAAAAATTCGTAAAAATGATATTTAGAAACTATAATCTTTAAAGTTTCATTTTTATATAAAATATTTATTTTTTTATTATAAATTTTGAAAGAAATAAAATCATAAATTAATTGCTATAAATAGTAAAATGGTTAGTGTGAAACAGTGGGAGTATTATTATTAGAAAAAATAATTAGAAAATCATATGCACAATTAAAATATATAAAAAATAAACCTGTACAATAAAAAAAATAGATATACTTATATCTTTGCATCTTTGCATCACTATTTTTCCAAATTTAGTGATGGATTATTCTATCAGTTCTTAGTACTTCAGATACTTACAAAATCTATCATTAGGCAGTGTATATTGACCTTACCAAGCCATTGTGTGAAGGAGATTTCACTTGAGGAATTTCCAAAGTTCATAGAGTCTGTGGATACCAGTTGTCATGTCGTGGGTGGAGGGAGAAAGGCTTGGGTAAAAAAGGTGGTTGAAGTATTAGATTCATAAGTTTTAGGGAGGTAGGAGTATGATGAAAAAAATATAGGTACTAGAGTAGGCATTTTCTGTTGAGATTTTCTTAAAAGTAACGGTGAAAATGATGAAAAGTACTTAATTGAAATGTGCAATATAGGTTAAAGGATTTTGATAGGACAACCTTAAAATTAGATACTCATTTAGGACACAAAAATAAGCTAGATGACAGTATGTGGAATTTACTTTATAGTCTGACGACATGCATCATAGTTTTGGCAATCAATAAATTCTTTCAACATAAAGCATATTACTATCTTCCCTTTGAAAAGTTTTTCACTTTTGAATTTTTAAAATGTTATTAAATTTTTTGCAGGCATCCCAGGATGGATGCCCCTGGGTAGAATGAGCTCCGAGAAATATGGCCTTTTGCAAAAGGGGCCCTAGATGGAGTAAACTCCTGCAAATATAGCCTCTTTGGAAAATTCCCCCAGGTGGAGTAAGCTCTCCCAAATTTGGCATCTCGAAAAAAGTCCTACAAGTGGAATGAGCTCCCTAGGAATTTGGCCTCTTGGAAGAAGGCCTCGGGTGGAGTGAGTTCTTTGGAGATCTGGCCTCTTCGAAGAAGGCCACAGGGTGGAGTAAGCTCCCTAAGAATCTAGCCTGTTAGGACAATATAAAGAAAATGATATAAAATGTGCCACTGTAGGTGATAATGACCATTATATAAGTAATATTGACTTTCTTTATAAGCATCTAAATATGTCCATCATTGTATATATATAGCAAATGCATTTGATGCCTACCAGTATAAACCTTTTAGCTTTTACAGACAACTAGTCGCATGTCTCCATATCTTATTACTAATGGTAAAAACATTCATTAAAAGTCCAGCTTAGATTTGTAAAAAGCCACATTTTCCCTTAGAGTAGCTATTTGGTGCACCTAGTGCTCTAACGTATACCTTACTCTCATATTTTATGAAACAACACATTTGTGTAAATAGAACAATATATTTGTGTAAATGAAACAACACATCTTACTAGAACACCACAGTATAGATTAACACATTTGTCTTAATGGAACACCACCATTAACTGAAAAGAACAGTAAAATTTACAAATAGCAAATATTATGAAATTAACAGTACATTAATGAATAACACATTATTTACAAAAATGTCACTATGCTTAAACAACACATCCTACACAATAAACAACATTTTTTATTGAATGAAACAATCAAGGTGTTATGTACCATTACCGCTAGGTATACCGCACCCAAAATTTTTAAGGTATATTGCATGGTATACCACGTCACATACCGTTACCCTTTTCACAAAAAAATAAGTGTTGCGATATTATTTTAAGATAACATAAATTCAATAATTTTTTTGCACATTTTATACGTATTATAATTTTTCTCATCATAAATTTTCAAATATAAATAAAATATATAAGATAGTTGATATTTTTTAATACAAAAACATAAAAAGTTGTTATATATAAAGCAAAATAAACAATATTTAGAAAGAAACTAATTTATTGATATAAGAGAAAAAAAATTATACTTTAATAATAACAACACATTTTCTAATACCACATTTAGTTCCTAGGTGTCTCAAAGTAACAATTAAATTTTTATATTAACTAAGAAAAGTAACCAAAAGAATAAAATTAAATATTTATCTTATGATGATATGTGTATTAATTATATTTTAATATTTTATATGTTAATGATATTTTAATATAAAATGAAAAAAAAAATCTCACACACTTCTGTGAAAAATAAAATATCATGGTACGTATCTTGTGATATTTTTGGTATACCGTGTTTTTTGAATAAGATATACACAAAATGTGAGCAATATTTAATTTTATGAGAACAGTATTCTTAAGAACAACACAATTGTATGAATGAAACATCAGTTCATACTAAACAGAACAACATTACTTGTGAACATCACATCTTACCAATTGAATAACACAATTGCATAAATAGAACAACACTTCTATTGAACAAAATGATATTATTTACAAACAACATATCTTACGAAATAAATAGCATAGAACAAAACAATATAATTGTATAAATGAAATAATACGTCTTACTAAATAAAACAACATTATTTACATATAGGTCATCTTATAAACTGAACAACATATTTGTATAAGTGCAAATGCTACTCCCCTACAGGGCTATAGATGGAAAAGAAGGAAAAGTTACAATTGCCCCCTTGAGGTTTACCCTAACCAACATTTTGTGTCCTTTATTTTTAAAAAATTACACTTTGCCCTTGGCTCTTTTATACTATTCAATAAAAACTTTTAAAATTGTAATTTAAACTATATAATAATTATCTTCCAGTAACTTCAGTCTCTCTAATATTTTTTATTAGTTAATAGACAATTTAAATTATCAGTTTTTTCATTCTGTAAATGCATTCTTCTTCCTATAAATGTATACTAGAATTTTTTAAATGTTAGTTAGCTATACAAAAAATATAAAATATATTAAAATTACTGAACAATGGTTACTGGAAATTTAATTTAGAGTTTCAAAAGCTATTGTCGAACATTATAAAGAAAATATAGGATAAAGTATATATTTTTTAAAATAGATGGTACAAAGTGTATTTTAGATAAGATTATAGGGTGGCTTTTGTAATTTACCCCGGAAAATTTGAAAACAGAGCAACTAGAACCAACAAGCAAACCTAGTCGTCAACACGGAGCACCAACGCCATTGACCACAGCCACTTTACCCAGCAGATGCTGCAGATCAACGGGGAAAATCGACCCACCGCAGCTTTTGCTATACACGCTTGGCCCCCAAATTCCTCTCCGGTCCCTTGGAATTTTAATAACATCACAGCAAATCTTCGCAGCGAATAAAGAATCTAACTCCTCCAATACATTTTAACAGTCTCGATGAGCAAGAAAGCTTTCTATTTCACCACCAAAAGAGCAAGCCATTTACAAATAAAGAAATAAATCAAAAGAAATCAATTTAACCTCCACCAGCGGTCCAGAGCCCACAGCCCATGGCCTACAAGAGCCAAACTCACTGACAGATCTCGATGGATAAAACGAACCAGTCGAGGACTCGTCAGAACCCGTCGACTGAAGGCAAGCAGTTGAAGTGACAAAGGAGGCAGGTGATGTTATGATGGAGATTGGCAGAGGAGGTGAAAGCTGAAGTAGAATAGAGCGAGTGTATTTTATCCCCAGCATATGTCGTTTTACCTTGCTTCTTATTCCTTCCCATAAGACACAGACTTTCATATTAGCAAATAAATTGAAGGGAAGTCACTACTATTTGAGTTCTTGCAAAATTAAAAACTTGGATGCCCCAGGATAAATATAAAAAAATTATCATAAATGAATATTGGAATTCTCAAATATAAAAAATCGAATGCCAATGCAAAAAATTATAGTTACAAATAAAATTCAGCACCCAAATTTATGCTTCACATCATGTAGAAACACCACTTCTTGATTCTTCACCTGTTAAAACAAGAAGAAAAAGAAATATAATATTAACATCATTTAACATGGAGACAAATGTGATTTATACGAATGTTCTATGCTACTTATTAAAAAAGAAAGGTATATTGGAACGACCGGGACAAATCTATGAATGTGAATTATGTATGCATGTTTAAAAAAGATTAATAAGACAGATAAATCAACTTAATCAGATATTGATCAATAAATTCATTTAGAAAGTCAAACTTTTACAAAGAATGAACAAATAAATTAAGCAGATAAAAGCAATAGAATATGAATCGAACAGAAACAAAACATAAATGAGCACATCTATGAATGTGAATTATGTATGCATGTTAAAAAAAAAAAGATTAATAAGACAGAAAAATCAACTTCATAAGATATTTATCAGTAAATTCATTTAGAAAGTTAAAACTTTTAAAAGGAATGAACAAATAAATTACGCACACAAAAGCAATTGAATATGCATCAAATAGAAACAAAACATAAATGAGCAAATGTTTCAAGATGCACCAACAAGAACATCTAGCCGTGGCATCATGAGCCAAATGAAGCTTCAACACAATAAAACATCAGAAACTCAACATCTAAACCGATAAGCCTCTAAAATTTGAAACCAGAAATCGAGATGAGGCTGGCAGGGTTGAGCCAAAAGATATAAAAGCATAGCAATTCTGGCGAAGGGTTAGCATTGCAAACAGCAAGAAGTTAGCCAGGACCTGCAATGTTCAAAGAACAACATGCCATTGAGGAACAACACAAGCGTACAAAAAATAAAGTTCATAAAAAAGCTAGAGGGAGAAAGAACACGTTGCCTAAGCCTAGTGCATTAATTGCATACGTGAAAATAATGGCGCAAACATTACATGTTGCAAACAGCTCTTTGACTTGTTTAAGGAGCATCTTGTATTGCCTGAAGTCTAATACAGGGGGCAAGACATGTTGCTCCCAACACACACACACACACACACACACCTGTACAAGGAAAAACCAAGCATTCATCCCTAAACACATACATCACTTACCCTCATGCATTTTTGCAATTGCAAGGGTAGAAAAGAGGAGTAAGGCCACATGCCCTTAAGTTCTAGAAGAAGAATTTATGGGTCGCCATGAGGGGAAAGCTTGGAAGAGAGTGAAGGTCATGTGCCCTTGATGCAAGATCTTAGAAAGTACTAGCCTTTGTTCCTAAATCATTTTAAATGAAACTGTTATGTTATGTGTGCAAGTTGAACTATCATATGCCAGAATCACAAAAAAAATCCAGAATCATTCCAACAGGGAACAGTCCTTTAACTACACTATTTCAAAGTAAAATCAACCGTGGCTCAAACAACATCAACTTAGTTACTAAATCAAACATGGAAGCAAAAATCAATTAAAAATGCCGAAACCAAATTTGAACAACCAAAAGGAAATCCCAATTCTTAACATCTACAGCAAATTGCTTACTGGATTGAGAACGAAGGTCATGTTATTCCCCTTAGCAACAGGTCCCCAAACACGCAAAGCTCTCACTTGGTAGTCACATCGGTGGAATTCCGTAACCATGGCCCAGAGCTGGGCTTATCCGTGAACTGGGCAGTAGACGGCCACGGAGACGGCGCCGGCGACGGTTTCTAAAGCCAAGGTCTTTGTTTCTCCTGATATCTCACAAATTCTCCCTCAAATCCCTGATCTGGATGCAAGGCCCTGGACGGTGAGGCGATTCTACAATCTAAAACCTAAACAACGCCGCCGATTTAAATCTCTCCCTTGCCTTTCTTCGCTCCCTCTTGTCTCTGAACCCTAGCAGTCGACTGTTGCTTTGTTTTTATTTGTACTCGCCTCTCGTGTTCCTCTTTCAAATTCCTCCAGTGAAGCCAAGAGTTATGAAAATCACCATTTTACCCGGTCATTCAACAAAGCAATAATTAGAAGACAACTAGCAGTAGGAAAATATATTTTTTAAAAATTATTATTATTATCGAGAAAAAAACTGAAGAATAAGTAGCATAAAAACTAATTAGTAACACATGGTAATAAATAAAATAATATGTTTGCTAGAAAATTTACAGTTATCTTTTAAGATTTACCCAAACCTACATTTTTTTTCTTTATTTCTAAAAACTTATACTTTGTCCTCAATTAACAAAAAGAATGATATTGGTCAAAATTAAATAAAGATAGACAAAGCCATAAGTACAAACAAGCCTCTAGCGATGGAGAGGGCAAAGTTGAGGTATAACAGATAAAATTTGTCACGTATTAGAAACTTGTGAGAGAAACCTAGACAATATGTTATAATCTTTAATTATAAAGCTGCACTGAATATTTTTTAAATTTTTTGACAAACCTTTCAATGCCAACATATTTTATGGACCTTTTAAATACAATCTATTATTTCAATTTTTATTATATTTACAACCTTATGAATCTTTGTTGAGTTATAACTTAATTATCATATTTTATTTCTATCAATCTTAAATAGAATTCTACTCATAAAAGTATACCGATAGCTTTATAGTTAATCATTTACTCGTATGACTTATTAATTAATGATTGATATCATTAGACTCTTTGTGGGTTTCTTTCTCTAGAGTTATTGTTACAAATTAGAATGTTATGTTACTAATACAATTAAAATTAGTTATTATTTTTTTCTTAAAAATATTTATTAGGAAATAAATTTGATGCACTAATTATGTCAAATTTGCTCAATTTAATTTTTTAAACCAAAAATCAGTTGCATAGTAATTAGAAAAAAATTTACTGTAAATTACCTCATAAAGAAGTCTAGCCTTGTTAGCTAGAAGAAGAGAAAAACTTCCAAGTCTATATGATACCAAAATCGCTAGGCTTTTGATATAGAACTCAAGTAATTCTAATTCAATCCATACCCATTTTAATTATTTGGTACTCTTCTTTATTTTTTTCGAAACAAAATAAACTTTTCATCATTTCAAATATTTCTATTTTTTAAGGGAATACTACAAAATCTCCGTCAACATGTGCTTCCTGAAAAATATTTGGATCTTCTAAAAAAAATAAAAAGTAATTTTTTTTTCACAATTTTCGTTCCTTTTTTATTCTCTTTGCTTGCTAATACCTAATCTAAGTAAATCTTTTAGCAAGTAAATAGAAATTAATGATCTTGCGATCTGTGGAGGTGATATAACATGGAGAAAATGAATTAAGGTTCAAGGTTTTGCATTTTCTTTTTTATAAAAAGTTAAAATTTTTGCGTTCTTTTGATAAAAAGTTCAAAGTTTTGTTTCGCAAGCATCGTATTTAGGTTTTGGTTGGGTTCGCAAAAATTGGATTAGCCTTTTATCTTCATTTATTTCTCAAAAAGGTAATTGAATTTCTTACCTCATAACTGAAAAGAAATCTGATTATACGGTACCAAATAATAAGTCGTACCTTCATTTAATAATAAATTAACATTGCGGAATTAGTAGTGCCAACTATTCGTATAGAAGTAGGAAACATAGGGAGAATTAATTGAAATATACATTTCTCAATCTTATATAATGACCTAAGTCCAAAACCGGTTTATCGAAAATCTGCCTACACTACATAAGCTATCCTTTATGAAAAGAATAAACATAAAGTGATTATGTTGTATTATTATTTGGTTTTGGAAGAACTTAAGAAAGAAAAAAGTTGAAGATGAAGCTCACCTTTTTGTATTTAAACTAACCATTATTCATATAAGTGTTTTATTTATTGCTTTATAAAAAAATTAAAAATAGCTAAATTTTATTAAATGAATGAAATTTGTATTTATGGCCAATATTTTACATATTAGTATAAGAAAAAATATTTGGAAAATTATATATACAATTAAAATATATATAAAAAAATAAACCTGTACAATAAAAAAAATTGATATACTTATATCTTTAAACCTTTGCATCACTATTTTTTCAAATTTAGTATGGATTAGTCCATCCGTTCTTAATACTTCAGATACTTACAAATCTGTCATTAGGTGGTGTATGCTAACGTTACTAGGCCACAGTGGGGAGGAGATTGCACTTGAGGAGTTTCCAAAGTTCTTAGAGTCTGAGGATATCAGTTGTCATATCATGGGTGGAGGGAAGAGGGCTCGGGTAAAAGTGGTGGTTGAAGTGTTAGATCCATAAATTTTATGGCGCTTGGAGTATGATGAAAAAAATTTAGGCACAAGAGCAGATATTTTCTATTGAGATTTTCTTAAAAGTAATGGTGAAAATGATGAAAATTACCCAATTGAAATGTGCAACACAAGTTAAATGATTTTGATAGGACAACATTAAAGTTAGATACCCATTTAGGAGATGAAAATAAGTTAGGTGACTGTACGTGGAATTTACCCTGTAGTCTGATAACATGCATCATAGTTTTGGCAATCAGCAAATTCTTTCCACATAAGACATATTACTATATTCCCTTTGAAATGTTTCTCAGTTTTTAGTTTTTAAAAATGTTACTCCCTTTGTCCCATATTCTTTGAAACATTTTTCTTATTGGGCCGTCCAAATTTTTTTGAAACATTTCCTTATTTAGCAAACTTTTTCCACACTGTTTACCATTATTACCCCATTTTAACCCCTCTCTCCCCTTCCCAACAAACCGGCACACTCTTTCTCTCTCGCCATATCATTTTACTCTCAATCTTCCTTTCATCCGGCCCAGAACAACTTGACAGCGACCGCCGCTGTACATCCACTATTAGGTTGAGGATTTGCTAGTGGCGAGGAGGTCATGGGTTCTTGCATGAATTGACGTGACGAAGGGGGCAACAATGAACTGGACATAGAGAGGACATAGTTGACGCATTGGAGACATCAATTGACGTGACAAGGATGGCAATCAACCAGGTGCGGATGACAATTGACGCTTTGAGGACAAAAGTGACACGATCGGGGATAGAAGCGAATGAGAGCTGGAGGTGACGCGATTAGACATGGTGATCAGATGAAGTGACTGGATGGAAATGATAAGGTCTGGACAAAAGCGGGAGACGAGGTGATAAGGGAGATAGAAGGCGGAAGCTGAAGATGAAGACAAGGGCAAAATAGGAAGCCGTGCCAAAAACGCACCTTGCCTAAAACTTTGTTCCAAATTAAAATGTTTCAAACAATCCGGGACAGAGGGAGTATTAAATTTTTGGCAAGCATCCTAGGATAGATGCCCCAAGGTGGAGTGAGCTCTTAAAAATATGGCCTTTTACAAAAGGGCCACTAAGTGGAGTAAGCTCCTACAAATATAGCTTCTTTGAAGAATTCCCTCAAGTGGAGTGAGCTCCCTCAAATTTAGCATCTCAAAAAAAATTCCTTATGATACAGTGAGCTTCCTGAGAATCTAGCCTCTTGGAAGAAGGCCGTGGGTGTAGTTAGCTCTCTGGAGATCTAACCTCTTCGAAGAAGGCCACAAGGTAGAGTAAGCTCCCCAGGAATCTAGCCCGTGGGGATAGTATAATGAAAATGACATAAAATGGGTCGTTGCAAGTGATAATAACCGTTATATAGGTTATACTGACTTCCTTTAGAAGCATCTTAAGATGCCCGTCATTGTACATATATAGCAAATGCATTTGATGCCTATCAGTATAAACCCTTTAGCTTTTACAGTCATCTAGTCACATGTCACAGTATACTATTACCAGCAGCAAGAACGGTCACTAAAAGCCCAGCTTAGATTTGAGAAAGGCCACATTTTCCCCGGCCTTTATTTTATTCCCAGCCTTTCCCTTATACTAATAGCTCGGAGGGCGTTGCTCTTACATTTGTTGTTTTACCTTACTTGTTATTCCTTCTCATAACATAGAGTTTCAAATTAGCAAACAAATTGAAGGGAAGTTACTACTATTTGAGTTGTTGAAAAATAAAAAACTTGGATTGGAATTCTCAAATATAAAAAATCGAATACCAATGCAAAAAATTATAGTTACAAATGAAATTCTACAGCCAAATTTATGCTTCACATCATGTAGAAACACCACTTCTTGATTCTTCACCTGTTAAAACAAGAAGCAAAAGAAATATAATATTAACATCATTTAACATGAAGACAAATGTGATTTATACGAATGTTCTGTGCTACTTATTAAAAAACAAAGGGATATTGGAACGCCCAGGGACAATTCTATGAATGTGAATTATGTATGCATATATGTTAAAAAAAAAAAGATTAATAAGACAGATAAATCAACTTCATAAGATATTGATCAATAAATTCATTTAGGAAGTTAAACTTTTACAAAGAACGAATAAATAAATTAAATAGATAAAAACAATAGAATATGCATCAAACAGAAGCAGAACGTAAATGGGGAAAATTTTCAAGATATGCACCAACAAGAACAACATCTAGCCATGGCATCGTGGGCCCAATGAAGCTTCATCACAATAAAACATCAGAAATTCAACATCTAAACCAATAAGCCTCTTAAATTTGAAACCAGAAATCGAGGTGAGGCATGGCAGTGTTGAACCAAAAGATATAAATGCATGAAGAAAGATCAATCTACTTAGTAAGAAGCTAACCCGGAATCATCCTGTATGACTTAGCCAGGACCTGCAATGTTCAAAGAACAAGATCCCATTCAGGATCAACAACACAAGCTTATAAAAAATAAAGTTCTTAAAACAGCTAGAGGGAGAAAGAACACGTTGTCTAAGCCTAGTGTTGGAATAAGAAGTCAACTGCAAACGTGAAAATAATGGTAAGACAAGGACTAGCAGTGGGTAAACCAAAACATTACACGTTGCAAAAAGCTCTTTGACTTGTTTAAGGAGCATTTTTTATTGCCTAAAGTCTAATTCATGGGGCAAGACATGCTGCTCCCAACTCGCGCACACACACCTGTACAAGGAAAAACCAAGCATTCATCCATTAACACATACATCACTTGCCCTCATGCATTTTTGCAAGGGTAGAAAAGAGATGCAAGGCCACATGCCCTTATGTTCTAGCAGAAGAATTTATGGGTCGCCATGAGGGGAAGCTTGGAAGAGAGTGAAGGTCATGTGCCCTTGATGCAAGATCTTAGGAAAGCACTAGCCTTTCTTCCTAAGTCCGTTTAAATGAAACTGTTATGTTATGTATGCAAATTGAACTATCATAAGCGAGAATCACAAAAGTAAGTTCAGAATCATTCCCAGATGTAGCAGAGACAATGATAAGTTCCGGGTAAAAAAATATAAAAATAAAAATAAGTCATTTTTTAAGTCAATTGACTTAAATTAAAATGAGTTTGGTGTAAGTTTTCATTAAATTAAAAAAGCATGATTTTAAGATCATAGCTTTCTCTTTACAAAATCAATTGAATTGAGCAACTGAGTTAGCTTAAAGAGTAAGAATTTAGCAATAGTGTTAAAAAAAGAAAAAGAAAAAAAAGTGAAGTGCCAAGCTTTTGACGTAGCACTCATCTTTTTGCGAAGGAAGCTTAGAATTTCCTACCGACATGCCTTTAAATCTTTTGTACGCAGGTTTCAAAGGAAACTTCACAATTAATTCATAAAATAGATTCTGAAAACTACAAAACGGAAACACGGAAACCAACTCGAAATTGAAGTTGGTTGGTAGAGCTAGCTAAAGGAAGGCGCTAGGATGGTGAACCTTTGACTTGACTTGGACCACCATCAAGCTTAGAGCTTGCAGTACTTAAGAACCAACCATATAGATGTAGATATGGTGGCAAGGAAGCAACCATATAGAGAAAGAGATGCAGAGACCTTAATGGCTGAACAGGAGAGGCCCATCAGAGAGGCAGAGCGGGAATTCGTCCCGCCGACGACGACTTGGAGCTGGAAGAGATGTTCAAGTAAGTTTGCTTGTGCCAATACTCGGTCTGGTTCAACAAAAAAGATGACGAGAACAAAGATAGTGTGTGAGGCAGAAGCTAGCTTTTTCTTGGGCGAACCCAGACGACGCTATCCTGACAAGAGGGTGAAGGTGGATGATGATGATACTGATGCTGACTCCTCCAAACATATACAGGGAACAGGCCTAGGCGGGGCTAGTGTGCTTTCACTACACTATTTCGAAGTAAAATCAACCGTGCCTCAAACAACATCAACTTGATTACTAATAGTCAATTCTTTTGTAATTAAGTCAGGTTAATTCAAATTGATTTATTTTTATATTTTTATATTATTTTTTACTTAAAATTAATTTTATTTAAAATTTAATATTATAAAAATTTAATAATCCATTTAAAAGTAAATAGTTGCTATATCATTAAATTTTTATGAATTTTTCTAATTTTATGCTTTAAAAATAAAAATTTATAAAAATTTAATAATAACTCTAAATCAAACATGGAAGCAAAATCAATTAAAAATATTGAAACCAAATTTGAATAACCATAAGGAAATCACAATTCTTAACATCTACACAGCAAATTGCTTACCGGATTGAGAAAGATTCATGTTTTTTCCCTTGTAGCAAAAGGTCCCCAAACGCTTATCCGTGAACTAGGCGGTAGACGACGCTGGAGACAGCACCGGCGACGGTTTCTAAAGCCATGGTCCAGAGCTCCCTCTTTGTTTCTCACAAATTCTCCGCCGAATCCCTGATCTGGATGCAAGGCCCTGGACGGTGCGGCGATTCCACTACCTAAAACCCAAACAACGCCTTCGATTCAATTTCGTCTCCCTTGTCTTTCTTCGCTCCCTCTTGTCTGTGAACCCTAACAGTAGACATGCTTTGTTTTTCTTTGTACTCGCCTCTCGGTTCCTTTTTCAGATTCGTCCAGTGAGGCCTAGAAAGGCTCAAGTTCTTTTAATTTCATTTCATGCATCCAAGAGTTATAAAAATTACAAACCATTCCTTATATTTTGTCTAATACGATTATCACTATTTTGTCTAGAGGTATAAGAATCAGGTTTCGGGTTAGGTTCAGGCCCAAATCCAATTTTTTTGAAGAGATAAGAATCCATTATTTTCCAAATTGAACTAATCCGATTTTGCTTCTCAACATGAACCAACCCTAACCTTAAAAAAAAGAGTTGGGTTTAGGTCTACCCGACACCCCACCTCCCGCCACTGCCACCAACTACCGACAATCTGGCCAATGGCTATGATGGATAGCAAATACACACCAGAGGTGAACAACGGCAAGAAAGGAAGGTCGAATGATAGTGAGAGAGAGGGAGCGGAAGAGAGGCGAACCACGAACGACGGCAAAAGAGGGAGGCCGAGGCAAACGATGGCGATCAGAGAGGCAAAACGATTATGCAAAGGAGAGCGATCGAGAGTGAGGGAGGGGCGGAGGCATGACCAAGCAGAATGGACGGGCAAGACAGCGACAGGCTGATGGCAGGTGTGTGAGGTCGGTGTGTTCAAATGGAAGAGGAAGGAGCAATGTGATTGGGGAGTTGGAGTTGGGATGGGGGATAGTGTAGGGTTAGGCGTAGGTGTAATGGGCCAAGCAAAATATATTAATAGGCTGGGCTAAGAAAGGATAGGATTATAGGAAGGTTTTAAATAAGCTTAATAATCGGGTTAATCAGGTGGTTTCTGGTGTAACCTAAACCAACCTGACATCTAAGTTTTTGAATAGGGTAAGGGTTCAGGTTGGCCCAAATACTCATTGTTCACTCTAGTAACTCAACCCTAACCTGATAATATACATCGTGTTTCGAGTTAGGGTTGAAATCTTTTACCTTTGATTTTACCCAGTCATTCACCAAAGTAATAATTAGAAGACAATTAGCAGTAGAAAAATACATTTTAAATTTTTATTATTATTAACAACGAAAAAACTGAAAAATAAGTAGCCTAAAAACTAATTACTAATACATAATAATAAATAAAGTCAATATGTTTACTGGAAAATTTGTGATTACCCATAACCTACATATTGTCTCCCTTATATTTGAAAATCTACTCTTGGTCGCCTATTTCTTTTACACTATTCGGTAATGATTTCTGAAAATCTAATTTAAACTAGACGATAATTATCTTTCAATAATTTTGATCTCTATAATATTTTTTTGTACTTAATAGACATTTTAAATTATCAATTTTTTCTTTTTGTGAAAACATTCATCTTCTAATTGTATATCAGAATTTCTTAAAGATTAGTTAGTTGTGAAAAACATATTAAAAATTTTAAACTTATTAGAACATGTTACACAATTTAATTATGGTTTCATAAGTTATTGTCATACACTATAAATAAGACAAGTTGCAAATTGTAGGTTTTGAAAATTAAGGATAAAAAAAGCATAGGTTAGACTGAACCATAGGAGATTTTTTAAAATTTTCCTTTGTGTACTCCAATAACAAAAAGAACGATGTTAGTCAAAATTAAATGAAGATGGACAAAGCAATTGATACAGACATATGCCTCTAGTAATGGTGAGTACAAAGTTGAGGTAAAACAGATAAAATTTGTCTTGTATTAGGAACTTGTGGGATATAGGTTAGAATCGTTAATTATGAAGTTTTTTTCGTACTATTTTAAAATTTTTTGACCAAGTTTTCAATACCAACATATTTTAAGGACCTTTTTAACTGCAATCCATTATTTTGATTTTTATTATATTTACAACCTTATGAATCTTTTCAGAGTTATAACTTGGTCATCATAATTTATTTCCATCGATCTTAAATATAATTCTACTCATTAAAGTATACTGATGGCTTTGTAGTTAATCCTTTACTCACATGGCTTATCAATCAATGATTTATATCATTCAACTTTTATGGGTTTCTTTTTCTAGAGTTATTGTTACCAATTAGAATGTTATGTTACTAATACTATTAAAATTAGTTACTATTTAATATAATTTTCTGGTTACTAACATTTATCAGGCAATAAATTTGATACTCTAATTATGCCAAATTTGCCCATTGATTAGGCAATTCAATTTTTTAAACCAAAATTAGTTACATAGTAATTCAAAAAAAAAGTTACCATAAATTATCTCATGAAGAAACCTAACCTTATTAGTTAGAAGAAGAAAAAAAACTTCCAAGTCTATATGATACCAAAATTGCTAGGCTTTTGATTAGGGATGGCAATTGGGTAGGTCGGGTCAGGTTTGGGTTAAGTCATTCAGGTTCAAGTTCAATAGGGTTAGCATGTATTCGGGTTCAGCTCGAGTTATTTGGGTTCGGGTTGATTTCAGGTTAAGTAGATTTCAGGTTCGGGTTGGGTCAGGGCGGGTTTATTTGGGTTTAGATCCAATCAGATTATATTATCAGGTCTTACACTAAATTCAGCTTGATTGCCGGGTTTACCTGATTCAGTGATGCATAAGCCGAAATTGCTAAATTAATTCAATTTTTTTATTTAATTTTGATTAAAATTTAATTTAACTAGATATTAAAATAATATAAAATTTATAAAGATATATTAATATATAATTTATTTAATAAAAATAAAATACTTTCTCTATGTCAAGTTCTTTGTAATATTCACTATTCAATAATTAATCTATGATTTTTTATTTTCAACATTTTAGTATATAAATGAAAAATAATTATATTAAATAATAAATAAAGACCTATAGTTTCTAAATATATACTTTTTTTAAAATTTTTTTTATAACAAATAATCTCCCTCCGTCCCATTTTCTTTGCTCCATTTAATTTTTTTGATTAGTTTGACATGAAATTATTTATATTATTTTTTATTAAAAAATTTAAAAATATATTTAAAAATTTTAGGTATTGATTTATTATTTATGTATAAAATTTTTTTATTTATATATTAAAATGTTGAAAACAAAAAATTATATATTAATTTGTTAAAATATGAATGGTACAAATAATTTGATATATAATGAATAATATGAATAAATTCAATTCAAACTATTCAAAAAAGTCATATATTTCAAAGAATATGGGATAGAAGAGGTACTATAATTTCTAAAACCTAATTATTTTTATCTTTCTATCATCGTTTCACTAATCATTTTTCATAGTTCTCACTCGTTCGCTCAACAACGTAAAACAGATCAGCAGAATAGAAGAAACTCATTCATATATATGAAATCATAATTTTTTAAAGTCTTTGCCAACCATATATTTTATATTGATTTAAATTAAAATTGGGTCATTCGGATTTAGTCATCGGGTCATTTCGAATTCGTGCCAGGTCGGGTTCTGGTTCAGGTTTTCTTGGGTTTCACTTTAGTCGGGTTCGAATCGTTGACTTTTTTGGTCAAATCAAGTCAGGTCGGGCTTGGGTTTGGGTAGGTTGGGTCAAATTTTGTCATCTCTACTTTTGATAGATAACTTTGGGTAATTCTAACTCAATCCATACTCATTTTAATCCTTTATTTCTCTTCTTTTATTTTTTTTAAACAAAAAAAAAATTCTCATACCATCTAATATTTCTATTTTTTAAGGGAATACTACAAAATCTCTGTCAACATGTGCTTTCTTAAAAATATCTGGATCTTCTAAAAAATTTAAAAGTAATTTTCTTTACAATTTTCGTTGCTCTTTTATTATCTTTGATTTATAATACCTAATCTAAGTAAATCTTTTAGCAAGTAATTAGAAATTATTGATCTTGCGATTTGTGCAAGTCATATAACAAGGGGAAAATGAATTAAGGCTCAAGGTTTTGCCTTTTTTTTTTTTTTATAAAAAGTTCAAACTTTTGCATTCTTTTGATAAAAAGTTTAAATTTTTGTTTAGGAAACATCGGATTTAGGTTTTGGTAGGGTTCGCAAAAATTGGATTAGCCTTTCATATCTTCATTTAATATCACAAAAAGGTAAATGAATTTCTTACCTCATAATTGAAAACAAATCTGATTGTACGGTACTAAATATAATAAGTTGTACCTTCATTTAATAATAAATTAAGATTGCGCAATTTGTAGTGCCAACTATTCATATAGAATTAGGAAACATTGGGAGAATAAATTGAAATATGCATTTCCTAGTCTTATATAATGACTCAAGTCCAGAACCGGTACATGGAGCACCTGCCTAAAACACATAAGTTATCCTTAGTGAAAGTAATAGGCGTAAAGTGGTTGTGTTCTACTATTTATTTAGTTTTAGGAAAACTTAAGAAAGAAAAATGTTGAAGATCAAACTCACCTTTTATATTTTAAACTAATCATTATTCATATAATTTTTTTATTTTTTGCTTGCTAAAAAATTACAAATAGCTAAATTTTATTAAATGTATGAAATTTACATTTATTGCCGATATTTTTCATATTATTATTAGAAAAAATAATTAAAAAATTATATGTACAATTAAAATATTTAAAAATAAAATTGTACAATAAAAAAACTAGTAAACTTATATCTTTGAATCTTTGCATCACTATTTTCAAAATTTAGGGATGGATTAGTTTTGTCTGTCCTTAATACATCGGACACTTATAAAATCTGTCATTACGTGGTATATACTGACATTACCATGCCACTGTATTGAGAAGATTGCATTCGAGTTGTTTTCAAAGTTCATAGGGTTTGAGGATATCAATTGTCATGTCGTGGGTGGTGGGAGAAGGCCGTGGGTAAAAATAGTGGTTGAAGTGCTAGATTTGTAAGTTTTAGAGTGCTACGAGTATGATGAAAAAAATTCAGGCATTAGGGTAGGCATTTTATGCTAAGATTTTTTTCAAAAAAAAAAGGGTAAAAATGATGAAAAATACTCAATTAAAAAGTGCAATATAAGTTAAAGAATTTTATTATGACAACCTTAGGATTAGATACGCATATAGGACTAAAAATAAGTTAGGTGACCATACGTGTAATTTACCCTATTGTCAGATGACATGCATCATAGTTTTGGCAATCAATGAATTCTTTCTACATAAAACATAATTCTATCTTCCCTTTAAAATGTTTTTCATTTTTGAAATTTGAAAACAATATTAATTTTTTAGCAAGCATCCCAAGTAGAGGTGGGATGTGGGTCGGGTCGACCTGGCCCAAATTGGGACCGGACCCGAAGTCAACCCCGGCCCGCCCCGGTCAAACCCGCCCCGGCTCGCCCTGGCCAAAGCCCACAAAAATGTAGGCCGAATATGGGCCTGAGATGAGGAGGAGGTGCAAAATGAATCACCCCGGATCAGGAAAAACTCGCGCCCCTCCTCGCCCCACCGAACCGCCCTAGATCGGACCCCGCCCTGGCACCCAACGGCTTTTACTGCACAACAGAAACCTGCAAAAAAAATTAAAAAAATGGGTTAATTACACAGCAGGCCCTCCAATGGTTTTCTGCTCCATTTTAGCCCTTAAAATTTCATTTTCAACCCTCCCAACAACTAAATTTCAAGAACTTTTTGGTCAAACTAATTTTTTGCCTTCCCTTATAAATACCAATGCTATTTTCACTCAATCCTCACACAATCACTCAATCTCGCTTCTTCCTCTACTATATGCTCTCAAGCATTTTTCTTATTTTCTTAATCTCTTCCAAATTTCTTCCTAATCTCCCCTTAATATCTTTATAATCTCATCTTAATTTTGCATTAATCACTAATATTAGTCCGTAAGTCATGGCTTTAAAAGGAAAGGGCAAGTCGACAGAGAATTCATCTTCCTACACCATCGAGCTCCGAGGCTTGTTCTGTCGCCGTTCTCAACCTACCAATAAAGGCATCTCAATTCAAGAGTTGCACGACGATGATGCTGGAATCGATATGACGAATTACAATTTGGGTCTCAATGATCAATTATCCGATGATGAAGTGGAAGAGTTGGATGCGATGGCATCCGGGAATCCGTGAACAGAACCAATGCCTATAAGTCATGGACCCG
Organism: Aquilaria sinensis; assembly: GCA_005392925.1. NCBI lineage: Eukaryota > Viridiplantae > Streptophyta > Magnoliopsida > Malvales > Thymelaeaceae > Aquilaria > Aquilaria sinensis. The sequence goes on along the minus strand of SMDT01000753.1, from coordinate 563,609 downwards.
CCGTGGAGGAAACCCAAGCACAAAGTAAATTCACGAGACTAACTACTTGGGTTTTGGAGCATTATAAGCTCATACACGAAGGGGACTCAAGGTACGGGAAATGCAAACATTGTGAGAAAAAATTGGTGCATAAAAAGAATTCCGGCACTGGAACGCTGAAGTGGCATATTGAAAATCAACATCCTAACGTCCTCCTCAATACCGAGACTAGTTCTGGAGGATAAACACAACTTGGGTCTACAACCGGCGACGGCGGGCCAGGTATATTTCGTTTTAACCAACAATCTTGTAGAAAAGATATGGTAAATTGGATTATGCTTAACGAAAATCCTTTTTCACAAGCTGAAGATATCCACCTAGAATCTTGGATAAAATCACAATTAAATCCTACATTTAGAAAAGTATCTAAGAAAACCGCTAGAAAAGAAAACTTTAGACAATTTGAAGCCGGAAAATCAAATTTGCAAGCATATTTTTCTGCTCTTGATCATTGCGTGGCATTTACTTCTGATATATGGACATCACCTATAGGTCAATTATTCTATTGTGTTACTTCTCATTGGATTGATTCTGATTGGATAATGAAAAAATGAATTTTTTCATTTAAGGTTATTGAAATAGATCATACTGGTTATCAAATATTCAATTGCATCTTAGAAATTTTACGTGATTATTTTTGTACAAATAAAGTCCTATGCATTTTATTTGATAATGCTTCAAATAATGATGTTGCCGCTCGTCTTTTGAATCAAAACTTAAAACCACCTCTCAACGGTGCATTTTTTCACGTTAGATGCATGTGTCATATTTTGAACATTTGTGTGCAAAAGCGTTTAGAAGTTCTTCAAAATGAGATTCTGCCTATTCGAAACTCATTGAAATATTTGATGTCCAGACCTGCTGTTTTTCGTGAATTTAAAAGCTTTTGTATTGAAAATCAAAAACCATTTTCTTGGAAACGGTTTAAATTGGATTGCCCAACCCCTTGGAACTCCATATATTTAATGTTGCAAGATGCATTCTCGTATGCAAATTTTTTGTCACATTTCATGAACTTAAAAATGGGTTGTGAATTTTTTACGATTGAAGTTTAAGACAAATGTTCCCAAACCGGTAAATTGCTTAAATTTTTTTACGAGGCAACTGAATTTTTCTCTAGTGTTTACTACCCAACCATTCATCAAGTTTTGTTTCATTTAGTGAACATTATATATGCTTTACATCAGTTTAAAAATGATGAGTTGTTAAAACCGACTGTCAAAACCATGTGGGTTAAGTGGTTTCAGTATTTCAAAAACATTCCACCTATCTTTTTAGTCGCTTCTTTACTTGACCCATATGTGAAATTAGCAGGCACAACAAAATTGCTTGCAGGAATTTTTCATACTTATTTAGAAATGTCTCATATAAACATTTTGGCAATGTCTGCTACTGCTTCCAAGTACTTGCATTCTTTATACAAGTTATATTGTGAGCGACATTCGGATAAGGTAAGATTCGAAGCTTTTAAACCGAGCCTACAAGGAGATCAATCTCCTCAAGATTCAACCCGATCCTCCAAATGCTCAAATGACCCCGATCGCCGACATCGGAATTAGCTGAGGTCGATGATTATCTTAACACATCGTTCGAGGCAAATGACCTTAACATCTTGGAGTGGTGGAAACAAAAAAGATCAAGGTTTTCGATCTTGTTGATAATCGTATAGGAGATTCCTGCCGTTCCAGTATCGGCCGTCTCATCCAAGGTAGCATTTAGTGCCGGAAAAATGGGTGATATCAGAAAAACGATCAAGATTGACATCCGATGCAGTAAAAGTATACGTGTGCAACCGAGACTGGGGGCTCGTAGCACTCCGGCAGCAAGACCAAAAAAGTTCGGATGAGGAGGTAATATTCGATACGGAGACTTGAATTTTTTTTTTCAATCATACATGTAATTTGTATTTGATCTGATTATGCTGTTTAGCACAGATCATAGGTTTCTATTATTCATCATTTTCAAAATGTTTTTACCATTTCAAAATGTAAGGCCCTTTCCGATTATTTGTAAGTGCCGTTTGATTTTTTAACTTAATAAAACTTACAGTGTTTTTTCTTAAAAATATTTATGACATATATAATTAATTATGGTTCTTTTTTTTTTTAAAAAAAAAACACCAAACCAGCCCCGCCCCGCCCTGGACCAACCCTGGACCCTACTCGGAACCGCCCAGCCTCCGATCGGGCCAAGCCCTACCCTCGTGACCCAGGACCAGGCCCGGGCCGGTCCTGGATCGGGCTGAACCAATTCCCATCTCTAATCCCAAGAGGGATGCCTATGGAGTGAACTCCTAGAAATATGGGCTTTCGCAAAAGAGCCCCTGGGTGGAGTAAGCTCCTATGAATATAGCCTCTTTAAAGAATTAATTCCCCCAGTTGCAGTGAGCTCCCCTTTAGCGATCCTGAGAATGAGAAAGATCGACAGGAGGAAGGGGGAGAGGTAGAGGCAGAGAGAGATGGAGAGCGAGAGAGAATGAAATTGTACCAGATCGTCAGTCATCATCAGTGCGGAGAGGGAGGTCAACAACATTGAGAGGGAATTGGCTGATCGTGAGAGAGGGAGCCCTACTCGTTTCTCGTTTTTGGAAAAATAGAAAACAAGTAGAAGTGAGTTTTCTAATTCCCTGTAATATGTAAAACTGTTTTTCAAGAAAAATAGAAAAGGAAATTACTTAACTAAACATTTTTTTCTTTTCATTTTCTAATTTTTAGAAAGTTTTCTAGAACTAAACACACCTTGGTCTCTTAGAAAGCCACAGGGTAGAGTAAACTCCCCAGGAATTTAGCCTATTAGGGCAGTATAAAGAAAATGACATAAAACGTGTCGCTGCAGGTGATAAAAACCATTATATAGGTTATCTGAAAAAGTCCATCATCGTAGAATTTGTTGTTTTACCTTGCTTGTCATTCCTTCTCACAACATTGAATTTCATATTAGCAAACAAATTGAAGAGAAGTCGCTACTATTTGAGTTGTTGCAAAATTAAAAACTTGGATGCCCTAGAATAAATATCAAACAATTATCATTAATAAATTGGAATTCTCAAATATAAAAAATCGAATGCCAATGCAAAAAAATTATAGTTACAAATTAAATTCTACACGCAAATTTTTGCTTCACATCGTGTAGAAACACCACTTCTTGATTCTTTCGCTATTAAAACAAGAAGAAAAAGAAATATAATATTAACATTATTTAACATGAAGAAAAATGTGATTTATAAGAATGTTGTATGCTATTATTAAAAAAGAAAGGCATATTGATCAATAAATTCATTTAGAAAGTAAACTTTTACAAATCTATGAATGTGAATTATGTATGCATGTTAAAAAAAGATTAATAAGACAGATAAATCGACTTCATAAGATATTGATAAATAAATTCATTTAGAAAGTTATGCTCTTACAAAGAACGAACAAATAAATTACATAGATAACAGCAATAGAATATGCATCAAACAGAAACAGAACATAAATGAGCAAAAGTTTCAAGATGCACCAACAAGAACAACATCTAGCCATGGCATCGTGAGCCTAATGAAGCTTCAACACAATAAAACATCAGAAATTCAATATCTAAACCAACAAGCCTCTTTAATTTGAAACCACAAATCGAGATGGGGCTTGGCAGTGTTGAACCAAAAGATATAAATGAATGAAGAAAGAGAGTTCTAAACTAGCAATTCTGGTGAAGAGTTAGTATTGCAAACAGAAAGATCACTCAGTAAGAAGCTAACCCGCAATCATCCTGTATGACTTAGTCAGGACCTGCAATGCTCAAAGAACAACATGCCATTCAGGAACAACACAAGCTTATAAAAAGTTCTTAAAACTACTAGAGGGAGAAATAACACATTGAATAAGCCTAGTGTTGGAATAAGAAGTCGATTGCGTACGTGAAAACAGTGGCTAAACCAGAACATTATATGTTGCAAACAGCTCTTTGACTTGTTTAAGGAGCATTTTTTATTGCCTAAAGGCTAATTCATGGGGCAAGACATGTGGCTCCCAACTCACACGGACACACACACCTGTTACAAGGAAAAACCAAGCATTCATCCATAAACACATACATCACTTGCCCTCATGCATTTTGGCAAGGGTAGAAAAGAGGAGCAAGGCCACATGCCCTTATGTTCTAGAAGAAGAATTTATGGGTCGCCATGAAGGGAAGCTTGGAAGAGAGTGAAGGTCATGTAGCCTTGATGCAAGATCTTAGAAAGTACAAGCCTTCGTCCCTAAATCCTTTTAAATGAAACACAGGGAACAGTCCTATAGGAGGGGCTAGTGTCCTTTAAAGTAAAATCAACCGTGCCTCAAACAACATCAACATAGTTACTAAATCAAACATGGAAGCAAGAACTAATTTGAACAACGAAACGGAAATCCCAATTCTTACAATCTACAGCGAATTGGTTACTGGATTGAGAACGAAGGTCATGTTATTTCCCTTAGCAACAGGTCCCCAAACACGCAAAGCTCTCACTTGGTAGTCACGTCGGTGCGATTCCGTAACCTTGGTCCAGAGCTGGGCTTATCCGTGAACTGGGCGGTAGCCGGCACTGGCGACGGTTTCTAAAGCCACGGTCCAGAGATCCCTCTTTGTTTCTCCTGATTTCTCACAAATTCTCCGCCGAATCCCTGATCTGGATGCAAGGCCCTGGACGGTGAGGCGATTCTACAACCTAAAACCTAAACAACGCCTCCGATTTAAATTTCTCCCCCTTGCGTTTCTTCGCTCCGTCTTGTCCGCGAACCCCAACAGTAAGGCCAAGAAAGGCCCTCACAGATCTTTTAATTTCATTTCATGCATCCCAAGAATTATAAAAATTACAAATGATTCCTTACATTTTGTCTACCCCTATTAGGGGCATCTGCGGGTTGGGTATGGTCGGCTTTTGGCTTAACCCGACCCTACCTATATCATTGACTGGGTTTTCTAATTCACTATTCAACCTTATACGCATACTCTTAAACTCAGTAACAACTCGAACCACATAAAAACTGGTTCGGGTCGGTTTTGTATGATTGGGTTTTTATATTATTTTATAAGATAACAATTTCTATTCAAAATAGTTATAAATAAGTAAAAAAACATTCAATTATGCTTCAAGTTTTAATTTCTATAAAAAATGTCTCAATCCAAATAAAATTTCATATACCTAAAACTCCCTGAAAGAAAACAAATCAATTGTATAAAAATAATATAAAATTAAAAAAACCTATGAAATGTAGAAAGTATGTTTTAAACTTACTTTGATTTCAAATAATGATCTCAAAAACTCAAATAACTTTGATATCAATAAGCGAACAAGGAAGATCAACTACAAAAGCTCACATTGATTGTCATAAATCTATATATTATAAACAAAAACTAGCTATAGTAACATGTATAAGTAACTAAATAATCTAGCTCATCCCCCTCATTTTCTGTTTCTTTGCTCTTTAATCTATATATATGTCATATTAGCCAATTTCAATACTCAATGCCAAAAACTAGAACTTTACAAAATAGCCAAAGCCTTACATGAATTTCTACAAAAAAAGGTTTTAATCCAAATAGTTATAAATAAATAAAAAATAAATTGCACTGTAGGAAAGAAAAGAGAAAGTTTTGAGCACTATCATCATGTTATTCTATGTTACAATTTAGGAATTGAGGAAAGAAGCGGGTTAGGTCGGGTTTATGCTTATTTTTCAATTGGAACCCGCCTTGCCCCACATGCATAACTGGTTCACTTTTTTACTACCCGCCTTAACCCTAACCCGCATTGCTATCGATTTGATTTGGTTTGGGACAAACAGTTTTAAGAGTTGACCAACCCCTTATCACTATTTTACCCAGTCATTTACCAACGTAATAAGTAAAAGACAACTAGCAATAGAGCAATACTTTTTAAATTATTACTATCGAGGGAAAATTTGGAAAATAATTAGCATAAAAACTAATTACTAATACATAGTGATAAATAAAGTCAATATGTCTACTAGCAAATTTACAATTACTCTCTAAGGTTTGCTTTAACCTACACTTTGCTTCCTTTATTTTTTACAACCTACACTTTGTCCACTATTTATTTTACACTATCCGAAAATAACTTTTGAAACTCTAACTTAAACTATATGATAATCATGTTTCAATAATTTTGATCTCTCCAATATATTTTTTGTACTTAATAGACATTTTAAATTATCAAATTTCATCTCTATAAATGTATTTTTCTCTTTGTAAATATATATCATTATTTTTTAAAGATTGGTTAGCAATAAAAAAAATATTAAACATTTTGAAATTGGTGGCATATTGTTACTAGACTGTTTAAATTATAGTTTCAGAAGTTGTTGTCAGACATTATAAAGGAAGCAGGAGGTAAAGTGTATGTTTTTTAAAATTGAGGAGGAAAAAGTGTAGGTTAGACCAAATCATAAGAGAGTTTTTGTAATTTTTTCTTTGTTTACTTCATTAACAAAAGGAACAATGTTGGTCAAAATTAAATGAAGATCGCCAAAGCCATCAGTAAAAACAGAGGCTTGGTGCACAGGCACACACTTGACATGTTAAAGATCCGTTAGTTTTGAGGATAGATGATAACGTTTGTTTGTTAAGATAAGTCTTATTTAATTGAGATAATTATGAAATAATTTAACTTTATTAACATTTTTAATTATGGGAAATTTTTTAATTTGAATTTATTTGAAAAGATAATTAGAATGAAACAAATAAATATAATATGATAAATATGATAATTATTTAAAAGTGAGTTTATTCATTTAGTTTTCCCCGTAATTAAATGTGTTCAGAGTGTGGCATACATCCAAATACTAGTTTCATGTAACTGGTTGCCAGTTTAACAAATGAAGAATTTAGTTTCATATTGGAAGAGTTTTGTTATACTTTATGAAGAATATTCATTTTCATATAATAGAAACTTATTTTGTATAATAAGAACCTAATTTCATAAAATAAAAATACAATTTAAGAGCCAATTCATTTTAACTTAAGTCAGCTGACTAATTTTTATTTTTACATCATTTTTGCCTGAAACTAATTTCATTTTAAATCTAATATTATGTAGATGCAATAATCCATTTGAAAGTAAATTTTTATAATATTATTAAATTTTTATGAATTTTTATGATTTAAGTTTTAATACCCTAAACTAGAAAAATTGATAAAAATTTAGTAAGATTACAAAAAATGTATTTTCAATAGATTATTGTAGCTACATAATGTTAACTTTCAATTAAAATTAGTTTCAGGTAAAAAAGATGTAAGAATAAACATAAGTCATTTTTAAGTCAATTGACTTAAGTTAAAATGAACTGAGTGTTTCATATAATTGCAACTCAGTTTCATAAAATAAAAATTCTATTTTATATAAAAGAAACTCAATTTCATACAAAAGGAACTTCGCATTTTTACAATATGATCTTAGATTCATATAATATAACCTCATTGCATCTATGAATTATCTTTAGGCTCTGTTTTCCCATCAATTGCATTGTTGGGTGTATTTTTATGTTTCATTGTTATATCTGTACACTACGTTAAAAAAAATGCACTCAATTCCATACAAATAGTTCATAATTTCATACAAATGAATCTCAATTTCATACAAATAAATTCCAGTTTCATATAATCCATTTCCAATGTCATACACTGTTAAAACTCAAAACTCATACAAAAAAAACACACAATTTTATACATATACCAAGATAGTTTTACATAATAGCAACCAAGTTTCATACAAATTATTTTTGGTTTCATACAATAAGAATACACACACACACACACATACACACAAAAACACTAACAGCCCATTTTTATACATATATGAACCAATCTTAGATATATAAACTCTAAAACTATACATATATATGTGGCTTCACAAAAAAAATTTAGAAATATACATATAAAACCAGGAACATAACTATATATTTGTGTTCTTTATAAGAAAAATCTAGAATTATACAAATAAAACCTAGAATCATACATCATAAAAAAATTCAAAAACACACATATAAACCCCATAATCATACATAAATATTTGTATTCTTTACAAGAAAAATCCAGAAGTATATAAATAAAACCTAGCAGCATACATATCTATATCTATGTTTTTTTTATAAACTTAGAGGCATAGATATAAAATTCAAAAGTATACATATATATTTGTGTTATTTACAAACCCGGAAGCATACATATAAACCCCAGAAGCATACATATATATATATATATATATATTTGTTTTTTTTACAAAAAAATCTAGAAGCATACATATATATTTATGTTTTTTGCAAACCCAGAACATACATTATATAGTATGTAGAAGCATACAAATTGAAAAGCACACAAATCAAACATCAAGGAAGTGAGTAATAGGACTCATTTCTTAAGACTGCATAGAGAAGAATTTAATATAAATCACAACAATCTTGACAATTGTTGGATCTCAATGGATGAAGAGTAAAAAAAAAACAATAGCAACAAGCCAAATGAAACCATAAAGCTTACCAAAAGTTAAATAAGAACACCATATTTCATTTCTCTCCCTTAACTTCGTCTTCTTGCTATGTATTTTTTTTTTTGCGGTGGTTTTACCACCCACAAAAACAGCCAAGTTCAATCTCTATCTGGCCTCTGAATATCCAATCCCTCAATTCCCCCACCTCAAAAATCCCACCTTTTCCCAAGACAACCAAGCATTGGAGAAACATAATACAATCCCTCACAGAGACTTGTCACAAGCTATGCTCAAATTGACACCAACGAAGCAATCATTAGGAAGATTGTAGAAATTTTTATGGGATGACTATACAAACATCACTCAGTGGGATTCAACGGAGATTTGTATTTGGGTTAGAAAAGAATTAAATTTATTACGATAATCGCCATAATTATCTCAATCTCCTTGATTTTAGTTATTAATTAAATATATAAATTATAGATAATTATCCTAACTTTAATCCTTTCCTTTTAAAATTAAAATGGATGAAAATGAGGATTGAGAGAAATAATGGGGGAGAAAGAATGGAGCGGATTATGAGAAAAAAAATCCAGGAATTAAATAAATAATTAACAAATTTATTAATTTATAAAAGGAAAATAAGAGATATTTATCATAGAATGGTTGCTTTATCATAAATTCCTAATTGACCAAAGTCTCCTTCTAATCCCAAAACATTTAACAGAGCCTAAATGTTTCCTAACTCAGTGCATATGCACCTAGGTGTATCTCAAAATTTTTTGGTACAAACACACCTCTAGTAGCAACAAGGACAAAGTTAAGGTAAAACAGAAAATTTGTCATGTATTAAAAACTTGTGGGAGAAACCTAGATAAAAGGTTAGAATCATAATTATGAAGCCTCTTTTACTATTTTAAAACTTTTTGACCAACTTTTCAATGCCAACATATTTTAGGGGCCTTTTAACTGCAATCCATTATTTCAATTTTTATTATATTTTTCAGCCTTATGAATCTTTGTTGAGTTATAACTTAGTTGTCATATTTTATTTCTATCAATTTTAAACATAATTATACTTATTAACGTATACATATGACTTTATAGTTAATCTTTTACTCATATGGCTTAACAATTAATGATTGATATCATTAGACTCTTTATGGGTTTCTTTTTCTACAGTTATTGTTACCAATTAGAATGTTATGTTACTAATACTATTAAAATTAGTTATTATTTTATTTATTTATTGGTTACTAATATTTATTAGGCAATAAATTTGATGCACTAAAATGATAAATTTGCTCATGGATTCTACAATTCAATTTTTTAAACCTAAATTAGTTACATAGTAATTATAAAAAAAATTACTATAAATTACCTCATGAAGAAGCTAACCTTATTAGTTAGAAGAAGGACAAAAAACTTCCAAGTCTATATGATACCAAAATCACTAGGCTTTCTGTTGGAACATTTTAAATTCGATGTGTAGTTTGCAAGTTTCACATAAATAAAAAATGCATTTTAGTTATTTAATTTTAATTAATTTCATAAATTAATTAAAATTCAAATAGTTGTAACTCTTCTAACAATTGTGTCTTTTGTAAGGAACACATTTCTTCATGAACAATTGTGTCGATTCAAAGAGTTGTGACTTTTCTAACAATTGTGTCATTTGTACGAGATATATTTCTTCATGAATAATTGTGTCCATTCAAAGAGACATATATTTATGAATGGTTCTATCCATTAAGGAAAGAATTGTGTTTTTTTTATTTTTTTATATAAATGAGTCATTTTACAATTTGAGAGAGATTTTTCATAGAGTTTTGTTATATCCTAAAGTTATATTCCTGGTGCTTTATAGTGGGGGAATAATTGTGTTTAGGGAAGTCAAATTATTTTATACCTCAAAGCTTTTCTTCATCTTCATCCTCCCATATTTTTCTAACACTTTTGATATATAACTTTAGGTAATTTTAATTCAATCCATACTCCTTTTAATCCTTTGTTTCTCTTCTTTTTTTTTTTTAAATAAAAGAAACTTCTTATACTATCTAATATTTCTATTTTTTAAGGGAATACTACAAAATCTCCATCAACTTGTGATTTCTAAAAAATATTTGCATCTTCTATTAAATTAAAAAGTAATTTTTTTTACAATTTTTGTTCCTTTTTTATTCTCTTGGCTTGCTAATACCTAATCTAAGTAAATGTTTTAGCAAATAATTAGAAATTAATAATCTTGCGATTTTTGGAGGTCATATAACAAGGGAAAATGAATTAAGCTTCAGGGTTTTGCTTTTCCTTGATAAAAAGTTCAAAGTTTTGCATTTTTGTTAATAAAAAGTTCAAAGTTGTGTTTAGTAAACATCGGATTTAGTTTTGGCCAAAAAAAAAATTGGTTGGGTTCGCAAAAATTGGATTAGGCTTTTATCTTCATTTAATTTCTCAAAAAAGGTAAATGAGTTTCTAACCTCATAATTGAAAACAAATCTGATTATACGGCACCACATAATAAGTTGTAGCTCCATTTAATAATAAATTAACATTGCCTAATTAGTAGTGCCAACTATTCATATAGAATCATGAAACAGGGAGAGAATTAATTAAAATATGCATTTCCTAGTCTTATATAATGACCCAAGTCCAGAACCAATCAATAGAACATCAGCTCCCACCACATAAGTTATCCTTAGTAAAAAGAATAAGTGCAGAGTGGTTATGTTCTATTATTTCTTTGGCCTTAGGAGAACTTAAAAAGGAAAAATATTGAAGATTAAACTCACCTTTTTATATTTTAAACTAATCATTATTCATATAATTGTTTTATTTATTGCTTTATAAAAAAATTTAAAAATAGCTAAATTTTATTAAATGTATTAAATGTGTATTTATTGTCAATATTTTACATATTATTAATAGAAAAAATAATTCGAAAATTATATATACAATAAAAATATTAAAAAATAAACCCGTGCAATAAAGAAACTAGTATATGTTTATCTTTGAATCTTTACGTCACTATTTTTCCAAATTTAGTGATTGTCTGTCCCTAATACTTTGGATACTTACAAAATTTGTCGTTAGGTGGTATATACTAATGTTACTAGGCCATAAGTAAATATCACTGCCACTTCTAGCAATTTGTCTACATTGGAGTTGGCCATCAGGTAGAGTGAGCTCCATGATAACACCGTGTGCTATAGGTATGTATTTAGATACCTTTGGGCTTTATAAATCCCACTAGAGTATTTTTATTAGTGCATCGAAGCTTGAAGGATAGATAGAAATTGATCCCTAGGCCACAAGGAGGTCCCCTAAACTAAATAAAAAGATAACTACAAATGCATCTTCCTTACATCAGGGAACCACCATGATGAAGGTTTGATGAGGGACCCATGGAATCTCTTACCCCTTATTCCAAAAACATCATTCACCATTACTAGTTAAAACCAAACCCCATTTACACGATAGGGCCAATTATCGACTTTAAAAGTAAGCCTTATGTATGTCACCAGCCTAAGTTATTATTAAGTGAATGTTATTATTCTTGACATGAAAAAGCTCACACAAAGGGCCTAATATATAGAAACCTGCACTCATAAGAGTAAACTCATCCTCAGACTGCTCAAGTAACCCTTGAGGATGGGCATTCTCATAGAGTGTAAGAACCCCTCAGACTTAGCAATCACTAAAGTGAGGGTCTTATTGATACTTATAACCCAAAAAATTCACTATGGTTGCTAGGTTATTAGGCCCAACGCCAAATTAATGATGGATGCCTAATAAAGCCTATGTATGCTTAATAGGTAGGGCAGACGTCCATTAAGTCCACCATTCAACTATAAGTACATGATGCATTTCTCTTGCTTCTTCCTATGTTGTATATTGAAATCCTACTGACTTGTGTGTTAGAGTGGCTTTCCAGTGTCTCACCCTGGGCTTCTCTAAACTCTATTCTTTGTTTTTGTAAGTGATTGAATAAAGACAGCAAAAAATTTAGATACATGTACCGTTCAACAGAATCCCAAGGTATATCGTGTATGCAGGTGGAGGGAGTATATAATAAATAACAAACTTTATGGTAAGTTTCAGACTCCAAAAACTTATAAACAGAGACAAGGTTAAAGACCCATAAACTTTTGTTTTTGATGCTAAATTTAGTAAGATAGCCGATAGGTATGTTTATGGAAATAGTAATTAGGTAATATTGACATACCTTTTTCTTTGCTTTATTTGCCCTTTATATAGGCACGTAACACCTTTCACAGTAAAAAATCTAATTACAACATGACAATGGTTTTATTCAAAAATTAAGGGATAAGGGTGATCCTCTTTCCTTTGTCAACCTTATCCCATATTAAGGTTCCAGGCTTTTTAAACCATCATCATATCACTTTAGGCCACTTAGGGTGATGCTTGTTATTTACCGTTTTAGTTCTTGGCCAAGTTAGGTATTAATAGGCTCATTCCCTTGCAAAAAAAAAAAAAATGGGTCTTTTGAATTTTTTAAACTGATAGCTTAAGAGCTTCCATTATAGTGTGGAGAAGACATTGGACGCAAGATGTTCTTCCATTAGTGAGCGGTCTTTTAAATGCCGCAACCATTTTTATGCCAGAGACCTTCATGGAGAAGGTATAATGATATTTTTCCTTTCAAATAGTCTATTCCCTTCATCATTCCCTTTGCTTGCCATTTGTTTATTGAGAAAAGAAAAAGTCACAGCCTCACCGCCATTCCACTGCCATTACATCTATTCTCATCTGTTCTTCGATAAATTTTTCTAGATGTCTTTTCGTAATAAGTTAATTATCCATCTTTTTTCCTTATTTTCATTTCATGGTATTTTGTTAATAATTCTTGCTTTTCTTTTTTGCTTAATTCATTGCTTTTTTGGGTATGACCTAGCCTTCTGCCCTACTGTTACACTAAAAGGATGCAAAGGAGTGGAAACAAAAAATTTTCTTTATTCAAGTATAACCAACTTGGGATTTTATTTTAGAATAAACCAATCCTACTAATGAACTCCCTACACCTCGCTTGGAAGCTGATTCATATTTCATATTGCAAAAAAAGTTATCATCAATTACATATTGGCATTGATGGAAAGTAAGGATCAACAACACTTATTATCTTTCATGTATAGCTCTCATAAATTGGTTAACCTAAGTACTTGCTGTGCTTATAAGCCACTAGGGAACATGGCCCAAAAGATTAGATCAGGTGAATGAAAGAAAAATTAATTCATAGCTTGGAAAAGAAGGTAACACTATGGGTAAATAATGCTTATCTCTATTTTATTTTTATACCATTCTTTAAACTAACCTTTTCTCCTCAATTTTCTTGTGCATAAAAGGCATCAATGAAAATACTATTGGCCTAAAAAATGTTAAAGATAGTGACAAGGGCACTCCATAAGCCAAGAAATTAGTAGAGGACTAAGGCCTGCATCTATCCCAGTATTTGGTTTACCTCACAATGATAAGAATACTTTGGGAGAAATGTAGAAGGAGTAGGAAATTCTAGATGACCACCACTTAGGAGATCACATAAGTTCCCCTTCTGGTCATTGAGAACACCCATACTTAAGAAGGTCAAGGTAGCTTTCTTGTCAAAGTGGCTCCATCACCTGAGGTTGGTCTTTTAGTCACACTCCGTCTAGGATTTTTCCAATATACATGTCCTATAAGGGTGTACAAATAATACTAGGTCTTTTCTTTTACTCCTTTTTCTAGTGTATAGTCTCCATGGTACCTAATAAGTTTCTTCACTAATTGATTCTCAGCATTCAAATGTTTCAAGTCCTCTACCTGCATATAAAAACTGGCTAGCTTATAGAACTCATCCACACTTTTGATTGGGTTATGTTGAAGATCCTAAGCAAACTTTAATTTTTGTGAGATTCCTTTTGTTATTGTTAGCATGCATATATTTGGGTGACTTCTAATACTTGGAGTGCTTACGCATTAAATTTTCATGGATAATCCTTATGGGGTTGATTTTTATCCTTGTTGTATCTCCAACATTTGGCTTACCGTTATTGATGACGACTGGCTTCTTAAAATTTGTGTCAAGAAAGCTTGTCAAAGTTTATTGAATTAACAGAACCTCTACCTCTTGGTGGTTACATACTATGTGGAAGTGGCCTCTGTCAAATTAAAATTGAAAGCCTTTTATAGTATCACATTATTTATTCTTTTGATCTACATTCTTCTTATGTACCTCTACATGTGATTGAATGGATTAGTAAGACAATCATACAAGTCCAACTTGGCATTTAGAATCTTGGTTGCACATGTGTTTCCAATATCTTTTGAAAAAAGGTTAGATACTATATATATCAGCAACACCTTGTCAATGGGGGTTAGGTTATCTTGCATTTATTCTTCCATTTGATTTAAGTGGGTTAGAATGGTGTTGATATTGCTAACTTTAATTTCCTTCAGTGCTTTCTTGCCGTGCTTACAATCTTTACGGAATTTTGCTTTTGCCCTAGTAAGCTAAAGTAGTTTATTAGTATTTACTAGATAGCTTTCTACACCTTCCTCTAACGTCCAGAAAAGAGCATTTCTCATTTCCTGGTAGACCTAGTGCAGTAACCTTATAAGAAAGCATACTTATAAGCTTAAAACTACTCGTCAGAAAGGATGACTAGCGCCTTCCCATGAGTTGGGCCCTAATGAGACAATAGGGAATAAACTTGTTCCATATTCTCCCCAGGGTAACGCTAATTGGTAGTGGATGTATTATGAGGGTTTTGAGGAGCCTCCAATGAGAGGTTACTCCTAGGAGTGGTATCATCTGGCACCTCTTCTCTAGCTAGGTCATTGATTAGGCATGATTTCCTTTATTAACTATAATGCCAATTTCCACAAATGAAGCTAATTGATAACTAAACTTTATGGTAGGTTTGACATTTTGAGAACTTATAAATAAAGACAAGGTTAAGGGCCTCAAAGTTATGTGTTCGAGAAAAATCCTTTGGCACTTACGTTAGTACGATGGTCACAGGTATGTTTACGGGAATATCAAGAAAGTGATAATGACATACTTATTTATTAGCTTAACTGCCCCTTATATAGCCTCATTCGTTCCTTTCATTATAAGAAATCCATTCATATCATAAGAATAATTTTTATCTGGGTATTAAAGGATAAAAGTGATCCAATTTCCTATCCCAACTTTGTTCCATATTAAGATTCCTAGCCTCTTGAGCTACCATTGTATCATTTTAGGCCCCTTCGATCAATGCTTGTTATTTTCCATGTTTTAGGCCTTCTAGGCTTTGGCCTAGTCAGATATCAATAAATATCTTTGCTATTTATGAGTATTAGAAATAAATGCATGAAAGGAAATTAATTTACCATCAAATAGTGAAAACATTAAAGGAAAATTCTTCATTTTTTTTCACTCAAAATTAGGTATACAAGTATAGAGTCAAAATTAAGTATACATGTATAGTGTCTAAATGAGGTATTGTTCCTTCTGGTAAAGGATGATAAATTTGTCTTGGTACGGAGATTAAAGTGCATATAGTTTATAATAATTTTTTTATTATTTCAGTAAAACTAAAACTAAAAAAGGATTTTCTTTAGTTTTGTGTTGTGAGAGTTCAAATGATGAATAAGAAAAAGAAAAAAATTTCTTTTTGGGTTTTGTGTAGTAAGACTTTAAATGAAGAGAAGAAAAAAAGTTTATATATTGAGTTTTGTGTAGTGAGAGTTTAAATTTGGGCAATAAGATTAATTGGATATCAACAACTTTTCAAAGAGGAAATGTTTCATCATTTTTGGGATAACCAAAAAAGGTGCGTGTTTCATCCTCCTTGGAATGGTGAAAGTAATATTTAAGGAAGGGAATGCTGGCTTTTTTAAAACTTGAAAAATAACCAAATTAGACTAAATAAAATTTTATAGGATTGAAGAAGAGATGGGGAGTTGAATCCTAATCGCCTTTACCCAAAAAACATCCTTTTCATTAAAAAACCTCCACCTCCATTTTCCTAACAACACCAAATATTTTTCCTTTTAAGCTACCTACGCTCAAACCCCCAAGGTCTTTATAAGACATAACTTTATTCCAAGAAACCCATGCCAAACATCTACGCACCCTTTGCCCCCCCCCCCCCCAAGAATTGTAATATCTTACTCTCAAGGTATTTTAGTACATTTACTGGGGCACAAAACATCAAGAAGAAAAACAAGGCCATACTTCCAAGCACTAATTTTATCAGAGTTAGACTCCTACTAACAGTGAACAATCTCATTTTTCAAGAACATAATTTAGAATTAAATTTTTTCACAATCGGTTTCCAAGATTCAATCTTGTTCATGTCATAACCAACTGGTAGTTCAAGATAAATGAAAGGGAGCTTACTAGCACAACATTTAAACAAATCTGTCATGCTTTTAGATACCAATAAACTCACACCCACACAAAAAATCTTGCTTTTAGATAAATTAACCCTTACACCCAAGGAAAATTCAAAGCATTTTAAAATTACATTAAATTCCTTGTATTTACCTGTGACCATTCGCCAAAAAATAACACATCATCTGCATATTGAAGATGAGAAACTTCCAAGCCTTCATTACCCACTAAAACTCCCTTGAAAACTCATTTCTCTAATCTTTCAACTACCATTACATTCACAGCCTCGGTGACAATAAGAAAAGTAAATGGGGATAAAGGGTCCCCTTGCCTAACCCTTTTTTTTGAACTTCGTTGTGGGTGATCCATTTACCAACACAAAAATATAGGCTGAATCCAAACAAGCCCTGATCCATTTCCTTCGTTTAACACCAAAAGTAATATGCTGCACTATTAGATCCAAATGATCCCAATTAATGTTTGTCCAAAGCTCTTTCAAAGTTTACTTTAGACAGCAACATCTGCTATCACTTTTTTTTAACCAAGTTGACCACCTCGTTTGCAATTAGAGCTCCATCTAAAATTTGTCTTCCTTAAATAAATCCAGTATTTACATAACTGATCATAGTAGGTATTACTTTCTTCAACCTCGAAACCAATAATTTTGCAATAATTTTGTATTGATACCCTGATGAAGCTTGTTTCGATTTTAGTAGAGCTCTCAAAAATGTTGTACAAACTTCATAACATCATTTTAACCACATTCCAATGTTGCTTCAGAAAATTAAATGTACAACCATCCGGTCCGAGGGCTTTTGACCCACCATAACTCCATATTGCATTTTTAATCTCATCATGTAAGAATGGAGCCTCCAAAAATTATTGTAGTTCCAAGGAGAGGGTTTTGAATTTTCCATTTCTAAATGCAGGCCAAGATTTAATGTGTTCGTGAAAATTGCCTATGAAAAAATTGAAGATTTCTTGTTTGATTTGATTGAGATCCTCTTTTCATTTCCCATCAATACATAGCCCCTGGACACCATTCCTGTGTGCTTTACCTTTTACAATGGCTTAAAAAACTTGGAATTCTCATCACCTGCACATGTCCAATTAATTCCAATTATCTAGTTCAAATTTAAGCTCCTTGATCTGAACAGCTAGGCTGTCATACTCTTTTGACTTCCACTATTTTAATCTCCATTTCAGTAATTTAAATTTTTCTTTGAGAACAAATGTAGGTGAACCAGCCATATGACTTTCCTTTTAGACCCTTGTGCTCCATCCAGATAACAAAGAGTCTAAGGCCCAATTCATTTTGCATTAACATAACCTAATTAACACGTTTTTACATTCTAGGTCAAGTCGGACACACAACTCGGTTTGAACAAAGACTAAATCAGTCTTAGAGTTCACCAGATCCTACGCTTCATTCTCTATTGCTGCAACTTTTGTCCAGCAGCGAATCGACAATGAAGTTGAAATTTGAGTAAGTCAACAACAATGTTTTGCAAAATTTGAGAAAATCGACAGCAACGAAGCCTAAATCCAAGAAAATGTACAATTAAGTTTCGCAAAACTTTCCAAATCGGCAGCAACCTTTGAGCAAATTGACGACAATTATCAACGGCAACCTTGAATGCATTTGTTGACGACAATGCCCACGCAATAGCCGATGCCCTCATCCGTTGCAATGTCCGCCCAATAGCCGATGTCTTCCAGCACTGCAACATTCGCGTAGTACCCGAGCATCAACGCCAACAATTCACCAGTGATTCATAAATCGATTCCCAAATCCATGGCAAAAGGATTCCCAAATCCCAAGCAAACCCAAGATTTATCCAAACAAATGGGAAATCTAGATCAGAAACAAGAAACGACCAATTGGAAAAGCCGGCCTTCTTACGATCAAACCAAACTAGAAACAAGAATCATAGAACAAATTTGGAGCAAACCTTTGAGCAATTGGCCAGTGGAACTCTAACACACATCTTTTGTATTGAGAGTTTCAGATGGAGAAAGAAGTAGTTAAGGGTGAAGCAAGGCGGCGGTGTGGCGACATTCAATAAAACTGGGGAGGAGCACTAGAATGGCAATGTCGTAATTTTGTGATATTGGAGGCCCAAATAGTTTGAGCTAGAAATGCAGTTTGGTTCAGTACAATTAATAGCACATTAAATTGACCCAATTAATGTAAAACGAACAGGCAATAAATGGGGATAAACCAAAAATCAGATTTGTCAAGTTTCAAAATAATAGGACAATGACCAGATATGTATCTTTGCATAGCCACCACACAAGCATTAGGCCACACTTCCAAAAAAACTTTTTTAAAGTAAACAATTTGTCCAATTTGCTCATTTTGGTCCTGGCTATATTGCACCAAGTAAATTTCCTTCCACCAATCTACAAGTCACACAACTTTGCTTGCTAAATGAAATAGTAAAAGCTATCAACTACCCTTTAGTTGAACAGACAGCCTTTTTATTCTTCACTTCATCTTACCGCATTAAAATCACCAAAAAGACACCAAACCCATCTATTTTACTCTTTCATTCCAATAGATGCCTCTAGACAGTCTTTTTGAGTCTCATCTTGAGTCCTATATGTTAGATGAAATTTGCCAACGTAAAAATTGATCAATGTAAGTCACATAGACAGATGTGACAAATTCATCAACGTAAAAACTTACACAATCAAATTCTTCATTTAATTGGCAATATAGGGGTCTATCTGGAAAAAGAATTTCTTAGTACAAATGTGAGAAATATTGCTGTTGTCATTTTTATTATTCGTAGTATAGATGTGAGAAATGAGAATTAGATATTTTAGTTACATTTTGTTGTTGTAATTTTAGGTAAATAAATCCCATTATTATTGGGTATACTTTTGTTCCAACTGTTTAGATATGATTCGTTAAGGTGTTTCATCCGCGAGTAGTAAGCATAACCAAACTCATGATAGCTTCCGATTTTGAATTTTGAATATGATTTTTACAAAAAAAAAAAAAGATTTAAAGAAGAAGGAAAAAGAAAAAGAAAAAGAAAAAACGAAAATTTGATGTTGACTCGAGAAAAATTTAGCTGACCTTAATTGAGTCATGTGATTTGGAGGTACGTACCGCCACAAGAAGGGGTTTCCAATGGAGAAAAAAGGACAACCTAATTTCAGCTCCTTTCCTAAATTGACCCATGTGGTTTGGAAGTACAGCCACAAGTGGCTTCCAATAGATATCTAGGAGTGGTAAAAAAAAGGAAGATGCAGAAGAATCAGAAAAAGAAGAACCTTGAAACTCACCAAAATCTGTCCCCCCCTCCTCTCTCTCTCTCTCAACAAGTAAAAAATGGAGAGAACCGTGGAACCCTTAATGCTTGGGAGAGTGATTGGAGATGTCGTTGACCCCTTCGTTCCAAGCTTAAAGATGACTGTGATTTGCAGCGACAGACAAATCTGCAGTGGCCGTGAGCTCCCCCTTTCTATGCTTGCCATGAGGCCTACTGTTCAAATTGAAGGAGCCGATCTCAGAACTTTCTATGCTTTGGTATGTGTGTGTGTGTATGTTGCTCCCTCTTATTTTTTTTTTTTTTTTCTGTTTTCTTGCCAAGATGAAGAGATATTTCTTTTTTCCATTTTTGGATCTGCCTGTTTATGGGTTTTTTAAGATTGATGAGTTTCAGGTGATGACAGACCCAGATGTGCCTGGACCCAGTGACCCTTACTTAAGAGAGCACCTCCATTGGTAAAGTAGCCTTTCAACTGTGAGCACCCCCTATACAATTAGTTCCCAATCAATTTTACAAAATTTCTATGATAATAATATATTGATATAGATCAATTATGAGGTTATATATAGAAAAGTAAGGGTGTTCTTGTGGTTGTGGAAGATGGACTTTAACAAGGCAGTGACTCGAAGCAGCTTTAATTAATTCTTTAATAAATATACCAATTAAGAGTACCTCTTTTAATTTGTAAACATAAATAATGCGAGTCTCTCAAGTTATTGGTTATTTGTCTTTAACCATAGGGCTTTGTATTTATCTGCCTAGTCACTAAGGGGTAGTTGACTAAGGGGTAGAGGGCTATGGGGGAGGTCGGGTTCAAAATATGACCCATAGTCCCTCATGTATATAACCCTAATGCTGGTCTGGGTGCCTATAAGGTCCTGGAAAAAATGGTATTTCGTAGTTCAGGCATATATTTCAAGTTCACTTTTGAAAGAATTAATGATAGTTTGCGCCCATTAAAGTTAGGTGATATTACTTTTTATTCCCTTCTATTTCAGAAATATACGCTTATTTTGAAATGGTTGGTTTTGGTTAACGTCCAACATCTTTAACAGTCCAGGATCCTTGTTGTCATCATTTTCAGTAGGAATGAATGGTGCAAAAAGTGTAGGAAAGAACAATAAAACAAGAGTAGGAAAGAATTAATTCCATTTTTAATTTTAGGCTTGCACGACTTATTCCTAAATTATACTATCCTCTATTGCAAATCTGTCCCTGAATTAAGAAACTTTGTAAATTTGTTCCTAAACTATTTTTCAATTACACGAACTATTTTAATTTTAGGCTTTAACTTGGACTGTGAATATCCTTGCTGAAGAACTATACTTTCTTGAGTTCTATTATTTATCAATTTGGACTAAAATGGAGGGGCTAGATCTAAGTCTTTTTGGAATTGTCATATTTTTTGGTTCTGGTAAGTGGGGGATTTAGAGCATTAAATGTGATGATGTTGGAAAGGTTGGAGTTGTTTTCACTGGGGAATGGTCAACTGGAAATGATATCAATCAGATGAAGATACAAAGAATTTTTGGTACTGTGGAATGATTCAAGAGGAGGTGGAGCCAATGGCCTTAATTATTAAATGTTCTACTGATAAACCTCCATCTAAATTTCTTAATCTTCTTATTAGTTGGTTTAAACATGAGGAGAATTGAATTATGAAGCTATGTTCTGGAAAATGCAAGACAAAAAATAAGCTTTTGGAAATTATCCAAATATTATCATTCAGGGGAGATTTATTTAATCAAATCAGTGTTTAGGAAACTTGCCCCTGTATGGTATTACTTTTCTACATTTCAAGCTACTATATAAGCGTTCTGTTAAATCATTTTTTTTTTTTTTTGGAAGGAGGGGGTGGATGGGGAGGGTAGAGAAAAACCTGGGTTGTATAGAGGAAGGTTTTATCTGCAAAAGAAGTGGGGAGATTGAGTGTGGTTAGATTGAAGTCAAACAATTTGGCATGATTAAGTAAATTTAAATTTTTCTCGTTTATTTAATTTGGAGGTTAGTTAAGTAACAAGTCTTGTTAATCTATATAACACGACATTTTTATTTTTTTTAACCGTCAACACTGTGGAGATAAAAATTTTGACATCAAATATCATAATTCCTCAAATTTTTTTTGGGTGCTCTTGGAATTAAATTGCTTCAGTATCATTCTAGAATAGTTAATTGTATTTTTTTGTTGGTATGGTTTAATGGTTTTGTTCAGGGTTCGGGAGTTTTGGAATAAGTTTTCGGGTTTGATAGATTTTTGGGAGTTTGGTGTTTAGTCATATCTTTTAGGTGTTCTTGGATGTGATTTGTTTCAGAATTTTTCTAGAACTAGAGTGCTGAATTTATTTTTATTTTTAATAATATTTCATTTGATGTTAAAAAAAACCGTCAACACTGTAATAAAGTTAAGATTCAATCTCAGAACGTTAGTCACGCTAAAGTTATGACCAACTTCTAGAAAAAAAGAAAATAAAATAAAATAAATCTCCTAGCTCTCAAATTTACTAGGTAAAATAAATCATCTACCCCTTTATCTCGTAAAGTTTGTCACTTTTTACTGTTTGCATCAATTAAAGAAACTTGTTATAGAAATATAAATTTTTTATATGAAAATGGTACTTTAAAGGCTCTAGTATATAAATATAACTTTTGAACATTTTTTATAATATAAATTAATATAAATATATTTAAGTCATATTTTAATAAAAAAAAAAGTAAAATGGCCAACCTTTACAAAATGGATAGAATATTATAGTAAAGCAGATTAGTTGAAAAAAGGAGAAAAAAAACTTTAAAGGCTGACTAATCCTGACCTGCTCCTGCATGAGAGAACTGAAGGGATTTAATCTATTAATTTATAGTAAGGAAATTTTACATATTATCTATTGCAGGATTGTGACAAACATTCCAGGGAGTACAGATGCCTCATTTGGTAGGTTCCCTCCAAAGGTTATGAGCTATGGTTATGTGGCTTAATTTGTGTTTTTTATTGGATTCCATTCTAGGGTTTTGAACCATGGGGCCTTCCATGTTTTGTAGGGTGAATTATCTTGTGACGTTTTTCGAAATCGGATTCATTGGGTTTGGGGTGTTACTGCATCATCATTTTCTTTAAGAATAGATTTGTAACTCTTGTTTGTTTCCATTTCTTCTGATAAATTTTTTCATTATCCATCAAACAAAAAATGGAGGAGTTTTGAAATTAAAAAATGTATATACCCAGGGAAGGAAGTAGTGAGCTATGAGGTGCCAGGGCCAGAGATAGGGATCCACAGGTTTGTGTTTGTTTTGTTCAAGCAGAAGGGGAGACAAACTGTAGACCCGCCGCCGTTGAGGGATCACTTCAGCACCCGAAATTTCGCAGCCGAGAACGACCTTGGCCTTCCTGTAGCTGTCGCCTACTTGAACGCTCGGAGGGCAGCACCCTTCCGGAGGCGCTAAGGAAGAAGCCCATGGTAGTTTGTGACTATAAGTGCTGTGTAGTGTTTAGTATTAATTTATTGTGTCTAATTGTGTATTGATGACCATTTATACCATAATTAGGTGATTTTGAGATTTTTAATTGGACCTCATTTGCAGGGAGGTTTGGTTCAGCCATAATTGATGACCATTGACACAATTGACACAATAACTGGGGGAGATATTTAAGATAAAGACTTATACAAGGAATGCAATCCCGCATGGGTTAATTACATGTTTGGACTATCCTCAATTTTATTTGTAGCATGTTCCTAATCTTATTAAAACGTTTTATTTTTATCCCTAGAAGTTGTTGGGATTGGACAGAAAATGTCAAGCTAGAATAGGAGGGAAGAAAGTTGTAGCACTCAAAATTTTTTCCCTTTGTCAAATAAAGCTTGAAACATTTTCATCTAGCAATCCGACCATCTTCACAACTGTCACTCTTTTGTCTGTTTTCGGCAACCCTCAACTCAACATTCCCATACCCTTCAACCTCCCCATTCTCAACCTCCGTCTCTGGTCACCATCAACTCATCATTCCTGCTCTGCTTTCCGCACCAAACTCATTATTCCTGAATCCTTTAGCCTCCTCATTCTTGGCCTCTCTTGTGTCTTGCAATTCTCTCAAACAAAATAAATAAGAAAAAACAAGACCAAATGAGCAACTAAAGAATTGGACATATTCTTTTTAATAAACAGCAATCCCTTCTAGGCCATAGTTCCTTCCCATAAAATCCACCATTTCATGAGAAGCAGATTTCTTCTTCACCTGAAAACCATTTTCCTTCTCTTTTCTCTTCATCCCTCATTCTCTCTATTTCTTTCATGTTCTTCATCTCCCAACTTTATTGTTCTTTATTCTTTTTCAATCAGAAACCAAACTATACCAACAAAGTCACAAACCAAACAAGCTTGCTTTCTTCTTTTTTTTTATTTTTTATTTTGTACTACTCCATTTTTGGACCTTTGTTTCCCTTTCGCTTTCCATCATCTCCCTTGTTTTGTTTAACAACTACAGCAAAATCAGATTACTCTCTTCCACTTTTACTTTCCTTGAATAATGATCCTTTCATTATAACAAAAAAAACCTCATTCTTCCACTCGATGTCATACTTGGCGCTCCTGAGACTTAATGACAACAGGACCACTAACCTTAATGCAGCCACTAGCAAGAGTGAAGGTGTTGTGGTGGAGAATAGGGGCGACACACACCAACGGGGTATTGAATTGGCAGAATGCGAGGTATAAGGCCGACATACTGGCACAGGCGAGGAAATGGGTAAAAATGGAATATGTCAAACAATTAGACAAATATTTCTGGGCCTGAATCGCATCGGTGAAGGCGAAAAAAAAAAGGATGACCAGCATGGTAGGTGAGAGAACACAAGGGAAATCGAAGCAATTGTGGTGATGTGGGAGTTGGATATTCAAGGATAAATGGCACATTTTTCAAATTAACATACCATTTACCAACAGTAAAGGTAGAGATGGCAAGTAGGTTGAGAATAAGGAGGCTAGAGGGTCCAAGAATGACGAGTCAATTGGGGATAGAGGAGCAGGAATGGCAAGCCAATGGTGTATAAAGATAGAGCCCGAGAATAAAAAGGTTGGAGGGTCTGGAAATGGCAAGTTGGTGGTAGCCAAAGAGGGACAAAAGTGTGGCGAATGTGAAAATGGTGGTTGGATCGTTAGATAGAAAAACTATAAGGTTTCTTTAGCAAAGGGAAAAATTTTCAAGGGCTAAAATTAGTTTTTTACCCTACAATTACATGTTAATGTTTGAAATATTTTAATAAGGTTAAAGACATGGCTATGAATAAAATCGATGTTAGGGTTAGAATATGAACAATAATTAAATGTTAGGATCCAGGCATGTAATTAACCCAACTCTGCATTGATTACACCAGTGTTGTAGGGAACTGAATCGTGAAGTAAAGCAAAGGAGTCATTAGTTCACTTACCATTCTATAGAAAAAACATAACTGGTGCCCACCATCCTAAGAAAAATCATTTTTTTGGTTTATGGTTTACCACTTTGAACAATTTTAGGCAGTTTTTAATAGGTTTGACTGAATATCTAATGAGCTGATAGCCAAATCATCAAAGGAAATGGTTCACAGCTGAACTGCTAGTCTAGTCTAGTTCTTACAACACTAGATTACATTTCTAGAAAGTCAAGATTGGCACCATAGTCAATAAGGAGACTTCATGGCACATTGGAGGTAAGTAAGACTTTTCATAGCTAATATTTCCTTTTCTGTATAGCTAATTTGACCGTCAAAAAGTATGTTTTTTTAAACACATTATGAGGTTCTAAAAATTTTCGTTGATATAGGACCCCTCGAGATCAAACAAAAAGAAATGCCCTTATGACTGTTGATGATAACTAGTTCCAGGCCTTTAGTATAAGTTGTTCGAGATGCTGAAAGCCAAAATCTAGTAAAAGATAAGGAAGACAATTCTACAGGAACTCAAATAGGCAACCGAGAGCCATCCATCCCTAGAAGGGATTAGGCCCACTCTAAGAGACCTGCCACTGGTGTCTAAAGCATGCTTAGAGAAGCCAAAGCAAAGTGATATAAGTACAGCCCTTGGGAGGTTGGACCAGATAAAGCAACATTTGAAGGCCACAAATGCTCCTTTTGACTACCATTCTCTAGTCATTGATATAAACTGCATATGGGTGCTACTATTTATTGAGGAGATAAATAATACACTAACGCCAAAGGATTCATGATGAAAATGATCAATCCATAAGATAGGATTACAAACCTCTTCAACCATCTATACAAATATATTAGCATTATGAGGTTGGAGAAGGCCACAAATGTGGCCATGCATAGGGCCTTTAAATCGACCCTAATAGGGGTGACTGTGGGCTGGTTCAAAATGAATACAAGTTTACAGTTCTAGACAATTCCAGATCTGTCCTAGTCCTTTATACAACACTTTTTTTTAGTCAGCCTACTCCCAAATCAATGGCCCACCTTTTCAAGATAGGCAAGGAAATGATAAGTCCTTGAGGGACAATATTCAATGTTTCAATGTGGAACCTATTCAAATACATTACCTTTCCCCTGAAGTGCATCTAATTACTGCTCAATGTTTGTTGCAAGATTCCAAGATAGCAAAAAATTTACATGAGAATCTAGTCCAAGATGTCGATGAGTATCTAGATTGTACCACTTGACATGCACATTGAGGTGCTTAATAAGCTAGAGCCCAAGAAGATAGCTCAAAAGGATGAGTTGAATGTGAAGGATAGTGAACCCCTACTTAGAAAAATAGGTTAGGGTAAAGAGGCTTGTATACACTACTATGGGATCCAAGGGTTAATATTTTAGATGCTTTGGATATAAAAAATATGGTGACCTGGTGGCACTAAGCTTTGCCCCATTGAAGGTGGCTAATAAGAAGAAAATGTATTGTCGCTATCATGAGGACAAAGGCTATCGCACGGAGAATGTTGGGAGTTGCAAGATTCCCTTGAGGAGCCCATCATGGACGATGGTATGAGAGGCCATGGTTTCCCAATAGGAGGGATGAGTTCAAGAATCCAGGGCCTACTATCAAGGCCATTCATTGATAAAAAATGAAGAGTCATCATCATTATGTAAAAGGCAGGCCAAAGAGATCGCACAATTAGAGACCATAAACTCAAGGAACATCCTAAACAAGGACAACGTGCTGCTTGTAACCTCCCAAGTGGATCCTTTTTTGATAAAGGCCTGCATCAACAACTTCGATATGGTGCAAGTGTATTTAGACATGGGAAAAAAATTCAAAGGTTCTATTTTTCTACTTTTTGACAAATTAAGGGTTAGGAGGTCTTATTAGCCCTAGCCAAAATTTTTGGAGTAGGACCAAGATCCCGTTATCGCACAACAATACTACTCACTTGAAACTTCTTCAAAGGGGCCCTAGTTCTCTTCAAACCTTTTGCTTTTCCCTTTTCATTGGTCATCTGCTTATTGACGTCCAACTTGTAACTCCCCAAATTTTATAACTCATAATTTTGAAAAATATTCTTATTTCCCAAGTTAATAAGTAACTAATTAAAAATAATTTAAGAAATATGAGGTAAAAACTTTTTTTTTTTGAATTTTTTTAATTAAAAAAAGAATTAAACCAAATCAGAATAATTAAATGATAATCCTAGGAAAACCGAAATAGAAATAATGATCCAAATCTAACAACCTATATTATTTAAAAAAACAACACAAATTAAAATCTAATCCCAACCAGTTTTTCAAGGGGCTACAACGTGCCTTCACTTAGTTTACTCTACGTCCTCAAACTCATCATACGGTTCAATGTACTCCGTCTTCTTATAGTACTTACCTAAGAAAACATGTTTAAAGGAGGGATGAACACCACTTGATTAGTAAGGGGAAAGTATCAGGCTCATCACGTGGGTCCTAATATTCGCTCAACAAACAATAAATGAATAATAAACTTTAAGTTACAGTAATTTAATTAAAGAATAATTTCATACAACATCATAACAACAACATTAAAGCCTTATTAGTATGCTTGACTAATATGCATGTGCATAATTCCTTTTATCGATCAAATCATATCTTATTGATTAATCATTTAATTCAATATATGAATGTCGTTGGAAAAACTTAGAGTGAAAAACCTAGAGTAGTGAGTGTGTACATCACCCACTCTCAGGATAACTCTTATGTAGTATCATTAGGGATCCCACTAAGTCATAGCCTCTCGAGATATCTACGCCGATATAGAGCCTCACATGATACTAGCCATAAGCATGGTCCTTTGCCGACTATGGTCCGATAACGCATAAATCATATCTCCAAACTCCATATCAATATTGAGTCATGATTAAGGATGGTCTGTCGCCACCCTAAGATGCATCTTGGGTTTGAATCACCCATTCTAAACCTCTCTTCTAAATTTATGGTTTATCAAGTCATGCAGATCTGGTCCGCCGCCAACCTTGCGTGCCTCGTGTTTCATCTTACTCCTAAAATTTTTTACTTAATGCAATCTCATGTATGACAAACATCAATCTTATGTAACAACCAATTGATGCATGGCTGTAGCTCATTTTATTTTAATTTTTTTAGTAGAGTGTCAAGATTCTAGTGCATCTTATCACTTTTATCTTTTTATCTTGGTTTAGTTTTGCGTGATAACATAAGAATCAGTGATAGCTTTTTCAGTATATTTATGATAAATGCCCATCTTTTCTCTCGTGAATTCTTTCCAAGTTAGTCATTTAGCATTTATGCACCTAATCCTTTATTTACCAGCTTAGAGTAGTTTATTACAGCCTTAACATGCTACTAATGATTGCTTTGGGTATTAATCATGTTGCTAGCGAGTTTTTTGGCCCTAAATATAATACTAACAGTGTTGTACTTACTAGCCCTAAACATGGCACTGGCGGGCTTTATTCAAATGGACTTAGCATACTTCTAACTTAACTGTTGTTGTAAACGGTCTTAGCATAAGCATGATAGTAGCATCAAACATACATCATATATCACATCGTTACAACCATGCAATCAACCAATCAAAAATACATCTCAATGGGAAAAGAACTAAAATGAAATAAAATAAAATTATATAAAAAATAATTTAATTAATCTACCCATGTTGCCCACACTTTTAAAGATTTTATTTAGCCTAATGATTTACTTAGAATTTATTATTCAAGTTGATGCTTATTTTTTGGCCTAAGAAGGCCTATGAGAACTAACACGCTCTTCCCTCTTACCAATTGTGAAACAACTTGGCGAGAAAGGTGGTGTCTTAGAATAGGTCCTACAAAAATATTAGGAGGGTAGAAAATTAGAAAATATGCTAAAATTTAGAATTTTCCTAAATGATACTTGGAAGGTTCACATTTTTTATATGAAGGCCAAAATTTTACCTAATGGGCAAAAAGGGTATTAAGGAGTCTCTAATGGCCTCGTGTCTACTCAAAATTCTGTTGTGAGACTTTATTGATATTGATCCTAAAATTATAGTGGCTATCAGCTGAGTTATACGCTTATTTAATGGCTGTAAAAACTAAACTTAGAAGGAAAAAATTTAATTTCAATTGTTGATGTGTTTTTGTGATTTATGGCACTCTGAGAGTCCAAGAAGCGCTAAACCTTTCAATAAGGATTTCCTAGGCTTCTGTAACAACATGAATAGCAATGATAAAAGACTTAATAGGGGCTATAATGATCAAAATTGGCAACCAAAAGAATTCCAAAGAGATTACAGTGGCTTATTGAGGCTTAAGTGCAAGTACGGGTTCGATTGCAATGGGAACGAGTGCATAAACCTAAAATTTTGAATATAGATGATCGACCAGAGTTATAAATCAAAATATAAGGTATTTAGGTGCTGGAAGTAAAATAAAGGAGTGATATAGAATGATTTAGATTCACACACACAAATTCAGAATCGTCGACGCACATAGGATGGCTTTTGGTGTCCGGATGGGATTTCCTTTCAACTTAATGAACCTAGAAAAGAATATGAAGTTAAATAACATTCATGATTGCTTGGATGATAGAGAAACAAAGTCAAAAGGGTGGACTTACACTGGTTCGACAAAGAGCACGATCACGACAACAATGATGCGAAGAATGCGATCATGATCCTTTAGTGTGATGCCTTCTTGTCCACTGTAATGAGAAAAACTAGAAAAAATGGCAGAATTATGAGGCTATCTAATTGAATAAAAGAATAGGAGAGCAAAATATAGCCAAAGCTAGAAGAAAGTGACAAGAACAAGGTGGGAAATAAAGAAAATGGGTGCCATTTTGTTTTTCTTGTAGGCTAAGCGGCATGAATTATTGGAGAAGAAAAGAAAAAGAAAACGGTAGCAGGTTTGTAGGTTTTAATTTTGAAGCCAACTAGTGTCTTGACCTAGGTAGGGATATGGGTAAAGAATAATTAAAGAAAGGAAGAGTTGTAGTTATATTAGGATAATATTGAATGTGATTGCAAAGGAAAAATATAGATTAGTGGAAAATAAAAATTAACTTTAAAAATCCTAATATTTTAGAGACAATATGCAGCTATAAAGTTTTTATAATTTAAAGATTAGGGTTAAGTGATAAATTATCTCATGCAACAAAAGTACGAACCTAGTTTAAGCTATGCACCCATGTAGGGTAAATTTTTGAAAACCTAAACAAACAAATTCAAAATTGAGTGAAACAAAGTTCTTTTAACTCATTTCACAAGGAGATTCCAATGGTACTATCAGATTTTTAGTTTGATGCTCGATTGGAAAAGGATAAAAATGCCCCTAGCCTAATGAAGATGACTTTGAGCTTTTAACTTGAAATTTGACTTAGTGACCACCAAAGGAATTATCCAAGGATCAAGGGTCTTAGTTTTACATTGATTTTCTAGATTGATAGGTAAAATTATGAAAATTCCCTTGCAGGTAAAATGGTAATTTTTTCTTAAGGGTAATTTGGTAATTTTCTTTTCTTAATTTCTAGGTTTATTACACAACCAAAATAGGGAATAAGTTGCAATGAATATGGTTTATTAAAATCTGGATAGGTAAAAAATGAGGAGAAAAAGAAAGATATAAGGCATTACAAGAGTGCTGGATCAAAGAGGAAGTCATAGTCCCCTCAATAGCCCGATAAGCACTCTTTTCTTTTCTTGACCTCAAACCGATAGAGCTTCTCATTGAACCATCCTTAACCCCCTCGACATATCCTTGGTAATATGCTTGTAAGAGAGAATGAGTGGTGGTCCTGAATCATCAAGTGCAAACCTTCAAGGGCATCTGCTATGCACTTCCCCAGGTCGTTATGTCCTCTTACTTCTCCATAGAAAGTGTTAAGATGTAGCAAAAGCATGTTAGACAGAACTTGCCCATAAAACCCAACCACCAATAAGTCCTAATCCTCCATGAAAGAAGGGCATTAGTAAAAAAGAAACGCTCACACAACCTTTCCCTAAACATGGTAGAATGCCCCCAAAGGAGTAGGACTAATGACATAGTGATAAAAGAAAGTGGACAGTGGTGGTGGCAAGCTCCAGAGGTTATAGTATGTGTAACAAATCAAACTTAGGTGATTAATGCAAATCTCAAGGTGATCTACATGACCGACCAGGAAGTAGGGAAAAGGAAGAAGAAGGCCTAATTCTAGTTAAGTCTCGCACGTAAGTATTTCCCAGCTCCAAGAATAATATCACTTATCTTCAGGACTAGGGGTCCGCATCACCACCTCAACTAGTATGTGGTACTCCATACTCCATGCGTAGCCTCTCCAGGTCAGAGCTAGTTAGCTGAGAGGCATAATTATCAATCCTTGGCCAGAAACCTTACGATCTTTGCCCAAAATCCTGAGTTATCATTATACTCTTGTGAACCCCAACAGTAGAAGCAGAAAGCTTGGATGCCTTACTAAAATTCCCTAAAACCACGATCTATATATAGAGTCAGAACTGGGTAGGGAACCAAGTTAGAACAGTTACCATGCTAACACAAAGCTACCACTGTGCATCGATAGAAAAATAAAAATGATAAAGTTATTCTCAGAAAGAATCTACCTGAAGAAGAAGATATTTTGACTAGATACCTCCAGCGAAGCTAGATTAAGAATGAATGGTAGTATGACTGGCCACAAGAAGAGGGAGGTTTCACCATAAAGAGTCAAAATCACAAGGAAACAATAAAAAAAACAAAAGTGTATAGGAAAAGCATGAAAGATACCTTGAGAAAAGCAAAAAAAAATCAAAAAGTGGTGGCAAGAGAAAAAAATGTCAAGATGAGTCAAATGCAAGATGATAGTGAAAATTTGATAGTTCAAAAGTCACAGAATTTGCAAAAGTGAGGACCCTAAAACAAAAAGGTAAAATAGCCACCCACCATCACAACTTCCTGGGCACTTAAGTCATCACAGGAACTTATTTCCTAGGGATTGGTTGGACAAAGATTAACACAACAGCTGAAACATCCATGTTATACTTCTGTGCTCAGAACCTAACTTTGAACAATTCGGGCTAGGGTGGGACATGTGATGATGAATCTTTGGTAGGCTTATTATTATTCCCATGGAAGCTCATTGGGATCTTGCATGGGTGAACCTTGCAAAATACTTGAGTTGGGCACCACTTGAGCAACACTGTATGCCTATCAGGTCCAGCCTGCATGGCTAAGATTTCCTCCTTAAGAAAGAGACCCTTCCTTAGTAAAACAAACGAGCTTGATTTCCACTCATCCATATAATCATATAGGTAGTTGGGAAAGGCTGCCAAACTCCTTGCACACCACCATGTCAATGTGCTTACTGTGATATGAGGCATATAGCCAAACAAACTTATTCTCATAATCCTTTTGTGAAGCATTATATAAAGAGGACTTCATCCGCCTTCTCTGGTAATCTCTCTTCCATTCTAGCAGTTTACAAACACCTCACTAGAATACTTACTAGAATATCAGACTTGGGCACTTCCTTTTCTGCACTCTCCCTTTTGTGTGTTGGTCTTGTAGGTGTCCAGGTGTACTATAATGAGCTTGATGTTCTAACAACCCCCAAAGACCAGAATCCACCATTAAGCTTACCTGCAAATAACTTGAGACAATAATTGAAGAGTATAACTTGGTCGCCTAGTTTAAACTCTTTTTCTTGCTCTATCCTTGCATCATGCCATCTCTTCATTCTTTCCTTATAAATCCTAGAGTTCTCATAAGAGTAATTTTTTTATTCATCAAGCTTATTAAGTTGCAAGAGCCTTTTCTCACCTACAAGTTCCATGTTGCAATTAATAGTCTTCATGGCCCAATATGCTTTGTGCTTAAGTTCATCTAGCAGGTAGGTAGCTTTGCTGTAAACAAGCATATACGGGGTGGCTATTATAAGAGTCTTGTAGGCTATTTTATATCCTAAAGCACATCATCTTGCTCAACTAACCAATCTTTCCTAGATCTATTGACCATTTTTTTTAGCATTCTTTTGACTTGTTAAGAACATGAACTTGGCCACTTGTTTGAAAGTGGCAAGTGGTAGCTAATCTATGTGTGACATCAAATTTGCTCAAATTGTGTGTTGCAAAAATGGGTATCCCTATTACTAATGATTGCTCATGGTATGCCAAACTGAGTGAATAACTTCTTAAGGAACTTGATGACTACCTTAACTTTACCATCATTTATGGGTAAAGCATGTACTTCCACCCATTTAGAAACATAATCTACAGTAACTAGGATTTACTGGTTCCCAAAAGATGCCAGAAGCAGCTCCGTGAAATGAATGCCCCAAAAGTCAAAAAATTTCACAAAGATGAATACTAGTTAGAGCCATTTCAATGCAACGGGAAAGATTGGCTGACCTTTGACAATTATCACACCTGTCCATAAACCTTCTTACATCATGGAATAAGATTGGCTAGTAGAAACCTTCTTCCAAAACCTTCCTTATTGTGGAATTACCTCAGTAATGGCCTCTTACATGCCCTTTATGGCAATGTTCAAGGATGCTCTCCATGCTCGGATATGATACAAACTTGTGAATAACGTAATTTGCATACAATCAAAACAAGAATGACTCATAAAAAAATAGTACACGACAAGAAAAATGTAAAAGACAAAATTATTTGGTAAAAGTCTAAAATCTGTTGGTAGAACCCCTAAAGGGTTTCTTTATCAAGCAAGACATCCATTCATAAAAACACCAAGGCCATAGGGTTATACCAATGGATGCACTCTTCATTGGAGTAGCCTAAAAATCTTTACTGACAATTTATGGGCGTTAGTAAAAGGATATACAAACAATTTTTATCTATTAGTAGAAGTTTGCATAAGGTAGCTTGACAAAACATATACCAACTGATGCCCGGCTGCATCTTCATCATGCGACATTGTGACTTCGGGAGGGACTTCCTGAGAGGCAGAATGTCTGGTGCAAAGGTTTCCCAGAGGGGCGTGCCTGAAATGCTTAGAAAAGAGGGTTAGAAGGTCCCCGGAGTGTTTTTCCCCGGAGTGTTTTTTCGGGGAGAAGCCTCCGATGCCTAAGTCAGTGCCCTGAGTGTAGATAAAGGAGGAACACTAGAGGAAAGATGGCCTTGCCTGTTCGTGTTTTCTTAGGGAGAGAGGGCCCGATGCCTTGCCAGGGCATGTTTCCTGGTATTTATAGGAGTGCCCAGCCCGTTCAGATCATGACACGTGTTCGGTCAGATGTCTTTTGTACCTTCGGGTGTAGGGAACATGTAGCCGCTTATAGGCTCTTTGAGCCTTGGACTGAGACAGGCTGTGATAGGACTCGAACGGTGTCAGTGCGTCAGACCGCCGTTTGAGGCGGCGTGTAACACCTGTGGGCGACATGTCAGAGGCTCCTTAAATGCTCGTGTCGTACTCCCGAGGTTCTTTGGACGAGGTAGTCCTTTGGTACGAATGCCCTTCTTCGAGAATTATGCCCGTGGTTCGGGGACTTCCCTGGTTCGGGGGTTCCGCCTTCGGGGAGGGTCTCTCCTGCTTGCGATAGCTGGTCTTTTATCCTCGAAGGTGATCCGTTCGGTCCCCCAAGGGAGCCGGCAACACCTCTAACGTTTTTGGCGTTCTAGCCGAGGTCATGGGTTCAGGGCGTTCGGCTTCGCTCCTTCCGAGGTCAGTGTTAGCGACTCCTTCGGAAGACACTAGGTTTCTCGCCCACGCTTCTGGTAGGAAGTATGTAGTGAGAGAAGCGATAGCCCTTCGGCTATCACAGGCCCTCCCTCCAGAAAGCCGAAGTGGAGACTTCGGCTTGTCAACTTTTTGGAGAAGGTCCTTCGGGGCTTTGGGTGTAATACCTGTGCCGAAGATGGACCTTTTTCTCCGAAGACATAGGCTGTTCGTCCATAGCCTGTCTTTTGGTGTCTTCGAGGTAGCCTAATTCTCCCTTCTGTAGGTCTGCGCAACATCGCGTCTTGTAACCAGGCGTGTCAGTCTGGAGCGGCGCGCCTAGGACTCTGGGCTGTTAGAAAGCGTGTCCCTCTTTTGGCGCGATGGCTGACACATGGCAGCTTGTTATTGGCAGGGGGTGCATCGGATAGGGCAAGCGCGCCTTTTTATGCGCACCGAGCAGTTATGGCGACTGTTCGCCTTCGCGGAGCACTCATGACGCCGGTTCGCCTACCCCCCCTTGGCCTATATATACACCACTCCGTCATAATCCCTTTTTGCTTCTGCTTTTGCTCTCCTCTTGCCTTCCGATTCTCTTCTGTTCTTTGCGGCGGTGCTGTTTGACGGAGTTTTTTCAGGTCAGTTTTCGCGACAGCGTCTTCAACCTAGATTTTGGAAAAAGATTTGGTGAGTTTTGATTTCCAAATCCTTTTGATTTTAAAGCTTTCCCGAAGTCATTTTTTCATTCCCCAAAGTCGTCTTTTCCTCCAAAAATGTCTTCGTCAACTGTTTCTCCTATCCAGGAAAGTTGGTTTCCCCTTGCTAGTCATACTTGTTGTACGACCTCGGAAAAATTAGAAAGATGGACCAAGAAATTTTTTCTTCCTTCTTATGCCACCACCAGACTTCCTGGTCCTTAGGAGGTTAGTTTTATGAACCGTCAAAACGAGGTTACCGTTTTTCGCGCCCAACTGAAGGTTGGACTTCGGTACCCCCCGTCGAAGGTGATTTGCGACTTTTTCCAATTTCATGGCATTGCCGTAAATCAACTTCCCCCGAACTCGTACTGCTACTTTAACGCCTTCCTTTGCATGTGCGGCGTTTTCAAAATAGAACCCCACTTCATTCTTTTTTTACAGTACTATAAGCTCTATACGGTCCCAAAGGGTGGCTTCTACTTCATGGTACTTCGGGGATTGGGGAGCAAAAAGTATATGTTCACTTTCGCCACTAAGGACAGCTGGCAAGGGTGGCAACAAAAATTTTTCTTTCTCAAGATGGAGGAGGCCTGGTCGTACGTTCCGACCAAGTGGGCTCGGGGAAAGTTGGAGATGCATGTCATAGACCCGATGATGCTGCTTACTCCTGAGTTGGCACCCAGATTTACGGACTTCGACAGACGGATCCAAGCAGTCTCCGACTGGGATTCCGAGGTCCCTTCGCGCCCTCTCTACCCCTTCCCCATCAAGTGGAAATTGATGACCGAGGAGGTCCTTCGGGAGCTAGGGGTAGTGAAGGAGCACAAGACGGACCTCGAGATGTCAGCTCCTGCCATCGCTGGGAAAGACTCTTGGTTGGTGCAACTCATTCGGGAGAAGGTCACTTACGAGTCCTTTTATGAGCGTAAGTTATCTCAAGAAAATTTTCAGTATAAGTACTTCTCGGACTCACACTGATGTCTTTCTTTTGTTTCAGATATGGGCGATGGGTCTGCTAACTATTACAAGCCCTTTTCCTCGGTCAAGCTGGGAAAGGCGAGCAGACGAAGAAGGCCGTCTCCCGAAGACGGAAAGCATCTGGGGCCGGGCCGTCCTCAGTGAAACGAAAGAAGAACGCGCCTCCTCCTCAGCCAGAAATTCCCGAGGAGGCTCCCGACGAGCCCAAGGTCGCTGCTGCCCCACCGACCAAGGTCGTTGCCGACGTCCCTCCTCAGAGTCCTATTTCCTCGGCGACTCTTCTGGATGCCTTGGTAGAAGTTCCTTCTGCCGAGGAGCGCCGCAAGAGCAAAGGCAAGGAGATTTCTGCTGAGGAGCCCGGGACTCCGACGACGATGTGCTGAGGTACCGCCAGGTTCGTTCACTTAGGCAAGCTTTGGTGCCCTTATTTTTTGAACTTTGGCGACTACTTGCCTTGTTAAGTTTCTTGTTTTGCCGTACAGGGGAGCTGCTATATCCGAATTGGGCAGCCGAGCACGCCCGGAAACGAGCCCTTCGGGATGCCCATATCCCGAGGGAGCCTTTCTGGTCGTTTACGGAGGACATGAACTTATACTCCGGAGGCGACTGCCCCCGAATGGCCAACCAAATCTCGCGGGGGATCTTCACCAAGGCCTCTTTTAAGGCAATTTTCGAGGCGTGCCCGAGCGACAAGTCCCTTGTTGCAAAAGTTTCCGAGCACGCTGCCCAGGTATACTTCATGCCTTTGTTTTGTTTCCTCTTGATTTCTTCTAAGTGTTTGGCTCGTTTTTTGCCTTACTGACTTTGTTCTTACTACTTTGTAGCTGCTGGGGCTCACTGGCCTCCTCAGGGTTCGAGTGGCGAAGCAGGCGGCGTTCAGAGTCTCGGCCTTAGATTGCCTAGAAAAATCTAAGGCCACGTGTTCTGAATTAGCTGCCAAGAACACGGAGATGGCCCAAGCTGCGCAAAAGGAGGTTGCTACCATTCGGGATGAGTTCTTGAAGGAGAAAGAAGAACTTTTGAATGACTCCTCCCAGAAGATTTCTGACCTTGGCTCCAAGGTAGCGGAGCTGACTTCGGCGAACAAGGCACTTCAAAAGGAGAAGTCAGAGTCTGACGCTCTCCTGGCGAAGGCGCTTGCTGAGAAGGCCGAGCTCCAGGCCAAGGTCGAGTCTTTGAAGAAGGAGCAGAAGAAGAAGAAGATGAAGGCACTGAAGAAGGAGGTCGCTGATCTGGAGAAGAAGCTTAACGAGCTAGGGTCGAGAAGGAAAATGCCGATGAAATGACCAAGGTCGGCTTTCAGGACGGCTTTTGCCTTGCTCGGCACCAAGTCCTTCAGAGGTTCCTAGATCTGGACCTCTCCTTTTTGGAGGCCCTAAACATTCCCGAGGGGCCTCGGTGGTCTTGGTCCAAAATTGAGCATCTCAAGCTGCCCTTCTCTCTTCCGGCGCCGAAGGTAGTGGATAAGGACGCAGAAGCTGGTGGCTCCCAAGATGCCGAGATCTCTTAGTCTGTATTAGGGTCCTTTGCCTTCTTTTTCCTCTTTTTGTACTTCTTCTTTTTGGCCAGCTTCCTTCTGTGTAAGCAGCTCCACCCTCAATAAAGGTTCTTTCTTTCTTTTGTAAAATTTTGGCTAAGTGTTTTGCAAGATTTTTCATTTCCCATTGTCCCGAATACATTTGCTCAAGAGACTTCGGAAAATCGGATCTATGCTTGCAAACTTTTGTACTTGGAATTTTTTTGCAAGATTTTTCATTTCCTGTTGTCCCGAACACATTCGCTCAAAAGACTTCGGAAAATCAAACCTACACTTATCCTGGCGATCATCCTCGCAAAATTCTAACTTGTACAATTTACGCTCAAGAATTTTGGCTAAGTCTTTTGTACTTAGAAAAAATTTCTTCTAACTTGTGCAATACAACTTTCCTACCAAAATCCTAAGCATAGAATTTTTTCAAGGCATCCGAATGCCATGTATTTTTTAATTCTATGCCTTCGGCATTGCCAAGCTTGTAAACTCCTTTTCGCACTTCGACAAGTACCAGATAGGGACCTTCCCAATTTGCGCGAAGTACCCCGTAAGATGGTCTTCGGGGTCCAAATTCAGCTTTTTGGAGAACAAGGTCTCCTTCCTTTATTCCCTTTAGCCTAGCTCGCAAGTTTATAGCTGCGGCCACTCTTTGCTGGAAAGCTTTCCTTTTCAGCTCGGCTATTTCTCTAAGTTCGCCGACAAGGTCAAGCTTGGTTCTTAGGCCGAGGTCATTTCCCCTTTCATCAAACACTTGCACTCGCACCGATGGTTGCACTACCTCGATTGGGATGATAGCCTCTGTACCGAAATCCAGTGAAAAAGGTGTTTCCCCTGTGGCTCTTCGGGGTGTTGTTCGGTAGCTCCATAACACACTTGGGAGCTCTTCTGGCCATTTCCCTTTTGCTTCCCCCAGTCTCTTTTTCAGACCATCTTTGATAGTCCTGTTAGACACTTCTACTTGTCCATTGCTTTGGGGGTGAGCTATTGGGGTGAAGTGCATTTTTATTCCGAGGTCACTGATGAATTCTTGGAAGCCTTTGTCTATAAACTGGGACCCATTGTCGGCTACTAGTACCCTCGGTATGCCAAATCTGCATACAATGTTCTTCCATACGAACTTCTGTACCTCTTTTGCTGAGATAGTTGCCAAGGGTTCTGCCTCGACCCATTTAGAAAAATAGTCTACTGTGACTACGCAGAACTTCACGCTTCTAGGCGCTGTCGGGAGCGGCCCAATGAGGTCTATGCCCCAAACTGCGAAGGGCCAGGGATAATCAGCCGAAGTTACCAATTCTGAGGGTGTCCTTTGGATATTCGCATGTCTTTGGCAATTACCACATTTCAGGACGAACTGTCTAGCGTCCTTTCTCAGGGTAGGCCAAAAGTATCCTTGGCGAAGTATCACTACTGCTAGAGCGTCGATTCCAATGTGCGAACCACAAGCGCCTTCGTGAACTTCTTCGAGGATCATTTTAGTATCCTCTTCGCCAACACACCTCTGTAGTGGATTTGCATATCCCTGCCGATATAATTCTTCTCCAATCAAGAAGAAACGACCGGAGCGTCTTCGCACTTTTGCTGCTTCGCTGGGGTCTTCGGGGAGCGTATTGGTTGCGAGATATCTTTTTATTGGGTCTTTCCAGCCTTTTTCCGAAGTTACTATGCTCAGCACTGTGATGCTCGGGTGATCTAGCACCTCGATGCATGTTTTCAATTTTTCCAAGCAATCTGCCTCGGCATTATCTCAACGAGGCACATTTTCGATTCGTACGGTGTCGAACTCCCGAATGAGTTTCGCCGCCAGTTCATGGTATTTTGCCAAGGTTGGGTCCTTCGCCCCATAGTCCCCTACTGTTTACCGAACTACCAGTTGGGAATCGCTGTGGGCTTTCAAGTTTCTCACACCGATTTTTCTGGCTAGGCGCAACCCTACTATGAGAGCTTCGTACTCGGCCATATTGTTGGTGACGTTAAAGCTGAACTTGATGGCCTTCATTACTTCCAGACCTTCGGGACCTCTGATAATTACTCTGGCTCCTTGGTGTTCGGACCCTGAGGCTCCGTTGACATATAAAGTCCATTCTGGCTCGCCTTCGCTAGAATCCGAATGGCTACCTTCGGTGATGGGTACTTCGGCAATGAAGTCTGCCAAAGCTTGAGCTTTTATGGCTTTCCGAAGTTCATAAGTGATGTCGTGTTCGCCAAGTTCTATGCATCATTTGGAAAGCCTTCCCGAATGATCAACCTTCCTCATGACGTCCCGTAGAGGTAGGCTACTTCGGACGATGATAGGGTGAGCCTGAAAATATGGTCGTAGTCTTCTTCCTGCCAGTACCAAGGCATATATAGCTTTTTGTAGCAAGGGGTACCTGACTTCGGTACCGTGCAGGGACTTGCTTACATTGCTTACATAGTAAACCGGCCATTGCTTTGACCCTTCCTCTTTCACAAAGACCGAGCTTACTGCTTTTTCTGTGACGGCGAGGTATAACACAAGGGGTTCTCCCTCGCGAGGTTGCCGTAGAATGGGCAGGCGGGCTAAGTAGATTTTGAGCTATTCCCAGGCCTTTTGGCAGTCCTTGTTCCAAGGATGATCATTACTTCCGAGGTTGCCCTCCTTTTTTGCTGATTTAGTGAGGACTTTGAAGAATGCTCGACACCGGTCTCCATATCTGGAAATGAACTTGCTAAGAGAGGTTATCCTTCCAGTAAGTCTTTGTATATCTTTTATTGTGACGGGAGTTCGGAATTCGAGCAGAGCCTTAATTTTTTCTGGGTTAGCATCAATTCCTCTTTCTGATACCATGTACCCAAGAAACTTTACCGAGGTCACGCCGAAGATGCACTTTTCAGGGTTAAGGCGGATCCCGAAGGTTCTGAGCTGGTGGAAAGTTTCCTTTGGGTCTGCGATGTGGCCATTAGGCAGCTTGCTCTTGACTATCATGTCATCAACATAGACTTCCATGTTCCTCCCTATTTGATGATTAAAGACCTTTCTTATCAACCTCTGGTAGGTAGCTCCTGCATTTTTTAGCCCAAAGGGCATCCTGATGTAACAATATGTTCCACCTTCCGTGATGAAGGCGGTCTTCTCTTCGTCTTCGGGGTCCATCCTTATTTGATGATATCCACTGAAGGTGTCTAGGAAACTTAGGAGCCCGTATTCGGCAGTTGAGTCTACCAATTGGTCTATTGGTGGGAGAGGGTATGAGTCTTTTGGGAAAGCATCGTTCAAATTTCTGAAGTCGATGCACATTTGGAGCTTACTGCTCCCTTCTTTTGTGGCAATAACCACATTGCTTAACCACTCGGGGTACTTGACCTCCCTGATTACGTTAACGTCCAATAGGCGCTGAACTTCGGTTTTGACAAAGTTACTTTTATGGGCTGAGATGCCCCATTTCTTTTGCCGGACAGGTTTTGCTTCCGGACATACTTTAAGACTATGCTATCTTACGCGGGGGTCTACCCCCGGCATATCTTTCGGCGAGTAGGCAAACAGGTCTTTATTCATCAGTAGAAAGGATACAAGTTTCTTCTTGTCACCTTCGGCCAGGTTTTTCCCTATTTGGGTATTTCGGCCTGGGACAAGTTCTACCTTTTCCATTTTTTCCTTCGCGAGATCTTCTGCCTCGCCCTTCGTTGGTTTTCCAGCTGGCAAGGCCTCTGTCTCTACAGTTTGCGCGAAGTTGTTTGCTGGAGCTTTTCGTGCCTTGACGAACACTTTCCTTACTTCACCTTGATCGATGAAAATCTCTGTTTCTCCATCTTTGGTGGCGAAGGTGACAGTTAAGTATCTTACATCAGGGCGAATGTGCAGATTTCCTTGTGTTTGTCTTCCAAGGATGGCGTTGTATGATGAAGGAACATCCATGACAATAAATCTTGTCATTGTGGAGGCGAATAATTCAGCTGTCCCATCTACTGAAGTTCCTCTCATCATTAGGGGAAGATCAATCCATCCAAGGACGGGCAGTTCGGATGGTCCTACCTTGAAAGTAGGCGAAATGACGGGCTTGAGGTCGGTGTTGGATATGCCCAAGTTCGGCAACAAATGTGAGAACAGGACGTCGGTGTTTGATCCATTGTCAAGCAGCACTCTCTTGACATCCCAGTTTCCTATCCTTACCATGACTAGAAGGGGATTGTCATGGGGGAAGATGATAGTGGTACTATCCTTGCGGGTCAGCTTCTTCATCGGACTGTGATACTCCATCACTGTTATTTCTCTGGCCTTCCTTTTTCTTTCCGAGGATGGGAGCCCTATCGTGATTGTTTGTATTATTCCCGCGGGAGGTGGAGGGCGCCTTTTCGGACTTCGGTTTCTCCGTCTGTCGGAGTCGTAGTCCTCGTCATCTGCCTTTCCTTCTTCCTCCTTCCTCCCTTTCGGGGAAGGCAGCCGCAGGTATCGCCGAAGTTGGCCTTGTTTTATCAGCGACTCTATGTATTTTTTCAATTGGAAGCAGTCTTCGGTATCGTGGCCGTGGTCACAATGAAACTGGCAGAACTTCTTCATGTTCTTTTTGTTATCAGCGGTCATGGCCCTTGGCCGCTGAACTTGGGTCCCCTGTCTCTCCATTGTCATGAGGATGTTGGTCCTCGTGGTGTTCAGAGGTGTGAAGGTTGGGGGTTTCCTTCCCCTAGTCCTTCGAGGTCGTCCTGCTTGGTCAGTCGGATACCGCGTCTGCTGGCTGGACCCTTCGGCACGGGCGTGATCAGTCTTCGGTCCACCCATCCTCAGCTCTTCGGCTGTCATGTGCTGCTCGGCCCTTCAGTAGAACTCGCCAAATGTGTCCAGAGGGTTCTTTGAAAATTCATAAAACAGCTGTGAATCTCTCCGAAGGCCCCGTATCATGGCGAGGATGCGTATTTCGGGCCGAAAGTCTGGGACACTTAGGGCCTCTCTGTTGAACCTTTCGACATAGTCACGGATGGTTTCTCCGTTCCTCTGCGCTATGTCGAACATTTGGACATGCATCTTCGCCGTCGGCCAACTTCCAATGAATTGCTGTGTAAAGGCCGTGGATAGCTCCTGGAACTCCCTGATGGTCCCCGGGGCCAATGAATTGTACCACGCTGTTGCTGGTCCTTTGAGGGTTACTTCAAAACACTTGCACAAGGTAGCATCATCAGCACCGTGCATCATCATGCTGCGTTTGTACTTGGTCAGGTGAGCCTGTGGGTCTGTCCGGCCATCATAAGTTTCCAGCCAAGGTACCCGGAAATCGCCTGGCATGGCTGCCTCAACCACTGTTCGGGTGAACGGGGACTCATCCCCACAGAAGGTTTCGGACAGCCTAGCCTAGACCGGCTTGCGGGCTACCTGTCTTTCTACTCTCTCTAGACTTGTCAACAATTTCTCCATGAGGAGCGTGGCACTGGGCCCTTCGTCCTGGTGCTCTGGGAAGGGTGACTGTCGGTGCCTTTTTGTCGACTGGGTTCGGACCCGAGGGGATGGCGACCTCGCCTCGGGTGACGAGCTCATTTGGCAAGGAGTCTTTGGCCGCTCGTACCCCCTTTGCCTCGCAGGCCGTGCCCCGAGAGGTATATTTTCTGTCGAGGATTCATCGCACGGGTCCCCACTCCCCGAACTGCGATAGATTGACTTCGGGCTTTTCTCCCGAGGGCGCACTGGCGATGGGGGCCTTTGGGCCTGAGTTGGTTGTGGCCACCTTCAGTCTATTTGCTTTGTCACCTCAGCTGCAATAGAATGCTAGAAGTCGCGTAGAAAACTCATGGTTACGACTAGAGGACGCTCTTCCTCAGGTGAGGAAGTCCCTGGTAGGGT
Source organism: Aquilaria sinensis (assembly GCA_005392925.1). Taxonomy (NCBI): domain Eukaryota; kingdom Viridiplantae; phylum Streptophyta; class Magnoliopsida; order Malvales; family Thymelaeaceae; genus Aquilaria; species Aquilaria sinensis. The sequence goes on along the minus strand of SMDT01000753.1, from coordinate 519,401 downwards.
TTGCTCAGTGGCCGTTTAGACTTCAGGCGCGGACGGGGACTTCGGAAGTCTCTTGTCCTTAGAACGCCGAGTCTCCACAACGGCGACCTGAGGGTGGGTTCCCACAGACGGCCCCAAATGATGCCCGGCTGCATTTTTGTCATGCGACATTGTGACTTCGGAAGGGACTTACTGAGAGGCAGAACGTCTGGTGCAAAGGTTTCCCAGAAGGGCGTGCCTAAAATGCTCAAAAAAGAGGGTTAGGAGGTCCCCGGAGTGTTTTTCCGAGGAGGAGCCTCCGACGCCCAAGTCAGTGCCCTGAGTGGAGATAAAGGAGGAACACTAGGGGAAAGATGGCCTTGCCTGTGCGTGTTTTCTCAGGGAGAGAGGGCCCGATGCCTTGCCAGGGCGTGTTTCCTGGTATTTATAAGAGTGCCCAGCCCGTTCAGATCATGACACGTGTTCAGTCAGATGTCCTTTGTACCTTCGGTCGTAGGGAACATGTAGCCGCTTATAGGCTCTTTAAGCCTTGGACTGAGACAGGCTGTGATAGGACTCGAACGGCGTCAGCACGTCAGACTGCCGTTTGAGGCAGCGTGTAGCGCCTGTGGGCGACATGTCAGAGACTCCTTAAATGCTCGTGCCATACTCCCGAGGTTCTTTGGACGAGGTCATCCTTTGGTACGAATGCCCTCCTTTGGGAATTATGCCCATGGTTCGGGGACTTCCCTGGTTAGGGGGTTCCGCCTTCGGGGAGGGTCTCTCCTACTTGCGATAGCTGGTCTTTTATCCCCGAAGGCGATCCGTTCGGTCCCCCGAGGGAGCCGGCAACACCTCTAACATTTCTGGCGTTCTAGCAGAGGTCATGGGTTAGGGGCGTTTGGCTTCGCTCCTTCTGAGGTCAGTGTTAGCGCCTCCTTCGGATGACGCCAGGTTTCCCGCCCACGCTTCTGGCAGGAAGTATGTAGTGAGAGAGGCAATAGCCCTTCGGCTATCACCAACAATTATATCTATTAGTGTATCCGTTATATTATTATTATTATTGTCAGGATGGTGGTGGTGGTTTATGCACATATATATATATATTCCATAAAATTAACTTTATTAACAAAAAGTTAAGTGAAATGAAAGTCAATACACAAATCCTTTCCTTTACTGTATATCCATTTTAAACCTAACTAGCACAAAAAGAAAGTTATGGAAAACATAACTATCACTTGTCCAAAAATTTCTTGTTTGCAAAAAATAAAAAAAAGTTGTGGCCATTCAACTAGCACAAAAAATATGAAGTTGTTGTGTCACTTGTCTACCATCAATTCCTTTGATATATGTACATCAAACGTTATTCATGTGCCTGAAAAATTAAAAAAAAAAAGGATCATTTTTAACTATTTGAACCAAAATGACTATTAATAAACTAGTATACAAGCTAAGTAATACCTGCAACCAATACACAACTAATTACAAATTTAATATATATACAAAATAGTCAACAATTGCAACCAATCACAAATAAGTCTAGCCAATTATAGATCCAGTTTTAAATCTATAGAATCTTAACAACATAACTGGCTACACCAAGTTACAACTTCACTAAAATTATTTTCCACATTTGGAGTTTCCCATTCATCAAACTTTCTGATTACAAAGGATATTACTAAAATTCCAGCTCTTACAAGTTTTATATCAAACTCACTCAAGACCAAATTTTTCTTTTTTTTTTTATTAATATTCACATCTAGTCAATTCAATGTTCCTGTTAGTCAAATTGTTCATTGCAATACAAAAATAATAACAATTTCATCCAATTTATCAAGTTTTAGTAACTCAACAAAGCACTCTTAGCTACTTTGTACAATAGTTTTCCAATATATACAAAGGTCGACTCAAAGTAAAACAACTAGTTTAGAATGTTCAAAAAATTCCTAGTACTGAGTGTAGTGTAGTAATAGCTATCCAAGTCGAGTAACCAAATTTAATATAATAGCCATTTAAAAACCTTAAAAATCTAAACTTTAGCTTTAGGTCATATAACTGAGATATAATTTTTGCATAGATATAATCCAATACCTGTAAAAGATTCATTTATGTAGTTAAGAAAACATAACAAAGCAGAACAAAATAGTGACTAAAAATTGTAGATAATGTAAGTGCAATAAAACAATAATTGAAGAATGAAACAAACAAATTCAAATCATGTGGTATAAAAACAATAAATATTTCAATGGTAACATTAGGATCAAATCCTACCTTTGTTCTACCACATAACTTTAAGGCAGTTAGATCACTTCAATCTAGCTAGATTTGTTACCTGCAAATTTTAAATAAACACAAAAAGTGTAGCCCAATTAGGCCTCATAGTCACACACAGTGCTTGAGTTAAAACAAAACAAAACTCTTCTTCCCTATCTAGAGCAAATTGTTTCCACATCAAATAAGGATGAGATAAGAGATGAACAACAGGTAGAAGAAACAAGCTCATAAAGAATCAAATATGTACACACAATGTATGTTGCATCTAGTTAGGTATGAGTACTGCTTACTATTTTAAACTCCCATAGATAAAACCCACATCAGGAGCTTCTTTATCCTTTGTATATTCTAGAAGCATTAGAGTCTCAAGTTCATATAACCCTTTAAAGTCGCTAAGAGAATCCATAAAAAGGTAATTAAGTAAATGGATAATATGGCTAAGACATTGCTATAAATTCAAAAAGATACAACCTCTGTTATATATCAAGTCAAAATATTCTAATACTAAATTAATCTTACACCAACCAAATTAAAACAATGGGCAATGGCAAATGCAAGTAGAGGCCCAAACAAAGAATTATTTTTTGAAAATCATCAAATAATTTCTTATCACTCACAGAAAAAGTTCCCAAAAATTGAACCTAAAATCCCAAGGAATGAAACTCAAACCATACACATCTAACTATGTAACCATATAACTCAAATTACTAATCCTACCAAGATCTACGAAAACCAAATTCAGCGGAACCAAAAAAATGGTCGACCACAAGATTAGGGTTGAGTACCATGCAATGAAGGCGACGAACCAAGAGGTATTAATCTTCGCACACTCTAGCATATAGAGACACTTATCCAATAATGAATCATTAATGTCCTCTTCATTGAATGCCTCAAATGCTTGGATTTTTTAGCTGGGATAGGTGATTAGCTATCAAATTTTTTACTTCATTCTTATCCAAAATCTCAAGATTAAACTCTTGCAGTAGTAAGACCCATCGGGTTAACCTTGGCTTGGTATCATTCTTATTCAACAAATACTTAAAAGCACGCAGAGTGGTCAGTATAAACACTAACTTTAGATAGAATAAGGTAAGGCCTGAATTTATCAATGCAAATACTATAGCCAACAATTTTTTTTTTCCAAATGTGTAATTTTCTAGCATAGTATATGGGTTGCAAGTGCTTGTCCTTACATTGACTAAGTACTGCTTCAATTGTCAAATCACTTGTATCAAATATTAACTCAAAAGGTAAAGACCAATCAAGTGACACCATAATAGGTGTAATAGTAAGTTTCTCCTTTAAAAAATTAAAGGCATACAAACATTCATCATTGAAATTGAAGGAAGGGTCTTTCCCTAGTAGGTAGGTAAAAGGTCTAGCAATTTGAGAGAAGTCTCAAATAAATCAGTAATATAACCCAGAATGACCAAGAAAACTTGTAATTGCCTTAATCAAAGTGGGTGGAGGCAGCTTGGGGGTCATCTTGATTTTAGCTTGATCTATCTCTATACCTTTTCTAGATATTTGTATCCTAATACTATCCCTTCTGGCACCACGAAATGATATTTTTCCAAATTAAACACTAAGTTCATCCTTACATCTTTTAAATACCTTGTCCAGTTTATAAAGTTATTCATCAAAAAAATCACCTTGAATAGAAAAATCATGAATAAGTGCCTCTATTATATCTTTAAGTATATTATAGAAAATGTTAAGCATATATCTTTGAAAACTGGCAGGGGCTTTATATAATTTGAAAGACATGCGATGATAAGCAAATGTGCCACATGCACATGCAAATGTCATTTTCTCTTGGTTCTCTGGTACAATGGAGATTTGAAGGTAGCCAGACATGTCATCCAAGAAGTAATAATATGCTTGGCTGCCAAGTGTTCTAACATCTAGTCAGTAAAAAGAAGTGGAAACTAATCATTCCTCGGTGGCATCATTGAGCTTTTGGTAACCAATACACACTTTCCACCCCGTGACAGTCTTTATTAGGATAAGCTTATTCCTATCACTCGGTACAACCATCATACCACCTTCCTTAGGTATTGCTTGAGCCTGGCTCACCCATATCTTATCTGAGATGGGTAGATTAATGCTGGCATCCAAAATTTTCATTACTTTGGCCTTGCCACTTTTTTCATGTGTGAATTAAGGCTTTTTGTTGTTAGACTACTAGTTTATGATTCTTCTAAATTAAGATCTTATGAGTGCAAAAGCTAGATTAATTCCCTTGATGTTAGAAATAGACTGCACTACAGCTTTCTTGTGTTTCTTCACCAGCCCCATTAACTTTTCCTTTTGGTCTTCATTTAAACTAGATGAGATGATCATCGGTAGTATGGATTTTAAAACTAACAATGTATACTCTAAATAATCTAATAGTTTCTTCAAATCTAACTCCAGTGGCTTCTCAATTGAAGTCTTCATTTTCCCTTTGTTGAGTCAATCTCTTCATACTCCTCGCTTCTGAACACTTTTACCATCGCTTCTATAGATGCCATGACCTGGTTCTTATAAAGGCCACTCTCTCTATGTACTACACACATCTTTAAGAAATTCATATAAAGCATTATGGCACAGTCAAATTGCTTAAAAGTCTTTGAGGTCTAGGAATTAAAGCATTATAGATTTTCAGCTAGCCCCTTCTTGTAAAATCTTTTTGGCTTATTTTCATTAATGACCCTAAAAAATTGGTGGTCTGTCTTCTAATGGCCAAATCTGGTCACAGCCATTTTATTTGCTATGTGAAAACTCTTTAAAATGCATCCAAAATTTGATGTACTCACCTATGATAGGGAACTCCTCAAACATATCATGAATGGACGATCACCAATGGTTACATAATTAAAGGCTAGGAAGATAATTGGATTCCTAGAATTTTGCAAGCTCAACTTGCTATGCTCTTATTAAGCAACCTTCACGATGTTTTACTGATGGCCTTAGATTTGATGGACTCAATGATTGGAAGATGGTCCCTAATAGCCCTTCAAAGTTCTTTTCTTAGCCAAGTTACGGATCTTATTCTTCAAATTCTAGGAAACTTGGACTTTACGAAACAAGACTTTTTTTTTTTACATAGGAAATAGCTTAGGTAATTTTAGTACCGAACAACGATACAACCTTAAAGTTTGAAAGCAGTTAGCCTTTCTTCTAAACCTGGTAACAAATTCTATATCCCCATCTCCACATCCAAATATATCACATATTTTGAAAAAGCTATTAGCCTTTGACATCACACAAAAATTCAATCTTCCTTTGGAAATGTTTGATTAATGCTCTTCCCATGTCTAAAAATCTAGCATCCTATGGTGTCCTTTCAAACCCGTTATGCACTAGATGTTAAGCCAAACTTGAGACATCATTAAACTTATTCTAGGAATGTCTGGGTTTGTAGAAGGTTTGGGGAAATTTTTGTCAACCTCGTTCTTCATTACAGTTTTTTTTCCTTTGAATCATTGCTTGCTTCTTTCTATGCAAACAATAACAAATGGCACCTAGAGTGGTTATCTTTCCAAATCTAAACACTGTGGCTTCCTTGGTTGGGTATAAATGAGTGTGTTTTCCAAAATACCACATTTCATACCCATTCAATTAGATAGAGAAGTGATGGCCTCCTTCATCAAATCTTTATATCTAAAGAACACAATCCTAGTACCTAAAATCATTTTATATTCAGCCATATCATCTATGCCACATCTGGGGTTCTAAGAAGTTTTAAACAATGCAACATAACCTAGAAATTTTTATGATAGGTAGTGCTTGGAGGCAATACCTCAATTTGGAAACTATAGTTTGGGTCTAAAAGGGAGTTAATGGACTTCCAAAACTGTAGCATGGAATTCTTCTCCCATACTACTCTTCAGCCTTAGAACCAAACTCAAAAGCCTCATAGATGCTAGCAACATTGTAACAAGATGGTTGATGCCAATCACAACCTTTAGCTCTACTCTACTGTATCTAGGTTATGCAAGCACTGAGAGGATCTATCACAACTGCCCCAATGGTGTCATACATAGTCTAGCAAATCATCATAAACTTTGAAGTCAGCTTCAAAAGTTTCATGGCCATTATTCCTATAGATAAAGTCATGGCTATTCACCAACTAACAGTTATCTTTTTCCCTTAATTACATTCTTTATATATTTTTTATCATAAAAAAAAAGTCATAAGCTTGCTTTTAGGAACAACAAACGAATCCTTAATGAAGTGAAGATGATCTAAGCCCAAGAGAATAGCAAAAAACTTGCTCTTTATAACAAGTAAGTTTTTTATAAGTGAGTTTAAGAGCAACCAGCATTTAAAAAAATTAATTGAGAATGGTATTATTTTTTCTTCTATTATTATTGTAGAAGAAGTTTTTGCCATTTAAAAAAGAGTAAGAGCAATTAGAATAAAAACTTCTTCCCTTAAGAGGTTGGGGTAGAAAGAAAAAGGATAAAATTAGGGTTCTCATACACAAGAAATAATAGAATAGACTAAAATGCCAAAAGTGATTAGACTTACTTTAGTACCGCATAGAGAATTTAATTGAAAGAGTTTTAAATAGTATGTTTTGAAATATTCATAGTCTACAGGTAAATGTAATACAAGAAAAATCTAATTACAATCACTAGGTCAAATAAACATCGTCAGCATGTTACAAATACCTGAAAATAGGCTAGCTAAGCCAAAAAAACAAACAAAAACAAGCAATAATTTATATTCATCTTTTATATGGGTAGAAAAAAGACCTAAGAAAGCCCATTAATTGAGCCTAACTTGACTTGCTAATCCTCACAAAAAAAAAAAACATTTTTCACATGCACGCATTCACTCTTACAAGTATATGAGCCTTTCTCATTTAAGTCATCACCTGTTAGATAATTTTACCTAATTCATTTTAATTTGAATCAATTTAATTCAAAATTATTTAATTTTATTTTTACATTTCTTTTTTTGCCCACCGTTAATGTCTTTTGAAATTTAATATTATGTAGGTGTAATAATCAATTGATTATAAAATTTTATGATACTATTAAATTTATATGAATTTTTATAAACTTATAAAATTTTAATAACATTAAAAAAATTATTTTGAATAAATAATCACACCTACTTAATTTTGACTTTCAAATGAACTTAGTTCTAGATAAAAAGGATATAAAGTTAGAATAAATCATTTTGAATTAAGAGAATTTTAGTTAAAACAAATAGGGAATCTTTAACCGGAGCCTTTAGTCTTTTTATTTGAGTAAGGGTCACTTCCATAAACATAAGAGCTAGTTAAGCTTGCTTTTTTCATCTCAAGTTGATGATTTTCCCTAAGACATCGCTGACCTGATCTGACATAGAGCAAATCTTACCCCACATTTTAGCTTATTCATAACTTTGCCATTTTCCCCAAACCTACCTATGTAACACTCTCTTCCTTGACCCATCTCCAGTCTTTATCACCCAAGCCTTTTGATTGAATTTGTATCACCCCTCATCCCGAACACAACTATGCTTTAAGCTTATTTTGCCTTTCTTCCCACTGGTTTTACCTCCACTAACCAGCATCAATACCACTTGTTTCAATCAGTAAGTTACTGTGCATTAGCTCCTCACACTTGGGTGTCTTGGATCTTCTTCTTGATTGTAACTGGCAAGGGTATGACATTAGCTCATTTCTTCATTTCTCCATTGTAATGAGCTCCCCACCTTTTTCACGCCCCTGCATTTGCTTCATCTTGATTGGGTTTCTATTATTTGAGCTTTAAGTTAATATACATTTTTTGTTACTATTCATTTCGCTAGCTTGTTTGCTACTATTGTTCAAGCTGAAACCATAGTCTTGGATAGTTTTTTTGGGTGGTCTATTGACTCAATAACGAATTCCATATAAGGAATGCTTAGTTTGAATTATGCTTTTTTTTTAAAAAAAAAGCCCTTTTTCTTTATTTGCTTCTAGATGCAATTGTTTCTTGGGATTATTAGCTACTGTATTGGTGATAGGGACTAGAGATGGCTGAGAGAAGAAAGTTTGACATAGGTAGGCTAGGGGGCAAAGTTGTGAATAAGTTGAAATGTAGGGTACGGTTTGCTTTGAGTGGCATTAGGTCAAAAATGACTTTAAGAAAGCCATTAACTTAAGATGAAAAAAGGCCATCCAAAACCAAAACTTGCTCTAAGACTTTTTAAATTTGGATGATGAAGATGATATACATACACATACACTAATTGATGTTGAATCCACTTATATTTGCATAAGCTTAATTTTAAGCTAGGCATAATCAGTAACTATCCAAGTCTAAGGGATGCCTAAAACAGAAAATTCAAATGTTCTAGAACATGTCACCAGGATATAATAATTTATTTTTTTAGCCTTTAAACTTTTTTATGATAATTGAGCCCTCAATTTATAGTATTTAAGTCTCTAAAATATTATTCTTTATCTTCCTAGTCCTCATACTTTACTTCCCCACAATCAAACATCTGAACATAAATTGACATAACAACATACAACCAATCCACTTAATGGGCTACTAAATGCATGTCTAACATAAACCTTGCTCAACTATCAATAGCTCAAATGTTTACATTTAATCACATAATTGAAGTAAATTAGTTTGGATTTTCATATGAAAATTTAAGAAGCATGAAATTGAAAGTTTAACATATAAATTGAAGGATTTGTGCAAGAAAACAAGTTTTCCTTATATTTCCAAGCCAAGTGGCTAAAACCATAAATACAGGTTACCCAAAAGAAAATATAAAGGAATATTTACATGGAAATCCCTTATAATCATGATAAGAGAATATTTACATACTAATCCCTTAAAAGCATGCTTATGTATATATTTATCCCTTAATTTCTCCAATACTCCCCCTTAATTGAAGCATGTAGGTCTTGAATGCCTAACTTGCAAATAAGGAAGTCAAAATGCTGCTTGCTAAGAGTCATGGTGAAAATGTTAGCCAACTAGTGTGAAGAGCAAACATATTGGGTCTCAATATTGCCAACACGTATTTTGTCACGAATAAAATGACAATAAACTTCAATATCTTTCATTCTCTCTTAAAACATAGGATTGGCTGTAATATGGATAGCCTCATAGTTATCACAATACAAACACATCGGTTGCTGATGTTCCACACCAAGATCACGTAGAATGCCAATTAACCATTTCAATTCACAACTTGTAATAGCAATTGATCGATATTTTGCTTTAACAAAAGACCAAAAATTGTTTGTTGCTTCTTGGTTTTCCAGGATATTGGTGAATGACCAAGAAGCACAAAATATCTAATTAAAGAATGAGAAGTTAATAGACAACTCACCTAATTTGAGTCATAAAAGGCATAAAATGGAAACTTGCCCTAGACTATCTTTCAAATACAACACAACTCACAAAGATGCATCCGAATGCACATATTTTGGGTTCTATAAAAGTTGTGCAGGATATGAATAGAGTAACTGACCTCTAGTTGTGTGATCATCAAATATATCAACCTATTCACGTAACACTTATACTTCTCAAGATCGTTGAATGCATCAACACTTCAGTAAGCTAACTTATGGTTTTGATTAATCAAAAACCCAGCCAGCTTCATTTCTAAGAGTCCAGTTTCAGGGATGATATTAAGTGCATATTTTTATTTATTGAGAAAAATGCCTTTAGGCCCATGAGATGTTTCAATCACCAAAAAATATTTAACAGAACTGAGATCCTTCATATGAAAACACATGCTAAGGTAAAGTTTGAATTGACTGATAACTTTTTGTCATTGCCAAAAATAATCAAATTGTCAACATACACAAGCATATTCAGTAAGATTCCAGGCTTGTGATATGTGAACAAAGAATAATCTAGATGAGACTGAATGAAACTGTAAGCTTAGAAAACTAATTTTGAGGAGCTTACCATAGCCCATATAATGATTTTTCATAATGTACACACTTTCCCAATGTCTTTAGTAGAACAATCTAGTGGAAGTTGCACATATATCTCTTTTACTAAGTTGCTATACAGAAAAGCATTTATGCACATCCATCTAGTGCAATTTTTAACATCATGTAGCTAAAATGCTAGAAAAGTTCTTACAATTACCATCTTCGCAGCAGGAGCAAACATTTGATTGTAATCAATATCTTCAACTTATGTGTTGCCTAAAACCACTAGTATAACATTGTACCGTTCAATTGCATTCTTGGAGTTGTATTTAATCTTGTACACACAATTGCAACCTATTAATTTCTTTCCTAGTCGTAGGTCCTCTAAAGTCTAAGTTCCAATTCTTTATAAGGCATTAATTTCTTATTTCATGGCATCATGCCATTTTGGGTCATGCATCACTTAGAAAACTTTGTAGGCTCCTTCCCTGCAACTATCGTTACTAAAAATTTCTTGTCTCTTAAAGAAAAATTAGCACAAGTCACATAATGAGCTATAGGATAAAAAGTACTTGAGGATAGTGATAAAGCAGATGAAGCAAGTGAGAGGTCTAAGCATCGCACTGTGTGGTATATGTAGTCCTTCAAATTTTCAAAAGTTTATTTTTCCCCATATATGTGACCCAGTTATTCATCTGGTGGTGCAACTAACACATCTGGTTGTGTCATTTTAGCCATACCTTGTGTTCCATTACTCACTGGGGACTCTCCCTCACATGTGCCTCCCTCTACCATTGTATTATCATTGTCATGAACAGTTTCCCCCTTACTAGCATGAACTCCTATTGGATAACCAACCGTAGCATCTTTACCATACACAAGGCTGGGTGTAGATATCTCACCAGCATATAGTGGATTGGCAGCATAAGGCTATTTGTGTTCAGAAAACATAATATCATGTGAGATAAAATATTCCCCAACCTCCAAGTCATAAAGTTGCTACCCTTTCTTTCCATAAGTATAGCCTACAAACACACACCATTTATTATAGGCTTCAAACTTGTCTTTACCTCATGATCTATGAAGTGCATAACACAAACACCTAAAGATGTGAATGTGTTTGTAACTCGGTGCTTCTCCAAACAACACTCTATAAGGTTTCTTTCCATGATGCAAAGTAGTTGGAGTTCGATTTATCAAATACCTTATAGTCAATACACATTCACCCAATAGTTCTACAGAAAGGTTGGCCTAAAAATGAAAAGCAAGTGCAACATTTAATATATGCCTATGCTTGCGCTACGCTAACCTATTCTACTATGGTGTCGTTACACATGAGGTTTAAGGAATAATTAATTATTCAGTAAAATAATTTTTTAGGCACATAAATTAAGTTCCATTATCACTACATAAAACCTTTACCTTTTTATCAAATCGTGTCAAGGCTATAGCACAAAAATTTCTAAGAATAATTGCACATAAGTAGTCATCGACAATAGAAAAAAAATAAATGGTACAACGAGATGCAAGAACACGATAAGCACCCTACATATCACAAAGTATCAATGCAAAAAGCTCAACTATTTTACTATTACTCAGAGAAAAAGTGTCTCGTGTTTGCTTGGCCCTAAAACAAACATTGCACTATTATTTTTCTCTCAACAACTATTCACTTTAGAAAGTAAAGTAACAGCTTGATTAGAAGGGTGTCCTAGCCGTTTATGCCATAAAGTATATGAGCCCACCCCACCCCACTTGTCATATAGGTTCATGCCAAAGCCACAGCACGAAAGACGTAGACCTTATCCTACCACTTACTCACTCTAATCAACATCCTCATATTGTAGTCTTATACCATACACAGCTCATTAGAAAATGTGATTATGTAATTCATTGCATCAACTAATTATGGCATAAAAATACGGTTACAATTAAGTTCTAAGGCCAATAAAACATGTTTTAACAAAACTCCTTTTCCTAATCACCATGTCACCCTCTTTAACCACTGCAGTTTCTTTACCATTTGGTAATGCAACTGGACATGATGCCATATCAGTTATATTTCTCAGCAATGTAATGTTTCCTGTCGTGTGATTTGATGTACCCATGTCCAAAAGCCAACGAGTAATATATAGCTTACCAGCCAATTTTACCAAGAAGGATATATGACCTATGAGTGTTCACGAGTGACAAGAGCATCGCCCACTATATGTCGTTAAGTCTTGGAAAAACACCTCTATCTACTTAGGTTGAGCTTGCAATGCTTGAGTCTATGATGCATTCACCAACGTTGTTTTGTGTCCACATAAAAAATTGATGTGTTTTCTCCTTATATCATTCTTCTGCTAGTTCCTTTGCCACTCCACATATGCAATTGGAATGGCTACACAAAAGATTCTTTCTAAAGTTGCCAAGCTCCTTCTAAATACTTTCAATTTTCCATAATATGTTGCAACCATCTATCCTGCTTGCTTGCAATTTGCAGTCTCCATTTTCAATTGGTGCACCCTCATGTGATTACAAATGGAGAGCCTTTCTTTCAAATCTTCCTACAAATCTTTTCATTTCTTCCATGTAGGTAAGACTTGATCTTGGAGCAGAGGTAATAATGTTAAAGACCTAGCCAACCAATATAGAGCTCAATGCACACCAATCTTCATACTCAGGCTCATCGTCAGTAGGCTTCATGGCCTTCCCATCAAGAAAGCCCAATTTTTACCATTAAGAATTTGTGCGAAAAAATATGTTTTCCTTGTATTTCCTAGCCAATCATCAGAAACCATGTATACAGGTTACCCTCAAGAAATATATAAGAGAATATTTACACACTAATCCCCTAAAACCATGCTTATGTACATATTTATCCCTTAATATCCACAAGAAATGTATAAGAGAAGATATTTCTGACATTACCACCTATGTAGGAGATAGTAATATTAGACGAATGATGGCTTACAATGAGGTAGGATCTATTATCGCTTTTCATATGTCCATCGAAAATTTATGGTATGTGAAAATCTCTTCGTTAAACAAACTTGTGTAGTTTGTTGAAGTTTTGTTATTTTTACCATAACAGGTTTAAAGTAGAGTTATATGATTTGAAGCTTATTTTTTATGGCAAAAAGAACAAATAAACCACTAATCTTTTGGCCTCAGCATTTATCACCAACTGTTCTTTTTTTATAATTAAATCGCCCATTAACATTAGTGATCGAGCTAATAGTAGCCACTGTCGTAACGTTTGTCCAATTGTATGATGATATGGCAAATCTTGATGATGTGGCGACATACGTGGCTATATATGTGGCAAGCTTGTGTACAAGAAAAAAGGGAAAACTCTTATTCCCAAACTTTTGTCCAACACTACAAATACTGCCCAAACTTTCCCCAATTTCAAGTTTTTCCGTCCCTAGCGCCATGTTTTCAACTTCTTCACCTGTTTACTCAACTGTGATGACCCTACCGCCATTGATCCTGAGAATGCTAATTTCAGCTACTCCATGCTTGATCGCTAGCTCGCCATCCAGCTCTTCCCCATCGTCCCCATCAACATCATCCAGCCCCTTGAAGAGATATTCCTCCAGTTCTTTACCGACCCTTTCTTTCTCGTCTCCAGTGACGAAGTTTGGCAGCATGGCGTCGAAGAATTTAGGCTCACCAAAGATAAAGTTCTACGATGCGGCATGGCTTCTCCATCTTCCTCCGACGGTAATCAATACAGTCACCAGCAACAAATCGGGCCTCCGGGCTCGCTTGAGGGATAAGAGATGCAGTCAAATTATGGGCATGGTTTCGAATTTTTCAATGAAATCCAATGCTTAGCTTTTACTTCCAGCGCCTAGATCTCGCTTTGGCGAAGGCAAAAGGGAAAGAGAATCAAAGAACCCAAAGAGAAGAGAAGGCAAGAAAGTGACAATTTAGGAGAATATGGTTTTTCAGGCATAATTTCTAATTTAGGGGCTTATGTGCATGAATTAAATAGTTCGGGAATATATGTTGTAATTTACTCAGAAAGATAGTAATTATGTGGTATTAACAAAATGGAATATTCTTTCCATAAATTATGCAAGTAGCTAATTTGCCCACATTTCAAAACAATAGTTTTTAGATTGGCTAATTCTTGTGTGCGCCAGGCACACATGTACAACCGTGCCATTTGACATTCGGCTGGTGTATTTACATCCATGCCATTATGACCTATTTACTCTTTTTCTGTTTTTTTCTTTTTTGGGTCATTTCTTGTTAGTTAGTTGCTCTGCTTCTTCTTCTACTCCGTTTCTTCTCTAGCTTTGTCTCGCGATTTTCACGTTCCATCGATCGTTCTTCATTGTGTATTAGTTGCTCTGCTTCTTCTTCTACTCCGTTTCTTCTTCTAACTTTGTCTCGCGAGTTTCGGGTTGCATCGATCGTTCTTCGGTGTGGATTTCGATCTTAGTTTCTTTTCTGTGCCGTTGAAGGACAAGTTTCGGAACTCTTGTTTTGATGGAGGTGTTTGCTTGTGGTCGGTAATGGATCTAGATCTGAATGTTTCTCCTGCTCTGTCGTCCGACGTTATTTGCTCTGTTAACTTAGGTACGAACGTTATTTGGATTGCCTTTTCATGTTTGATATTTATTTTTGTTTTTTAATGTTTTTTAAATGTTTGCCTCAGTTTCTGGTGATTTAGGTTGTGGATTAGATGTTCGGTCTTTGATATCTGCTGTTGAGGGATCTGATTTGGGTGCATTGTCCAATTCTCTGGCGATTTCATGTGGTATTCATGTTGAAGGTACATGTTCTTTTTTATATTTGTATTTGTTCTTTTTAAGAATACTGTTTGTTCTTTCTAATAATACTGTTTGTTCTTGGCTATTTTAGACATTGTTATTTTTTTGTTTTTTACATTGGTTTTATATATATGCTTTTTGGTCTGGCACGTTTGCTTTTTATGAGTTAGCCTTCATTTTTTTATGGTTCACAGTCTGTTGTCTTTACGGAACTGATGTTTTGGGCTTATATGTTCTTTTCTTCATTAGTATTTGTACCTTTCTAAAGAACTGTTTGTACCTTTGTGTTTTAGACCTTGTTCTTTTATGCTACATAGTTTGTTCTTTTAAAAATGCATATGTTCTTTTATGTGTTAGACTTTGTTCTTTTATGCTACATAGTTTGTTCTTTTAAAAATGCATCTGTTCTTTTATGTGTTAGACTTTTTTCTTTTTGCATGTTGTATATGCTCTTCTAATGGAACTGCATGTAGGTTATTCTGAAGATGATGGATTTGAACGGATTGATATGACTGGTATGGAGTTTGGCGGTGAGAATGAAGCATATGAGTATTACAGGAAGCATGGTCTTAGCCATGGTTTTGATGTAAGGAAGACTAGGCTCCGTCGTCGGGTAGATGGTTCGGGTAGTGTGAAATTTCGTTGTTCGCTTTTGATGCATGCTGCTGAGGTATATACATTTCGTATCTATAAAGAGTTTGAGGATGAGCTTGAGATTGGTTCTTTTGCTGATTACAAGTTGTTAAGTGAGGTTGATGGTGTTTCTGAGTATGAAGTTGCAAATCAAGATTCTGAAGGACGTTACTGCATGGTGTCTTTCAGAAACAGTGATTCAATTAAGGTAAATTGTTCATGCAAGCATTTTGAGGAGATGGGGTGGTTTTGTTTGCATATCCTCAGAATTTTTAATGTGAGAAATGTTACAACAATTCCTACTGCGTATATTGTGAGAAGGTGGACAAAGAATGCTAGAGCTGGTAAGTGTATTGATAGTATGGGTGGTGGAACTAATGTGAAGTTTGTTAGCATGTTTTGGAGAAACAAGTTGATGAAAGATATATATGATGTTGTGATTTCATGTCAAGAAATTGAGGAAGGAGAGGCATTTATGTGAACAATGGGTCATAGATTTGAGTATAAAGGTGAGTGTTTGTTTGAGTTCTAACCAAGCGATGGGTCCTAGCAGCAGTTGTGTGTCTGGGGTTGATGAGCCTGGAATACAAAATCCGTTGCCTGTTAGGACAAAGGGGCGCAGCAAGAAGCGTATTCAGAGTTGTGTTGAAAAGCAGTTGAAGAAGTCAAAGAAGTAGTTTCATATATTTCTTTGTTCTTTTATGGTCAGAAATTTGTTCTTTCATCGGGAACTGTTTGTTCTTCTATGAAATTTTATATGATTCTTTACAGAGGAATAACATTTTCATACAAGTGTTATGAATATTTAGTGAAAAAAAAATAGTATCAGGTAAAAGTACAGAGTTGTGTTGAAAAGCAGTTGAAGAAGTCAAAGAAGTAGTTTCATATATTTCTTTGTTATTTTATGGTCAGAAATTTGTTCTTTCATCGGGAACTGTTTGTTCTTCTATGAAATTTTATATGATTCTTTACAGAGGAATAACATTTTCATACAAGTGTTATGAATATGTAGTATCAGGTAAAAGTACAGACAGGTTCTGATGTAAGAACAAAGAGTTGCATTGGAATGAACAGTTGTTCTGATGTAAAAACAAAGAGTTACAGTGAAAAGAACAAACATAAAAGAACAAAAGAACATACAATGCATTCTAAAAGAACAAACATACCCTTCTAAAAGAACAAACAGCTTAGGACAAAAGAACAAACATAAAAAGAACAAACACAAAAGAACAAACATACCCAACTAAAAGACAAAAGAACAAACGTTTTCTTCCAAAAGAACAAAGATTAGTTTTGAAAAGAAGAAACACAAAAGAACAAAAGTACAAACAGGTAGTCATAAAAAAACAAGATATAAGGAAGACAAACAGTGCCTTGTAACATAGAAGGTAACATGAATGAACAAAAACTTCATTGCCAAAAGGATAATAATTTCTTTGATATTCATATTTTCTTCATAGAAAAATATATACAATCTGCATAGAAACAAACAGTATAGATCCAAAAACCCTATACAAAAGTATAACAGTTGACCTAAGAGTTTGTTTCTCTACTGTCCTATGGTGCGAAGAACAATATTCCTTTTGCTGTTGTGCTCCGAAAGGAGAAGTTCCGCTGCAATCTTGATGCGATGAATCTTCATTATGTCATTTGGTCCCAAGTCAGAATCAAACTGCTTACCCTAAAAAAGTTCCATGTGCCTACATGTGAAAATTCCGCAGTCAACTGCGTTGAACATATATTCATTTTTCTTGCCAGCTTTACGCATGACTTCCTTCCAAAGTAGCTTCACATTTGAGTGTTTGAAGACTGTTACTGGATGCTTGAGTTTGACATTGCTTTCGACAAAGTAGGAGTTGAATATTAACATCTGAAACAAAAAGAAAAGAAAGCATCCAATGAGTCACAGTTTTTAATACAGTAGTTATATAGTAGAAGGAACAAACATTGATATAAGAGGTACAACCAACAGAATATAAAACAACAAGTGATACAACAAAAAACTAACAGAGAATTCTAAAAGAACAAAGAGTAACACGTAAAAGTACAGACAATAACCTGGAAAAGAACAAACACTAACACGTAAAAGAATAAACAAGAACAAATAAAGAAGACTAAAAGAACAAACAAATAACTAAGAGAATTCTAAAAGAACAAAGATTAACACGTAAAAGTACAGACAATAACCTGGAAAAGAACAAAAACTAACACGTAAAAGAATAAACAAGAACAAATAAAGAAGACTAAAAGAACAAACAAATAACTAAAAGAATTCTAAAAGAACAAAGAGTAACACGTAAAAGTACAGACAATAACATGGAAAAGAACAAACACTAACACGTAAAAGAATAAACAAGAACAAATAAAGAAGACTAAAAGAACAAACAGTAACATGTACATATGGTCAAAGTACAGACAAGAACGTGCAAAAGAACAAAGAGTAACATGTAAGAGAATAAACAAGCTAAAAAAAAGGATTCTAAAAGAACAAAAGAACCGACAATGCTTCTAAAGGAACAAACAGGCAGTTCTAAAAGAACAAACAGGCCAGTTGTAAGCACAAAAGAACCAACAATGCCTTCTAAAGGAACAAACAGGCACTTCTAAAAGAACAAACACACAAAAGAACAAACAGGCCTGTTGTAAGCACAAAAGAACCAGCAATGCCTTCTAAAGGAACAAACAGGTAGTTCTAAAAGAACAAACAAACAAAGGAACATTCTAAAGGAACAAACAAGCAGTTCTAAAAGAACAAACACACAAAAGAACAAACAGTCCTGTTGTAAGAACAAAAGAACCAACAATGCTTCTAAAGGAACAAACAGGCAGTTCTAAAAGAACAAACAGGCCAGTTGTAAGCACAAAAGAACCAACAATGCCTTCTAAAGGAACAAACAGGCACTTCTAAAAGAACAAACACACAAAAGAACAAACAGGCCTGTTGTAAGCACAAAAGAACCAGCAATGCCTTCTAAAGGAACAAACAGGCAGTTCTAAAAGAACAAACACACAAAAGAACAAACAGGCCTGTTGTAAGAACAAAAGAACCAACAATGCTTCTAAAGGAACAAACAGGCAGTTCTAAAAGAACAAACAGGCCAGTTGTAAGCACAAAAGAACCAACAATGCCTTCTAAAGGAACAAACAGGCACTTCTAAAAAAACAAACACACAAAAGAACAAACAGGCCTGTTGTAAGCACAAAAGAACCAGCAATGCCTTCTAAAGGAACAAACAGGCAGTTCTAAAAGAACAAACACACAAAAGAACAAACAGGCCTGTTGTAAGAACAAAAGAACCAACAATGCTTCTAAAGGAACAAACAGGCAGTTCTAAAAGAACAAACAGGGCAGTTGTAAGCACATAAAAACCAACAATGCATTCTAAAGGAACAAACAGTCCTGTTGTAAGCACAAAAGAACCAACAATGCCTTCTAAAGAACAAACATGTCAGTTGTAAGCACAAATGAACCAACAATGCCTTCTAAAGGAACAAACAGGCACTTCTAAAAGAACAAACACACAAAAGACCAAACAGGGCTGCTGTAAGAACAAAAGAACCAACAATGGCTTCTAATGGAACAAACAGGCACTTCTAACAGAACAAACACACAAAAGAACAAACAGGCACTTTAAGAAAACACGAGACCTAAGACGCACAAATCTCCTCAAAAGAACAAACACATTCACATTTGAAGAACATAGAGGAACTTACGGATACCGTTAAAAGAACAAAAAAGAGAGATACCTTTGATTCTTGATTTCTTTTGACTTCTTTCCAATTTTTTTACTCCTCGTAGATTCTTGTAGTTCGTCTTTTGCAGCCGGTCTGATTTTCTTTTGTTTTTCTTGTTTCCCTTGTTCAGAAGCTTTTCTCTTTTTTGTCGCTCTGATTATCGACTTTCTGCAGGGATTAAATACGTTTAAGGTGTGAAAGAACGACAAACAATGGAAGATGCAACAGGTTAGATGTACTTACAGTTGCTCACTAAGCGTTTCTTCTTCCTGCGATGTCTTCATCGTTGTTTATCTTCGGCTTGTTTTTTCACGACGGAAGTTTAGCGGCTAGGGCAGTGATTTTGTCCGCTCGGCGTTTCAACGGAAAACCGAGTTTAGTGGCTGAATGGAACAGTATGCAAGGATTCGTCGGCAACGGAACAGAAGCTTCTCGGAGAAGTTGAAATGTATCGGGTTTCGCGCTCAGATATTTATTGGATGACATGAGATGTAATTTCGAGAGATTTGGATGCGGTGGCACGCTCGTAATTTCATAGAAATTGTAGCGCGTCTGCCGAATGTTAGTTTCTAATAGGTAGGGGTTGAAATGACAATAGTTATATAGTAGAAAGTAGGCTTATGGCATAAGCCAGGCGCATGCAATCAGTACTCTTTTAGATTTTACTCAATCGTGAATATTGGTGGGCGATTTAACTGTTAAAAAGGAATGATGGGTGATATATGCTGAGATGAAAAGATCAATAATTTATTTGTCCATTTTGCCCTTATTTTATTGTTAATATTTTATTTTAGGCCAAGTCCGACATAGCCTAGGAGCAAGCCTGGCTTATAAAATATGTTAGCTGGCCTTAAGCCTTTTCCTTTGCGACCCAGGCCCAAGCGTGCCAGGCTGGGTCGGCCGGTTGCCATCACCAATGAAAATACACGGAACATAAAGACTGCCAACATACGGCACGCAACAACATGGATTACATGGTAAAAGCTCTCTACTTTACAAGCCCTAGGTAAACAGTTGCGTAAAGCTCAAGGTAGTTGGGTCAAAACTCGGAAATGGAAGATTAGGGCCTGATTTTGTTCCTGTACAAAACTCCCGCGTAATAGGGGGCAAAAAAAAAAAGTCCATTCTCGTTCTTGGAGCACTTCTAATTGAAAATCTATTCTTGAAGCCCTTCAACAAGCAATTACGGTGATTCGGCTAAACAAATACAAATAAATACAAATGTTTGTTTAAGTTAAACGAACTACCACAAACAAATCCTTATTTGTTTATTTACGTTCACGAACAGTTTGTTTATTTACGTTCACGAACAGTTTATCTAATGTGTCCGTTCATTTATTTGTTTGTTTGCATGTTCATTCCCTCATTTATTTATTTTTAGTAACTTCATTTATTCAAAATATTTGTTTTTGTTCGTGTTCGTTCGATTCATTTACGGCCCTAATCACCTAGCCTAAAAGAACCTAAGAGTGTTCTTCCATCTTCATTAAGTTAGAAAGCCTGAATTTCCAATAGTTTCAATAAACTTCATGCAATGTAACCAGGTAAACAGGTCCATAATTTAGAATTCTTGACAGCGGAGGAGGGAGGCTCTTTCATTTCTGCAGGGCAAAACCACAGCAGCCTTGCCTTGTCTAAACCTAAGCTCCTAACCTCTGAACTAAAAGTAGAATTACATCTCATAACTCTACCCGGCCCTAATGAACTGTTAGCAGGTAATACCAGACTCTAGTAAGTAGCTTGCAACCACGATCATTCCAAGTGGAACTCCATGGCATTCTAGTCTTGTGAACATTTCAGTACTATTTGAAAGAGCAAAGATTAGGATTCACTAAGAAGCCCTTACAATTGTACCAAATCTAGGATTAGGGCATCAAGTGAAACTATGAACTAATATCACATTTTCATTCAGGCCGCGATACCGAGGACCTCTGGTTCCTTATTGAAACTAAGAAGAAAGCTAACGGTTAGCAAATAGAGCAGAACCAGAAATACCCACAAAGTATAGATTTTACATCTTCCCCTGAACATCTAATGAACCAAGCAGGTTATCCAACCTTAGGTTACCTCTACATTCATTCATATCAGGGAATAGAATGCATTTGTAGCAGAAATTAACCTACGCAAAATTTATCTTTTAGCTTGAGCCAGAAAGTAAGTCCATGATACATTATGAGACTGCTGTAATTCATATAACTAGCAGTGACGAAACAACACAATTTCCATCAAAGACGCAGCCTATGTAAAACTACATACCTTATAATAGCAACGGCGATACTGAACCTGAATGAGGCCTATCAAATAAACAATTATACTATAGCACAATTGGAATGAAACTTCCATCAAGATTAACAAGGAAGGAACTAACATACAAATGAAACAAACACCTAATTTGCTTCTCACAGCAAACATCAAACAGTTATAGCCATGATGAAAGAATACAAACCCAATGAACACTATATCAAACGACATGTTTCTATTCTTAAAATTTTCGAATTCGCCTTCATTTACCTAGCAAATGGAGACTTATGATACATGTTAATGGTATGAAATGAGTGCAATTCTCTAATCGTTGCTCAAGATCTGAAGTCATTTGCAAGCCTCACGCCAATTAATTATCATGTAACTGAAACTACAGCATTCTAGCAATATCAAGCCATCATACTTCCACTTTTTTTTCTTGTTTAGAACCAAAATTGAAACAGATACAATGACAAATGCAAACTAACAAAATTGTTTATTGAACAATCTTGTAGATATAGATGGTATTCAAAATTCAATAGGATCAATTTTACATCTGACATGAACATCAAACTCTACAGAACACAATGATCTCTACTAACACAGTCAGATAGTAGCAAAAACAAAAGCCAAAAAGGAAGAGGAACAGAGCTTTTCAAGAGCTAAAATATAACCAGAAGCGAAAATAGAGTGTAGATCAAGAAGCAAGCGTACGCAATGAGACCGCGATGCTCTTCACCTCCATCAGCCAGCGACACCATTAGATTGGTGCACGCCCGTGTAGCCCACACAACGAAGACCCCAGCCACCATGAACCTCACGCCGCCGCCCCCCTGCGGCATGAAAAGCGACACCGCCGAAAAGATCACAACCGGCAGCAGACAGTAACCCACCACACTAGTACAGGTGTGGAGATCCAGATTCCCGTTTCTTCCGGCCAACATGTTGAACACCACATACAAGAAAATGGACGAAACGACGATCCAGCCGAGGATCACCCCGAACTGGATCTTCCCGGCGAGCAATTGGAACAAACAGAGGGACATGTAGAGGAAAATCGGTCCAGAAAGATCGGAGTCTTTGTGAACCAATGGGTTAACCCTAAATGGATTCAGGATGGACTTGGTCTTTTGCCAGATTTGATCTGGATGGATCCCGAGTTCATCCAGGAGCGGCTCTTCGTCTTCGAAAGAGGCGGGTCCACCCGAGACGGACGCGGAGATCGGGCCCCCGAACGAGGCCGGCGACGCGGCGGAACCGATGTCGAATGACATGAAGGGGATGGCAGAAGAGGTGGAAGGGCGGGGCGGTTGAAACGGCGCAGTGGGGACGCGCCGCTGGTTGACTGTGGAGGCGGCGGGGTTGCCGCCGGAGGGGAAAACCACCGGAGGCACCGTAAACTCCTTCGTCATTTCCGACGGATTCGTAGACCAGAAACTTCTTAGGGTTTTCTAGCTTAATAAATGTCCTCGTATCTTTTCTTCCCAGTTTCCGAAGTTGCAAATTTGAAACCATACCCAGACGAATTTATCGAATTTCAGTTTAAAGCTGAGTGTAGGGGCAATTTCGACTTTCCGGGGTTAATATTTTCGATTTAGCATATTTCATCGGCTATTTAAGCCGTTGTGATTCGTCGGATGAAGCTCTCCAGGGGTTAGAATGACATAAATACCCGCTTAAGCTATTTAATTCCCGTCGTGTCCTGCCACTTCTCAGAGACTCTGCCCATCCTTTCTTTGTTTTTTTTTTTTTTCTCAAGTACTCTGCACAACTTTTTCTTGTACATGAATTAGAGCTAACCCTGATGTTTGTTTAATTACAAAAAGAAATTACAAAAAAAGCGTGATGATGGATCTACCTATACATTTTTTTTTCTCTATCCTAACAAATACTCCTGGCCCATTATTGTTTTGGCATGGAGACTAAAAAGTAAAGAAAGTTTATGTTTTATAATTGGGCGCGCCATTAACTCCCAAACTTGTAAAAAAACAGACGAGTCAATTTCCTAAACTTATAACAATAGCGTGACTCAGTCTATTTTAGTTGGATGACGCGAGTGTGTGTTTCATGAGATGACGGTGTTAGGCTTTAGTGGCTATTTGCATGCACTAGTTGATTATCTGCAACTTTTGACAAGTTTTACAAGCTCTTTTTTTCTTTTAGACCTATATTGTATGAATTTATTGTTGACACCCAATTTTATTCGGCTACTGACTTTTGTTTAAGTTTTAGGTTAAGAAAATTAGTTTATGAGGCATTTTCATTTTTAGGGACTATTTGGTCATTTGTTAGGAGTTTGGGTCATTTTTGTCATTTTAGAGTTTTGCATAGTTAGTTGGTCTAGTCACATTTAGGCTACATTGTTATTTTGATCTACAAATCTTTAGGAATTTTAAGTGGTCATCTAGGGTAGAAATAGGAGTTAATTTAGTTTAGGTGCTAATTTAGGGTCCTAAAGGTCTTGTAGGGTCAATTTAGGAAAAATGGGAAAGTTTGGGGAAAAGTTAGGAGTTTTTAGAGGATTTTAGGGAAAAAATTGAAAAGTTTGAGGTAAATCTCTCAAAATTGGAAAGTTTGTGGAAAATCTGACAAAATCTTAAAGTTCTAGGCAAATCTGATAAGATCCTAAAATTTTAAGGAAATCTGGAAAATTTTGGGAAGCTTTGGGCTCAATTGATAAATCTTTAAATTTTTGGGTTAAATCGGAATTCGTACAGAATTTGGGGCAAGATCAGTAGCTTGAGAGTTTTGTTGGACTTAGACTGATAGTTTACCAGATTATATCCTAATCCCCTCAAAATTGAATTTGCATCAAGTTTAAACTCTGTAAAACCTAGCTAATCTCGCCTAGCCACTTTTAGTATAAGTATGGGCCATTAACTGAAGAAAAGGGGGGAGAAAATACGAAACCCTAGGCTCCCATCGAGAAAAGGTAAAACTGCAGTCTCAAGTCCTTGGTTTCTTGCAGCCCCTCACAGAAGACCCTAGTTTTCTCCCTACAGCGCCGCCATCCCTATCTCCTTCCTTTGGCTGCCCGACGCTCCGCCTTCCACCCCTGACGGTTCGCCTCCCTCCGACGTTTCAACTTCCCAGCTCTGACGCCACTACCCCCACCGTCGACCGCTCTAGCCTTCCCTCGCTGTCTCCCCCCACGCGGTGCCGCCGCACTAGCCGCCGAAGACACACAGGAGGAGTATCGGCCCGTCCTCCCGCCATCGCTATCGCACCAGAGCAGCCGTCTGTCCTGCCCAACCCGCTACCATTCCTCCGCTCCTGAGTTCGCCGCATCGCCGCCGGGAAGGGCCAGGCAGCTTCTCCACTTCTCGTCGCCGGTGAGCAAAGAATAGAAGAGGATCCGTTTCAAACCCGCGACCCGAACCGGATCCAACCCAGTCAAACTCCTCTTGCGGTATAACTCCTAATTAATCCTTTAACTTTTTATTTCATCCATTAAGTCACTAACATGTTTTATATTTTGCAGAAAAGTCACTGACAGCATTGTTTTTGTTTATTTCTCCCGCTGTTTACTTATTTGTTTATTAAAGTCATGAATTAATTTGGTCACTAAGATTAAGTAAATATTGTGGGTTTAGGATAGATATACATTTTTTTTAACTAATACAATTTTAAAATTAATTTAATTTTACATATTGTATCTAAAAAAAATCACACTTAAAAAAATTCATTCCGCGTGGGTTTAATAAAACCTTAGGATGAATTTAGGATGGTAATAAATTACAAGATCCATATCCAGCTGATTCGATAGGATCCATGGTTTGGATGAACAATTATCTAATATTTTTAATAAATATATTAAGTTTAATATCCATATCCGGGTTATCCGATGGGATCCATAATTTGGAAATATCAAAATTTCATAAAACCAAATAAAAAAAGTCAAATAGTAATATTTAGAAGTTCATATCCAGGTGGTTCAGTTAGAATCCATGGTTTGGATATTAACTAAAATTATTTAAGGTGAGCAAAATAAAATTAAAATCAAACTAAGGTACCAATTTTGCGCACTAGAATAAAGTTATTTTAGCGTAACCATACTCCAAAACCCCTCGAACTCTCGTAGACTATTTTTTTGTGTCCAATCGACCTAGGTGTAAACCGATTGGTGACGACTCCTAAAAACACGTTGCTACACTTATATTAAGTGTGTGTGTGTGTGTGTGTGTGTGTGTGTGTTTAAGTGTCATCAATATCTTCAGCCGCATCAATATTATTCTTAATGATGGATTTAGAATTTTTTTTTCTATAGGGTCCATACATATTTATACCAAATTTATTTTAACTTAAGTTAATTTTGTTTAAAATAACTTATTTTTATGTTTACACATTTTTTTGCCCGAACAAATTTCATTTGAAATTAAATATTATGTAGTTGTAACAATCTATTCAAACTAAAAATTTTATAATTTTATAAATTTTTATTTTCTAATGCCTATAAAAAGAAAAATTTATAAAAATTTAATATCATAAAAATTTTAATTTCAATAGATTATTACACCTATATAATATTTATCTTTCAAATAAAATGGGTTTCGGATTAAAAAAATTAAAAATTAAAATAAATAAATTTTAATTAAACTGACTTAAATTAAAATAAATTGAGTGTTATTTTTTTTTAATACAACATACTTATAAAATAAAAATACGAAATTATAATTTAACTTTAATTTATTTATGAGAAAATAATTTTAACTATTTATTTTTTTATTTCATCTTACTTATTTTCTTAAATTAATGGAATTATTTAATAGATTTTAATGGGATTCATTTAAAGATTATTTAATATTTTATAAAGAAATTAAAAAATTAATTGGTAGATCCATTCATGTCTCCTAATGTAATTAATGTAATTCTACTTTTTAGTTCTCTTCCTTTTCTCTCGCTCTCTTTCTCTTTCTACAAAGTAGAGGCTTTGTTGTTGCCATCGATCCGTCTTTCCATCCTGGAGGTTCTCATGCACACGTCTTCCATCCAATATGGACCAAGTCACACCATTATTGAAAGCTTGGGGGCTTATCTTCAGTGAGCCTGAGTTAAGCGATTGACTTGTCTATTTTGTTCAAATTTAGGGGTCAATGGCCCCCTTTGGCCTTTATAATTTGTAAAAGTATATGTTAAAATGATAATTTAAATGATAGTATGGTGAAATAAGTTAGTAAATATGAAAATGTTGCAAAGATTTATTAGGGTTCAAAAAGGAAAATAGAGAAACATTGGGTTAATTACATGCGCGAACTCTAACATTTAATTATTGTTCCTGTTCTAACCTTAATCTTCATTTTATTCTTAGTGTGTCCCTAACCCCATTAAAAAGTCATTATGTTAAACCAAAAATGCTACGTCAGTAGATGATTTAGGGGAAAAGCACATTTTAACCCTTGAAAACTTTTCATTTGAAAAAAGAAAACTTAAAAATTTGAAATCAAAAGGTCCAACCATAACTTCATATTTGCCATACTTATGTTCCTCTTTAGCCACCACCAACTCGCAATTCTTGGACCTTTTGGCCTCTTTATTTTCATCTCTTTCTCTAGCCATCACTTCCCAAAAAAGAAAATGAGACATCAAACAATTGAACATGTTTCAACAAGTATTGAGAAAGTTCACTCAATGAGTGCCCAAGTACGTTGGCCGAAATTTGGCTGATTGTATCATGATTTTCCACCAGGTAAGGTGATTATAATAAAGAATTAGCATAAAACAGATTACTTCATCAATGGGCATCATCAAAAGGGTTTTTGGCAAAGACAGCTTCTTATCAGCTCTCACCTCTGAGAAGGCCAAGTTAAAGACTCTGTCACTCTCAGTTGGTCTTATTGAGGATAGCTATGGCCTGGGCGAAGTTGGCCTTTTTTGCATTGGAATGGTAGAGGCAGGAAAAAGGAAAGACAATTTTGCTGGAAGCAATTGTTTGATGGCAAAGCATTAGAAAGTATAACAATTTAGGTCTTGTTAGAGCCGTTGAAAGTTAAACATGGAATAAGTTAGAGTACTATAAATGCCTTACAAGTATAGACCTAGCTCAAACAAGCTAGTTAAGTGCAAATTCAAGCAATCAAGTTAAGTTTTAGAAGGTTCCAAAGTCATTAAAGGCACCCAAGGCTCATAAGGGGCATTTTGTTAGTTTTCCTTGTACCAGTGGTAAGTTTGTAAATTCAGTAAAATGAGGTCATAAGTGTAAAATGACCTAAGTAAACGAGACCATAAGTTTTATAGCCTATAGGAACCAATGAAGTTAGTGAAAGAGCTTAATCGTACAAAATTATGATTTTGAGCCATGTGTTGTGAAATGGACACCCAAGGAAAACAAATTTGCTTGAGCTAAGTTAAGGGGGCTAAGTGGATTCTCATGATACTTAACTATGAGAAGTCTAGCGAGGGCCCAAAAATTAAGCCTAACAAGGATTAGGAGACATTTTAGCAACGAAACAGAATTGAGGGACTATAAAGGCGTAAGTGTATTAAATTGGGGTGTTAGAGATGAAGAGCTCACTGTTCACTCTCCCCACCTTCGAACCCATAACCCTCTCTTGATCTCTATGGAAGAAGCTTCAAAGCTCCCATTCATTCCATCTTAATGAAAATTAAAGCTCCCAAGGATAATCGATAAAGCTCAAGCTAGATTTTGAAGATTGAAGTGTGTTAATGCTGTTCATGGATGTTTAAGCTCAAAATCAAGGTAAATACTCCTTTACTAGCTTAAACTTAGTTTTTTTTGTAGCATATATTGGTCTTGCCCAAGTTTAACTGGGTTCCTATTTGAAGGATTTGGCTTTGAATTTCAAAGAACACCTTTAAAGCCCCATGATGAATAGCTCACCTTTAACTTGTTTGACCTTCCATTTTAAGGCTTAAGGTAAGGGATTTAAGATTTTTCTAAGTTACATTGATGCATTTTAATTATCAACAACCTTAGCAGTAAGATTTGGTTGAGCCTAAATGTTGAAAACCAAATAATTGCATAAAAGTAGCACAAAACCCAGGATGCAATTGCATCATGAAGTGGTGCGACTGCATCAAAGAACAAAAAAACTAAATTGAACGTCCAGCCAGCCATGATGTGATAACATCATCTCTATTGTGTGATCACATCATCTACTTACAGTGCCATTTTCATCCCTTATGCAATATTTATGTAATTTCAAGCTCTAAGAGTGGTTTCTTATGTGATTTAAGTAACTTCTAAGGCTTATTTAAGGCTTAAAAAAAATATTTAACCCACTCCTAAGTTAGTATAATACATCGATAAAGTTAGGAAACAAAGGTAGTGACTAAGAAACCAAGTAACTTGAAAGCTAAGTAATTTTAAGCACATAATAGATATAAGTATCATAGTGACCCAAGTGTTAGGCCTTGATCCCGAGCACTAAATGACAACTTCAAGAATGAATATTTGGCTCTCAATAAAGGCCCATAAAGGTTAAGAAGATTGGGAACTTAATGACCTAAGAAGGAGAGCCCCACGTGTTAACGGACTTTAAGGAGCCCAAATCGAGCTAAATGAGCTTGGTAGGTAAGAATACTTGGTAAGTGTGGCCACTAAAGGGTAATAAGAGGTGGACAAGAGAGTCAAATCAAGTTGTGTGGCTAAGAGGGAATGGTTCCTTAAAGAAAATAAAAAAGAACTAAAGTGGGACAAGGGTAGGTCTTGGACCTTTAGTGACCCAAGGTACGAGGTCATACACCCTCTGGCACTAAGTAAGATCTAATGGTGTCCTAACCAAGTCTCGAACTTGATAAGAATGAGCCACAAAGGGAGCCCGATAAGTGGAGCCACTAAGGTTAACTATCTGGCACAATAAGAAAGAAAAAAAAATGGGTAAAGTTTGAGTAAATGATGACTTACTCTAAAATGCCTAAAAGTGGATGGGTAAGGATGTGTAAGTGATGACTTACACAAGGAGGACCCACTAAGGGACTTTAGAGGTAAAGTATCCTAGATCCGAGGGGCCAATGTCCAGTATCTTAGTTGTATAAACTCACGACAAGATAAGCACCCACAGGTGTTAAAGAAGTCACAAGTGCATGTGCTTATGTCACATTTATCCATCCATTCATATTTGTATTGCATATTATATTTGTTATTTTTATGTTTGTTTATTTTTTGGTTGCTTCTTTGCAGAGTTATTGTGTCAGGGCCCAATTCACCCCTACCCTGAACCTCTTTGGAGGTTTAGTTCAACTAATTTTTTTTAATCACCTAGTTGTTTTTCATAAGATTGAACTAATGGTTGTGTTATGTGTGTTGGTTTGTAGGTTGTGATGGTTGTGGTGGGTCTAGCTGTGTTTGCTTTTGTTTTGCTTTGGGTAAAGACCAGAAGAACCATAAGTCAACTTTGGCCTAAGTGTTTTGTTAAAATGGAGGTTAAAGTAACTGTAGGTGTTGAGACTATTTAAGTCTAAAACTATTTGCATGCATGGTTTTGTAATGGTCTAATTTTTGTGTACTTTATTTTGGCTATGTAACATCTAGGATGCCTAATTTTGTTCTGTAAATGTATATACTTGTAACTACCTAAGGTGATATGTGGCAAGTGCCTTGTATGTGCATATTAGGCTTGGGAAAGACTTAAGGAACTAAATATGTTGGGCTAAAGAAATCAATGCATGCATGCAATAAATCAACCTAGTATGCATGGTTGTTGATAGCCAAAGGCTATCGCCTCTATCTGGCCGAACTCCCTGCCACAGTCATGGCCAGAAGAAGCTGGCGCTACCCGAGAAAAGGTGTGATCAGGCATCTCGGGAGATAGCCGAGGAGCTCCGAGCCCGGCACGCCAGGACACTACTCGCCCCCCCCAGGGTCGTGAACTGATCGCCTTCGGAAAAGTGGCACCTAACATAGCGTGCCGAACATGATATCCCCGAAGGCGGAACTCCCTGAAGCTGGGAAACCCCGAACTCAGGGCTTGTTTCCCGAAGAGGCTCTGTCCGTACCAAAGGACGACCTCACCCAGGGACCTCGGGAGTACGGCAGGGGTATTTATGGAAGCATTTAAGGAAGCCTCTGACACATCCATTCACAGACGCCACAAGCCGCCTCAAAAGGCGCTCTACCACGCTGACGCCATCAAAATCACATCATGGCCCGTCTCAGCACATGGCTCAAGGCAACCTGCTACCAACTATCTGTCCCCTACGCCCAGAAATTCAGGAACATCCGACCGAACACGTGTCGCGATCTGAACGGGCTAGGCACTCCTATAAATACCAGGAATTAATACTTGACACGAAGTTGGTGGGTTGGTTGGCTGGCGAAATACGGCTCCCATTACCAGGAAAAACTCCTCAGCCCTTTGTGCTATTTTCTCTGCCTTTCTCTCAGCCACCACTGACTTGGGCGTCGGAGGCTCCCCCCCCCGGAAAAACACTCCGGGGGCCTCCTAACCTTTTGTTTCTGAGCTTTCAGGCACTCTCCTTTGGGCTGTCCAGTCCACCAGGCGTTCTTCCTCCCAGAAGTCCCTCCACCAGTCACTATGACTATAAACGATGAGGCCCCTGGCCATCATTTGGCGCCGTCTGTGGGAACCCGCTCTGAGATCGCCGTCGTTGAGACTCGGCGTTCTAAGGACAAGGGACTCCCGAGGTCCCCGTCCGCGCCTGAGATACAACCGGTTGCTGAGCAAACACTCCCAGGGACTTCTGCGCCCGAGGAAGACCGCCCTCTGGTAGTCACTATGAGTTTCTTGAGGGACTTTCAGCGTTCGGCCGTGTCTGAAATGACACAGCAGATCGGCCGAAGGTGGCCACAGCAAGCACAGGCCCAGAGACCCCCCTCAGTAACACGCCCTCGGGAGAGGAGCCCCAAGCCCACACATCGCAGTTCGGGGAATGGAGACCCTCGCGAAGAATCATCCGCAGAAATTATGGCCCTCGGGAAATGTTCCGTGGGACAAACAAGGTCCAAGCAGCCGAGAGTCTCACAGCGAAGCAGTTCGTCAACTGAGGCGAGGTCCTTGTCCCCTCAGCGCTGAACTCGCCCCTCGAAGAAGCGCCGACGATCCCCATTCCCTGAAAAAGGCCCTAGCGCCACAGTGCTCATGGAGAAGATATTAGCACGGCTGGACAGAGTGGAAAAACAAGTGGCCAGAAAATCCGTTTGGGCCAGACCCTCGGGAACATCCTGCGAAGATGACTCCCCTTTCACTCAGGCCGTCGTTGAGGCAGCCATGCCAGGCGAGTTCAGAGTACCTCGGTTGGAAATTTATGATGGCCGTACTGATCCGCAGGCCCACCTGACGAAGTACAGACGGAGCATGATAATACACGGTGCTGATGACGCTACCATGTGCAAGTGCTTCGAAGTCACCCTCACAGGGCCAGCCACGGCGTGGTACAATTCCTTGCCTCCAGGGACCATTACTGAGTTCCGGGAGTTGTCCACAGCCTTCACCCAGCAGTTCATTGGGAGCAGACCTACTGCGAAGATGCCTGTACAGATATTCGACATAGAGCAGAGGAACGGAGAAACCATCCGAGACTATGTCGAAAGATTCAACAGAGAAACTCTGAGCGTCCCAGACTTCCGGCCCGAAATCCGCATTCTTGCTATAACACGGGGCCTTCGGCGAGACTCACAGCTGTCCTATGAGTTCTCAAAGGACCGCCCGGAGACCCTCGGAGAATTTTACCTTAGGGCAGAGCAACACATGACAGCCGAGGAACAGAGGATGGCCCGGCCGAAATCTGATCATCACTACGCCGAAGGGTCCAGTCAACAAGCTCGGCATCCTACCGAACAGGCAGGAGGACCTCGGAGGATGCGAGGAAGGAAACCCCAAAGTTTCACACCATTGAGCACTACACGGACCAACATTCTCATGGCGCTGGAAAGGCAGGGGAAGCTAACTCGGCGGCCAAGGGCCATGGCCGCAGATAACAAAAAGAATGCCAAGAAGTTTTGCCAGTTTCATCGCGACCACGGCCATGACGCCGAAGATTGCTTCCAGCTGGAGAAGTACATAGAGTCGCTGATAAAACAGGGCCAACTTCGGAAATGCCTGAGGATGCACCCCCCGAAAGACGGAAAAATGGAGGAAGAAAGCGCTGAAGATGAGGACTATGACTCCGACAGGCGGAGAAACCGAAGTCCAAAAAGGCGCCCCTCACCTCCAGCAGGGGTGATCCAAACCATCACCACGGGGCTCCCATCCTCGAAAAGAAAGCGGAAAGCCAGAGAAATTGCAGTCATGGACAATCAAAAGTCCATCAAAGAAACTGGCTCGCAAAGATAGCTCCACCGTCGTCTTCCCCCCACAACGATCCGCTGCTGATCACGACAAAGATAGGGAACTGAGGCGTCAAAAGAGTGTTGCTTGATGATGGCTTAAAAGCTGACGTCCTATTTTCGCACCTGCTGCCAAGCTTGGGCATCTCCAGCAGCAAACTAAAGCCTATCACCTCGCCCACTTTCGGGGTTGATTCATCCGAACTCCCAGACCTCGGATAGATCGATCTCCCGTTGACGATGAAAGGGACTTCGGTAAGCGGACCAGCTGAATTGTACGCCTCCACAATGGCAAGATTCATCGTCATGGACGTCCCGTCCTCATACAACGCCATCCTTGGAAGACTGACAATGGGGAACCTGCATATTCGCCCGGATGTGAAGTACTTGACTGTCACATTCGCCACCAAGGATGGAGATGCAGAGGTCTTCATAGACCAAGCCGAGGTAAGAAAGGTGTTTGTGAAAGCACGAAAAGCTCCGGCAAGCAACCTCGCGCAAACAATGGAGGCAAAGGCGCCAGAAAAAGGCAAAGAAGAAAATCTCGCCAAAGCAGAAACGGAAGCAGTAGATCTTGTCCGAGGACAATCTACCCGAATAGGGGAGAGCTTGGCCGAAGGTGACAAGGAAAAACTTGTATCCTTTCTGCCGAAAAATAAAGATCTGTTTGCCTACTCGCTGAAAGATATGCCAGGGGTAAACCCTGGCATAACACAGCATAGCCTCAAAGTAAGCCCGGAAGCAAAACCTGTCCGGCAAAAGAAACGGAGCATCTCAGCCCACAAAAGCAACTTTGTCGAAACCGAAGTCCAGCGTCTCCTAGATGCTGAAGTTATCAGGGAGGTCAAGTACCCCGAATGGTTGAGGAACGTGCTCATTGCCACAAAAGAAGGTAGCAGCAAACTCCAGATGTGCATCAATTTCAGAAACTTGAACGATGCTTGCCCAAAAGACTCATACCCTCTGCCGCCAATAGATCAACTGGTAGATTCAACTGCTGAGTGCGGGCTCCTAAGTTTCCTAGACGCCCTCAATGGCTACCATCAGATAAGGATGAACCCCAAAGATGAAGAGAAGACTGCCTTCATCACCAAGGGAGAAACATATTACTATATCAGGATGCCCTTCCGGCTCAAAAACGCAGGAGCCAGCTACCAGAAGTTGATGAACAAGGTCTTCAAAGACCAAATGGGGACAATCAAGAGCAAGCTGCCCGGCTACCACGTTGCAGACTTAGAGGAAACCTTCCAAAAGCTCAGAGCCTTCGGGATCCGCCTTAATCCTGAGAAGTGCATTTTCGGGGTGATCTCGGGAAAATTCCTTGGGTGCATGGTATCCGAAAGAGGCATCGATGCTAACCCCGAGAAGATTGAGGCTCTGCTTGAGATTCCGAACTCCTGCCACAGTCAAAGATGTGCAGAGACTCACCGGAAGAATAACCTCTCTGAGCAGGTTTATTTCCAGGTACGGAGATAGGTGTCGACCCTTCTTCAAAATCCTCACAAAGGCAGCAAAAATGGAAGGCGACCTCGGAAGGAATGATCATCCTTGGGATGAAGATTGCCAAAAGGCCTGGGAAGAACTCAAAGTCTACCTGGCCAGCCTGCCGACTCTGCGACAACCTCGGGAGGGAGAGCCCCTCGTACTCTACCTCGCCGTTACAGAAAAGGCTGTGAGCTCGGTCCTCGTGAAAGAAGAAGGGCCAAAGCAATGGCCGGTCTACTATGTCAGCAAGTCCCTGCATGGCGCCGAAATCAGGTACCCTTTGCTTCAAAAAGCTACATATGCCTTGGTGCTTGCAGGGAGAAGGCTGCGACCATACTTTCAGGCTCACCCCATCATCGTCCGAAGTAGTCTGCCGCTACGGGATGTCATGAAGAGGGATGATCATTCGGGAAGGCTCTCCAAGTGGTGCATAGAGCTGGGCGAACACGAAATCACGTATGAGCCTCGGAAGGCCGTAAAAGCTCAAGCACTGGCATATTTTATCGCCGAAATACCCATCACTGAGGAGAGCCATTCAGATCCAAAAGAGGGTGAGCCAGAATGGACCTTGCACGTAGATGGAGCCTCAGGATCCGAACACCAGGGAGCTGGAGTAATTATCAGAGGCCCCGAATGCCTAGAAGTAACGAAGGCCTAGAAGTAATGAAGGCCATCAAGTTCAGTTTCAACGCCACCAAAAACATGGCCGAGTATGAGGCCCTGATAGTAGGATTACGCCTGGCCAGAAAAATTGGCGTGAGAAACTTGAAAGCCCATAATGATTCCCAGCTGGTGGTCCGGCAAATGGCAGGGGACTATGGCGCGAAAGACCCGACCCTAGCGAAATACCATGAGTTGGTAACAAAGCTCATTCGGGAGTTTGACGCCGTACGAATCGAAAATGTACCTCGGAGGAATAACACTGAGGCAGATTGCTTGACGAAGTCAAAAAATATATATACCGAGGTGCTGGACCATCCGAGCATCTCAGTGCTAAGCATGACGACCTCGGGAGCAGGGTGGAAAGACCCAATCAAAAGATACCTCGCAGAGAATTTGCTCCCCGAAGACCCCGGCGATGCTGCAGGACTGCGAAGACGCTCCGGAAGATTCTTCCTGATTGGCGAAGAGTTATACCGACAGGGATATGCGAATCCGCTGCAAAAATGTGTGGATGAAGAGGACACTGAAATGGTCCTTGAGGAAGTTCATGAAGGCATGTATGGTTCACACATTGGAACTGATGCCCTTGCAGCAGTGATACTCCGCCAAAGGCTACTCCTGGCCTACCCTGGGAAAGGACGAAAGACAGTTCGACCGAAAGTGCGGTAGTTGCCAGAGACATGCAAAAATCCAGAGGGCACCCTCACAAATAGTAACCTCGGCAGACTATCCTTGGCCCTTTGAAGTCTGGGGCATAGACCCTATTGGGCCACTCCCCGCAGTACCCAGAGGCGTGAAATTCTGCGTGGTAGCAGTGGACTATTTCTCAAAATGGGTAGAGGCAGAACCACTAGCAACTATCTCGGCAAAAGAAGTGCAAAACTTCGTATGGAAGAACATCGTATGCAGGTTTACTAGTGGCTGATAATGGATCCCTGTTCATAGACAAAGGATTCCAAGAATTCACCAGCGACCTCGGAATGAAAGATGCACTTCGCCCAGTAGCTCACCCCCAAAGCAACGGGCAGGTGGAAGTATCGAATAGGACCATAAAAGATGGCCTGAAATAGAGACTGGGGGAAGCCAAGGGGAATTGGCCAGGAGAACTCCAAAGTATATTATGGAGCTACCAAACGACGCCCCGAAGAGCCACAGGGGAAACTCCTTTCTCACTCATCTCCGAAACGGAGGCCATTATCCCAATAGAGATAGTTCAGACCTTCGGTACGAGTGCAAGTATTTGATGAAGGTGGTAACGACCTCGGCCTAAGAACCAATCTCGACCTGGTGGCCGAACACAGAGAAATAGTCAGGTTGAGAAGAAAAGCTTACCAGCGAAGAGTGGCCGTGGCTATAAACTTATGGGCCAGGCCAAAGGAAATCAAGAAGGGAGACCTTGTTCCCCGAAAGGCCGAATTCGCACGCCGAAGGCCATCCCATGGCGTACTTCGCGCAAGCTTGAAAGGACCCTATCTGGCCCTGGCCAAAACAACGAAAAGGCGTGTACAAGCTTGGCGACGTCGAAGGCATAGAATTGAAGAACAATTGGCACTCGGGCGCCTTGAAAAAATTCTACGCTTAACGTTGAGCGGAGGAGGTATGTTGAACAAAAAATGTTCTAAATATATAGTAGTATCTTGAGAAAATTTCTTAAGTGCAGAAATGAACAACATTCCGTGAAAGATGCTCGCCATGATAAAGCATAGATATGGCTTCCCAAAGTCCCTTGAGCCGCCACGCTCGGGAAAGATGGAAAACAAAAATCTCGCAGAAGTACTCGCCGTAGCCAGCGCTGAGATAATTTCCCGAGCTCCCTTGAGCGAACGTGCTCGGGAAAATGGGAAGTGAAAAATCTCGCGGAAGGTTTTCCGAAGTCCCTTGAGCAAACATGCTCGGGACAACTGGAAAAACAAAAATTTTTGACTGAAGGTTTGCCGAAGTCCCTTGAGCAATCATGTTCGGGAAAAATCGGAAATGCAAAAGCCTGCAAAAAGATTTTCTCAGACTTTCCAGAATGTCTCTCGAGTAAAACGTACTCGGGACAAAGGAAGGTAAAAAAGTTTCTTTGATCGCAGGTTTTCCGAAGTCTCTTGAGCGAACGTGTTCGGGACAATGGAAATAAAGAAACTTGAAGAAACACTTAGCCAAAAAATCTCCGTTAAGAGCAAAGCTGCCTTACAATAAAGAAGTGCCCGAAGAAGGAGTACAAAAAAGAAGGGAAGGAAAAGGGGCCCTAAAGAAGCCTAAGGGTTCGCGGCGTCCTGAGAGCCACTCGTTTGTCCACCCTTTTCCGCCACCTTCCGCGCTGGAATTGGAGGAAGCTTCAGATGTTCGATCTTGGACCATTGCCACCGAGGTCCCCCAGGAATGTTTAGACCCTCTAGAAAAGAGAGGTCCAGACCTGGGAACCTCTGGAGAACCTGGTGCCGAACGAGGCAGAAGCCGTCCTGAAACGCGACCTTGTTCATTTGATCAGCCTTGTTCTTCTTAAGCTCAAGGTCGTCAAGCTCGTCCTTCAGATCCCCGACCTCCTCTTCCGGCACCCTTATCCGCTCCTCCCCCTTCGGCTCCTTCTTCAAAGACTGAACCTCGGCTTGAAGGGTTTTCTTCTCAGACAAGAGCGTGACTATGATATTCTCCTTTTTTCCCTTGTCTTGAAGAAGGTCTTGGTTTGCAGCGCGCAGCCCCGCCACCTGATTGCGGAGATCGGCAATCTTTAGGGAAGAGTCTGCCATCAAGAATTCCTTCTCCTTTCGGAACCCCTCCCGAAGGGTGGCAGCTTCCTCCTTCGCAGCATCTGCCAGCTGCTGGTTCTTGGTGGTCAATTCCGAGCACGTCGCTTTCACCTTTTCTAGGGCCTCTAAGGCCGAAGCTCGGAATGCCGTCTGCCTGGCTACCCGAACTCGGAGAAAGCCGGTGTACCCCAGCAGCTGCAAAGGAGATAAAACGCAAGGTCAGTAAGAGCCAAACACTTAGGAAAAAATTGAAAGGCAAGAGTTGTGAAGGATATACCTGAGCAGCATGCTCGGTGATCTTTGCGGCAAGAGTGTTATCCCCCGGGTGGGCCGCCGCTATAGCCTGAAGGAGGCCTCGGTGAGCACCCCCTTCTAAATCTGCTTCGCCATTTCAGGACAGTCCTCGGAGTACAGGTTCATGTCCTCCGTGAATGTCCAGAAAGGCTCCTTTGGTATCTTCCCTTGCGGGACTTTGGCGTCGCGACGGGCCCTCGCCTCCGCGTGTTCGGCCCTCCAGTTCGGGGTAAGTAGCTCCCCTGCAGGGCGGAAAAGAGAAACAGGTCAGAGACAAAGGCAAATTCCAGAAAAAACAAAGGAAGCACACTTTGTCTGGAAACAAACCTGGCGGGACCTCGGCAACATCGTCCTCGGAGTCCTCGGCCTCCTCGGCCGAAATGCCCTTACCCTTCTGCTTGCGCCGCTCCTCGGCAGAAGGTACTTCTACCACTACATCAAGGAGGGCCTGCGACGCAGTAGGACTTTGAGGAGGGACGTCGGTTGGAGGGACCTCGGAAGCAGCAGCCTCAGACGCCGGAACCTCGGCTGTCCCAGGCTCCTCGGCAGTCTCCTCGGGAATTTCTTCTAGAGGAACCTGAGCAGCTCTCTTTGCCCGTTTCCTCGAAGGACCCGCGCCAGTAGACTTCCGCCTTCGGGAAGCCGCCTTCTTCGTTTGATCGTCCTTCTCCACTTGGCCGGAGAAGAGGGACTTGTAATAGGCGGCAGTGTCGTCGCCCATCTCTGAAAAAGGAGAGAAACATCAGCGTAAGTCCGAGGAAAAAACAGCAAAGGAGTAGAAGATAACTCACTTTCGGCAAGCGTTTCGAAAGAAATCTCCTCCTTAAGAAGCTTGACCAACCAGGAATCTTTCCCGGCAATGGCAGGAGCTGGCATCCCGAGGTCAGTCTTGTGCTCCTTTACCACCTTTAGTTCCCGAAGGACCTCTTCGGTCATCAACTTCCAGTTGATTGGAAAAGGGTAAAGGGCGCGCGGAGAGACCTCGGGATCCCAGTCAGAAACAGCCCGAATGCGGGCGTCGAAATCCGCGAACACGGGAGCCAACTCTGGGGTCAGCAGCATCCTCGGATCACCAACGTCCGCATCCAGTGTTCCCTGAGCCCATTTGGTCGGAACGTACGACCAGGCCTCAGCCATCTTCATGAAGAAGAACTTCTGTTGCCACCCCCGCCAGCTATCCTTAGTGGCGAAGGTGAACATGAATTTCTTGCTCCCGGATCCCCGAGGTAGCATGAAATAGAAGCCACCCTTCGGGACCACAGAGAGCTTGTAGTACTGCATAAAAATCCTGAAATGGGGTTCTATCCCGAAGACGCCACACATGCAGAGGTAGGCGTTGAAATAGCAGAACGAGTTCGGGGGAAGCTGGTTCACCGCAATGCCATGAAATTGGCAGAACTCGCACACCATCTTCGGGGGAGGATACCGAAGACCGGCCTTCAGCTGGGCTCGGAAAACGGTAACCTCCTTACTATGGTTTGAAAATGCATAGTGGCTAGAACGAGGCAGCCTGGTAACGGCGTAAGAGGGAAGAAAGAATTTTTTCTTCCACCTCTCTAACTTCTCAGGGGTGGTGCAACAAGGATGGGCTAAAAGAGGCTGCCAGCTCTCAGGAATGGGCATTTTCGACATAAAAATGAGTTTGAAAACGGAAGAAAACAGTTTCCAGAGAAAAACTCAGAAGAACACAGGGATCAAAACGCGCTGGAAAAACAAAAACCCACCGAAAGATTTGCCAAAATCTGAGGACGCCGTCGTGAAAGTTGGCTGGAAAAAAGGCTCTGATTAAGGAAGCTCCGCCACAGAAAGCAAGAAAAATGCAAGAACAGAGGCAAAGCAGAGAAAAGAGCAAAAAACAGAAAAGCAGAGAAAGCAAAAGGGAACTTATGATGAAATGGGCTATTTATAAGCCAGAGGTGGGTAACCGAAACGCCGTCATAAGTACCCTTTGGAGGCGAACCGACGCCGTAACTGCTCTCTGCACTTGAAAAGGCGCGCCCTCTGTAACCGACGCGACTCTCCTCCAATGGCAAAGCGCCACGTGTCAACTGCTGCGCAAAAATAGGGGACACGTCCTCCAAACGTCCCTTGAAAGCTGGGACACGTCTTCTGACATCCCTGGAAAACTGGGACGCGCCGCTCAGACTGACACGCTTGGCCGAACAGACCTGCAGAAACAAAGAGCAGACTCCGCCTCGAGGACGCAGGCAAAGCTTCCATGACTTTCGGGCAAGAGGTGTATCTTCGGCACAGGCTCCGCCTCGAAGACACCAAAGAACAGGCCAAGGCCGAAGAGCCCATGATCTTCGGGCAAAAGGCACATCCTCGGAACAGGTTATGCTTCCAAAAAGACTCCCACAGACAACCTCGGAAAGAGATGCAAAACCGAAGTCTTCACTTCGGCTTTCCAAAGGGGGGCATGTGATAGCCAAAGGCTATCGCCTCTATCTGGCCGAACTCCCTGCCACAAGTCATGGCCAGAAGAAGCTGGCGCTACCCGAGAAAAGGTGTGATCAGGCACCTCGGGAGATAGCCGAAGAGCTCCGAGCCCGGCACGCCAGGACACTACTCGCCCCCCCCAGGGTCGTGAACTGATCGCCTTCGGAAAAGTGGCACCTAACATAGCGAGCCGAACATGATATCCCCGAAGGCGGAACTCCCTGAAGCTGGGAAACCCCCGAACTCAGGGCTTGTTTCCCGAAGAGGCTCTGTCCGTACCAAAGGACGACCTCACCCAGGGACCTCGGGAGTACGGCAGGGGTATTTATGGAAGCATTTAAGGAAGCCTCTGACACATCCATTCACAGACGCCACAAGCCGCCCCAAAAGGCGCTCTGCCACGCTGACGCCATCAAAATCACATCATGGCCCGTCTCAGCACATGGCTCAAGGCAACCTGCTACCAACTATCTGTCCCCTATGCCCAGAAATTCAGGAACATCCGACCGAACACGTGTCGCGATCTGAACGGGCTAGGCACTCCTATAAATACCAGGAATTAATACTTGACAGGGGGTTGGTTGGTTGGCTGGCTGGCAAAATACGGTTCCCGCTACCAGGCAAAACTCCTCAGCCCTTTGTGCTATTTTCTCGGCCTTTCTCTCAGCCACCACTGACTTGGGCGTCGGAGGCTCCCCCCCCGGAAAAACACTCCGGGGGCCTCCTAACCTTTTGTTTCTGAGCTTTCAGGCACTTTCCTTTGGGCTGTCCAGTGCACCAGGCGTTCTTCCTCCCAGAAGTTCCTCCACCAGTCACTATGACTATAAACGATGAGGCCCCTGGTCATCAGTTGTAACTAAGTAGTATAAAATGTATGAATGAGTGTATGTATGGTAGGCCACAAGTAACCTTTCCATGTGCACTAAGGCATACATACACAAGCCCATTTATACATACTTATACTCACCTATTAAGTAACAAGGCAAACCAAGTTAAGTGCACTCATTAAGATGACACATTAAACTTGTAACCTAATGTATTAAATTCACAACTTAACTTGTTAAGCATGAATCTAATAATGTTAATTAGTTAGTAATCTCCACCTAGAGTCCCGCCTAAGTATGAGCTCAAACTGTGGTAAGTATCTTGGTTGTTAAGACCTAATTCACCATATGAAAAACAACTGGGTAATTAAAAACAATCAGTTGAACTAAACCTCCTAAGAGGTTTAGGGTGAAGGTGAATTGGGCCCCGACATATTGTGCATTATATGTTTGCATTTATGCATGTCTATGTGGCTTACCTATTTTTCCTTCATTGTAGGTATTTCTTTCAAATCCTTTTACTAAGTACCTAATACACTCATCCTTTTAAGTTCCTTATTGTACAAATTAAGGGATAAGAGTATAGGATAAGTGGCCTAGCAGCTAGAAGTGTTGCTAAGCTAAGTTTCCTTGCAAGTACTAGTTTTATTGGACAAACTACAAGTATTTCCTTGGTTTCCTCAGATTAAAAGACTAAGTAACACAAGAAAGGGTCCATGAGGCTTACACTTAAGTAACTACAGGGTGAAAGCTAAGTGGAAATGGTCTCGGTATAAGTATGTAATAAAATGGCCCATTTCTTCATTTAAGGTACTTAAGTACTAAGTGTTGTCTCTAAAAATAGACTACTAAGGGTTACTTTTGGGTTATACATGATGAATTTATGTGCGCAACACTTGAATATTACTTAACGGTTAAGTAACTATTATTTTTCTAGCTTTGGGTTGTTTTAAATGGTTTAAAAGGTCTAGCTAGTGTGGTTTTAATTTATTATTATTTTATTATTGTCCATATAGCCAAAGCAATGCATGCATATTTTCTATGCAGGGTAGGTTAGATAGTAGTTGCATATAGGGGTTTTTGGGCATTAGGTACTAATTAGCCAATTGTAACCAAGCGGCTTAAGTTCTAATTACTTAGGCTAAGCGCTTCCACATACCCCTGGGTTAAGTGTTCCACCACAAGTATTGTCTTTAACTATTCATAGCATTGGTAGTTAGTTTCTATAGATTGATTAACCAGATTTCAATTTTTTGGCCACCATCTAATAAGCCTATTGTTTATAAAACTGCAGTAAGTAGCCTATTTCTATTTTGTTTTTCTCATCTTGGTTGGATTGTTTTGTTTGATTATCTATTTTTTTTTTAAATTTAGTTTGTAAATATTGTCCACAGAAATCATGACAACAAGGTCAAAGATGCAAAACAGCAATAGCCATCGATCATGGGAAAGGCATCGATCAAATAGTAGTAGTAGTGGAAGAGATATGGAAGGGGCAGTGAAGGAAGTGGTGGTGTCGTACGAGTCAGAGGCGTGGCCAAAATGAGGGTGAAGGTTTCAAAGGAGAAAAGTGAGGGTGAGGTAGGTGGCAACAATGATTGCAAGGAAAAGGGGTGGAGCTTAGGTTTTAGCTTTAAACCTATGGAATAGAAGGATTTTTTTTTTGCTGGTGGCCGAGGAAATAGTGAGGGAGGTGTCTATAGCGTGCATGGAGGTGG
Source organism: Aquilaria sinensis (assembly GCA_005392925.1). NCBI lineage: Eukaryota > Viridiplantae > Streptophyta > Magnoliopsida > Malvales > Thymelaeaceae > Aquilaria > Aquilaria sinensis. The sequence goes on along the minus strand of SMDT01000753.1, from coordinate 476,527 downwards.
TAAAGGAGTTAAAAAGGAAGGTGAATCCAAATGAGGCTTAGAGGAAGTGGTTGGATCGTTAGATTTCAAAGTCTTATGGTTTTTTTGGCAAAGGAAAAGTTTTTAGAGGTTAAAATGCTATTTTCCTCCTAAAATCCTATAATGACATGTCTTTTTTCATCCAACTTAACAACTTTTGTTCATAATGGGGCTAGGAACACTGATAGATGTCAATTTTTGTAGTCAAAATTGTTGACTTTTAAGCATTTTTAGCTTATTTTTCTACTCACCACACAACATTTTTTGCCATTTCTCGCTTTGGACTTTCATTTTATAGGATGGAGAAGGAAACCGAAGTGGGGTGAAAAATGAAAAGTTTTGCAGCACCACAGTTCAAAGGTTCTAGAAGTTGTGGTCGTGTCTTGGGCGTTACGGCGCTAGTGCCTGTCAAGCTTTGGGCGCTCTAGTGCTAGATGACTTTCCTGGGCGCCTCAATGCTCATGTGCCCAGGTTTTGTGGTCCCCTACATCCTATTTTGAACTTGGGCTTACTATTGGTGGAGAGATTCTATCCTTTAGGTGGTAGGTGAAGATGAGGGACCTTATCCTTTAAAAAAATCTGGAATTTTGGCATTCTGTCTCCTTCCTTCAAGCTTGAGTTAGGTTTCCATTTTGTTACATATCTTGCATTTTCATCACCTTGTGTGGAGCATTCTTGAGCATTATTTAGAAAAGACTTAGAGCACTTGAAGATCTCTAGGAGCTTAAGGAATTAAGCATCCATATGCTTTGGGTTTCTTCTTTCCTTTTTCCTCTTTATATTGAACATGAATGCTCTTTATTTCATTTCCATGATTATGTTTTATTTAGTTATGGAGTAGTCTTCTTATCACTTTCAATGGTTGTAGCTACTTAAATTGGTTATGTTGGTTAGATTAATGACTATTTGGCTTTAATTTTTCTCCTTTGCTTGTTTACTCCTCTTCTTGAGTTTATTGTTATGGTGATTGATTAAGGGCTTTAATCAATTACACCTTAAATTTGTTTTAAACTTTTAGAAAAGATTAAAAGGAATTGAAATTTAGAGAAGAGTGTAGTGGCCACGGGCTTATTGGGAGACTAGTTTAGGACACTAGGTGAAGGTAAATTAAACTTATAATGCCCTTCTTGAACTAGCAATTTATATTGGAGTCAATTCTTGTGTAAACTTGAGAGAGTGACCCTTTCACTTGAGAGATTAAGGGCAGAATTAGTTAGCTTCACCAATAGGCAGGAAAATCAAATCTTTAGCTTTAATTTACCAGCTAATCAAGTCAAATAATGAAAATCATAGGAAGTGTGTTTCGTTAATTCACTAGAAAAGCCTTAATTTGCATTGTGTTTTTTGTTTTTGTTTAGTAGTAATTTAAGTAGAGTTGTAAATTTAGTTATTTTCATAGTGAGAAAATCATCAATTGTTGTTTGTTTAGCTAAAGTGAGTCTCAAGGTAGTGGTAATTGGTAACAATACAAATCAAATTCTTATGGGAACGATATCTAACTCACCCTATCTATACACGTCCTGTGCACTTACGGATTAGAGTTTAAAATTCACAACAAACACACTAAGAACAAAATGAAGATTAAGGGTTAGAACAGGGTTCACACGTGTAATTAACCTGAGCAAGATTTTGTATTATTAGCTCATTGAAACTTTTTGACACACAATTACACCCTCATAATTTATTATAGACTTCAAAAAGATTGTAATCGTTTAATTCCTATAGTACGGAATAAAAAACACTATTGACTAAGAATTAGTTTTAAACAAATACAAAATCTTAAATATGAGAATTTATCAAACATAAATGACTTGAAATAATGATTTTCTGAAAATGATAATGTTTTTCAACTCTGTAAAAACGCCAGACTTGGTCTTTTGTGTTGGCTAGACTACTTTTTTTTTTTTTTGGTAAACAGGATTTTGTGTTTAGCATTCCAGAAAACTGGTTATTAAGATTTTTAATATTCAAAATGAACAAAAAAAAGTGTAATTGCATGTTCCAGAAAACCTAACAGGGATAATAATACATTTCTCAAGATAGAAAGAAATGGGTAATTATAGGTTAGGGCAAAGCTTAAGGGAGTTTAAAATTACTAATACCCTCCTAAGGTTTCAAAGTAAGTAGCTTCTCCGTACTTCATTAACAAAAATAATAAAAAAAAAATCACAATTTAAACTATAGAATGCTTGATAACTATTTAGTAGTTGCTAGACAATTTAAAATGTCAATTTTTTTCTCTGTTTATCTTTAAATAGTCTTCTCATTAGTTGTTTAATGGGATTGGGTATAGATTTTTAAACCTAAGTGTAATTTCCATAAGATCTCGCAAGGCAATTAAATATAAGGAAAATTTGTGAAATAGTAATCATATGACAAGTCATCAAAGTTGTAGTAAAAAAGAGAAGAAAAAAGAAACAAAACCATGTTGTGATCGTTCATGAAAGTCACAGCAATACGATCATATAAGATTATATTGTATGAACTATCACGTAACATGATTTCATGTTGCAAAATCATGTTGCTCGGTCATATGTACAGTTGTGAGGTTTACACAAATGCTTTTTGTGAGCCAAATATTATGCACATACACATACACATGCACACACACACACAAGTTGAAGGCCTGCCATCCATGAAACTAAGAACTAACTCGGCAAGATTTAAAGAGTATTAGGCGAAGGAGTTCGTGTGGCCGAGTGACCAAATTAGCTGTATAGAAAAATGTGTCTCATTTTTCCAATTTTTACGTCTCATAACACTTTCGCACGAGACATAATAATAGGAAAAATGAGGGCCATTTCCGTTAACGGTTAAGTTAAATCACTCGTGACCCAAGTGTTGCATGACCTAGTCCATTACTTAGACCACATAATCCACTTTAAATTTTACCATATTGGGTGTGAATATTTCTTGTACCATGATACAATTTGTTATTGTAAGGTGAGAGGACAATTTTAGTCCTAAATTTTTTTGAATGGGTTAACAGTTAGTCCTAATTTTACTGAAGCATAATTGCTAAATAAAAAAACTAGAATTTAGATATTCTACTAATTTTTTTTAAAAATTACATAATTTATTAAACAGTTTCTGAATAATTTAAATAAAAAATTTAAGGAGTTAATGTCTGAAAAATGAATAGTTTTAGGGAATTGTTGATACAATTATAAAATTTTAGGGCTCATTTATAAAATTAAAATTTTAGAGAAATTTTTTTAAAAAAAAATTTAAAACTTATTTAAAAAGGCTAAAAATTTTAGTATGTAAAGATTTAGGAGAAGAAAACTGTAATTTCCCCATTAATCTAAGCCCCGAAAAGCGCAATAGGTTTGGGAATTGGGAGGGTAGAAATGCAATGTTGTGAATAGCCTCATGACTTGCGGTGTGATTCACGCTGACTTTATTTTCCCAACTCCCAAGCATCCAAACTGAGCCACCCGGCAGTGTTCTTTCCGGGTTGCGACGGAACCAAATAACCAAAACCCGGTCCCAGGTCCCAACTCACTCTCCATCCAACGCTTCTGCCCCGAGAATTCAGGGATGGAGGAGACAGAAGTGGCCCTGTCGAAGCCGGTGGCGGTAATCGCCTGCATCGCCCTGGCTTTGTTTTACGTCGCAATCCTCCACGCTCCCACTTTGATCCTCCGTCTTCCTCCGCCGTCCTCCTTCAAGGTTTTCATGATCCGCCGCTTCTTCTGCGCCGCCGTTTCATCCGTTCTCTCTCTCATTTTCTCCAGTATTGTTCTCCATGTAAGCTTTACTTCCTCTCTGTAATTTTTCACTTTCTTAGGTCTCGCAGTGAAGCTGATGTCGATTTGTTCGGACCCATCTGATGTTCCTCGAGTTTATGTTTGTTCGTCTGTCCATTCTTTTCAGATAAGAGGCCTAAATACGTTTTCGTTGTTGGGTGTCCATGGGATCCGACTGGATCATTTGGTGAGTTTCCCTTTCTGTTTAGTGAGTTTTGTCTGTGCTGGCTATGAGGATTTTTTTTTTGTGCACATTGTAATTTCAGGTTGCTACTATGATTTGCAGATTTGAAAGTGTGACTGATTCCTTAATTTGCATCCTTAAAAATGCAATTTTGTGTCTGAAACAGTGGCAAGCGGTTGTCTTTCCTCTTACCTTGACCTCTCTTATGTATGCTGGTTCAGTGGTTCTGAAGTTGATCCTATTGGTGAATGGATGGAGGGACTATATTAACAATACCCAGGAGAGCATTTTGCAGAATTTGCAAAGTTGGACTTTCTCGGTTGTCTCTAATGTTCTGTTTTGGCGTAATTATGTTGTGGTGAGTGTATTTTGCTGTCCCAGTTTCCTGATCTTTTAGTAAAGCTAGAGTCTAGACCATACTAAAATTTTCATCATTAGTAAGCCAAGTCTAATTCAGAGAATACACTTGCTTCTTACAGGTATTTTGTATTTGGTATTGTTGCTGCTACTAGGGTTTTCATAAATTTCATCTGCATTTCATGAAAGATGACAATTCGATGGTTCAGTGGGTCACTTTGTCATATAAGTAGGATTCTTTGTCAACGCTTGAAAATGAATAATTGATTGGAGGAAGAATGCAAATAACATCCTATTTCTGCACTATGTCTTGGCCATATAACAGCTGAAATGATTTTGCAGGCTCCGTTAACAGAGGAGTTGGTCTTCAGAGCATGTATGATACCTCTACTTCTTTGTGGAGGATTTGGAGTATACAGCATCATTTTTCTCTGCCCTACCTTCTTCAGTCTGGGTAATCCGATTTTAACTGGCTTGGTCAGGCTTATGGCATTTTGAGATGTGAGAGGGAGCAAACTGTCTTGATTGATATGTGGCTGCACCAGCTTGCACTTTTAAGCTGAAAGATTTTTTACTTGTTTGAATATGGAGGATGAAATTAAAAAGGAGAGTGGCCCTCCACTGAGTTTAACGCGCATATAACCTATGGCTGTGATTTTTTAATTGGTACTTGTACAACTTTCAGGTATAAAGACATATCAAAGAAATTTTGCGTAAACCCAAAAGAAAGGGAAACGAAAAGATTTTTCAAGTTCTTGTCTATGTGGACATTTGAGGTGTTTGAGTGGTCCCATTTTCTGTTGAAAAGTACTCTTAATTTTTATCCATGCTTGGGAAATCTGTGTAATTAAAAAAGAAATGCATTTAGCTTTTCTTTATTATTGTGTTTTTGCTTGTTAATGAGAAAGAAGAAAAATTTCTAGATCTCGTGCAAAGAAGTCTAAATTGGATGCGTGGTTCGCATGCATCTGAAGAGGCTATCTGTCTACTTGTATATTGTATTTTATCAACTAACATGTTGCTTCCTTTGTGCTGAATTTCCACACAGGGCAAGTTTGGATTTATAATTCATGTAATCTTTTTCTGCTGTTATGTAGCACATTTGAACCATGTGATGGAGGTTTACCATCGACATAGCCATAGCTTGCTTAAAGCCTCCATGGTTGTAGGTATGCACTAGAGTATTATTTAGGTCACAGATCACAGCCATGACAAACGGATCTGGGCCGCCCGTTGCTGTGGGTCCCATTTGGGGCCCACAGCAATGGACGGCCCGGGTCTGTCTGTCATGGCTGTGATCCGTGACAATACAATTTTCCTATGCATTAATGTCATGCAGTATGGGCGTACCTTTAACCCTTTGAAAAATGTTATTTGTTTACAGTCTCCATGTAATGTTTGTTTGAATTTTAATGGGCTTGTAATTTTCAGGTCTTCAACTTGGGTACACATTGATCTTTGGTTCATATGCCACATTTCTCTTTCTCCGAACAGGTGAGACTGGTTTCCCATCAGTTATGGTATAATCTCGTTGAAGACTTTAAGCAGATGCTCCAAAGTTGTATGTTTTCCGACATGGTTGTTCATTTGAAATTTGATTTTGGCAGGACAACTGATTGCTCCTCTAGTAGCGCATATATTTTGCAACCATATGGGGCTTCCTGTGCTGTTTGCACGGGGCAAAGGTATGTGATTGGAAATTATGGTCAATCTTGTTTGGGTTGTAAAAGATGAAAGTCATTGCCCTAGAATCCTACTTTAGTAATGCCTTTGCTTTTTTCCTCTCTCCAAAAAGAGGCCAGTTTCATGAAATTTCAAGATTTCAGGAGTTTGTTTGTATTTTGAACTCTAGTTGTCTGAGGTTTAACTTCACCTTGATGATCCTAAAGCATGCATTAGTTCCATTTTAGTTTCTCTTTTGCGACCACCAACCATGCTTCTCATTTGAAAATTATCAACATGCTGCAATATGCCAGGGCTAGTTTCTGTGTCATTTGTGGCTGGAGTGCTCGCTTTCATGTGGCTTCTCATTCCTCTAACGCGGCCTGAGTTGTACAACAACAGGGTGGAAGAATGTGAATGCTGGAGAGGATATTGTTCTTGGATTTGAATTTACACTCCCCATGCAGAAGCGTGTATCGATGGAGGTGTTGTATTAGTAACATTAGAAAACTGATGGTGAAGAGGCAGTGTTTCATGTAACATGTAGGCCCCATTTGGCATAAGCACATAATTTCTTTTCACTATCTAATAGTAACTTTTAATTTTAGTAGCTTTTAATTTTTAGTTTTAGTGGTTTCATTTTCTAAAATTATCTAAAACTCTAATTTTAATCACAAAATAAAAATTGTTCTCAAATGAGGCTGTAATCTCTTTTCTCCGTTTGGTCTATGTAAGTTAGCGTGGAAGAACACTGGGAAACTAATTCTAACAGCTCTATTTCAACTGATCACAAGAAGTAAATTATATTGCGTTTGACTTAGAATGTTTGTTTGAAGTTGTAAAAGGTTTCAGGAGGATGGACGTTACTCCAGACTGAGAAAATAGGAGGTTGTAGTATTGAAAAGACATTGTCTTGGATCATTTTAAGCAACAAATGGCTTCAGCCGATCCACTGCTAGGCCTTCTAAAGAGATACGGGTAATCATAGTCCATGATCCTTTAATTTGTTTCTTGTTTATTTTAATTTAAGTCAATTGACGCTATTATGACTTATTTTTATTCTTACATTTTTTTTACCTAGAATTAATTTTAATTAAAAGCTAATATTATGTAACTGCAGTAATTTATTAAAAATATAATATTTTACAATTTTACTAAATTTTTATGAATTTTTCTAGTTAAGGTATTAAAAAAGAAAAATTAATAAAAATTTAACAATGAAAATTTACGGGTAAATTTCATTTATGGTCCCTAACCTTTTGGAAATGTCCTAAACGGGTCCCTATCATTCATTTTATCCTATTAGAGTCCTTAACTATCCTATTTTGTCCTAATCGTGGTCCTTCCATTAATTTCACAGTTAAATGTGACGGAATTACGGGGGAAAATGACAACATTCATTATACATTTTCGTATTCTTATTATCTTCTTCTCTCTTCCTCCCTCACCAATCACCAAGCCTAGCAACCACCATCTACCTCCATTGTTGCATGTTGTTTGCTGTTGGCCACCATTTTCCTCCACCATCATGCATCACCCTTCCACGAATCATCCTGTCACCCTTTGCATATTACCATTCGAAGCGTCTAGCCACGACTTCCATCGTCGTCTCGAGATCTATAACCAGCGGATATTTGGAACCATTGGAGCCTAAATCAAGCCCAAATTGACAATATTTGTTGTGATCATTGATCCACAATGAAGAAGGGAGATCGATTCGACGAGAGTCACTGGGGTTGTGAAAATGCGAGGTCACAGAGGTTGTGGAAATGGTGGAGTTGCGAAGGTCGTAGAGGTCACGATGTCACAGAGGTTGCGGATGGCGATGGCTAGTGGTGGGTTTAAACGGAGAAAGGGCAGAAGCTAGTCACAAAGGGCTACTCCTTCCAAATGGCATCGCCAGTGGTCGAGGTCACATGGGAATGCCAAATCGAGGCGGCATGTGACGGTGGAGGTTGAAGGCGGCGATAGAATGTCTAAATACATTCAATTCTATCCTCAATTGATACTAGTGCATAATTCTTGTAACAAATAAAACCAGAAACCATTAACCAGAAAAAGAAACAATGAAAAGAACACTACCTGAGCTGGAAACTAGCCTTGGCAGCTAGGCTGTTGGTGACATTGAAACAGATGACTCGAAATGTAGCATTTTTTGGGAGTCTAGAAACTTATCTTCAAAAGGTGAAGCTTGGGAGTTGGATGCTAGGGTTTGCAACAATGTAGAACCAATAGTGTCATTTTCTACATAAATTTCATCACATTTAACTGTGAAATTAATAGAAGGATTACATTTAACTGTGAAATTAATAGAAGGACCATGATTAAGATAAAATAGGATGGTTAGGGACTTTAATAGGACAAAATGAAAGTTAGGGACTCATTTAGGACATTTCCAAAAGGTTAAGGACCATAAATGAAATTTACCCGAAAATTTACTTTCAAATGGATTATTACATCTACATAATATTTGCTTTCAAATGAAATTGATTTCACGTAAAAAAAATGTAAAAGTAAAATAAGTTAGTTGACTTAAGTTCAAACAAATTGACTTTAACTTAAATCAATGTAATCCAAAATAACTTATTTTTATTTTTATATTTTTTTTACCTAGAATCAATTTCATTTGAAATCTAATATTATATAGGTGTAATAATCTATTTAAAATATAGTTTTTATAATCTTATTTAATTTTTATAAATTTTTCCTTTTTAATGACTAAAAAAATCATAAAAATTTAATAACATTATGAAAATTTACTTTCAAATGGATTATTATATTTACTTAATATTAGCTTTCAAATGAAATTGGTTCAAGGAAAAAAAATATAAAATGACCCATTAATTGTAAAATTTTTATGGTACTATTAATTTTTTTATGAACTTTTCTTTTTTGGGCATTTAAAAAATGAAAATTTATAGAATTTTAATAAAATCATAAAAATTTTATTTTGAATTGATTATTACACCTACATAATATTGATTTTCAAATAAAATCAGTTCTAGGAGAAAAAAAATGTAAAAATAAAAACAAGTCATTAAAGATTAAGTTGACTTAAATTAAAACAAATTGACTCTTAAGTTGACAGATTCTCAAGACAAGATTTTGGCTACCTGCATCCGACATGACATTCATTTGTATTTGAAATTATTTTAGAACATTTTTTTTAAATTGTGTGTGAAATTATTTTTATATTGTATTGTAGAAAAAAAAACATATTGTATGAGTAGATTAAATTGCATTCTATCTACCATATGTTGCGAAATTTCTGTTAAGCGCCCAATGTAAACAATTAAAATAGCGCTTGACTCTTAAAGGAAACATAGAAAGAATAAAAATTAGATGAATATAAATTTTTTTATATAAATATTTAAGAGGCTAATAATAGGCTTGCAGTTAATTAATTGTTTAGATAATCAAACTTTCATTTATCCAAATGTGAAACTAAAGCCATATCTTTTTTCCTTTAAGTAAGTATCTCCTTTAAGTAAAAAGGTAAAATATAGGTTTTTAAAATAGAACTGGAAGGGTACAATTTTATATAAATCTTGGAGGAAAAGCAATAATCAGCCTTATTTTGTAGCAGAAACATCTTTGACTGAAAACACATACGAAATTTATTAACATTCTTCTTTAAAGAAACCAAACTTGTAGTTTTACTTCTGAAGTAGGAACATTTTATGTTACGAATTTTTTTTTTGAACGCAAAGATATATTAATAAGAGGAAAAATACAAAGAAGCTCGGGCCAAGAGCTAGAGTAAATAGAAGACCAAATTATAACAATAAACCAAAACCCCATATGCACCTCAAATGCCCTCACCTCCAAACCCTAAGATAACCCCATTTCAAAAACCTTCAAAAACCTCAAGCCTACAATTTAATAACCTCTGTCAAATCCCACAAATCCCCAGTTAAACAACATTAATCCTTGAAACATTAGCCGATGTTTTTAATGAGTGTTGCTAGGTATACTATATTATTTAAATTATACATATATTGTATGATACACTTTGCCGAAATTACTGATTTTGCTTCATTATGCCTTTTTCATATAATGTAAATAAAAATATATATGCAATACAATAATATATTATAGGAAAACATATCAAAAAATGGAATATGCATGTAAGAAAAAAAGATAATATTCAGGAAAAAACTAATTTATTGATATATACTGCAAAAGAAAATAATACTCCAACAGTAATAATAATATATTTTCTTAATATCACATTAAGTTTGCAAATAACCTAAAGTTTGATGCTCCTTTTATAGCTTGTTCAGAGAAAATTACATATCTATTCCATGTCATGAAAATTTGATTTTTAACTAAGAACTTTTGCAAGTGTGAGTAATATTTAGTTGGGTAGCCTGTACCAAAAATCCAACATTGAGATACTAATAAACACCATATTGTAGTTGAACAAAATGGCAAATGTCATCAAGAGTATGATTAAAAAAAACACATGTTCCTTTATAAATGAACTGTGTACTTGTATTTATTGAAAATTATTAATCCATTTAAACAACGTGGTAGCAAAAACTATGAAAATAGGAAAAGAGAAAGAGAGAGAGAGAGAGAGAGAGAGAGAGAGAGAGAGAGAGAGAGAATGCTAGTGGGCTGGAAAGAACCAAAAAAATGTTGGGCTGGGGTGGGAAACAATAATGAAATAGAAAATAGTGGGCTTGGCTGTTCGATGAAATAGTGCTGGGCCCTCTCAAGGATAAAAAAAACCATTGGATCGTCCTAAAATCCCATTGAGATTAAGCAGGAGAAGAGTGGGGAGAGTATCCATATATATGGTGAATTTTTCACCCATTGCACTTTAAAAGTAATTTTGAGACATTTTCATAAAAGTAATTATTTTTTTATTAATTTTTTTTAACTTTACCAATTTGAAAAAAAGTTAATAAAAATAATTTCTTTTAACAAAAGTATTATTCCCCCATCCTAAAAAGAATGAAGCATTTCCTTATTTAGTAACCTCTTTATACTTAATTTCCTATTTCACCTCTATAATCTCTTACACACGTCTTTGCTCTCCCTCATCTCCTCAATCGGCTCCCTTATCTCTCCCATGCAATATCTTGTTTTGTGATCCCTTACCTTTGCCCCCTCCCTTGTACAATCCCCATTGTTATTGCCCATAAAATCACCACCACCTTCGCCACCAAAGGCTTCCACCATCACCTCCACAACTATCATCCTCTACGCCTATACAATCACTTCCACCACTGGCACAACGTGTTTTCTCTCCACTGCCTCCATGTTTGTTGTCTTTGCTGTGCGATGGGTAATCTACACATTTGCCAAAGGCTCTATCTTGGAACAAGGTCTCAGTGCCTTGAATTAATTAACTTGTAGCCTCTTAAGGTCTGTGATTCCACTAAGTTATAATTGGCTAGCTATTACTCATAGGTAACTTAAAATAATTTATGTACAACTAGTTACTTAACTTACCTTGCAAGAAGATTAGCATGTATTTATCTTGATAATTCAAATCAAATAAGTAAACCAATTTGAGAAAATATCACTCGAGCATTTCATTTAAAACATAGTTAAAATGTGTGAAGATAACAAAGTACTAGTTACTTAAACTTCAAGTAATAGTTTGTGCATATTTTTAACATTAGTATACACCCAAAAGTAACTTAAGGGTCTTATACCATAATGCATCTTAATAGAGGCAATGTCTTAATACAGAAAGTATCATATATAAAATAAAAAATTACAACTAAAATCCATTACTCGAGCCCCTATCTTTGGGCCAAAAGCTTTAAGTGTAAGCCCTTCACTTATCCTCATGCACCACTTAGCCTTTAAACTACAAAGGTATAAATACTTACTTAGTACAAACGTATCACTTCAGAAACCTTAGAATATCAAAGATTCAAGTAAATAAATGCCTACAAAAGATGGAAACTTAGCCCACAACTAACCATTTAGTTGTTAGGCCCGATGTTGGAATCTACACAACAAACATAAGGGTGTGCGTACATAGTTGTACTCAGTAGGGGTCTCTTCGAGTATCTGCAAGCAAGATAGCAAGCAAGCATGCAAATATAACATACAATCAAGCAAACAACCAACCAACAATCAACACAACCAATAGACATACTAAATATACATAATATGCAACATCCATAATCCTTGAAACTTTTTACACCTGAAGTGCCTTACATTTACCGTGACCTTAAACTACGGAGGTACTTGAGCCACTAGCCCAAGTATCTTTAATCTTTTACCTTACTTAATTCCTATTTACGGGTCCTAGAGTTGGTCATCACCTCTTCTCAAAACTTACCCATCTTTCCTTTAACTTATTAAGCAAGGTAACCATTTTATGTGGTCCAACTTGTCAAGCTCTTGAAGCCTAGCTTTGGGCACCTTAGTGGCCTACTTACCAAATCACAAAGTTTGGTTGAGATTTTCTCAAGTTTCCTCTTCATTACCCGAAGGTCTAAAACCTCTCATTTGGGCCAATGAAAAATTTGAAACCCGCCTTGATCCTTTCAGTGCTCTCTTGACAACTTGAGCACTTTAACTCCCTTAACTACCCCACCTTGCCTTACCTTAATCACACTTCTTGGTTACCACTTAAATAATGCATAATTCCTAACTTAGGAATGAGTTTTAGCCTCAACCAAAGCTATGAAACATCTTAGAACAACCTTGGGATCTTTAGGATTCCTCGATCTTAAGGGGTTCAAGGCTTGGCGAAAAAGGCCATAACCCTCAGGTTGCTAGGAGCCCTTTGGTAATGCAGTGCCAACCTTGGCAATGCGGCGCTGAGGTGTACCTTGCACCTCATCCACTATTGCTATCTTGCACAAATCTTGCACAAATCTTGCTTAAACTTCCTATCCCTAAAGCAAATCTAAATCGGTCTTATTTCTACTTCATTCTCACATGCAAGGAAATTTTTTTATATGTTATTTGAGCTAAAACAACCTGAATCCTTAGCTCAAATATAGCAAAAAAGTGAGAACAAGACACAAGTACCATAAGCATACTTGAGCTCAACTTAGCTCCATTGAGTTCCAAACCTAGAGCCAATGTGACATGGTAGCAAAAACTTGAAATTGAGACCATTTCTTGCTATTTGAAAAACTTAGAACCAACTCATTCAAAACCAAGATACTTACCTTAGTGCTTATGCCCAAAACATGTAACAAATAGCTCAATTGAAGCAAATGCACTAAAAATGGGCTAGAGGCTTCTTGATTTTACTTTGGGCCTTCAAATTTGTTGGAAAATTTGTGAAATTTGAAAGGTTTATAGTAGATGAGCCATGGCAGAAAGACCCATAAAAATCACAAATGGTGGAGATGAAGAACAGTATTCATCTCTTACAAAATATCTCAACCACTTCACTAAGGCGTTTTCTTGTTTTCTTGCCTTTTGGTCCGCAAGTTCACATTTGTTTCAATTTGGCCAATAAACCCACACTAGAAACTGCCCCTACTTGGTCCTAAAGAGCATTTTATCCGTCCCAGACGTAGCTTTGTATACACTTAAGCCACTTAAAACATAAATGGCTCATTTGAACACTTAGCACAATTTTTTTACTTTTTCTTTAAATGTTGGTTCTATTAGAAAAACTAATTTATGGTCTTAACTTATTTAGAAAAAAATTCTTACATGTCCATAATTCCATCAAAATTACATTCATGTCACTTGCTTGATTCAAAATTACCATTTTGTCCTTATGACCAGTTAGATGCCAAATCACATTTAGGAACCCACCTTTACTTTACTTAGCTTGTCTTGCTTGGTTAATAAAAAACTAATTTAAGGCATTTAAGTAAAAAAACTTTAATAAAACATACTTATTAAGTCAACACAAGTTGTTGACTAGGAGATTTCTCACATCCTCCCATCCTTTAAAAATTTGGTCCCCTAAATTCTAACTCAACTGAGAAAATTTACTTGGATACTGCTTTTGCATATCCTGCTTCGTCTCCCAAGTGGCCTATTCTTCACCATGGTTAGACCATAGTACCTTTACCATTGGAATCCATTTTATTCTTAATTTTTAGAATTGACGATTAAGAAACTTACCTAGGTATTCTTCATAACTTAGGTCTTTTCTAATCAGTATGACGGATAAGGTTAACACTTACGCAGAATTCACAACACATTTCCTCAAAGAAATTACTTGGAAGACATTGTGAACATGGCTAAACTTAGTGGCAAAGCCAACTGATAAGCTACTTTCCCTACTTTTTCAAGAATTTTGAAAGGACAAATGTACCTTTGAGCTAACTTACCCCTTTGGCTAAACCTAGCCACTCCATTCATTGAGGAAATATTAAGGAGTACTTTGTCTTCTACATAAAACTCCAAGTCCTTCCTCCGTACATTGGCATGATTGGCTTGCCGGTCTGAGGTAGCCTTGAGCTTAACTTGGATCAACTTAATCTTTGTCGTGGTCACGGCAATTATTTTTTAGCCAACAATAACTTTATCTAACTTATCTACCCAACAATTAGGCATTACACACTCATGCCTATACAAAGCTTCGTAAGGCATTATATTGATGGCTTCTTGAGAAGTATTATTATAAGCAAACTCAATCAAAGGTAGGTGTTGGTCCCAATCCCTTCTAAAATCTACTACACAACTTTGTAACATGTCATCCAAGGTCTGGATCACCCATTTAATTTGCCTAACGGTCTGAGGGTGATAAACAGTACTTAGGCTCATAGTGGAACCTATAGCCTTTTGAAATACATTCCAACACAGTGAGACAAAACAAGAATTTCTATCAAACATAATTTGATCAGGAATTCCATGGAGTCTCACTATTTCCTAGATATACAATTGGGCCAATTTCTCCATGGTGTCAGTAATCTTAATGAGGATAAAGTGTGTTGACTTTGTTAATCTATACACAATGATCCAAATCGAGTCATGTTGACTTTTTGTGTTTGCTAACCCCACACAAAAGTCCATGATGATGGATTCCTACTTTCTTTCTGGGATGGGTAAACTTTACAGCATTTCTGATGAATTTTAGTGCTTTGCCTTTACGATTTGGTAAGTGAGGCACTTAGATGCATATTTATATATGTCCTTCTTAAACTTTGGCCACAAAAAAATGAGTCCTAAGGTCATGGTACATCTTATTCACACTAGGGAGAATGTTAAGCTTACTTGGGCCTCATCTGTGCCTCCTTAGCTCAGGCTTCCTAGCACCCAATAATTGGATACCAATATGCTACCTAAACCAAGGTCTTGATGCCTCAGTCACTTTACTCAGAGTATCCTTGGTGCACGAAGTTGACACATTAAGTCATCACTTTTTTGGCAATTCAGCCCTTTATTGTTACCAATTACCTCGATACCTTCTAGTGATCATTAACTAATTGGTCAACTATGATCACAAAGGGACCGCCTTTACATCCATGCACAACTACCATACCATACCATGAACTACACCATGCAAAACTTTTGCTAGGATGCTGTGTGGATGCGATCTAGCACCACTACATAATTTTTCTAGGTGGGAAAGTTGACTTTATTACTTTACTTGGTTCACTATCGAGAGGTGACTAGCCACAAGAAACTCTTTGGGTGGCTCATCTGCTACAACTCCACCTAGTGCATTAAAGTGTTTCCTATGCACCTTAGGATCGATACTATCCTTTGGAGTTGTGAGCTTTACTCGCTAGCCCATTATCCAGTATCGTAAGTCATTGGCCCTTCCCTTATGAGGCATTAGGGTCTAGCGAAACTCACACTCACTTTGGGCTCTTAACCAGCTTAACCCAACCAACTCTGATTATTGTTTCAACCCTTGGCTTTCTTGTACTTTGATGAATGCCAACAACTACCGAAGTCACAAACACTACCACTTGAGCACAACTATACTTATACTCACTTGGCACTTTCAAACTACTAAGTGAATCATTTAGCTAGGTGGGAGATTCCACTACGCCCATCCTAAGCCATCTCTTGACTGGTTATAGTAAACTATTCCACATGGGCCTACATAACTCTACCTCGAAGGGTCTAGGAAAAACTTATTTATCTTGGCATCACTTGGTCATTCTTAACCTATTTTTCAAATTTCCACTAACTTACTGGCACAAAAAGTGACCAATAGCTACTACAAGTTCCTTGGTCCCATCTAGGACTTAGTCCTTCACTTACTCGGCTAGCCTCACTAGTTGAGCACCTTTATCCCATAAGTCATCTTGGTAGCCCTTGACTCCATTTAACCTTGGGATGATGGCCACAAATCAAATACTATCCCTTGATCAATGGTAGACATTCCTATTGCTTAGGTTCTCTTACTACCACTTGGTACCTAAGACCAACCCTTAACAGCTATTTTCTTCCTGTTGGCTATAGACTAAGGCATACAACTAATGAACAAATAAAACTATCCTTCCGTTTACCCTATGGATGACTTCCTTGCTCCTTGCTACCTCTCATGGCTTCCATCTGCATAATATAGTTAGAAATAAAAATTTAAATCTTACCTACTTACCTTCTTAGTACCTTGCTGAACTGTGCTACTGCTCACATACTCTAAGGAACTTATCCAATTACTTAGCCAGCTATTGATGTTGACTAGGCCAACCAAGCTAACTTACAAAGGAATGTAGCCTATGGAACCTTAGAACACTTCTAATATAAGGCATTCAAGCCTCTACTGTTAGTGTTGTGCCCAAAAGCCAATCATGAGATGATTGTATTTTTGCATATTGAGTTATGATATTTTATTAAGGTATTAATCTAGCAATTATGTTTGTTGTTTTGTTTATGTGTAACATAATAAACGTAATTATAACCCTAGAATAATGATATTCTCAAATGTCCCTGGTCTAGTATTATTGTGGAGCGGGTTGCAATAGTACATAACGACTAGCATATGTGGAGACTAATATGAGACATGTAGTCTATATATGGGTACAAGTTGGAGAACTTGCATACTGGACCGACCCACCATGAGAACACTACATGGATCGTTATATGAGTGTCATAACTAATTCTCATAATGATCATGGTATATGTAGTCCTTCGACCTAAGATCATCAAAGTTCCCTACATGTGAGTCACATACTTTGATACTTTCCTTTGTTGCTCGTAATTGAGTGAACTTGAAGGAGGTCAATGAGTATGCCACATATCATGCGGAGGGATTTGTATGATCAAGATGGGATTTGTCCCTCCTATGTAACAAGAGTGATATCTTCGGGCCCCTTGATAGAGTGAGACTTAGAAAATGCATGGCCATGCTCGGATGAGTTAATATACGATATCAATGTCATCAGTTTAAGTTGGTCTACTCGGTAATCAAGAAACCAAAGATTGGGCTATACGAGAGTGACACATTCCTTGTCTCGTGTTTAGTCTTGATATCTTGGACAAAGGGACAATGACATATATCGATGATGATCATAAAGGTTTAGTCGAATTACCAACAATCTTGTCACTTGGGTAGCAATGATGTGTTGCTAGACACCGCTCATTGCTGATGATCATAAATATGATTTATGATTATTGCCAATATGGTAAGAGCCTATTGGGTCGCACATATAGAGCTATTTGGATCATTAGAGTGCATGGGCTAATTATTTGGGCTATGGTTTCACAATAATTTTAAAAGTTAAGCCATTATTAAGCTCAAAATTGAAGCCTAATTAGATTAGGGCTTTGAAACCCATTAGGCCTAGAAGTTGAGTCTCACTATAAATACAACTTTTAGTGAGAAATTCGTAGCTTCTTGCCCTAGCCTCCCAAAAGGATAGCCGCACTCTTCTCTTGCAATTCCTTGGAGGACGCAAGCTAGCACTGTGAGCGCAAGAAAAATGCATTTGCCGAGATGTGGTGGAAGCGTGGTGATCCCGAGAAGCTTGTCTGGATACTATAGAGAGCTTAAACATGTCAATTGTTCAGGTTTTGTGATTCAACTCTACAGTTGAGTGAGAGATCTCAACCGAAAATTAGGTATGAAAATTTTTGAACACCCGGTTTACCTCGTTTCACTTGGATCCTAGAGGGTTTCGGTTAAATTCCGCTGTGCTGTTTGGCTCCCGAAACCCAACATCTACATATGTGGTTTTGTGCACTAGTAAGTGGGTCCTGGGCTCTGGTTATCACCCCAACACTTTGTGCTTTTTTGTGTTCTAATGCACTAGGGTTCACCCTTAGCCCCATTCAAGAAAACTGCCCAACATGCCAAGCAAGACTATGCCAGTAAACTAAAGCCAGAACAACCAATAGGAAATTAAACTATTAGTGGAAGCTTAGGAGCTTACCTCACACTAGCCTCGACCTGCCCGTTAGTTCACTATGATTGCCAGTCAAGCGTGGCACCTGTATGGTGGTTGCCTACCTCAACCACTTAACTGGCTGAGGTGAAACTTGAATTACGGCTTTGGTGCACTAGGTCGATTCCTTATGGCAACAACTATTGGGGACTTATTCCTAGGCTAGCTTTATCATAACCAAGCCCATAGCCACTAAGACCACAAAAAATTAGATTCCTAGGTGCATGGCTTAGAGCAATATTCTTTTTGCACCAAGGGCATAAGCCCTGTTGTCCTTATGATCCATTCTCGATCATCAGCCAACTTCAGGACTATGGCATGTCGCCCATGCTCCAACTAGGTTGGGTGAGCCAACCTCCACCTTGCCTATCATGTGTCTAACTCCATTAACCCTCTTACGAAGGCCGGTGCCTTACCGAACAACTTGCTTGTAACTCCACGTCCATACTTATAGAGAACCTCCATAGTGATAGCTTAAGGCCTTGTTGGTTTTAGCTTTAAGCTCTACTCATGACGAAAAAGGGTACAAGAGTGCTCATTTACTCTGCTACATAGCCCACATGACCAAGTGTTGTTTTATCTCGGTCAGCACATCCTCGTCTTCTTTTTGTGTTGCCTAACCCATCCAATGAACCCTAACACTTTGGGGAACTCCCCACCTTGGAGGTCCACACCTCATACTTCAAAGATCATGTTGCCTACCTCATTTTCAGTTTTTTAAAAATTTCCCCTAGGATGGTGGTCACATCCCACTACCTGCACCAAGGCGTTGCCACTACCTTGGAGCAAGTCAAACTACTTACCCCAATGTTGCCACACAACTAGACTGCTAGGATTCACGCTGGAACCCCTAGCGTTTGAAACTATACTTGACTTAGTTCCAACATTGCAACCTGCAACCAAAGTCAGACAGTGCACGCCGAAGAAAGAAACTACTAGTTAGTGCTAACTATCCTAGCACGAGGACAACATCTTGATCTTAGCCACCTAGCCTCCAATGATTCTTAATCGAGTCTAGAGCCTTGCTCTGATACCACCTATAGTGTCCCCTACCCCGAATGTGGTCCTCCCAGGAAGACTATGGAAAAAAGTTTCATACTAGTTACAGTTGGCCATTTAATTACTTGTCCCATTTTAAAACCTTTCGTGCATTTAGTTATTAACCTACAATGCCCTATGCATGCACTTGCTTTGACTTGAATTTTATTTTAAGAAAATGAATCAAAAACATTGCCGTGGCTTTTATAAAACATAAACAAACCACAAGTCAAAGCATAAAACATAAGTGTCTTTACTACAAGTAATAACCATGAACATGCATCATTACATAAGTAAAGACTATGCACATGCCCAAAAGCAACTAAAATACTACTTGACCGAGAGACATTGGAGGCTAAATTGGCATACATACGTATACTGAAAGACGACTACTGAGATCCATGGTCCACTATGCCTGTCCTTGAGCCACTAGCCTCTACAAGGCTGCAGGACAACTATAGTTAGCACAACACATAACCAGCAATAAACTAGAATCAATGAATGGTTTACTAGGTGGTTACCTAAAATATAAATGCTAGCTCGACAACCTTCCAAGGTCACCGGTTACTTACAAATTCAATCTACACAACAATACTAAAGAGAGTGAGAATCCGAAGATTCCCAGTAAGGGATTTGGTTACCTATAAAGAAACATTAAAACCTACAAACAAAAACCTGATGACACTCATATAAATAATATATGAAATCTAATACGGGCCCTGTGCAGTTTAAGCCTTAACATACGCGCATATATTGGAGTCCTTTGGGACCCTACCTTAGTCCTCGCACGGATGTCACCCCGTGCCTAGCCAGTTCTTGGCCCCTAACTCGCTCCTAGCAAGCTCAGCTTGCTGACGTTCTAGTGAGCTTAGCTCATTGGTTAACCTTCCCTTTGTTGTTATACAAGTGAACATGGTGGATGCTCCTTGCTTGAGTTCTAAGGAACTTACTAGGTGTACTAGACTCCCGCATAGTGCCTCAAGCCGTTGGCTTGTTTAGGCCACTATGGTATGAAGCCTTCACCCAACTAGGTGCATTAGGCTCCCACTTGGTGTCACAAGCTAATAAGCTCGCCTAAATTACCAAGGTACTAAGCCTTGCCCATTTAACCCACCAAGGATGCATTAAGCTTTCACTTATGCCTCAAGTGACAACTTAGCTAGGCCATAAGTGCACTAAACGTTCATCCCTGGTGCCCTACTATCCGCCATTACTTGGTTCACACTATTATGGTAAGATTTGCTATGGATGGATTTAATTTACTAGGTTCTATAGAACCCTCATGTGCACTAAGGTTTCTCATTGGTGTCTTAAGCTCAAAGCATCCAACTAGACTACCAATGGTGCTAAACCCTTTAACCTTTCCTAATGGCCTTATTGTAGTGCTCCAAGATCCTCCTAGATTACTTTCTGTCATGGTTTCTTTGTAACCAAGAAAAATTAATCCACAAACTAATGCTTTAAGCACTGGTCACCTTCCACCCTATGGCCCCTTAAGCACTCATTGACCCCTCAATTTGAAGAAAAATACAGAAAAATCTAGGCTAATTAGGCCTTGAGCGCATGAAAGTCGTAGATCTTTTTATTACCTTCGCGTGGAATGTTGAATCACCTCAATCAAACACCTGAGTGAAAAGTTATGGAAGAAATACTACAACATATCAATGCTGTTGAGTGTTGGCGCCTAAGCACGGGAAGCGGCACTAAGGCACCAAGAGCATTTTTCTCTCAGATTCCAAATGGGGTGCTGGGCACTACAGCCCCACCTGGCGCCTAGGCACCAGGCCCCTGAGCCCTGCACTTCCAAACTTTGTCCATAGCATGTTTGGAGGCCTCCCAAGCCACCCAAACCTTCATACCAAGCCTTGCCAAGCTCTAGTTCGTCTTAGTTACTACAATAGGCCATAAACATGCTATCCTAACCAAGCATCAAGTGTCCAAATCATCTACACAAGTGCTTGATCCATACTAGTCCATCACAAGCCATATCTCACCATAACAATGCACATCCCACAAAACCACTTGAAACCAATATTCAAGCAACTAAGACATGCATCATAGGAGTATGTAAACTAAATCCCTTACCTCAATTAAGAAGAACAAGCACCCAATCAAGCACCACATCCAACAAAGGCTCCACTAGGGTGTTCCTATGGTTCCCAGAAAAAATTCATTCAAGTTCATTCTCACTAGACCCAAGCTCATAGAAGCTCAAGAAACCAAGAAAAACAAGAAAACAAGAGGATAAAAACCTAGAGGTCACAAGCTCAAAAACATGATCCAAGGCCTTCCACACCAAAACTATACAAGATTAAGCCCTTTCTTCCATGGGTACCTCATCAGACTTCGATTTCCACACAAAATTTATGTGTATATAAAGATTTAGGCATGGATTTTGAGAAGAGAAAGAGAGCTACGGGTTTGAGGTTGAAGATGATGAATAGTGAAGCCCTACATCCTTGAAAATGGTTTAAATGCCCAACTTCTCACTTTACTCCTTCAACTTCTTTAGTTTTGCCAAAAAGACCCCATGCTTAAATAATGCCATAAGACTTGGAAATCTAGTCCAATTCTTTGGTTTCTTGTCACTTGGGTCCAAAAGAACAATTCACGAGCTCAAATACCAAACCTATCACCTTGGGGTACAAAATGACCATTTTGCCCCTGGTGACACTTAGGTGCCAAAATGACCTAGGAACCATCTAACCCTTAATAGACTTGCTCTACTTGCTAATTCCAACTAATTGAGGCATTGAACGAAGGATTTTGGCTTGTTTAATAAGTCTTACCTGATCGTTAAAGGTCCACTGCCTAGAGGGCCGTTACACAATCACTTGCTTATCTTGCATCAAAATACATACTAATCTTGACTAGATGCACCAGTATAAACGACAAAAGTTTTATATGGATCTAGTTGGATCAAAATGAGAGCAAAAGTTAATATTCTTTTAAGCTCTTGGAAACTTTCCTCACACTTAGAAGTCCAAATGAACTTTTGCACTTATTTTGTTAAGGCTGTCAATGGTGGAGCTAAAACAGAGAATTTTTCAATGAACCTCCTATACTAACCTGCCAACAGCAAGAAACTTTGAACTTTACTTATAGTGGTTGGTAATTTCCACTCCACCAATGCCTTTACCTTTTCTGGGTCAACACTTTATCCTTGAGCATTTATGTTGTTCTCAAGGAATGGAATTTTACTTGCCCAAAATTAACACTTAGATAGTTTTGCATAATATTGCTTATCATTAAGCACATGCAAAACTACCTTTAAATGTTCTTCATGCTCGTCAGAAGTTTTAGAGTACACTAAAATATCATTAATAAAAACCTCAATAAATTGATCTAGGTATGGTCTAAAACTTTGATGCATGACATCCATAAAAAATGTTGGAGCATTTGTTACTCCAAAAGATATAATCATGTACTAATAATGCCCATACTTAGCCCTGAATGCAGTTTTTGAGATATCTTCTTCCTTTACCTTTATCTAGAAGTATTTAGACCTTAGGTCTGTTTTGGAAAAGACTTTTGCCTCTTAGCCTATCAAATAAGTTATCAATCTTAGGCAGTATTTATTTGTTCTTGATGGCTACTATATTTGATTTCCAGTAGTCGACACATAAATGTAGGGTTCCTTCTTTATTCTTTACTAACAACACCATGGCGCACCATGGGAAGACACTTGGCCTTATAAAGCCTCTTTCAAGTAATTGTTCTAACTATTTTTTTAACTCATCCATCTCAGGTGCTGACATTCAATACAGTGGTATGCAAATTGAATCTACCCCAGGCTATAAGAGTATATAGAGAATTCAATTTCCCTTTGTGGAGGTAAACCCGGAAGATTCATAAGGAATATTTTCAAAAATATATTGGCTATTGGGATTTCCTTAAATTGCTCCTCAATTGCCACTCCATTTAGTGAGTAGCATTCTTTTTCACTCACAATGGGTATGGACTCCATCAGCTTAAAGTGCAAGCTTTTGGTGTTACTTTCCAAACTGCCATGTAAGTTACTCTTACCCTTAAGGCATCTTGAATGGTGACCTTATGACTAGCACAGTCAATCTGGGTGTATGCTTACTTAACCAATCCATCCTGAGGACAACATTATAAAGGATTAATGTAATAATCTAAATGCTATACAAAAACATATGACATTCAAACTCCACAAGATGCTCTTTAACCATTTTATTGATAAAAAATAATGTTTTTCCTCAGAGTTCTAATGAACCTTACCTCATCTATCAAAGTTCACTACGAACCTAGCCTAACAACCATGCACAAAGAAATGATAAAAATAGTATCACCAGTATAAAATAAAATCTCAAAATTACTATTCGGAACATTAAAGTTACTTTGTATAGTTGTCGGATTTCTAGGTGCCTGACTCATCAAAGTGAAGATAAGTGGTGGCACAGGGGCTCTGATAGGTACATTTCTGGCTTTTAAGGCTCCAACCCTTCATTGACCTAGCTCTAGCCTAATCTTTGGGCACTTTTTAGCCCAACGCCCAGGCTGGCAACATAGGTCAGTCTCGAGGATGCAAGGTTTGTTACCATGATATTTCTGACACTTTGGGCAATGACCTTTCCCATTCTTCTTGCCATTCTTAAAGGGACCTTGGTCTCTTCCCATGTTTGGCTTCTTGCCCGATAACCTTCAGTGCACTGGGACCCTTGGTTCATAGGCTTTATCCTTGGATCTTGCTTCTATAAACTCTTTTTCCAAATCAAAGACCTTTTGAATGGCCTTATAATAGGTTCAAACCCCAACAGCCACCAACAAACTTCTTAACTCTGCCTTAAGTCCACGAACAAACTTCTTTACCTTAAGTTCATCCTTCTTGGCCATATGAGAAACATATAGAAAAATAAAGCTAAATTTCTCTCATACTGATGGACTGTCATACTCGTTTGGACCAACTTTTCAAACTCTATCCTATTTTGATCTCGAGTTGCCTCATTATTAAACTCATCATTAAACTTCTTCTCAAATTCGGCTAATCAAGCCATTTAGGCCTATGCCCGGGTTGGCCCTTATTATATGACTTAAGCCTTTCCATGACATTCTTCCACCATAAAGATGTCTTGACTATGAAGTAGAATGGCATTAAATCTACCTTATCTTTGTCATCCATTTTCAACCTCTTGAAAATTTTATTTATTAGATACAATCAACTTTCAGCTATATCGAAATCACCAATTTCATTAAACCTAGGAGTATTAAGGTCTTGATATACTATAAAAAGCCCCATGTGATTCAAAATAATGGGTCCCTTCCTTCTTCTGTGGGGGTGGATATCCTCTTCATCTTCCTCTTCTTTATCCTCCTAAAAAACTTCTTGAACATGCTTATGCACTTGCTCTTAACCTTGCACTTGCCTTTGAGGTAGGGGATTTCTCCCTTGACTTTGGTGTACTGATAGGCCTTAGTGCACTTCATCCCTTACCCATTAGGGTCATTTAAGGTCTTCCCTCCATTTGAAGGTTAAGCTTGTTCCTAGAGTAGGATAGCCATGCCATGTAGCATTTAGTCCATGAAGTCATTGAACCTACACAAAAAACCACTACCTATCTCATATTTGCCCCATTGGGGTCATTAGTTTCCTCTATGAGAATCCAAGCCTTAACATTAGCAACTGGCTGAGTGTTCACCATAGTACCTACAACCAAAGCCAGAAGACAACACCTAAAGCAATGTTAGTGTTCTACCTAAAGCCAATCATGAGATGATTGTGTTTTGCACATTAAATTGTGATTTTTATTGAGACATCGTTTCAATAATTGTGTTTGTTGTTTGTTTCTATGCAATATAATCAAACATAGTTATAACCATAGAATAATGATATTCTTAAATGTCCCTAGTTTAGTATTATTGTGGAGTGGGTTATAACAATACATAAAGACTAGCATATGTAAAGACTAATATGAGATATATAGTCTACATATAGATACAAGTTGAATAACTTGTGTATTGGACCGACCTATCAAGAGAACATGGATCATTTTATGAGTGTCATAAGTGTTTCTTATAGTAATCATGGTGTATGTAGTCCTTTGGCATGAGATCATCAAGGTTCCCTATATGTGAGTCACATATTTTGATACTACTATATGTTGCTCGTAACTGAGTGAACATAAAAGTGGTAATTAGGTAAGTTACATATTCTGTAGAAGGATTTGTATGGTCAAGATGGAAATTGTCCGTCCTATATATTATAGTGATATCTTTGGGCCCTTTAATAGAGTGAGACTAAGAAAATGCACGACCATGCTTGGATGAGTTGATTTACGATATCAATGTCTTCAGTTTAAATTAGTCTACTCGGAAATCAAGAAACCATAGATTGGGCTATACGAAAATGACAAATTCCATGTTTCATGCTTAGTCTTGATATTTTGGACAAAGGGACAATAACATATATGAATAATTATCATAGAGGTTCAGTCGAATTACCGATTATTTTGTCACTTGGGTAGCAATGATGTGTTGTTTGACACTGCTCATTGTTTATGATCATAAATGTGATTTATGATTATTGCCAACATGGTAGAAGCTTATAGGGTCTCACACTTAGAGCCAATTGGATTATTTGAGTGCATGGGTCTAATCGTTTGATTTTGATTTTGATTTTATGATAATTTTGGATTAATAATTGGCCCAAAGGTTGAACCATTATTAAGTCCGAAATTAAGCCTAATTGGATTAGGGTTTGAAACCTATTAGGCTTGGGAGTTAAGCCTTATTATATACACAAATACATACACACACACACACACACACACACACACACACACACACACACACACACACACACACACACACACACATATCATATAATAAGGATTTTTGAACCCTAATGCTAGCCTCACAACAAGTGATAGCCGAAGGGCTATCGCCTCTATCTGACCCGAACTCGGAGCGTCAGGAAACTCGAGGATACTATTAGCCCCCCCGAGGTACTAAACAGATCGCCTTCGGAGATAAAGAATCAGCTATCGCAAGCCGAAGAGGATCTCCCCGAAGGCGGAACCCTGAATCAGGGAACTCCCCGAGCTATGGGCATATTTCCCGAAGGGGCATCATCCGCGCCAGAGGACGACCTCGTCCAGGGACTTCGGGAGTACGGCATGAGCATTTAAGGAGCCTCTGACATGTCACCCACAGACGTTACAGGCCGCCCCAAACGGCGGTCTGACACACCGACGCCATCCAGGTCCCGTCACGACCTGTCTCGGTTCAAGGCTCAAGAAACCTGCCACCGGCTACTTGTCCCCTACGCCCAGAAATTCAGGAAAGATCTGACCGAACACGTGTCATGATCTGAACGGGCTGGATACTCCTATAAATACCAGGAAATAAACCTGGGCAAGGGATGGATCCTTGAGCAGACTCCTCTCCTTGAGAAAACACAAACGGGCAAGGCCTTTCTACTTTTCAGTGCTCCTCCCTTATTTTCTTTCAGGACACTGACTTGGGCGTCGGAGGCTCCTCCCCGGAAACACACCCCGGGGACCTTCTGACCCCCTCTTCTGAGCTTTTCAGGCACGCTCCCCTGGGCAGTTCGGGACTCCAGGCGGTCTCCCTCTCAAGAAGTCCCTCTACAAGTCTCAATGTCACTCCACGAAGATGCTGACCGGCATCATTTGGCGCCGTCTGTGGGAACCCGCTCCGAGGTCGCCGTCGTTGAAACTCGGCGTTCTAAGGACAAGGGACTCCCGAGGTCCCCGTCCGCGCCTGAGGATCAACCGGCCGCTGAGCAAACATTCCCAGGGACTTCTGCGCCCGAGGAAGACCGCCCTCTAGTCATTACTATGAGCTTTCTACGGGACTTTCAGCGTTCTGTCGTGGCTGAGATGACACAGCAGATAGACCGAAGGTGGCCACAACAAGCTCAGGCCCAAAGGCCTCCCTCACCAGGACGCCCTCGGGAGAAAAGCCCCAAATCGACCCATCATAGTTCGGGAAGCGGGGACCCACGTGAAGAGTCCTCTACGGAAAACATACCCCTCGGGAAACGGCCTGCGGGACAAACAAGGTCCAAGCGACCCAAAGTCTCACAGCGAAGGAGTTCGTCGCCTGAGGCGAGGTCCCTGTCCCCTCGACGCCGAGCTCGCTCCCCGAAGAGGCGCCGGCAATCTCCCTTCCCAGAGGAAGAGCCTAACGCCACGATCCTTATGGAGAGGATACTAGCGAGACTAGACAGGGTGGAGAAACAGGTAGCCCGCAAACCCGTCTGGGCTAGGCTGTCGGGAACCTTCTGCGAGGATGAGTCCCCGTTCACCCAAACTGTAGTTGAGGCAGCCATGCCAGGCGACTTCAGGGTACCTCGGCTGGAGATCTATGATGGCCGCACTGACCCACAGGCCCATCTGACAAAGTACAGACGCAGCATGATAATGCACGGAGCCGATGATGCTACCTTGTGCAAATGTTTTGAGGTCACCCTCACAGGACCAGCAACTGCGTGGTATAACTCATTGGCTCCAGGAACCATCACGGGGTTCCAGGAGTTATCCACGGCCTTCACACAGCAATTTATTGGAAGTCGGCCAACGGCGAAAATGCCTGTACAGATGTTCGACATAGAGCAAAGAAATGGAGAAACCATCTGTGACTATGTCGAAAGGTTTAACAGGGAAGCTTTGAGCGTCCCGGATTTTCGGCCCGAAATACGCATTCTCGCCATGACACGGGGCCTTCGGAGGGACTCGCAGTTGTTTTATGAGTTCTCTAAGGACCCCCCGGACACCCTCGGTGAATTTTACCGAAGGGCCAAACAGCACATGACCGCCGAGGAGCTGAGAATGGGTGGGCCGAAGTCCGATCACGGCCGCGCCGAAAGGTCCAACCAGCAAACTCGGCATCCAACCGAACAGGCGGGCCAACCTTGGAGATTGTGGGGAAGGAAACTCCTAGCTTTCACACCCCTGAACACTACACGGACAAACATCCTCATGACGATGGAAAAGCAGGGGACCCAGATTCGACGGCCAAGGGCCATGACCGCTGATAACAAGAAAAACATAAAGAAGTTCTGCCAGTTTCACCGCGACCACGGCCATGACACCGAAGATTGCTTCCAATTGAAAAAGTACATAGAGTCGCTAATAAAACTGGGCCAACTTCGACGATATCTGCGGATACCTTCCCCGAAGGGAAGAAAAGATGAGGAAGAAAAGGCCGAAGATGAGGACTATGACTCTGACAGGCGAAGAAACCGAAGTCCGAAGAGGCGCCCTCCACCTCCGGCAGGAGTAATACAAACAATCACGACGGGGCTCCCATCCTCGGAAAGAAAGAGGAAGGCCAGAGAAATAGCAGTCATGGAATATCAGAATTCGACAAAGAAACTGGCCCGCAGGGATGGATCCACCATCATCTTTCCCCATGACGATCCGCTGCTGATCATGGCGAGGATAGGGAACTAGGATGTCAAAAGAGTGCTGCTCGACGACGGGTCGAACGCTGACGTCCTGTTCTTGCAGTTACTGCTGAACTTGAGCATATCTAGCAGCGACCTCAAACCCGTCACTTCGCCTACTTTCGAGGTAGGACCGTCCGAACTGCCTGTCCTCGGATGGATCGATCTCCCCTTGATGATGAAAGGAACTTCGGTATAAGGGACCGCTGAACTTTACACCTCCACAATGGCGAAGTTTATTGTCATGGATGTCCCTTCATCGTACAACGCCATCCTTGGGAGACAGACACAGGGAAATCTACACATTCGCCCTGATGTGAAGTACTTGACTGTCACTTTCGCCACCAAGGATGGAGATGCAGAGATCTTCATAGATCAAGGCGAAGTAAGAAAGGTGTTCGTAAAGGCACGAAAAGCTCCGGCAAACAACTCCGCACAAACGATGGAGGCAAAGGCACCAGAGAAGGGCAAGGAAGGAGATCCCGTGAAAGCGGAAATGGAAACAGTAGAACTTGTCCCAGGTCAATCTACCCGAATAGGGAAGAGCTTGGCCGAAGGTGACAAGAAAAAACTTGTATCTTTTCTACTGGAAAATAAAGATCTATTTGCCTACTCGCCGAAAGACATGCCAGGGATAAACCCTAGCGTAATACAGCATAGCCTTAAAGTTAATCCCGAGGCAAAACCTGTCCGGCAAAAGAAACGGAGCATCTCGGTCCATAAAAGTAACTTTGTCAAAACCGAAGTGCAGCGCTTGTTAGACGCTGGTATCGTCAGGGAGGTCAAATACCCCGAATGGTTGAGCAACGTGGTTATTGCCACGAAAGAAGGAAGCAGTAAGCTCCGGATGTGCATCGACTTCAGAAACTTGAACGATGCTTGCCCAAAAGACTCATACCCCCTCCCACCGATAGACCAATTGGTAGACTCAACTGCCGAATACGGGCTCCTAAGTTTCTTAGACGCCTTCAGTGGGTATCATCAAATAAGGATGGACCCCGAAGATGAGGAAAAAACCGCCTTCATCACCGAGGGAGGAACATACTGCTACGTCAGAATGCCCTTCGGGCTTAAAAACGCAGGAGCCACCTACCAGAGGTTGATGAGCAAGGTCTTTAACGACCAAATAGGGAGAAACATGGAAGTGTATGTCGACGATATGATAGTCAAAAGCAAGCTGCCTGACGACCACGTCGCAGATCTAAAGGAAACTTTCCACCAGCTCAGAGCCTTCGGGATCCGTCTCAATCCCGAAAAGTGCATCTTCGGAGTGACCTCGGGAAAATTCCTTGGGTACATGGTATCAGAAAGAGGCATTGATGCTAACCCAGAAAAAATCAAGGCTCTGCTCGAGTTCCGAACTCCTACCACAATAAAGGATGTGCAGAGACTCACCGGAAGGATAACCTCTCTTAGCAGGTTTATTTCCAGGTATGGAGACAGGTGTCGACCATTCTTCAAGGTCCTCACTAAGGCAACAAAAGAGGAAAACAACCTCGGAAATAATGATCATCCTTGGAATGAAGACTGCCAAAAGGCCTGGGAAGAACTCAAAATCTACTTAGCCAGCCTGCCCACTCTGCGACAACCTCGCGTGGGAGAGCCCCTTGTGCTATACCTCGCCGTCACAGAAAAGGCTGTGAGCTCGGTCCTTGTGAAAGAAGAGGGGCCGAAGCAATGGCCGGTCTATTATGTAAGCAAATCCCTGCATGGCGCCGAAGTCAGGTATCCTTTGTTGCAAAAAGCTATATATGCCTTGGTGCTGGCAGGGAGAAGGCTACGACCATACTTTCAGGCTCACCCTATCATCGTCCGAAGTAGTCTACCACTTCGGGATGTCATGAGGAAGGTTGATCATTCCGGAAGGCTCTCCAAGTGGTGTATAGAGCTTGGCGAACACGACATCGCTTATGAACCTCGGAAAGCCATAAAAGCTCAAGCACTGGCAGACTTCATCGCCGAAGTACCCACCACCGAAGACAGCCATCCGGATCCTGGCGAAAGTGAGGCCGAATGGACTTTGCATGTCGACGGAGCCTCGGGGTCCGAACACCAGGGAGCTGGCGTGATCATTAGGGGTCCTGAAGGCCTAGAAGTGATGAAGGCTATCAAGTTCGGCTTTGATGTCACCAACAATATGGCGGAGTATGAAGCCCTCATAGCAGGATTGCGCCTGGCCAGAAAAATCGGCATAAGAAACCTGAAAGCCCACAGCGATTCTCAGCTGGTAGTACGACAAACGGCAGGAGACTACGGGGCAAAGGACCCAACCTTGGCAAAATACCATGAATTGGTGGCAAAACTCATCCGGGAGTTCGACACCGTACGAATCGAAAACGTGCCTCGGCGAGATAATGCCGAGGCAGATTGCTTGGCAAAATCAAAAGCATGCACCGAGGTGCTAAGCCACCCGAGCATCACAGTGCTGGGCATATCAACTTCGGGAAAAGGCTGGAAAGACCCGATAAAAAGATATCTCGCCGACAATACGCTCCCCGAAGACCCCAGTGAAGCTGCCAAAATCCGAAGACGCTCCGGCCGATTCTTCCTAATTGGCGAAGAATTATATCGGCAGGGATATGCAAACCCACTGCAGAGGTGTGTTGGCGAAGAGGATACTGAAATGATCCTCGAAGAAGTACACGAAGGCGCTTGTGGTTCGCACATCGGAACCGACGCCCTTGCAGCAGTAATACTTCGCCAAGGATACTTTTGGCCTACCCTGAGAAAGGACGCTAGGCAGTTCGTCCGGAAATGCGGTAATTGCCAAAGACACGCAAATATCCAGAGGGCACCCTCGGAATTGGTGACTTCGGCTGATTATCCTTGGCCTTTCGCAGTCTGGGGCATAGACCTCATTGGGCCGCTCCCAACAGCCCCTGGAGGCGTAAAATTCTGCGTGGTAGCAGTAGACTATTTCTCCAAATGGGTCGAGGCAGAACCCCTGGCGACTATCTCGGCAAAAGAAGTGCAGAAGTTCGTATGGAAAAACATTGTATGCAGATTCGGCATACCGAGGGTACTTGTAGCTGATAATGGGTCCCAGTTCACAGATAAAGGATTCCAGGAATTCATCAGTGACCTCGGAACAAAAATGCACTTCGCCCCAGTAGCTCACCCCCAAAGCAATGGGCAGGTAGAAGTATCTAACAGGACCATAAAAGATGGTCTGAAAAAGAGACTAGGGGAAGCAAAAGGGAAATGGCCGGGAGAGCTCCAAAGCGTGTTATGGAGTTACCGAACGACACCCCGAAGAGCCACAGGGGAGACCCCCTTTTCACTCGTCTTCGGTACAGAGGCCATCATCCCAATCGAAGTCGTGCGACCGTCGGTACGGGTGCAAGTATTCGATGAAAGTGGAAATGACCTCGGCTTAAGAACCAAGCTTGACCTTGTCAGCGAACACAGAGAAATAGCTGAGCTGAGAAGAAAAGCTTTTCAGCAAAGAGTGGCCGCGGCTATAAACTTACGAGCCAGGCCAAAGGAAATCAAGAAAGGAGACCTCGTTCTCCGAAAGGCTGACTTTGCACCCCGAAGGCCCTCCCACGGAGTACTTCGCGCAAATTGGGAAGGACCTTATCTGGTTCTTGCCGAAGTACGAAAAGGCGTGTACAGACTCGGCGACGCCGAAGGCGTAGAATTAAAAAATACCTGGCATTCAGATGCCTTGAAAAAATTCTATGCTTAAGGTTTCGCGGAAGAATTGTGTTGTACAAATTTGGAAAATATGCTAAGTACAGAAGTTTCTTAGAAAAATTCTCAAGTATAAAAAGTGTACAAGCCAGAATTCCGCGAAGGCGTTCGCCGTAATAAGTGCAGATACGATTTCCCGAAGTCCCTTGAGCGATCACGTTCGGGAAAAATGGGAAACAAAAAATCTCGCGAAGGTGCTCGCCGAAATAAGCGCAGATATGATTTTCCGAAGTCCCTTGAGCGATCATGTTCGGGACAAAGGGGAAAACGAAACATCTCGCAAAAAGACTTAGCCAAAAAAATCTTCATTAAGGTGAGTCGGCTTACAGAGAAGAAGAAGTACAAAAAGAAGAAGAAAAAGGCAAGGAGTCCTAGGACAAACTAAGGAATCTCGGCGTCCCGAGAGCCACCAGCCCCTACGTCCTTGTCCACCACCTTTGGCGCCGGGATAGAAGAAGGCAAGTTCAGGTGCTCAATCTTGGACCAGGACCACCGAGGCCCCTCGGGAATGTTTAGAGCCTCCAAGAAAGAGAGGTCCAGATCTGGGAACCTCTGAAGAACTTGGTGCCGAGCAAGGCAAAACCCGTCCTGGAAAGCGACCTTGGCCATCTGGTCAGACTTGTCCTTCTCGACCTCAAGTTCCTCAAGATCGTTCTGCAGATCCGCGACCTCCTTCTTCAGTGCCTTCATCTTCTTCTTCCTCGGCTCCTTCTTCAAAGAATCGACCTCGGCTTGGAGCTCGGCCTTCTCAGCAAGCGCCTTCGCCAGGAGAGCCTCAGATTCCGACTTCTCCTTTAGATGCGCCTCGTTTGCCGAAATCAGCTCCGCCACCTGGGAGCCGAGGTCAGAAATCTTCTGGGAGGAGTCCTTCAAAAGTTCTTCTTTTTCCTTCTGGAACTCCCCCCGAAGGGCAGCAACCTCCTTCTCTGCAGCATCAGCCAGCTGCAGGTTCTTGGTGGCCAATTCCGAGCACATGGCCTTAGTTTTTTCAATAACCTCTAAGGCCGAGGCTCGGAATGCCGTCTGCCTGGCTACCCGAACTCTGAGGTAGCCGGCGTACCCCAGCAGCTGCAAAGGGATAAAGGCGAGGTCAGTAAGACAAAGAGAAAGCCAAACACTTAGAAAAAATTGAAGGGAAAAAGATAGGCGTGAAGCATACCTGGGCAGCGTGCTCGGAAACCTTCGCGGCGAGGGAGTCATCGCCCGGATGAGCTTCCGCAATGGCCCTAAAGGAGGCCTCAGTAAGCATCCCCTTCGAGATCTCTTTGGCCATTTGCTGGCAGTCTCCGGAGTACAAATTCATGTCCTCCGTAAACGACCAGAAAGGCTCCTTCGGGATCTTCCCTTGCGGGACTTTAGCATCGCGGAGCGCTCGCTTCCGGGCGTGTTCGGCCGCCCAACCCGGAGTAAGTGACTCCCCTGCACGGCAAAAACAAGAAGCTGGTCAAGACAAGTACATCCCAAAATTCAAAAAGTGAAGACATCACACTTTGCCTGAGAAAGCGAACCTGGCGGCACCTCGACGACGTCATCGCCAGAGTCCGGGGCCTCCTCGGTGGAGATCCCCTTGCCTTTGCGTTTACGCCGCTCCTCGGCAGAAGGAACCTCTACCACGGCATCCAGAAGGGCCTGCGACGAGGTAGGGCTCTGAGGAGGGACGTCGGTCGGGGGGACGTCGGCAGCGACCTCGGGCGGCGGAATGGCAGCAACCTCGGGCTCCTCGCTTGCCTCCTCAAGAATTTCCGAACGAGAAGGGGGAATAGTCTTCTTCGCCCGTTTGGCCGAAGGCCCAGCCCCAGTCGCTTTCCGCCTTCGGGAAGCAGCCTTCTTTGTCTGCTCACCCTTCTCAACTTGGCCAGTGAAAAGGGATTTGTAGAAGGCAGCAGTGCCGTCGCCCATCTCTGGAAAAGAAAGAAGATATCAGCGTGAGTCCAAGATGAAAACCATAACAAAGGGAGTCGGAGATAACTTACTCTCGAAGAAAGTTTCGTAAGTAATTTCCTCCCGAAGGAGTTGCACCAGCCAGGAATCCTTCCCAGCGATGGCAGGAGCCGGCATGTCGAGGTCCGTTTCGTGCTCCTTCACTACCCCTAACTCCCGAAGAACTTCCTCGGTCATTAGCTTCCAATTGATGGGGAAGGGGTAGAGAGAGCGCGAAGAGACCTCGGGACCCCAGTCGGAGACAGCGCGGATACGTCCGTCGAAGTCCGCGAAGATAGGAGCCAACTCCGGAGTTAGCATTATCCTCGGATCTACAACGTCCATCTCCAGCTTTCCCTGAGCCCACTTGGTCGAAACATGCGACCAGTCCTCCTCCATCTTCAGAAAGAAAAATTTTTGCTGCCACCCTCGCCAGCTGTCCTTGGTGGCAAAGGTGAACATATATTTTTTGCTCCCGGATCCCCGAGGTAGCATAAAATAAAAGCCACCCTTCGGGACCACGAAAAGCTTGTAGTACTGCATAAAAATAACAAAGTGGGGCTCTATCCCGAAGACGCCACACATGCAGATGAAGGCGTTGAAATAGTAGTACAAGTTCGGGGGAAGTTGATTTACAGCAATGCCATGGAACTGGCAGAAGTCGCAAATCATCTTCGGAGGAGGGTACCGAAGTCCGGCCTTCAGTTGGGCTCGGAAAACGGTAACCTCATTACTATGGTTTGAAAAGCAAAATTGGTCAGAACGTGGCAACCTCGTAACGGCATACGAAGGAAGAAAGAACTTCTTCTTCCATTTGTCTAGTTTTTTGGGGGTGGTGCAGCAAGGGTGAGACAAAAGGGGTTGCCAGCTCTCGGGAACAGGCATGTTGGCTGAAAAATGAGTTCGAAAAAAGGAAAGAAAGCAACTTCCGAAAAACTCTAAAAAACAGAGGATTCTAGAAATCAAAAACCCACCAAATGACTTGCCAAAATCTGGGTTTGAAGTCGCCGTCGTGAAAGATCGCCGGAAAAACCTCTGTCAGACAGCGCCGCCGCGGAAAGCAGGAAAAAAAACAGTTGCAAGCAGGGAAAAGAGCAGAAGCAAAACCAAAAAAGGAACTTATGATGGAATGGGCTATATATAGGCCAAAGGTGGGTAGACGAACTGGCGTCATAAGTACCCCTTGAAGGCGAATAGTCGCCGTAACTGTTCTCTGCGCCCGAAAAGACGCGCCCTCTGTAACCGACACGACTCTCCTCCAATGACAGTGTGC
Organism: Aquilaria sinensis; assembly: GCA_005392925.1. Taxonomy (NCBI): domain Eukaryota; kingdom Viridiplantae; phylum Streptophyta; class Magnoliopsida; order Malvales; family Thymelaeaceae; genus Aquilaria; species Aquilaria sinensis. The sequence goes on along the minus strand of SMDT01000753.1, from coordinate 440,922 downwards.
CACGTGTCAGCCGCCGCGCCTAAATAGGGGACACGTCTTCTGACACCCCTAAAAAACTGGGACGCGTCGCTCCAGACTGACACGCCTGGTCATGAGACGCAACGTCGCATAGACCTGCGAAAGGAGAAAGGAAAGAAGTAGGTTGCCTCGAAGACACCAAAAGACAGGCTATGGCCGAACAGCCCATATCTTCGGGCAAAAGGTGTATCTTCGGCACAGGTTTTACTCCCTAAAAACTCCCAAAGAGCATCCTCGGAAAGACTACAAACCGAAGTCTCCACTTCGGCTTTCCAAAGGGGGGCATGTGATAGCCGAAGGGCTATCGCCTCTATCTGACCCGAACTCGGAGCGTCAGGAAACTCGAGGATACTATTAGCCCCCCCGAGGTACTAAACAGATCACCTTCAGAGATGAAGAATCAGCTATCGCAAGCCGAAGAGGATCTCCCCGAAGGCGGAACCCTGAATCAGGGAACTCCCCGAGCTACGGGCATATTTCCCGAAGGGGCATCATCCGCGCCAGAGGACGACCTCGTCCAGGGACTTCGGGAGTACGGCATGAGCATTTAAGGAGCCTCTGACATGTCACCCACAGACGTTACAGGCTGCCCCAAACGGCGGTCTGACACACCGACGCCATCCAGGTCCCGTCACGACCTGTCTCGGTTCAAGGCTCAAGAAACCTGCCACCGGCTACTTGTCCCCTACGCCCAGAAATTCAGGAAAGATCTGACCGAACACGTGTCATGATCTGAATGGGCTGGATACTCCTATAAATACCAGGAAATAAACCTGGGCAAGGGATGGATCCTTGAGTAGACTCCTCTCCTTGAGAAAACACAAACGGGCAAGGCCTTTCTACTTTTCAGTGCTCCTCCCTTATTTTCTTTCAGGACACTGACTTGGGCGTCGGAGGCTCCTCCCCGGAAACACACCCCGGGGACCTTCTGACCCCCTCTTCTGAGCTTTTCAGGTACGCTCCCCTGGGCAGTTTGGGACTCTAGGCGGTCTCCCTCTCAAGAAGTCCCTCTACAAGCCTCAATGTCACTCCACAAAGATGCTGACCGGCATCAACAAGGACGAAATCAAAAGGGTTCTAAAAGGTTTTAGTTGCACTCTCCTTTTGCCTTTCCTTGAAGAACGCAAGCTAGCACTATGAACGCAAGAAGAATGCATCTTCTGGGATGTGGTGAAGGCGTGATAATCTGAGAGGTTCATGTGGATACCATAGAGAGCTTGAACATGTCAACTGGTCAAGTCTTTATGATTCACCTTAACGGTTGTGTGAAAGATCTTAGCTAACTAGGTAAAAATTGTCAACACCCTGATTTATTCTGTTTTACTTGGATCTTTGAGGGTTTTGGTTACTTTCTGTTGTGTTTGTTTGACTCCCAAAACCCTACAAGCAAATTATAAGTAGTGCTAACTACTTATAATTCAAGGAATACTTAGATCTTAGTTCACTCATTGCTTCTACTAGGACCATTGATTTGTTTTGATACCAAATTGTTGCAGAAAAAGGTCCCGGTGACCTAAATTAATTAACTTATAGGGTCTTAGGGTCTGTGATCCCATTTAGTTTCAATTGGTTAACTATTACTTGTAGGTAAATTAAAACAATTTATGTGCAACTAGTTACTTAGCCTACCCTCTAAAAAGATATGCATGTATTTTTCTGGTAATGCAAATTAAATAAGTAAACCAATTCGAGAAAACATCGCTTAAGCATTTCATTTAAAACATATTTAGAACATGCCAAGACAACAAAATGCTAGTTACTTAACCTTCAAGTAATAGTTTGTGCATACTCTTTAACATTATTATACAGCCAAAAGTAGCTCAAGGGTTTTACACCACAATGTATCCTAGTAAAGGAAATGTCTTAGTACACAATGTACCATATATACAAGGAAAAATCACAACTAAGATCCATTACTTGAGCCGCCACCTTTGAGCAACAAGCTCCAAGTGTAAGCCCTTCACTTATACTTTTGTACCACTTAGCCTTTAAATTGTAAAGGCATAAACACTTAGTCAGTATGAGCTTATCCCTTAAGCAATCTTAGAATCTCAAGGATTTAAGTAAATAAGTACCTACAAAAGATAGAAACTTAGCCCACAACTATACACTTTGTTGTTAGGCCCGATGTTAGGACATGCACAACAAATTTAAGGGAGTGAGTGCATGGTTGTACTTAGTAAGGGTTCTTTAAGATAGCTGCATGGAAGATAGAAAATAAGCATGCAATCAAGTAAATAACCAACCAACAATCAACCTAACTAATAGACATACTAAATATGCAATTCATGAATATATGATACGCAACATGCATAATCTTTGGGACTTCTTACCCTTGTGGTGCCTTACACTCACCGTAAGCTGAAATGGTGGAGCTACTTAAGACACTGGCTAACATATTGTGAATCCTTTAGCTCTCATATTTCCTACTTATGGGTCTTAAAGTAGGTCATCACCTCCTTTCAAAACTTTATTGTCTTTCCCTTAACTTTTTGGGCAAGGTAACTATCTTATATGGTCTAACTTGTCAAGCTTTTAGAGCCTAGCTTAGGGCGCCTTAGTAGCCTACTTACAAAACCACAAAGTTTGGTTAGGATCTTCTTAGGTCTTCTCTTCATTACCTGAAGGTCTAAGACCCACCACCATTTAGGCCAACGAAGAACCCACCTTAATCCTTTTAGTGCTCTTTTGATAACATGCGCATTTTAATCCCCTTAGCCATCCTACCTTAACCTTACCTCTTAGCTACCACTTAAATAATGCATAATTCCCATCATAGGAATGAGTTTTTGACCTAACCAAATCCAAGGAACTTTTTAGAATAACATATGAATGATAATCACGAGGTTGGAGCGTCCTTAGGATGCACCGATCTTAAGAGGTTTGGGGCTAGGCGACATGACGCCAAGGGTATCTCTAAAGGCCACAACTCTCGAGTTGCCACAAGCCCCCTGGCCACGTGATGCCGAAGTGTTCCCTACACCTCATCCACTTGTGTTATTTTGCACAAATCTTGCTCAAACTTCCTATCCCTAAAGCAAATCCAAACGGGTGTTGTTTTCACTTCATTCCCACATCTAAGGCAACATTTCTATGCATTATTTGAGTTAAAACTATTTGAATCCTTACCTAAAATCTAGTTAGAAAATAAGAACAAAACATAAGCACCACAAGCACACTTGAACTCAACTTCACTCCCTTACGGTTTAGATCTAAAGCCAGTGTGATATGGAACTAAGAACATGAAATTAAGGCAATCTCTAGCTATTTGACTAACTAGAAAAAACTTATTCCAACCCAAGAGACTTGCCTTAGGGTTTATGACCAAAGCATGCTGCAAAGAACCTAGTTGAAGCAAATGCACAAAGAATATGCTAGAGACTTCTTGATTTCACTTTGGAACCTTCAAATTTGTTAAAAAATTTGTGGAATTTGAGAGGTTTGTCGCAAATGATCTACAAGATAAATGGACCCATGAAAATCACAAATGGTGAATATGAAGAATAGTATTCATCTATTGTAAAAATATCTCAACCATTGTACTAAGAAATATTTCTTGTTTTCTTGCCTCTTGGCCCTAAAGTTCACTTTTCTTTCAATTTGGCCACTAGACCCACACTAGAAACTATCCCTCCTCGGTCCCAAAGAGCATTTTATGCCTTGCACACTTAGCTTTCTTGAAACTTAAGCCACTTAAAATATAAATGGCTCATTTGAACACTTAGTACAATTTTTGTACTTTTTCTTCAAATATTTTTTCTATTAGCTAAAATAATTTATGGTCTTAATTTATTTAGTAAAAATTTTTTGCATGACCTTAATTCCATCAAAATTACAATCATGCCACTCGCTCTGGTCAAAATTATCATTTTCCCCATACGACCACTTAGGTGCCAAATCACACTTAGGAATCTACCTTTTCTTTACTTAGCTTGTCTTTTTTTCTTAATAAGAAACTAATTTGAGGCATTTAAGTAGAAACATTTAAATAAAACATGCTTACCAAGTCAAACCAAGTTGTTGACTAGGAGAGTTGTCACAACCTCAGTCCCTGCTGTCGTTGCCCCCATCCCCTGTATAGTCACTGTTCCCAATTCTTATAGCCAAGTGAGATAGGAAGCAAGGGGAGGAAATCATGGTGTTAGATTTGTGAACTAGTAGCCACAAAGAGTGCGAAATGGACTAAATTATGGGGAAGATTCATCCAAAATAAGAAGAAACAGAGAGAAGAGGACATCAAGCCCCAAAGCTTTTCTAGTAACATGTTTGCTCAAATGGGTGCCTCATGAAAATGGTTTAAATCAATCATCAACATCAACATCAAATTAAATCAAATTGCCAAAAGCCAAGTAACTTTTAGCATACCTAGAAATGAAATTTAAATCTTCTTTCTACACTTGCCTAGTTTTTCTACTTTAATTTTTTGAACTTTAGTTGTTCTCATCATGTTTGTAGGAGAAAACAGGAGAATAAACAACAAGAAATGGACACCGATTTGGTGATTAGCACCAAAGAAAACACCGATGTTGGTATCGGTGACTGACATTGATGATTCGACTGGTGGACATCTGCTATACCTCCTGTGACCTACAGTGGCCTTCAAGAGAGAGAAGAGGATGAAAAGGCAAAATTGTTCGAGACATGAAAATTTTTGCTGGCCTAAAAAATCATGTTAGCTTAATTATTGTAGTCAAAGCCGAATAAAGGGAGCAGTATAAAATTTCTTCTTGGACTTCTTAAAATATATGGTTTCAATGAATTAAAAATTAAGAATAATGCACAATAATGCATTCAAATTAATAAAAAAATGAATTTAAACTACACAATTTGTTTCAATTCCAAGGATTGGAAGTAAGAATATAAAAATATTTCCCCTACTTCCCCCAAATTCAAGCACCTTAAACAAAACTTGACCCCGCCCATAAAGCAATGGGGAGGATAAGGGTTTAACTAGTCTTATCCAACCCTGCCCGCACCCCTCCCAACTTACTATATTTATATCTAAAATATGATTTTATTTTAAAATAAAATTATAATTTAATATAAATTACTATATATTGCTTTAGTTTATGAATTTTTTGTCATTAATTAATTGTAAATATACACATTCTTTTGAAAAAATATATAAAAGCATAAAAAATAAATTTAAAAAATTAAACATATGCATTAAACGGGTTTGCGAGTAGTACTCATCTATTCACGGGTCGGGTGCTAACCAAACCCGATTACTTATAAGAAGGGTTTAGGATTAACTAAACTCAGGCTAACTCTTTCCTGTTAACATAACTAAACTCAGCCCAACTCTCGCCCAACTCATTAAATTTAAATAGTATGAGGGGTTGAATGGTCTAAGTGAAGTTTAGGTGCTTATGTTGTCAACTCAGACAATTTTAAGGGACCTGTTCAAGAATTTTACTTAACCCAATCAAGGCCTCCGAGGCTCCCACACGGGCGGGCAATCTTTTTTCTTCTCTTTAATTTGTTTGGCCTAATTAACTCCACGGAATTGGCTCCCAATTGCATTCATTTGTAGCCAGACAAATGGGCACGAAGATGAAGGGAAAAAATTCAAAAAGGGGCGCTCATGAATTAACCCCAAAGTTTTCAACCTATGCATTATCTCTATGGGAACTGCCGTACACATTTATGAGAACAGTTCCTGAACCACTACAAATCATCAACCCCCAAATTAAATTTTGCTTTCTGCCAATGCCAACTGATCCAAATTGGTGCAAAACAAATAAAACTAATAATAACAAGGCAGTAGCAATTATTAAAGGGAGGTTCCAAATAATTATTACAAAGAAGAGAAGGAACCATTATTGTTATCATTGGGTATTTTAGAAAAGATTTAAAAGAGGGTAGCCAGAATCACCAAATTTTGGCTAATTTGCTGGCCTGGCACCTTTTGGGGAAGACCTTTCTTGTCCGCTCTCCTTATGCATCTATGGGTTCGTTGACTTCATCATGGGCTTGAACTTTAACACCCAGCTGAACGCAAAATGTCTTCTTCTTTAGAAGAAAACATACATTTGAACAATAAAATGTATCTCTATTTTATAATTAACAATTATTTGTCGTTGCCAAATATTTACTTTTAATTTATTTTTATGTAACAACATCATTTTTTTTGTTACAAAAAATGTAAATTTCATAACAGCAAGATATTTATTATTGCCAAACTATTAGTATTTTACACAATGATTTTTTTTTGTTTATTTACCAGGTACATATTTTTAATCTAATGTAAAGACATCGTTTTTCTAGTTACGACTTGCATTTGTCGTTGTTAAAGTGTAATTTTTAAAACTTTGGAAAGCATGAAATGATGAAATTAAAAAAAAAAAACTCGGAGGCAGGGTTAGGCATAAAAAGGGATCACAAGGATGTCGGATAATAGGTGAGGGTTATAATAGCCGAAAGGCTCTCGCCTCTTCCACTATATACTTCCCCGAAGGTTTGTTCGGGGAGCCTGACGTAGCTCGGAAAGAAGCATTGCCATCAACCTCGGCAGAAGCGAAGTCGAGCACGACGAAGTAAGTACTTCGGCTGAAACGCCAGGTTATCTAAATGTGTTGCTAACTCCCTCGGGGAACCGAACAATAGCCTTCGGGAGAAAAGAACCAGCTACTGAAAGCAGGAGAGATTCTCCCCGAAGGCGGAACTCCCGAACTAGAGAACTCGCCAAGCCACCGGCGTGATTGCCGAAGAAGGGCGTCCGTACCAAAGGGCGACCTCGCCCAAAGGACCTCGGGAGTACGGCATAAGCACTAATGAGCATTTAAGGAGCCTCTGACAGATCGCCCATACGCCACCTGAAACGGCGGCCTGACACGCTGACGTCATCCAAGTCCCGTCTCAGCCACAAAACCAGAAACCTACAAACGGCTACCTGTTCCCTACGCCCAAAAAGCACAGAAAGAATCCGACCGAACACGTGTCAGGATCCGAACGGGCCAAGTACTTCTATAAATACTGGGAAACAGGACTTGGCAAGGGATCAGCACTCTCGCACAGCAGAAAATATATACAGGCTAGATCCTATGCCCATTTAGGGTTCCTACTTTACTCACTATCAGGACACTAATTTGGGCGTCGGAGGCTCCTCCCCGGAAAAACACCCCGGGGACCTTCTAACGCTTTTTTCTAAGCCTTTCAGGTACTTTCCCACTTGGGGAATCTCTCCGTCAGACGTTCTCCCTCCTCGAAAGCTGCCTCGGAACTCACCATGTCATTAGACAAAGATGCTTCTGGGCATCATTTGGCGCCGTCTGTGGGAACCCACCCTCAGGTGGCTGTCGTTGAGACTATGCGTTCTAAGGACAAGGCACTCCCAAAGTCCTCGTCCGCGCCCGAAGTCCAACCAGCTGCCGAGCTACCCCTTCCAGGGACTTATCTGCTGGATGAAGAACGTCCTCTGGTCGTAACCATGAGTTTTCTGCGCGACTTACAACGGTCCGTTGTGGCCGAAGTGACACAACAAATAGACCAAAGATGGCCGCAACCGGCCCAGGCCCCGAAGGCTTCCTCGCCAGCACCTCCCCGGGGGAAAAGTCCTAGATCCCCCCACCGGAGTTCGGAAACCGGAGGTCCATGCGAGGAGTCTTCGACAGAGAACATGCCCTTCGGGGAACGGTCTGAGGGGCCAGTGGGACTTAAACGACTTAAAACCCCACGCCGAAGGAGTCTGTCCCCTGAGGCAAAATCACCGTCTCCTCGGCAGCGAAGTCCGTCCCCGAAAAGACGTCGACGATCTCCCTACCCAGAAACCTACAAGCACCAAGAAAAAGAACCTAGTGCTGTGGTCCTCATGGAGAAAATGCTGGCGAGGTTGGAAAGGGTGGAAAAACAGGTACCCGCAAAACCTGTTTGGGCCAGACTATCTGAAACTTTCTGTGGCGATGAGTCACCGTTCACCCGAACAATAGTCGAGGCAGCCATGCCCAGCGACTTCCGGGTACCTCGGCTAGAAACGTACGATGGCCGAACAGATCCACAGGCCCATCTGACGAAGTAAAAACGGAGCATGGTGTTGCACGGTGCTGACGATGCCACCCTATGCAAATGTTTCGAGGTCACCCTTGCCGGCCCTGCTACAGCATGGTACAACTCTCTGGCCCGAGGAACCATCAGAGAATTCTAGGAGTTGTCCACTGCCTTCACCCAGCAGTTTATTGGAAGCCGTCCTACGGCGAAGATGCCAGCACAGATGTTCGACATAGCACAGAGGAACGGGGAAACCATCCGTGACTATGTCGAAAGATTTAATGGAGAGGCCCTAAGTGTTCCAAACTTTCGGCCAGAAATATGCATCCTCGCCATGATACGGGGCCTTCGGAGGGACTCGCAGCTGTTTTACGAGTTTTCCAAAGACCCCCCAGACACGCTCGGCGAGTTTTTTTGAAGAGCCGAGCAGCATATGACAGCCGAAGAGCTAAGAATGGGGGGACCGAAGAACGATAATTCCCGTCCCGAAGGATCAAGCCAGCAAGCCAAGTATCCGACAGAGCAAGCAGGACGACCTCGGAGGTTCAGGGGAAGGAAGCCTCCTCCGAACTTTACACCCCTGAACACCACAAGGACCAACATCCTCATGACAATGGAGAAACAGGGGTCCCAAATTCAGCGACCAAAGGCGATGACCGCTGACAACAAAAAGAATATGAAGAAGTTCTGTCAGTTTCATCGCGACCACGGTCATGACACCGAAGACTGCTTCCAGTTGAAGAAGTATATCGAGTCGCTGATTAAGCAATGCCAACTTCGGCGCTATCTGCGAATGCCTTCACCGAAGGCAGGAAGAGAGGAGGAAGGAAAGGCTGATGACGATGAGTATGACTCTGACAGGAGAAGAAACCGAAGTCCAAAAAAGCGCCTCCCACCTTCGGCGGGGGTAATACAAACCATCACCACTGGACTGCCATCGTCGGGAAGAAAAAGGAAAGCTAGGGAAATAGCAACGATGGAGTACCAAAGCCCATCGAAAAAACTCACCCGAAGAGATGGTTCCTCCGTCATCTTCCCTCATGACGACCCATTGTTGGTCATGACGAGAATAGGAAATTGGGACGTCAAAAGGGTATTGCTTGACGATGGATCAAACGCCGACGTCCTATTCTTGCATCTGTTCCCAGGCTTGGGAATATCCAACACCGACCTCAAGCCTATTACTTCGCCAACCTTTGGAATAGGACCCTCAGAGCTGCCCGTTCTCGGCTGGATTGACCTTCCCCTGATGATGAGAGGGAGTCCGGTCAACGGAAAAGGAGAAATTTTTGCCTCCACAATGACAAAGTTCATCGTCATGGATGTCCCTTCGTCGTACAACGCCATCCTTGGAAGGCAAACACAAGGGAATTTGCACATTCGCCCAAATGTGAAGTACTTAACAGTCACCTTCGCCACCAAGGATGGAGACGCCGAAATATTCATCGACCAAGCCGAGGTTAGGAAGGTGTTTGTCAAAGCCCGAAAGGCCCCAGCAACCAACTTCGCACAAACCACAGCAGGAGGGACTCTACCGACCGAAGAACCAAAAACGGGCGGGGCGGAAGAGTTTGCAAAAGTAGAAACAGAAGAAATAGAACTTGTCCCAGGCCAAAATACCCGAATATGGAAAAACCTGGCCGAAGGTGACAAGAAAAACCTTGTATCCTTTCTACTGATGAATAAAGGTCTGTTCGCCTACTCGCCAAATGATATGCCAGGGGTAAACCCTCGCATAATACAACATAGCCTTAAAGTAAGTCCGGAAGCAAAACCTGGCCGGCAAAAGAAACGAGGCATCTCGGCCCACAAAAGTAAATTCATCAAAACCAAAGTACAGCGCTTGGTGGATGCAAATGTAATTAGGGAGGTCAAGTACCCCGAATGGCTAAGCAATGTGGTCATTGCTACAAAAGAAGGGAGTAGTAAGCTTCGGATGTGCATCGACTTCAGAAACTTGAACGATGCCTGCCCGAAAGACTCCTACCCTCTCCCACCGATAGACCAGTTGGTCGACTCAACTGCCGAATATGGGCTCCTAAGCTTCCTCGACGCCTTCAGTGGGTATCATAAAATAAGGATGGATCCCGATGATGAAGACAAAACTGCCTTCATCACCGAAGGTGGAACATATTGTTACACTAGGATGCCCTTCGGGCTAAAAAATGCAGGAGCCACCTACCAAAGGCTGATGAGCAAAGTCTTTCATGACCAAATAGGGAGGAACATGGAAGTCTATGTTGACGAAATGATAGTCAAAAGTAAGGTGCCTAACGACCACGTCACAGATCTAAAGGAAACCTTCCAACAACTCAGAATCTTCGGAATTCGCCTTAACCCTGAAAAATGCGTCTTCGGCGTGACCTCGGGAAAATTTCTGGGGTACATGGTATCAGAAAGAGGCATTGATGCTAACCCAGAAAAAATTAAGGCTCTGCTCGAATTCCGAACTCCTGTCACAGTGAAAGATGTCCAGAGACTCACTAGAAGGATAACCTCTCTTAGTAGGTTCATCTCCAGGTACGGAGATCGGTGTCGGGCATTCTTCAAAGTCCTTACTAAGGCAGCAAAAAGAGAAAATGACCTCGGGGACGATGGCCATCCTTGGAATGAGGATTGTCAAAAAGCCTGGAAAGAACTTAAAATCTATTTGTCTCAACTGCCTACTCTGCGACAACCTCGCGAAGGAGAGCCCCTCATCCTGTACCTTGCTATTTCAGAAAAAGCAGTAAGCTCGGTCCTTGTAAAAGAGGAAAGGTCGAAGCAATGGCCAGTTTATTACGTAAGCAAATCCCTGTACGGCGTCGAGGTCAGGTATCCATTGCTCCAAAAAGCCATATATGCCTTGGTGCTGGCAGGAAGAAGATTGCGGATATACTTCCAAGCTTACCCTATCATCGTCCGAAGTAGTCTGTCTCTATGGGATGTTATGAAAAAAGTTGATCATTCGGGAAGACTTTCTAAATGGTGCATAGAGCTGGGTGAACATGACATTACCTACGAGCCTAGAAAAGCCATTAAAGCTCAAGCATTGGCAGACTTCATGGCCGAAGTACCCATAACCGAAGACAGCCATCCAGACCTCGGTGAAGATGAGCCAGAATGGACGCTGCATGTGGATGGAGCCTCAGGTTCCGAACACCAAGGAGCCAGGGTAATTATCAGAAGACCCGAAGGTCTAGAGGTGGTAAAGGCCATCAAGTTCAGCTTCAGTGCCACCAACAATGTGGCTGAGTATGAAGCTCTCATAGCAGGGTTGCGCCTGGCCAGGAAAATTGGCATAAGAAACTTGAAGGCTCACAGTGACTCCCAGCTGGTAGTCCGACAAACAGTAGGATACTACGGCGCAAAGGACCCAACCTTGGCAAAATACCACGAACTAGTGGCTAAGCTCATTCGAGAATTCGACAACGTTCGAATTGAAAATGTGCCACGGCGACATAATGCCGAGGCAGATTGCTTGGCAAAGTCAAAAACGCATACCGAGGTACTAGACCGCCCGAGCATCGAAGTACTGAACATAGTGACTTCGGGAAAAGGCTGGAAGAATTCAATAAAAAGATACCTCGCAACCAATGCCCTCCCCGAAGACCCTAATGAAGCGGCAAAGGTGCGAAGACGCGCCGGAAGATTCTTCTTGATCGGAGAAGAGTTATATCAGCAGGGATACGCCAATCCGCTACAGATGTGTGTTGACGAAGAGGACATTGAAATGATCCTCGAAGAAGTTCACGAAGGCGCTTGTGGTTCACATATTGGAACTGACGCCCTCGACGCAGTGGTACTTCGCCAAGGATATTTTTGGCCTACCCTAAGAAAGGATGCCCGACAGTTCGTCCGAAAATGTGACAGCTGCCAAAGACACGCTAAAATCCAGAGGGCACCCTCGGAAATGGTAACTTCGGCTGATTATCCCTGGCCCTTCGCGGTTTGGGGCATAGACCTCATCGGGCCACTCCCGACAGCACCTGAGGGCGTAAAGTTTTGCGTAGTCGCAGTCGACTACTTTTCTAAATGGGTCGAGGCAGAACCATTAGCAACTATCTCAGCTAAAGAAGTGCAGAAGTTCGTATGGAAGAACATTGTATGCAGATTCGGCATACTGAGGATACTGGTAGCCGACAATGGATCCCAGTTTATAGACAAAGGGTTCCAAGACTTTGTCAACAACCTCGGAATAAAGATACACTTCGCCCCAGTAGCCCATCCTCAAAGCAATGGCCAAGTAGAGGTATCTAATAGGACCATAAAAGATGGTCTGAAAAAGAGGCTAGGGGAAGCAAAAGGGAAATTGCCAGGCGAACTCCAGAGTGTATTGTGGAGCTACCGAACAACACCCCGAAGAGCCACAGGGGAAACCCCTTTTTCACTTGTTTTCGGAACAGAGGCCATCATCCCAATAGAGATAATACAACCTTCGGTGCGAGTACAAGTGTTTGATGAAAGAGGAAATGACTTCGGCCAAAGAACCAAGCTGGACCTCGTCAGCGAACACAGAGAAACAGCCGAGCTGAGAAGAAAAGCCTTCTAGCAAAGAGTAGCTTTGGCCATAAACGTACGCGCAAGGCCAAAGGGGATAAAGAAAGGAGACCTCATCCTCCGAAAAGCTGAATTTGGCCCCCGAAGGCCGTCCCGCGGCGTACTTCGCGCAAAATGGGAAGGACCTTACCTGGTACTGGCCGAAGTACGAAAATGGGTGTACAAACTCGGCGATCCCGAAGGCGTAGAACTAAAAAATACTTGGCATTCGGAAGCCTTGAAAAAGTTCTATACTTAAAGCCCTTAGTGAAAAAACAAATTGTACAAAATACAGAAATTTCCAAGTACAAAAGTTTCTTAGAAAGAATTTTTTCTAAGTATAAAAGTTTTTTTTTCAGGCAGAAGGCAATGTACTCCCTAGCCTAAACAAGTCTGGTGATCGTCTCGCGAAGTGTCTAGAGCAAACGTGTTCGGGACGGCGAGAAACGAAAAAATTCACACAGAAAGACTTAGCCAAAATTCTATGAAAGAAAGTATCTTTATTTATAAAACTGCTTACAGATAAGGAAAATTACAAGAAGAAAAAGTAGAAAAAGAAGGCAAAGGATCCTAGAACAAGCTAAGGAATCTCGGCGTCCCGGAAGTCATCAGCTCCTGCGTCCTTTTCCACCACCTTCGGCACCGGAATAGAAAAAGGCAAGTTCAGATGATCAATCTTAGACCAGGTCCACCAAGGTCCCTCGGGAATGTTCAGGGCCGCCAAGAAAGAAAGGTCCAGATCTAGAAACCTCTGAAGGACTTGGTGCCGAGCAAGACAAAATCCATCTTGAAAACCAACCTTGGTCATTTGGTCAGACTTATCCTTCTCGACCTCAAGCTTGTCGAGGTCCTTCTGCAGATCAGAGATCTCCTTCTTCAGTGCCTTCGTCTTCTTCTTCGGCTCCTTCTTCAAAGCATCAACCTCGGCTTGGAGCGCAGCCTTCTCAGCAAGCGCCTTCGCCAAGAGACCTTCAGCCTCTGACTTCTCTTTCTGATGCGTCTCATTTGCCGAGATCAGCTCCGCTACCTGGGAGCCGAGGTCAGAAATTTTCTGGGATGAGTCCTTCACAAGTTCCTCTTTTTTCTTTCTGGAACTCCTCCCGAAGGGTGGCAACTTCCTTCTCCACAGCTTGGGCCAGCTGCAAATTTTTGACAGCTAATTCCGAGCACATGGCCTTAGTTTTTTCTAAGGCTTCTAAGGCCGAAGCTCGGAACGCCGTTTGCCTCGCCACCCGAACTCTGAGAAAGCTGGCATACCCCAGAAGCTGCAAAAGGATAAAGGCAAGGTCGTTAAGACAAAGAGAAAACCAAACACTTAGAAAAAATTCAAGGAGGAAAGATAGGAGCGAAGTATACCTGGGCGGTGTGTTCGGAAAGCTTCGCGGCAAGAGAATCGTCGCCCGGGTGAGCCTCAGCAATGGCCTTAAAGGAGGCCTCGGTGAGGATCCCTTTCGAGATCTCTTTAGCCATTTGCTGGCAGTCTCCGGAGTACAAATTCATGTCCTCCATAAACGTCCAGAAAGGCTCCTTCGGGACTTTCCCCTTCGGGATGCGGGCGTCCCGAAGGGCTCTCCTCTCTGCATGCTCAGCTGCCCAACCCGGAGTGAGCAACTCCTCTACACCACAAAATAGAAAGCTGGATTAAGGCAAGTAAACCTCAAAACAGAAAGCTGGATTAAGGCAAGACATCACAAAACGAACCTGCTGGCACTTCGACCACATCATCGTCGGGATCTGGGACCTCCTCGACAGAGATCCCCTTGCCTTTGCTTTTGGGCCGTTCTTCGGCAGAAGGGGCTTCTACCACGGCGTCCAGAAGAGCCTGCGACGGGGTAGGACTCTGAGGAGGGACCTCGGCAGTAACCTCGGGCTGAGGGACGGTGGCAGCTTCCGGCTCTTCGCTAGCCTCCTCGGAAGCTTTTCGCTGAACGGATGGAATGGTCTTCTTCGCCCGTTTAGCCGAAGGCCCAGCCCCGGTCGTTTTCCGCCTTCGGGAGACGGCTTTCTTCGTCTGCTCACCCCTCTCGGATTGACCGAGGAAAAGGGATTTGTAGAAAGCGGCAGTGTCCTCGCCCATTTCTGAAAAAGAAGGAAGACATCAGTGTGAGTCCAGAACGAAGTTATAACAAAGAGACTAGAAAAACAACTTACTTTCATAAAAAGTTTCGAAAGAAACTTCCTCCCGAAGGAGTTGCACTAGCCAGGAATCTTTCCCAGCAATGGTAGGAGCCGGCATCCCGAGGTCCGTCTTGTGCTCCTTTACCACCCCTAGCTCCCGAAGGACCTCCTCAGTCATCAGCCTCCAATTGATGGGGAAGGGGTAAAGAGAACGCGAAGGGACCTCGGGACCCCAGTCGGCGACGGCTCGGATACGTCCGTCGAAATCCGCGAATACGGAAGCCAACTCGGGAGTCAACAGTATCCTCGGATCTACGACGTCATCCTCCAGCCTTCCCTGAGCCCACTTGGTCGGAACATGCGACCAGGCCTCCTCCATCTTCAGAAAGAAAAACTTTTTTTGCCACCCTCGCCAGCTGTCCTTAGTGGCGAAGGTGAACATATACTTTTTGCTCCCGGATCCCCGAGGTAGCATGAAGTAAAAGCCACCCTTCGGGACCACGTAGAGCTTGTAGTACTGCATAAAAATGATGAAGTGGGGTTCTATTTTGAAAACGCCACACATACAGAGGAAGGCGTTGAAATAGCAGTACGAGTTCGGAGGAAGTTGATTTACGGCAATGCCATGGAATTGGCAAAAGTCGCAAATCAACTTCGGAGGGGGGAACCGAAGTCCGGCTTTCAGCTGAGCTCGGAAAACGGTAATCTCGTTACTATGGTTTGAGAAGCTGTAATGGTCAGAACTTGGCAACCTCGTAACAGCGTATGAAGGAAGGAAAATTTTTTTCTTCCACCTTGCTAATTTTTTAGAAGTGGTGCAGCAAGGGTGGGACAAAAGAAGGTGCCAACTTTCAGGAATAGGCATTTTTGGCTGAAAAATGAGTTCGGAAAAAGGCAAAAATGAACTTCGGGAAAACTTTGAAAAACAAAGAGTTCTGGAAATCAAAACCCACCAAATCTTTTGCTGAAATCTGGGTGTGAAGACGTCGTCGTGAAAGGTGACCGGAAAAAAGCTCAGGTGAAAGAACCGCCACGAAAAGCAGAAGAAATCAGAAGGAAAACCAGAGCAAAAGTAAAAGCAAAAGAGACATATGACGGAATGAGCATATATATAGGCCGAGGAAGGTAGGCAAACCGGCGTCATAAATGCTCTGCGAAGGCGAAACGTCGCCATAAATGCTCTTTTGCGCCTAAAAAGGCGCACCTGCCGTTACAACACAATCCCCACCAATGACAAGCTGCCACGTGTCAACCATCGCACCAAAAGGGGGGATGCGTGTCCCGACACCCCTCATCCTTAGGCGCTTCGTTCCAGACTGACACACCTATTTCTGACACATGACGTGGCGCAGACCTAAAAGGCTAGAAAGCAGGTTACTTCGAAGATACCAACAGACAGGCTATGGTAGAAAAGCCTACATCTTCGGGCGAAAGATCCGTCTTCGGAACAGGTGCTACACTTAAGGCCCAAAGAGGAACCCTTAGGAAGCGAACAAACCGAAGTTCCCACTTCAGCTTTTTCGAGGGGGGCCTGTGATAGCCGAAAGGCTCTCGCCTCTTCCACTATATACTTCCCCGAAGGTTTGTTCGGGGAGCCTGACGTAGCTCGGAAAGAAGCATTGCCATCGACCTCGGCAGAAGCGAAGTCGAGCATGACGAAGTAAGTACTTCGGCTGAAATGCCAGGTTATCTAAATGTGTTGCTAACTCCCTCGGGGAACCGAACAATAGCCTTCGGGAGAAAAGAACCAGCTACTGAAAGCAGGAGAGATTCTCCCCGAAGGCGGAACTCCCGAGCTAGAGAACTCCCCGAGCCACCGGCGTGATTGCCGAAGAAGGGCGTCCGTACCAAAGGGCGAGCTCGCCCAAAGGACCTCAGGAGTACAGCATAAGCATTTAATGAGCATTTAAGGAGCCTTTGACAAATTGCCCATACGCCGCCTGAAACAGCGGCCTGACACGCTGACGTCATCCAAGTCCCGTCTCAGCCACAAAACCAGGAACCTACAAACGGCTACCGGTTCCCTACGCCCAAAAAGCACAGAAAGAATCCGACCGAACACGTGTCAGGATCCGAACGGGCCAAGTACTTCTATAAATACTGGGAAACAGGACTTGGCAAGGGATCAACACTCTCGCACAGCAGAAAATATATACAGGCCAGATCCTATGCCCATTTAGGGTTCCTACTTTACTCACTATCAGGACACTAATTTGGGCATCGGAGGCTCCTCCCCGGAAAAACACCCCGGGCACCTCCTAACGCTTTTTTCTGAGCCTTTTAGGTACTTTCCCACCTGGGGAATCTCTTCGTCAGACGTTCTCCCTCCTCGGAAGCTCCCTCGGAACTCACCAAGTCATTAGACAAAGATGCTTCAGGGCATCAGGTTAGGGAAAGATAGTGGATGAAGAAACAGAGAGGAAACAGGTCAAAGGGCGTTCGTCGTATATGGGTCGGGGATATTCAGGTAGATGGGTTTGCAGACATTTGCGTAGATGGGTTAACTGTTGTTCGTGTAGATTGGTCGATAGATGTTCCCAACTAATTTGGAAGACAAAGTTAGTTAACGGTACTCGTAACAAATGAAGAATAAGAAGTTGATGTGGCAGTGGTAGTTAAAGCCATTATTGATGTGGCAGAGATTAATTTTTGTTTGGATTTCATTTTTGAAAGTTTGTTATTGAAATTATTTCGTTATATACTAATGTAATTGGTTTGGTGGAGGTTACAAGAAATTACCAATCCTTATATCTCAAATTCTTTCTTTCTTTCCCTCTAAGGTTCTTGACGTAATTGGGATTGTAAGTTTAATTTATGTTCTATTCGGATTTGTTTCTTCTTCTATGCTATAATCCCTGGAAATAGAGCTTCTTATTTGCGACTTGTACATTTGGTATTAAACCATCGATCCTAGCAGCATGGTTTATGGAATGAAGCATCAGGAGTGGAAGAAATCAATTAAAAAGTTTATGATGTTATCAAAAGATCAAGTAGAGAAAAGTCTTTTCAAGCTTGCTTCTTTGAAACAAATGGTGACAGGACTGGTGTTCTCGATTCAAAACCATAATCATTCTGTAGTAATTGATGGAGGAGCATCAACTAACCGGTCTTAGGTGCTCCAAGAATCTCCAAACCCTATAGATGTTGCTGGAAATTTGAACAATTCACACAGTTCAGAGGTCAGAAGAGCATCAAGTAGAATGATGCCTTATAGTGGCATCAAATTTTTCCAAAGGTCAGAGGTCAGGAAATTCCCTTTCTAGGAGAAGAATACGCAAAGGCAATATGATCCAAGTTCAGAGCAGCATATGAGGATGAGATGACTGACATAAAAAATTTGAAACAACCAAGGTCAATAGCTATGTGCCAAAAATAATTTGATGCACTATTGAATAAGATTCCCTATCCCTGACATGAGAATTTGATAGTGAGTTTGTTTTGGATGGATTATGTGATGAGATTCATTTTCTTGTGAGGATGTTGCACCTAAAAACATTGGTACAGGTTAGGGGGCTAGCTAAGCTATAGGAAATAACTAATAACATCAAATTAAGGACACTTGTGGGTGTTAGGACCAAGGCCATATAGCCTAGCCGTCCACCTAAGGCAGGATGACCAATTATAGCACCACTCTTAAGGGAATCATAATCATTGAGCGAAGCAACTTACAACCAAAGAAATAAAAGGAAAAAGGCACGTGGAGAGTGTTTGTGGTGTGATGAACCTTATGCTCTATGGCCTAGGTGTAAAGGGGGACAATTACACAAAATTAAAATAACCAATGATGAAGAGGAAGAGAGTCTCAAAGATGTTGAGGTGGAAGAAGACTTGGATACATCTTTGGAAGACATGCCTCACATTTCTTTGAATGCTATTTTTGGGAATTTGGGATATAGTACTATGAAGGCCACAGGTCATGTAAGGCAATGTACTTCACAAATGTTGGTGGATTCAGGTAGTGCACATGTTTTCCTCAATATTGGATTGGCCAAAAGATTAAGGTGCTAAATTGAGCAAAGAAGACCCATTGGGGTGAGAGTGGAAAATGGTACCATATTGAAGAGTGTGTCTGTGTGTAGGAACTTAATATGGAAATTAAAAGATGTTGAGTCTAAGATGGATGCGTACCTGATGCCCTTAAAAGATTACGAGATGGTCCTAAGCTTGTAGTGGCTTAGAAATCTTGGAGATATTAGTTGGAACTTTAAAAAATTGAAGATGTCCTTCAAACATAACGGGAGGAAGTTAGTTTTAAGTAGGGCCACTCAAACTAATGTTGAATGTTGTTTGGACAAATCAATATAGAAGTTGTTAACTCACATGGCCAGGTGGATACGCGGATAGGCTTATGCCCTCCCTCCAACTCATTTGGCATGATGGAAGAGGACTCAACGTTAGAAAAGGTTTTTATCTTTTTTGCTAGGAATGTTAAGATTGGACAATAAGGCATTGGTATGAAGGAGTTGTTGGATAAGTTTGTTGAACTCTTGTTGCACTATAGGGAGTTTGGCCATAGAATTTTATTGAAAAATGGAAGCTCTCTAGTCAATGTAAGATTCTATTATTATCCTGTTAACCAAAATAATGTGATTGAGCAAATGCTGGACTATATGCTTGTAGCTAGAAGCAAACAACATAGTAAAAGCCCATTTTCTTCACTGATTGTTCTAGTCGAAGAAAGATAGCATGTGGTGCTTATGTATTGACTACCATAAGCTGAACAAGCTAGTTGTGAAAGATGAGTTCCCAATTCCTGTGATTAAATAGTTGCTTAATGATTTATGGGGTGTAACGTTCTTCACTATCCTGGATTTACATTTAGTTTATCATCATATATGTATGAAACCTTAAGTTATTGAAAAGATAAATTTTTAGATTCATCACAGCCATGTTGAGTTCCTAGTAATTCTTTAGGTCTGTCCAACACTCCCTCAACTTTCCAATCTCTTACAAATTATATCTTCAAAGGGCACCTTTGAAAGTTCATGCTAGTTTTTTATCATATACTTCTTTACAGTAGGACATGGGGAGAACCCTTGTAACATGTAAACTTGGTGTTTTAGATCATTCAATAACATACATTATATGTGAAAGCCAGTAAATGCAGCTATGGTGTTGTGGCAAACATAGGTGTCAAAAAATCAAAAGAAAGTAGAGGCAATGGTGTTGTGGTTAATCCATGCCACATAGCTGAGAGGGTTCTCAAGTGTAACGAGTACTACTGAAGATTCATTAAGAAGTATGGGTTAATTAGCAAACTGTTAATGGAATTTTTAGAGAAAAAACAGCTTCTAGTGAAGACCTTAAGGACATGAAGCTTTCAAACACCTTAAAAAAACCATTAGTTTAATGCTTGCCCTAGCTCTTCCAAAGTTTGAGGATGTATTTATGATAGGAATAGATGCATGTAAAGTAAGAGTAAGGATAGTACTACAATATAATGGACATCTGATCACCTTTATAATGATGCTTTATCAGCTTGCCATCAAGCCATGTCCACATACTAGAAGATATTTCTAGCCATAGTTTTGGCTGTAGGAAAATAAAACCTTATCTATCAGGACTTCATTTCATTATCAAGACAAATCAAAAAACTTTAAAAATTTTGTTAAATCAAAGGATTTTGGCTCCTCTCCTACATAAATTCATGATCAAACTACTACCATATGACTACAAGATACAATACAAGAAAGGGAAAGACAACATGGTGGTTGATGCTTTATTTGACCTTCTTTATGGTGACTTCAACTTGATAGCTCTCTCGATGGTAACATCACCACTCTTAGAGGAGATTAAGAGCACTTAGAATAATGATTTAGATATTTAAAAAATTGTGACTGAAAAGATGTATGTTTGAAAATCTTATCCAAATTACACTTATGGCCATGGTCTTGTAAGGGGGAAAAGAAGGTTAGAGTTTGGATAGGAACCTAGTCTTCATTATAAAATAATCTATAATACACAATAGATCCATTGGAGGATATTTTGGGGCCAATGTAACCACCAACAAGTTGAACTAGTGGCTAGTGGTGCCATTAAAAGGGTTTAGAACTATTTGTAAGAAATTACAAATGCTAGTGTGATGTTTGCTAACACGTCAAAGCTGACCATGTAGCATATCCAGGGTGGTTGGTATCCTTCACTATTGTTAAAGCTCTTTGGTTAGATATCTTGATAGACTTCATAAAAGCATTGCTTATGTTAGATGAGAAAGAGGCTATCTTTGTTGTTGATAGGCTTAGCAAGTACGCTCACTTCATGTCCCTCAATCACCTTTTCTTAATTTTAGTTGTGGCTCCAATTTACATGGAGAATGTCTACAAACTTCATGGCTTGCCCAACATTATTGTGTTAGATCATGAATTAGTTTTCTTGAGTCAATTTTAGAATAAGCTTTTCAAGCAATAGAAAATGCAATTACATATGTCCACTCCGTACCACCCCCAATTCAATGGACAAATTGAAGTGGTAAATTGATGTATGAAAGCATACTTCAGGTGTATGTGATATGTGCTAAATTATACATATTTTTACCATGCTTTTCCTTGAAATTTTCTTGTCTTTTGAGTGGTTTTTGGAAGAAATAGGTGCTTAATTCCTTCATATTTTATTCTTAGGCCATATATCTGCCCATTTGCTTGTTAGGAAGGATTTCAAATGTTTCAAGCTAGAATTTGAAGTTTTGGAAGTTTTCTATGCTAACACGCCTATGTCCAAGGCCATGTTTCATATTTTCATAGTGAATTTCATGTCCAATAGCCTCGCATGCCCTCAGATATGGTCGTGACTCGACCTCTGTCACCTGACACACCCTTAGAGATGCTTATAACCTAGCATGTCTCAGCCTTCGGCTGCATTTTTAAATGATGATTTTAGTTCCAATGAGGGAATTTTTTTGCTGGTTTTTAGTTTTTAGGTTAGAGATAGCCTAGGGTTTGTAAGAGAATGCAAGAGGAAGCAATTTTGGGAGGAGGCAATTTTGGGCCAATCAACAACAATTTCAAAGACATCAAGGTGAAAATTTCTTGGATCTGAAAAGAGTTTAGAGACGGATCTTCTTAGTTTCTGTTTTTTTCACCTTTGTTTGTTGTTCTTATACTTTTTCATGAAGTAAACTTCTATTATTCTTTGAATAGAATTGATGAGCCCTGGAAGAATCTTGCTCTTATAACTTATTTTTCTTGATGGAATATAGTTTTTCTTGAGATTTACCCATATATGCTTCAATGTTTGTTGGATTGATAATTGCTAGCTGATTGATTTGAAAATTGATTTCAAGCATGTTAAGCTAACCATTTGTATATTTGACTTGATCATCATGTGGGTAGAGTGGATTACATGTAAGTCTAGATATAGACTGACATAAGAACTCTAGACTAGGTCAAACCTTGTAGTGAGATTCAAAGAGCGAGTAATACATTACTAGGGTTTTTAGTTAGGATGAGATTTTGATCAATCAACTTAGGAATAGGGTTTTGCTACCTCTAGAGATGAGTAAAGCTAATTTAAGAGTCTCTGTAGTCCAAGTAATGGTAGTTTTCGTTAAGGCTAGATAGGTGTCACACCTCACTCAGGCCCTGGCCTATAAGTTCCTAAATTAACTCACAAGCCCAACTTATAAACTATGTTTCTAGCTCTCGGCCAAGCAAGCAATGGCAACCTTTAAGTCTTATTTTCTTATGTTAAGAGGCCTGGGAGGTGGCCTAGGCGGCTTTTAAAACAAATCCAATAGTTACTTGCAGCACAGGCAAGGCCCAATACCACTAACTTGCACAACAAGCAAGGCTTTAGTTGATTACTTGCATACCAAGCAAGGCAACACTTAATGAAACTTTAAGTGCATACCTGGTGTGCAATCAAGTGTACTACCTATATGGCAACCAAGAAGCCCACAATGTTGGTTTAGATTTTGAAAACTACAAGGTAATATGCATGGTGCTCTCGGCCAACAATCATACATATAATAGTGCACCACAATTTCATAAGTTTAGGCCCATAACTATTCACACAAAAGTGCCAAACTTTGGCCCATAATATTCAGCACATAAGTCCAAGCATAATGCCATCCATAAGCCCATACATAACTTGGCATCCAAGATCCACAAAACATCATCAAACTAGGTATCCAAGACTACACATATATACAAACCAAAAGGTAGTCTACCTAGCATCTAACATGGCTATATATGCCAAGCATCCATAAGTTGTTCATGCCAAGTTACATACAACCCGAGACCATACTCCTAATGGTCAAATAAAACCTTGAGAATCCCATACAGAAGTACACATTGCAACACCAAGCCTATGGCCATATTCATGGTCATAAAGGTGAATACCACAATCAGAGCTAAAGTCCAAGTATCCATGCTCTCCTAGACAGTTCCCACTCTACAGCCTGCAAACTTAAAACATAAGTCTCGGCCAACATACAATAAGACTTGTAATGAACCCAAAAGTAGTAAGCCAAGCACACATTGGCACATACCTTGGAAACTAAGTAAATAAACACTAAGCACACACACAAAGCAGCTTAGCACTATTCAGGCCGAATGTCCTTGCCTGAAAATAAAAGGATGGGCAGTGAGTAAAAACTCAGTAGGATTCACTCATATATATATCCAACTCAAAAATGAGTCTATTTAGTTAAGCTGAGTATTCACTCAAAGCTTAACCTCCCATTAGCTAGTTCAACCTGCAAAACAGACACAAAGACAAGAAAACCAAGCATATACATATACAAGATAGATAACCATGGCAATTAATCCATAAGTGGGGTTAGCATGCACAAGGAATCACCAAAGCACACAAGTACACACACACACTCCACAATGTTGCTCTCGGCCTTAACAAACCATACATGTACTCATGTGCATTCTTGCACACAAACCATTACCAATATACCATTTCCACTTGGAGCTCCCAAAATGCCAAGCAAATAGGCCACATTTACTTGCATTTCTAGTACATGTACACTAGTCAATTAGCTAATTAACAGAACAACCGAGTATAAACTCTAAGCCCATCAAGCAACTAAGGTCATTTGGCAAATTTTAACCATCACTTAGCCACTCTAAACACTTGAACCATGGCACATTACCAAGCAACATCAAGTGTTAGTGAACCCTACCTCAATAGCTCTCGGTCACAACCAAGCTTTAAGTGCCCAAGTGTTCCTCAACCACAATGCCTACCATAACAACACATAGGCATCAACAACACACAATCATGGACTAAACTACCATGATTCACATGAAGAACACTAAGATATACACACTTAAGCTCTCGGCCAAAAGGCCCATTTCCATATATATGTGCTACCCATCATTCTAACTCACCACATGATATTCTAATCATCAATGAACATCATCCATGGCATTATTACCATGTAACCAATTGAAATACACATTATATACTAATTCAAGCTTTCGGCCAAATGCAATTTCATATACATAGGTGGTACTCACATTACTCAATCCAAGCTTTCATGCCACAATTGCCATTATTAAAGGACACTCACACATTAATCCAGTGTCGGCTATATGCCTATTTACACACATCAATGTTCTTTATCAAACAACTCAACACATAGCATCAAATCATTGATGATTATTGTTTCATGGCATCATTACCATGTATTCAAGTTATGAGCACCAAATTATGCCATTCAAGCCCTCGGCCATAAAGTCCAACTTCACATACCAATGTTCCTTCATCATTCCAAACCAACATATGATTCACCAACTCATCATTTATCAATAATCATGGCATCAATGCCATGTAAACACAAGAAGAACATGATTTACCTCAAAGATGATCCTTTCGGCCAAACTCAAATTTGCTCAACTTGATGTTCTTCACTCAAATTTGCCTAGCACAAGATCAAATAGGCAACAACAACACTTAGTCATGGATTAATTTCCATGAAAATGAAGAAGAACACCAAGTTTATTCACCCAACACATTCGGCCAACAATCCACTTTCCAAACCGAGACATTTCTTGCTCATTTAGCTTAATATAACTTCAATTGAGCACTTAGGTTCCTTGTACATGGAAGAACTACCATGAATTCAAGGAAATTAACAAGGTTACCTCAAGAACCCTAGCTCAAATAGGCTCGGCTCTTCTTGATTCTTCAAATCCAAGCTTGAAATTGAAGTAGTCTAGCACCGAAATCAAGCTCCCAAGCTTGAATCCTTCAAGTGTCTTCAAGATTCTTGGAATTCAAGACCAATTTCCCAAGGAGACTCACAAGAACTCTTTCGGCCAAAGAAGAACAAAGCTAAGCCCGAAATGAAGCTAAGTGAATGAGCTTTGACTAGTTTCGGCCGAAATGGTTTTGGTTTTAGTTAGCTAAATATTGCTAACTTTGGCTTCCATTAATTTGCATGAGACAAAGTAGCCTTTAACTCCTCATGTGCTCAATGCCGCCACTAAAATCTTGATTCCAATGACACTTTAGTCCATACATGGCCCATAATGCCAAGAGAGTAAACAACACAAGTACCAAGGTGTTATAAACACCCTTGCATAACCGGCCATGTAACTAGAATAAAGACTAGTTGGTTTAACTAGTAACTAGTGAATAGTACACTAGTGGTAGACAAGATTTTGACTAGTAATCATTGTTGTCTCCCACATTTGGTCTACTAGTCTTGGATGGCCGAGTTCCTTCCCAATGTACAATTTGATCCCCTTTCTTGGATTTCTGCCTGTTTTTCCATAGTTCCTTCCCATGTGCATTTAGGCCCTGAAAGTCTCCAGCTTTACTCATAGACCACTACACTAGACTCCATAGTTCTTCTTACTCTCCCTTTCTGTTTTCTCTCATTTTTCTTGGTCCTTCTTGGCATAAGCTAAGCACTTAGGAGGTGCCTAACAATAGGGAGTAGTACAGGGGAATTCTAAAGGGACTTAAATCTAAGCATATCTTTTTCTTATTGTTGATTTTTCCTATTGTCTTCTTCATTGCTTTCAATTGCTTGCTCACATGATAGCTTTATTTTTGTTAGTTAGTAGTTAAATTCAATCCACCTTTGAATTTGTTCGCTGGATAATAGAAAAAAGTAAAATAATGGCACTCACAACAACCTTGTGGAATTTGACCTTAATACTCACCACTTTTATGCTCTAGAGTGATAAATGCATTTGCCTTTAGTTCTCGAGTAGTTGAGAGTTTATAATTTCAAATTTTTATAGTTAATTTTTGGAGCATCTTTATGGCAGGGGCAAATCCTTAAGTTTAGTAAGATGATTATATTTGGCAGAATGGTGGTCCAACACTAATTATCACACATCCATTAAATGTAGCCCATATGGAGCTTTGTTTGGTTGTCTGCCTTTGGTTCACATTCTTTACATGCCATGACACTTGTTTATGGAAGCAGTTTACAACTAGTTAAGGGCACAAAATGCAACCATAGTATAGCTTAAGAAGAACTTCCAAAAAGCTCAAGCTGGGATGAAGTATTACATTGACAAGAAAATATCTTAAAAAGTGTTCCAAGTTGGAGATTGGTGTATCTAAAATTCCACAATTATCAATAGGGAACTCTATACATACCCTTGAGCTGCATCTTAGATGGCATGTATTGTGGTTTGTTCTAGATCATTGCCAATTGGGTCCTATTGCTTACCAACTTTTACTCCGAATGCCAAAGTACATAATGTGTTTCATGTTTCTTTACTTAAAAAGTAGATTGGAAATGTGCCAGTTATAGCAACTCTATCAAAATGTGGTGAAATTAGACCCTAAAACTAGCAGTACTAAATCTAAAAATTGATAAGAAGGGTAATCGAGCAGTTGCAAAAATGCTTGTTCTCTGGCATCTCTCTTCACCTTCAGATGCTACCTAGGAAAAATAACATGCATTCAAGGCATAGTCCACTAATTTCACCAACTCTTGATGACAAGAATCCTTGAGTGCAAAAGAATGCTACGAAGGAACTTGGAAGACAAAGTTAGTTAACAGCTCATGTAACTAGTGAAGAATAAGAAGCTAACATGGCAGTGCTAGCTAAAGGCATTAACAAGTGGGAAAATAGTTTTGCTAGACCTCTGTGGACTGGAGATCAATTTTTGTTACAATTTTCTTTTTTGAAAATTTGTTAGTTAAATTATTCCATTATATACTCATGTAATTGGTTTAATAAAAGTTAATAAGAAATTACCAATCCTTATCTCTCCAATTCTATCTTTCCTTTTTGATTAATTGGAAGTGTAAGTCTCTATTATCTTTGGATTAATTTATATCTTCTTCTGTGCTATAATTTCTAAAAATAGAACTTCTCATCTATAACTTTTAATAATGGATCGTAAGGATAGATCGGTGTTTACTTTTAATGGCAAGACTTGAGGGAAATGTAAGAAAAAAATGTAAAGTTGAAAAGAATGATCTAGGAGAATGGTGTGGGACAGGAAAGTCACTAGCAGTGGCACATAAAACTAGTTACGACTCTCTTACTGCACAAAAATCATTGACCGTGAATCAACACTCAAGAAATGATATCGAGCTTCTTTATAGGGTCATTTTTGTTACATTATTATGAATTAGGTCACGTACTTCAGTTGAATTATAACTTTTTGGCAAAAGCCTGTTGTGGTTTTAAAGTTTTTTTGTGCTCGATTAGGGCATCAATTTCTGATATGTGAAATTCATAAGGTTTATCAATATTGGGTAGTTACAATGCTTTTTGTTTCTTTCTATCGATAGGGTTTCATAAAGGTTGATTGGTGATTATGCTATCATTTTTTTCTTGTTTCCTTCTCTTCTCACTGTGAAGTTGTTTAAGTTCATCTATCAATAGATGGTTTGCTTCTGTTGTTTTTCCTTTACGCATGTGAAGCTTGTGGAACAGAGGATATCTAACAAGTGTTTTGTACATTTAATTGTCAAATTAAAGAAAGTTGGTTAACTCATTCTCTTGGGTGATTACTTTTTTCCTATTTGGCAATTTAATGCACCAATTAATAGTGTAACTAGAAATATTCATTTAAGGGCAAGGGTGGAATAAATTGTCAAATGGTTACTACCCCTATGTTTGTATTTTTCCACTATATTTGGGACATAAAATTTTGCGCCTAATCCTTAACTTCAAAGAAAATTGACCAAGTTACAACCTAACCTTTAAGCATTTTCAAAATTTCCAACTACAACAAAACCTTGATTTGTATATAGGCCCCAATGGCACTAATGCTTACATTTCTAAAGTGGTATTGTTTTAGCCATTTCACGATTACAATACATTAACTAATTTAGATACAAAACTTATACAAAATACATATAGTGTGAGATAACTCTGTGTGTGTGTGTGTGCATGTGTGTGTGTGTGTAATGAGCCTTTA
Organism: Aquilaria sinensis; assembly: GCA_005392925.1. Taxonomy (NCBI): domain Eukaryota; kingdom Viridiplantae; phylum Streptophyta; class Magnoliopsida; order Malvales; family Thymelaeaceae; genus Aquilaria; species Aquilaria sinensis. The sequence continues at coordinate 412,938 of SMDT01000753.1, read as the reverse complement.
GTGCAACCAAAGCTTAATAACAGTAACTAATTGGTAGTTTAGAAAAGGCAAAAGAAAAAGAAAACTTGGCTAGAAGATATCTTTTTTTACTTCACAAAAGTTTTATACTAGTTGTAAAAATTAGTATAATAACGGATTCAGTTTGTCAGACAGAATTTGAACTTTTCTTTTGAAACACAGAAGCAATAAAGAGATAAGATGAAACACATGAGAAAACTAAATAAAGAATGAAGCAATAAAAGCATGGGCTAGAGTAACACACTGGTGATGAACAATGACTAGGGCATAGTGAGACATATTCTCCATCATAAATGATAGATTGGATAAGGAAGACATGCTATTAGTAGTAGAGGTGCACTGGTGGTGAGCTAGAGCATGCATGCAATTTGATAATATGGTAACAGTAGAAATACCAGAGTATAAGGCAAAGTGAAAAACTCCCTAAATGGCCTTGAGTTCAATGTCTAGGTCAAACAAGCAAGAATGGATTAAAGTGCCACCACTAAAAATAAGAGGAGCATTTGTTCCCATCCAAAGCCAAGCAGCTACCCCTAAGCCTACTTAACGCCATGCACCATCCATAATGAAGAGGTGGAAGTGTAAGAAGATGGTTAGAGGCTTATTCAAACCCCAAACATGGCAAAGAGGGTTGGGTTGAGCTTTGGAGTTAAAGAACTCCCAACACTTGATGTCTCTAGATGACTGAAGCAACTGAATAAAAACATCCCTTATTGCACAAAGAGATGTAGGATTGAATGATTGAGATCGAAATACCACCTTATTCCTACTAAGCAAAATGATCCAAAGTGTAGCTACTAAATAGTGTAACCAGTTTAATTCCAAATTCACCTTCAAGGATAAAAGGTTGAGAACCATAATTGGAAAGACTGCATCTCACCAAAATTAGGAGTTGGGTAGAAATCATCCCAAATATCAAATGATCCATGGAAAATCCAGAAAAGGTGGAAAAATGATTCATCTTGAGAATAGCACTACCTATAGATAGGGCTATTATTGTGACTATGGTCAACTAAGGTAGATGCTAGAGGAAGAGCATTCATAAGACATTGCACAAGAAAATTTTAAATTCTTTTTGGAATATAGGAGCTTCATAGTCTTTTGATAAACTGGGCAACTCAAGAGTCTTGAGATAAGCCATGGGAACTATAGATAAGGTTATGTGTGGATGATAGATTATTGAGAACATGGTTAGCATAACCTTTCTTAACCTTAAATGGCCATTAGAAGTAACATGTCATTTGATACAATTTGGACCATCATTTTTAGAAGGCAAAGGCAAGGAGAGGATGAGATCAACTATTTGGGAATGAAATAACAAATAGATGAAGACTAAATCCCAAGAATCCTTACATAGGTAAAAAGGTCAGCAACTTTAGTGCTTTTTGTTTGATGAAAGGCTAGGCACAAATTATGAAGAAGATCCAGAAAGAATCCTGAAATCCATTGATCATACCAAATCCAAATTATTTGCCTATTACCAATTGTCCAACTATGCTCTGACACCAATTTTTTTCTACCGTATGATAACCCTTTCCACACTACAAAAACATTAGAATGACTTGTAGTTGACCAAATACATTGAATAGTCCCATATTTAGCTAAGAGCACTTTGTGAACTAGAGCATTAGGGTTGCCAATAAAGATTTTCTAAAAGGTTTTAGCTAATAAGGCTTGGTTAAAAAGGACCATATTTCTCACGCCTAAGCCACCAAAGCTCTGTTAGTGTTGTGCCCAAAAAGTCAATCATGAGATGATTGTATTTTTCCACATTGAGTCATGATATTTTATTGAGGCATTAATCCAACAATTATGTTTGTTGTTTTGTTTCTGCGTAAATTAACAAACATAATCGTAACCCTAAAATAATCATATTCTTAAACGTCCATAGTATAGTATTATTGTGGAGTGGGTTGCAATAATACATAATGACTAGCATATGTGGAGACTAATATGAGATATATAGTCTACATATGGGTACAAGTTGGAAAACTTGTGTACTGTACCGACCCACCATGAGAACACTACATGGATCGTTATATGAGTGTCATAAGTGATTCTCATAGTGGTCATGGTATATGTAGTCATTCGACCTAAGATCATCAAGGTTCCCTACATGTGAGTCACATACTTTGATACTTTCCTTTGTTGCTCGTAACTGAGTGAACTTGAAGGAGGTCATTGGGTATGTCACATATCATGCGGAGGGATTTGTATGATCAAGATGGGATTTTTCCCTCCTATGTAACGGGAGTGATATCTTCGGGCCCCTTGATAGAGTGAGACTTAGAAAATGCATGGCCATGCTCGGATGAGTTGATATACGATATCAATGTCATCAGCTTAAGTTAGTCTACTCGGTAATCAAGAAACCAAAGATTGGGCTATACGAGAGTGACACATTCCATGTCTCGTGCTTAGTCTTGATATCTTGGACAAAGGGACAATGGCATATATCAATGATGATCATAAAGGTTTAGTCGAATCATTGACAATCTTGTCACTTGGGTAGCAATGATGTGTTGCTAGACACCGCTCATTGCTTATGATCATAAATGTGATTTATGATCATTGCCAACATGGTAAGAGCCTATTGGGTCACACATATAGAGCTATTTGGATCATTAGAGTGCATGGGCTAATTATTTGGGTTATGGTTTCACTTTAATTTCATATTAATAATGGGCCAAAGAGTTGAGCCATTATTAATGCCGAAATTAAATCCTAATTGGATTAGGGCTTTGAAACCCATTAGGCCTGGAAGTTGAGTCTCACTATAAATACAACTTTTAAGTGAGAAATTCGCAGGTTTCTTTGCCCTAGCCTCTAAAAAGAACAGCCGCATTCTTCTCTTGCAATTCTTTGGAGGACGCAAGCTAGCACTGCAAGCGCAAGAGAAACGCATCTACCGGGACGTGGTGGAAGCGTGGTGATCCCGAGAGGCTCGTGTGGATACCATAGAGAGCCTGAACACGTCAACTGTTCAGGTTTTGTGATTCGACTCTACAATTGAGTGAGAGATCTCAATCGAAAATTAGGTATGAAAATTTGGAACACCCGGTTTACCCCGTTTCACTTGGATCCTGGAGGATTTCGGTTAAATTCCGTTGCGCTGTTTGGCTCCCGAAACCCAACAAGCTCTTCAAAAGAATCAAAAGTTGCCGATTCTTTAGGTGGCATTCATGCCTGTCTTTATTATTAGACCACCAAATTTAACCATATAACTAGATAATTTATTTAAAAGGGTTATTGAAATTTTGAGGATGGACATAATATCAACAAGAGTTTATGATAAGGTGGACTAAATTATTGTTAAGCATCTAGCATTATTTAGCAGTTTTCTTTTGTAGATATAGAGGTGGTTAAAGACTTCCTCTTCCAGATTTTGACATAATGGAACCCCCCAAATAATTAAGAATGCAGTGTTGAGCTAAAAATGGGGGATAGTGCAAAACTCTTAGACCACTTCAATAAGGATATTGTGACTAAACATCTATTCTAACTTTCCAAAATTAATGTTTTGTCCCACTACTAGAGCGTAAAAGATTCAGAGCATCCCTAATTATGATGATTGGTGCCTTTGAAGGTTGAAAAAATAACAAGCAATCATCTGTAAAGAAAAGGTGATTAATCATATGGCCACTTCTGCTTGCTCGACGACCCACGACTTGGCTAGCCATATGAAAAGATGTAAGGTAGGATGAAAAAGCATTTGCACATAAGATAAACAAATAAGGGGATAAGGGATCACCTTGGCAAAGATCTACCTAAGAGGTTAACCAGTTTGTAATTCTCCCATTAACAATCACAGAATAGGAGATAGTGGATATGCATTACATAATTAGGGAAATCCAAGACTCCGAGAACTTCATTTTGTTCTAAACCTTATCAACAATGGCCCATTGAACTTTTTCATAAGCTTTCCTATGAGAACTACCTTGTAGCCATGAGGCATAGAGTGAATATTAGATTGGTTGACTACCTGGAAGATTTCATGGGCTATAATAATATTGTCTTGGATATGGCTGCCTGACACAAAAGCATTCTAAAAATCAGAAACCTAGAAGGATAAAATAGGTTTAAGCCAATTAACTAGGGATTTAGCATTAATCTTGTATAGAGGGTTACAGAGATTAATAGATCTAAAGTCCTATACTTTGCTTGGCCCTTTAAACATAGGAAATAGAGTAAATAAAGATCTAGTTTAGCTGTTTAAGCACAAATGCACCATTGAGAAAAGAGAGAACAACCTCAAAGATAGAGTCACCCATAATATGCCAATATTGTTTAAAGAACAAAGTGGGCAAGCCATTTGGACTTCCCATCTTAAAGGCGGCTTTGTCCACCTCATCCAAAGTAAATTGTCGAGTTAACTTGTTGATCTAATCTTCCACTATGGCTCTATTTAGTTTAGAAAAAATAATAACCTAAGCAATCTCATTCTATTGAGGAATGTCATTAAAAAGTTTAAGGAAATATGAATGGATGTGACTATGAATATCATCCTCTTCGTAAATCCAAGTCTCATCAAGAAGTTGCATGGTGGAAATCCTGGAGTTCATACGTCTGGCGTTGGTGGCCATGTAGAGGAATTAAGTATTATCATCACCAATTGGCAACCACTTAATTTTTTATTTTTTGGGCCCATAAACATTCTTCATCTGCTAGTAGGGCCTTGTGTCATTGACATAAAGTAATAAGGTCCAAATAGTGTATCAAAGAATTGGGAAAGGATTGAATTTGAGTCATCAGGCTCTAAATTCACTCAATCTCTTTCCTAAGAGACCCAATGAATTGTTTGCTTTGTTTACAAGGTCAAGGAATAAATTGTGAGCATTAAAGAAACCACTCTAAATATCCTAGAGCCTGGAATTGGATATTGCCAAATAAAACTAACAATATTCTCACAATCAGCATAACAAACCCAAAAAGGCTTCAAACCAATGTGGGCAATAGTAAAACTTCCTCATGGGAGAAGTATCCAAGAATAATAAAGGATTATGAATTCGTTGAATTGAGAGATTTATCAAATTCGTGTTTAGGAATAGTTGTAACCATTCTTAAGTACAATAAGCTTTATCAATCTGAATCTCATGGGAGAAAATAGTGAATTTTTTTTTTATGGCCAAAAAGGAAAGGCCAGGGGTAAAAAAACATGAACTAAATGACGTAAAGAATGTTCGCCAAGCTTTTTTTATCTAACATGAGCAACAATTCAGTAAAATATTTATTACTATCCATTCTGATATATTTCTTGTTTTGGAATTATATGTAAGGATAGATTTAGTGATCATGCTAGCTTCAAGGATTTTTTCTCTTTAATTAGTATAGTATTGATTCTATGAAGTAGAAGTATAGATTTTGTTTATTCTTATTCAGAGCTCTACATTTAGAATTTAGCTAATTTTTGTTCTTTTATAATTAGTTTCAATATTTAGTGTTATTGTATGCATGTTAGATGACCATCAAAACAAGTCTTTATTGCTTGCCTCATGTAAGTCCATGTAATGAATTTGCATATCTCTTCAATTGCTAGTATTAATAGATAAAGCTAATTCTTTCATGCCAATTATTGTGGTCATTTAACCTTCCATCACCTATTTTGTTGTCTAAGAGTATTGTTATCAAATGCAGGTTAGTGACCATCAAACAAGTCTTCATCACTTTTCCCATGCATGTAAAGTCTACATACATTTGAAATTATAGATTTGATTATGTTAATTTCTTTGATTGGTAGTTTCTATTTATTTGGTGTATGATCCTTTGGTAGTTAATGTAGCAATTCTAAACGATTCATTGTTTAATGTAGTTGACAATGCAGAAAGATTCTTAAAGTAGTTTCTACCACAATCATTTTGCTCCATTTTATCACTAGTGCTAAGAATGTATTTATTAGTTATTTCGCTAGTTTTATTTTCAAAGTGCCTTTCTATTTTCATTGACCTCAAGTCCTACGATCCAAAAACATACTTGAAATAGCTATATCTTTGCGCCTTCAAATTCAACTTTTAAGAAGTAAAGAAAAGGTTAAAATTTAGAATATTTTTCTACTAGCCTTAACTAATGATTTTATGTTGAAAAAATAACACCTAATCATGGGAGCCAGAACTTACTTGAGCATATCTAATATCTTGGATATCAAGTGTCTCAACCACAGCCTCAACAATGTAGATTTTTGCATTTTTTTTTCTTTCTTCCCATATGTACTGTACTATACAATGATGTAAGAGAGTAATAGGCATCTAGAAGCAAGCAAAGACCCCTTGAAGATCCCCATAGGGCCAATGACAAATAAGTGTGCCTGAGAGCTCAATGAGGCCTTCCAAGGGCACATAGTAGGGCTCTTCATGCCACTAGAACCAAATGATGCTACTAGAAGTTGGGGCCAGCCATATCCTGAGCCATTTGGTGTGTGGATTAACATAATTGAAGCTCAAGTCCAAACTTGAAGAAAAAGGGCCATGCATGGCTAAAAACCTCCAAGTCACGCAGGGCTTACCAGAAAGACCCTATTGGGCATTATATGGGCAATTTAGTTTCAGACTACTTTGTTCTAGATCCTTTCAGTCTTTCCATGTCTTCTTTCATATTCATTTGATTCTTGTTTCATTCCTATATTTAAACCTTGTGTTCTTCTTTGTTTCTAGGTCTTCTTTCCATTATTCCTCTTAGAGTCCATTGATTCTTCCAACTTTTTTATTTTTTCTCTTCTAAATTTTGTTAATTTATTTTTGTTTTATCCAAACCCATTTTTTGTCACATTATGAAGCTCTATGTGTTCTTGTTTTAGGTCCATCGATCTAGGTCCGAGAATGTTGTGTTTCTTGCAGAAAAATAAGACAAGAGAAAGAAGATGAAATTGATTGTGATTCCAAACCCTAATTGGATGTTTTATGTGCAACAAGAAAATTCTTAAGGATTGTTTTTTTTACCAACAAGAAGCACATATCAAGATTTTTGACAAGCCATTGTTTTTTTTACCAACAAGAAGCACATATCAAGATTTTCGACAAGCCTTGATTTCTACTTGAAAACACCCTAATTTCCATCTTGTGCCTAAGATTTTTATCTTTCTAGTCCTTGCAATCAATCATTACTAAGGCTTCCTATGGTCTTGCAATTTTTTGCGTGCTTTGAGCCTAGTTTACATAGAACTTAGGAAACTAGTTTGGTTAACAAGAACTTTTTCTTTCTTCCATTAACAAATTGACTGAGTGCTTATGATGTCTTTGATTTTAGGTGCAATATGTATGGGAGCATATGTAAAGACATGGACTTTAGGCTTTCCATTGAACGCATGCAGTCTCAAATTTGGAAGATATTTGATACACTAGAGGTCATGAAGAAGGAGAATACCCAAAGGCATGAAAAAAGTGCTAGAAAGATTGAGGAGTTGTCTCTCCAAGTCCTTACTCAAAAAGACACTTCATCCAAGATGCAAAGGAGGAACAACCATAAGTATAAGGTTGACAAGGAACCTAAAAAGGTAAAGGATTTAGATGAAATGAAAGAAATATAGAGCACTACCCAAAAGCCAAACATGTTGCCAAGAAGATGAGCACCCAAGCTTGATGAGAATTTGAGCTCCATAAAGCTTAATATTTCACCCTTTCAAGACAAGAATGACTTGGATCCATATTGAGATTAGGGGAAAAATATTGAGATGATTGTTTATTACCACTAATATTCAGAAAAGAAGAAGGTAAAGATAGCCACTATAGAGTTTACTGACTATGCCCTTGTATGGTGGAACCAGGTGGTGGTCATTAAAAGAAGGAATGAAGAGGAGCCCATTCGGACATAAAGAGAACTTAGAGCATTGATGAGAAAATGGTTTGTTCCAAGTTTCTTTTGTAGAGATCAGTGTCAAAAGCTACAAAGATTGGTACAAGGAAACAAATCTATGGAGGATTATCACAAGAAGCTTAAGATGATCCTAATCCGAGCCAACATCATAGAAGATAAGAAAGCAATGATGGGAAGGTTCTTGAATAGCCTTAACCCTGAGATAGCCAATAGAATGGAGATGGTGCACTATAGAGATATGGCTGACTTATTGCACCAAGCCAACAAGGTCAAAATGATCCTACAAAGAGCAAGGGCAACTAGGTTTAAGTTGGAGAGGGAATCAAAATGAGGCCCAAAAGGAGCAACCCAAGTCCATTCCTAAGGTAGCCAAAGGTAGGTCCCCTATGACACATGCACGAGGTCAAAGAGCCTTTACATCCTAAGGCATTAGTAGGACTCAAGACATAGTATGTTAGAAGTATAGAGGTAAAAGGCACTTAGCTCGAGATTGTGCCAGCAAAAAGGTATTATATGTGAATGAGCATGGTGAACTTATGTCTAAAGAGAAAGAGGCATTTGATAAAGGAGATCATTCGGGTACGCCCTTTTTAGAAGACATCTATTTTGGAAAAAAGCCACCAGAAGTAGAAGACTTATTGGTTGCTAGGATAGCCCTTAACATGCAACCAAAATGAGAGCAAGACCAAAGAGAATTCATCTTTCACACAAGGTACCGAATAAAAGACAAAGTGTGTAGCCTTATCATATATGAAGGTAGCTGCACCAATATGGCTATTTGGTGGATAAGCTTCAGTTGCCTACATATGCACACCCTTAACCTTACAACTTACAATGGCAAAGTGATGAAAGAGAAGTCCAAAGGTAGGTACTTGTTTCTTTTAAGTTTGGGGCTTATCAAGATGAAGTGTTATGTGATGCTATGCCCATGCAAGCTTGCCATATTTTGCTTGGGACACTATGACAGTTTGATAGGAAAGGTACATATGATGGATTCAAAAATGTTTATTCTTTTGTACATAAGAATAGGCCGGTGACATTACTTCACTTTTCACCTCAACAAGTCCTTAAAGATAAAAAAAAACACTTTAATATAAGGACAAGAGAAAAGAAATTGAGAGGTGAGCTAAAGGCCTGGGTGGCAAAAAACAAAAGAGGAAAGTTGAGAGAACAACCAAGAAATATGGAAATGAGAGTGGACTTAAGAAGGAAGTAAAAGTTAAAAGTTGTTGAGCAAAGAAACATGATAGGCAAGTTAAGAAAGGAAAATAGTGTTATTTGGCTAAAATGAGAGACATAAGGTAAACCTTTCAAGCATAAAGGTCAACAATTTTTTTAGGTTGCAAGGCATGTTACCTTGTTTTAAGTGAAGTAGCCTCCCTTCCACGTGTTGTTGTGTCTCTTTTATAGTACTTTGAAGATGTGTTTATTAAAGAACCAAGGGGATCGCCTCTCCTAAGAACCTACATACCAAACAAATCAACTTATAAAACTAATTTTGAGGAAACCAAGGAGATACAAAGACAAGTAAAAGACTTGTTGGCTAAAGGGTACGTGAGGGAGAGCATGAGCCCGTGTGCTATGCCAGTGCTCTTGGTGCCCAAAGAGGATAGTTCATGGCACATGTGCATAAACTGTAGGCCACTCAACAAGAAAACAATAAAGTATATGCATCTTATCCCTCACCTTGATGACATGTTAGATGAGCTTCATGGCTCTATTATATTCTCTAAAATTAACTTGAAAAGTGGATAGCCGTAGATTAGAATAAAGGAATGAGATGAGTGAAAGATAACTAAGTTTGGTTTATATGAATGGCTATTAATGCCTTTTGGTTTAACTAATGCTCCTAGTACTTTTATGGAGCTTATGAACCATGTATTGCAAGATTTCATAAGTAGGTTTGTTGTTGTTTATTTTTACAATATATTGGAGCATAGTAATAACCTAGAATAGTATGCAGAGCATCTAAGGCAAGTGTTGAGTACATTAAGGAAACAAAAATAATATGCTAACCTTAAGAAGTGCTTTGAATTAACTGAGTCATCTTTCATGATTTTGTTGTGAACTCAAATAAAGTTGAGGTAGATAGAGAAAAGGTATGGCTATTCAAGAATGGCCTGTGCTTGTTCAATCTTTGAGGTAAGGTCTTTCCATGGCCTAGTTAGCTTTTATAGTAGATTTCTTAAAGATTTTTCTACTATTTTAGCACCTTTTATGAAGATTGTGAAGAAGAACACAAGTTTAAAGTGGGAAGAAGCTCAACACAAGGCTTTTAAGAAGCTCAAGGAGAAATTGAGTAATGCACTTTTACTTGTCTTGCCTAACTTTTATAAGATGTTTGAGATTGAATGTGATGCCTCAGGAACAGGCATTGGAGCTTTGCTTATGCAAGAAGGCCACCCCATTGCATACTTTAGTAAAAAGCTTAGTAGAGTAAGCTTGAACTATCGAATTTATGACAATGAATTATATGCATTGGTAAACGCTCTAAAACCATGGCAACATTATTTATGGCCCAAGAATTTTGTCATACATACTAATCAACAATCCCTTAAGCACTTAAAGGGCTAAGATGAGTTGAGCCAAAAGCTTGCAAGGTGGGTTGAATTTATTGAGTCTTTCCTACATGTGATTAAGTAAAAATAAGGTAAAAAGAATGTTGTTACAGATGTTTTGTCTAGGAGATATACATTGTTTTCTACTTTGAATGCTAATATGCTAGGGTTTGAGCTTTTAAAAGACGTATATGCTAAAAACCCTGATTTTGGTAAAATATATGCTAGCTGTGGTAAGGCTGCCAATGGCATGTATTTTTAATATGATGGTTAGCTCTTGAGAAAGAATAGGCTATATGTTCTCCAATGCTCCTTAAAAAAGTTGTTTGTGAGGAAAGCCCATAGCAGTGGGTTAATAGGACACTTTGGAGTTGCTAACACACTTGATGTCTTGCAAGAACACTTTTATTGGCTACACATAAGGCATGATATGGAAAAGGCATGCTCTTAGTGCATTGCATGCAAAAGAGCTAAGTCAAAACAAAGCTTTTCAGGTTTGTATACTTTTTTACCCATACCTTATCATCCTTGAACTAATATTTCCATGGATTTTCTTGTAAGACTTCTGATATCAAATAGACAAAAGGATTCTGTCTTTATGGTGGTGGATCACTTCTCTAAGATGGCACACTTCATTGCATGTAACAAGATAGATAATGCAAGCCATGTAGCTGACCTATTCTTTGCAGAGGTGGTTAGATTGCATGGAACACCTAGGTCCATTGTGTATGATGGAGATACTAAATTGCTTAGTCAGTTTTAGAAGACATTATGGGGTAAATTGGTTACAAGGTCGTTGTTCTTTACTACTTGTCACTTGAAAACAAATGACTAAACAGAGATAACAAACCAAACCTTTTTTATACTATTAAGAGCTATTCTTAAAAAGAACTTAAGGACTTAGGAAGAGTCTCTATCTTGTGTGGAGTTTGCTTATAATCGTCTAGTGCACTCTGCTATTGACTATTCTATTTTTGAAATATTGTATGGCTTCAACCCCTTAACCCTTATAGATCTAATGCTTCTGCCTACTAGTGAAGTTGTTAATATGAATGGAGCCAAAAAACCAGATTTAATGAAGAAGCTTCATTAGAAGGTCAAGTAACAGATTAAGAAGAAAAGTGAGCAACATGCTAGGAAGCTAACAAGGTGCGTAAGAATGTTGTGTTTGAGCCAGGAGATTTAGTGTGGGTGTATATAAAGAAAGAGATATTCCCAGCCGAATGGAATACCAAGCTGTATCCTAGAAGAGATGGCCTATTCCAAGTGTTAAAAAGGATCACTGATATTGCATATAAGTTGGATCTTCTGGTGTGTACAATGTGAGTACCACCTGCACTATTTCTGATTTTTCCTTCTTTGATCATACAGATTCAAGGCAAATTCTTTAAAGGAAGAGGGAAATGATGGAAATCTAGAAGCAAACAAAGATCCATTAAAGATTCCCACAGGGCTAGTGAAGGGGAAACGTGTTAGAGAGCTCGAGGAAGCCTTCCAAGGACACATAGTAGGGCTTTTTAGGGCACTAGAAGCAAATGATGTAGCTAGTGGTTGGGACCAGCCATTTGGTGTATGGATTAACATAGCTGAAGCCTAAAACCAAACTTGAATAAGAAGGTGTAGGCATAGCTAGAAACCTCTAAGTGTACGCAAGGCATATCCGAAAGACCCTATTAAGCAGTCTATTGGCAATTTAGTTTAAGACTACTTTGTTCCAACTTCTTTTAATTTTTGTAAGTGTATTTTGAACATTAGACACCTCAGAGCACGTGAGTTCTTCTATTTTGTGTGAAGGGCATGGGAAAGGCACCCAGGACACACCTAGGACGTGCTACCAAGTCCAACTAAGACTCCTAGCACTCAATTTGCCTACTTTGACTAGGTTTAAGGTTTTGTAAGTCTTTCAACCCTTGGAACATTATTTAAGGTTGTCCTAACTCTTATAACATTCAATTTTTACTTATTATTGATTTTTTGCTAGTAAAGCAACTGTCTTAAGTTTTGTTTGAACTTAGCTTGGCATCTAAGGAACTATGTGATCCTTTGCTTGTCAAACCCTATTCTTCCATCCAAAAGGTGTCTTTCTTGTAAAACTTGAAGTATCTTAGGCTTCTTTTGTGACAGCCCTCGGAGCTATAAGTCTAATCAGCCAAGTAATTAGTTAATTTAATAAATTAACACTTTAGATAATTTATTTACAAGTCAAGTCTTGGTGTTAAACGGTCTAATAGCTTAAAAAACTTAAAATTGATTATTTAAGTAAGCTGGACAAAGAAGGGTATTTTGGTCATTTCAAATAGTGACCCGTTTTTATTGTACGGTTGAATAGAGCTTGAGAAAATATTAAATTTGAGGTATCACGGTTTTTCATGATCCCCGCTCTATCATCGTGAATTTATGAATTGACTAGATTGTCTATAAGTGGTTTATGTGTAATCTTGAGAAAAGAAGGGATAAAATTGAATATAACTGAAAGACTGAGACCGGCCGTGTAATTAATTCTGCAAAGGAATGAGGAGCTGAATAATGCTGGGTTTGGTCATAAGGTTTCTGTTTTGTTACAGAAAAGGGCTCAACGTACTACTGAGTGCAAAAAAGGGACCAGGTGCGTGACATGTGCACCTTAAACCAATTTAAGTTGACTTGGTCCATTGTTTCACCCGGCCATCTTCCTCCTTCGTCTCCAGACCACCAAACCTCTCTTTCTCTCCAAACACCATAGCTAACACCAAATCCAAGCTTAATCCATCAAATTCAAGCACAAATAAGCAAGATTTTGAAGGAAAATCAAGTTTTGTGCTACCTTAAGCTAGGATTTCTTGCTTCTTGTCCAAGTAAGTTTGGTTCTATTATTTCCCCTGTTTTTGAACTTCAGTTTAGCTCTTTAAATTCTGGAAATTAATGTTAGACTTGGTTGTTAAGAAAAATCAAAGGTGCTCAACATGTTTAAAGGTGTTCATGAGCTCATCCATGGTTAGTTTTGTTCCTATGGTGTAGATTCCATCATCTTTGAATTTATGGTACTGTTCATACAATTTTTATGGCAGAAATCATGGCTGGGATGGTTGTTTGATATGTTTCCTAGCTTTAAGATGTAATTTGAAATGCAAATGAGCTTAAAACCAAAAAGAACTAAGGCTGGAATTTTGGTGTAGCTGAAACTAGGAGTGTTGTGCTAGGTGTGGTTTAATTCTTTTATAGCCAGCCATAATTTTGTGTTCTAGGGGTTTTGGTAGCTCAATAAGGTTGGTCTCTTACTTATGAACTGGTATTTGAAGGCCAGGAAGTGGGAGAATAGGTGCTGGGCAGTGAATTAACCATCGGAACCATATTGTGCCTTAAGGTGAAGTTTTGGAGCTACCGAATTTGTAATTACTTCAAGAAATAAACTGTATTATTTCAGTGATTTTGGTGGCTGTTGGTTGTTATACTCTTGCTTATACACTAGTATACAAGGCATAAAAAAATAAGAGAGCAAGATTTGGGCTGCATTTACGCTATTAAAAGTGTAAAGAACCACAAGATAGGCAAACCGGAGACAAAAAATTCTGGGTTGTTAGTGGTTGTTTCAGGGGCTGTTTACAAGTGTTAAAATTGTTAAATTGTGCTTAAAATGATTAATATAGGTGTTGGACATAAGCTACTAAAAGAGGACCTAAGTTTGGGTTGAAACTGAGACAAAAAGGCTAAGTACTTGAAGCTTGCAAACTAAGTTATCTAAGGTAAGGGTTATTTAATTTATATGCTTATGTGTTAAATAAATTTGGCTATGATACTTGTATATCAAGTGGCCGAATTATTAATAAATTTAACAAGCATATGATTTGAGTATTGATGGCTATATAAGAAACTTATATGATTGGGTTTGGTAGGAAGCTAAACTATAAAGTGCATATGATGTGTGTGAGTGCATATTTGTAAACTTGTATCTATAGGCCAAAAGGACCTTGATATGGTCTAATTTATGGTGAGTATGATGGGTTAAGAACCTATGATACCTAAAGCCACCATGATGGGCTAAAACCTGGGTTGACCTAAGAGGGGGAGGTGTCACTAACTACTCACAAAATCTTACAAAGTTAGCACTAACACATGCACTAAATAAGCAAATAGTTCACTCCTGTACATAAAATAGGGGATATTAGCAAATACTAAGAAGCTTTCAAAGCAGTATTTGTATGGACAAGTTAGACTTGTCAATTGCAAGACAAATGGGTAAAGGAATTGTGGGAACTAGCTACTCCCATAATTATTGGCCAATAATATGAGTTCCTAGCACTATGATTTGAGCTCAAGTGCATGAGACATACATATATAGATATCCTTATGGATATTATGCAGGATCCTATATTGTTGTTTTTCTTGCAGGTTATATCCCTTACTGGGAACTTTTGGTTCTCACATCCCTTACATATTTTGTGTACAGATACTGGTGGACCTGGGGCTAATAACCAATAAAAGAACTGGTTGTTAGTATTTTGATACCAGGTGTGCAAAAGTTAATTAATATCGTACATTGTTGTTGAGTTTCTTTCTTGCAAGTTCCTAATTACTAGAATGCTAATTTACTGGCCTTTATTGTACAGAGGCAAAGAACAGGGAATACCTGAACACTGCAGTGACCCCTTTTTGACAGTGTAACTCAGGTGGGATCGGGTTTCCAGATTCTCAGTGTTTAGCATATGTATAACACTTTTTTGTATGATATATATATATATATATATATAGTGTGTGTGTGTGTGTGTGTGTGTGTGTGTGTGCAGAAGTTATGCCTCTAGTAAATGCTGTGGAACTAGTGGTTGTGTTCCCTAGTAGCTTGTATGGATTCACAATGCATAATAGTATATTTTATATAAATGCATGTTTGAAGTGCTTGCCAGCTACATCGATTATATATTATTTTTATGGTCATTGACTTACAGCCATAGTAAGGCATAGTATAAAACAGTATTGCATCAAGGATTTAATCAATTAGCAGGCCCACTAAGAACAAATTTACATAGGCCTAACACTGAATGAGTGTAAGGTTCCTGGGGTCTTATATGACTAAGATAGGATTAAGGTTCAAGGCCTGTAACATCTTTCCTATGTGGTGCTCACATCAGTGAGACAATTGTTTCAATTAATATAATTGTGTATTACTTAATTTTATGTTGTTCTATTCTACCAAGAATAATAAATGGCTTGAAAAGTCAATATTTTTAGTCCCAGTATTAACCACTTGCTTTTTGAAAATGATTACTTCATCTTCTTTAAAATAAAGCCATCTTCAATCAATAATCTAAAGCAAATTCTTCAACTTTATCAAGATATGTTGGGTCAGTAAGTGAACTTCAAAAAATCAGAGTAGATCTTTAGCTAGAATGTTCCTCACCGTTTTATCATGATGTTATACAGTGTTCTCTCATTTTCATTGAATGAATCAATATCTAGATATCTGGAGATTCCTTTTGATTGTAACATTACCAAAAAATTCTTTTTTATGATTTCTTGAGTACAAAAGTGGAAGATAAGTTATCATTGTGGAAATTGAGGCTTCTTGATTCGACTAAAAGACTTACATTAGTCCAAGCCTCATTCTCATCCATTCTTATATATTTCATGTCACTATTCCACATCACGCTTCAAACAAGTGATAATCTTTCAAAGTCCCTTATTCAATTCTGGTGGAAAAGGTTTAATCAGGACCATGGCATCCACTTTCAAAACAAAAATTTTGGTAGCTTTACCTAAGAGTTATGGATAATTAAGAATTTAAGACATACAATTATTCAATCAAGCCTTCCTAATTAAATCTTACCTCAGACTAACGCATAAAGTCCCCAATTCATTGGTGATTTGTGTTCTCAAAGCCAAATATCACAAAGAGAAATCCCTATGGAAGTCCAGCATGAAATCTAACTCGACTTTAATTTTGCATAGCCTATGTGGGAAAATTGGAGATGGCAAAATAGTGAATATATAGACAAATTAATGGATTCCAAGGATTTCTCCAGCTTTCTTAGATGCCTGTAAACACATATCTATGGATCTTCTACTAATGAGATAAATAAAGTTTAGGATTTATTCCTACCTAACTTATCAGTTCTGAATCTTGAGCTTCTAAATGTAATATTCTCAACAGATGTAGTGAATGCAACTATCCAATCAACTAGGCACTTGGACAATGATTCATATGATTAGCTTGTGTGGGAAGGTGCTAGTGATGGTAAATACACAACAAAATGAAAGGTTATGCCATTACCCAACCGTAGCAAATGCATCAAATTACCCATGCTCCCACCTCCCCTATTGCACATCATTTGCTAAAAAAAAAGTGGGCTTCAGATCTTCCTCCCAAGTATAAGCTATTCTTATGAAAATGTATCAATAACGTCATTTGAACAACATTAAAGCTTGGCAAATGAGGAGTTCTGGTAACCCCTAGTTGTCTTCAATATGCGTTAGCTAATGAGGATCTTTTGACCATCTTCTTCTACATTGCCCATTATGTTAGACCTAAAGAGTATGTCACCACAGGCTTTCTTGAAGCTTCATATGCAATGTGGATGTCAGACTTAAATAATTAGATATGTATAACTCTTTGGTGCAATTAAACCTAAAGAATTAGATATGTATAACTCTTTGGAGCAATTAAAGCAACAAGAGCTCAAATGTTTTCCAAAATGAAGCATGGATATTTATAAGATATTTCTCAGCAAAGATCTTTTTCTTCAAGTCATTGGGTTGGCAAACCTCCACAAGACTAACATCTGTGAGTCCCTTCATCCAAGACCTCTAACATGGGATTGATGTTGGGTTAACAGGGAGACCAATCTGCTCTTTTGATTATCAAAGTTGATGGAATTTGAAACCTAAGCTCCCCAAAGTGAGCTGTAGGTTGGGCATATGAGGATCCTTTATCTACTGTTCCCTAGAAAGTTTGGTGTTTCTGTAGTAGAGTGCCCCCTCGGCCTTGTTCATGGAAATGAAAACTATCTTGTGTGCTCTTCGAGAAGCCTTCGCTAGTGAGTTATGTAATATCACAGTTCTTACTAATAGCCTGTAAGGATTCCATTAAATTACTAATTATTCTCTTATTAATTTGGAAATTGAGAAGGATGTTGAGGAGATTCACCATCTTATTAGCTAGTTCTAAAGGATCACATTACTAGTAATGCGTTGCTCGGTGGTAACTCAAGCTCACCATGTGGCTACCTCAAGCTTACATTCCTTTGCTATGTAGTTTATTTTATTTTTTTACTACCAAAAAAATATCTTAAAAATTATGGCAATAAGTAAATATAATAAAAAATAATAAAATGATAAGCTAATCAAAAAATTGATTTTGCAACAAAAAATTACTTCGAAAAGAGTTATGTAAGGATAACAAATATTGTTATAGAATGGGCATTGTAATGACGTACAACAATCATTATGTAAATGTTAGGTAATGACATTATATTTTTTTCAAAACTGATAAAGTAATGACATGAATGTTATCACAAAAAGGTGCATCCGTCCAAATGGGTCACTGAAGTCATTGCATAAACTTTATGGGACGACTTCATTAAGAACAAAACTTATGTTGATAATTGTCGCTATTAAACATATTCTATAACTAGAAAAGACATTTTATCAGCGATTTTCATTGCAGCAATAAGCTATGCTTCTTGTGGTGCTTGTAGCACTTAATATCTAAACCACTATTAAGATTTTGAGATGATCCAAGTATTACTATTGCCTTAAATATATACATGGAACATGCTCTTGAATATAAAAAAAATAATTAATTTTGTTAGTTATAATGTTATATTATCTTAAAGGGGGAGCTTCTATAGGCTTGAACTCAAGATCTAATACTTTACAAAAATATCTTTTACAACTCTATTAAAGACTTTCTGATTGTCACATTATTGACAAAAGTAATTGGACTAGATCTCCGCCTTGTGACCTTGGCCAAACTAGGACTCAAACCTATGACCAAACATAATGTCAAAGCCCTGAAGATCAACTCGAGGGCATCTCGAGGGGAAACCTTCCAACAATTAAGTTAGATGCTTTGTTGAGAGTAGAAGTAGTTGGAGTTTATGGCAAAATTTAGCATGTACATTGTAAGTCGTAGGGGTCTCATTTTATACATGTTTTGGTGCTTGTGTCATGGTCCTTTGAGATTCACCTTGATCTTAGGTATCCTCTATATAAAATATGTCTTCTATTAGTAAAATTTCTTCCTTAATTGTGAAACGCTTACAGGTCACTGTTTATCTTAAATCAAGTCTGGATCTAGGACCTTAAAGAGTCAAGGCCAATATGGTACCAACAAGCTCCTCTTCTTAAAAATGTGGGATTTGGGGTTCTATATTTTTCAAGGCCCAGAGGCATCAAATCAATGCCTCGGGAATCAAGGTAATGCCTTTTGAATCAAGACGATGCATGACAACCCCTGATCATTATTGAAACGGATTGGCTACTACAGTAATGCATGTTTAATGCTGCAAATACACCACCCACAAGCATTTCAAGATACCCAACAGTTGAAGGCCACATGCTCTCCCATTATTGGCTTTATTAGTGCACTTATCATGATAGTGGACAGTAGTGGGCTAGCAGTTAATCGATCATAGGAGCTGAAGAGTCCTCATGCATCTATAAGTACCTTTGTACCCTTATCAAATT
The DNA here is from genome assembly GCA_005392925.1 of Aquilaria sinensis. Lineage (NCBI taxonomy): Eukaryota > Viridiplantae > Streptophyta > Magnoliopsida > Malvales > Thymelaeaceae > Aquilaria > Aquilaria sinensis. The sequence continues at coordinate 393,898 of SMDT01000753.1, read as the reverse complement.
GTTTTCCACCACTTCACTTTTTACTTCCAGAAATCCTACCTCTACTTCTTGTGCTCTTTGGGTTCTTAGCCTCTTCGCACTTTTTCGTCACGCTTTCCACCTTGGTGTTTGTAATACCACTTGGCCCTTTTATTGTTCTTCATCATTAACTCATGTAACTAAGGTCCCATTCCTTTGGTAATTTCATGCATTTTAATTCTTTTTCTTCTTTCTTTTTTCCTCCACAATTGTCATATATTCAGAGAAATTCCCTACACCAACTAATGGTGAGTTGTGTTCTTTATTTCTATCAAATGAAACACAAATCAACTACAGGAAATGTTGATGCTGTGACTGGAGTAGGTGTTTATTATTACCAATACCCTATCAGTAAAGACAATGATGATCACCATCATTAGTAATTTCTGGCTACTAGATGTTGGTGCTTGCATGGGTTAGACATTACTAGGGTTAACTTGTATGAGAAAGATTACTTTCGGCTTACCCGGTTCAACTCTAAGTCGGTATTCATTTTCCCCTACACCCTCTGACAACCAACTTCATGAACACTACCATATCCTTCCTTTTTAACTCGGCCCAAACTCTTTCACCCACATCAATGTTTTCATCCTTACCTACCACATGGCAAGGGTAACCTCCGTTCTAAAGGCCCTTTTTACATTTTTATACACTTACCATCACTAATGGTTTCGCTTTTTTCCAGTTTGCCTTGGTCCCTTATAGGGGCAACTGCTTGTTTGTTTTCACTATCACTAGAGAATTTTGGGGGAGCTGGAAAGACCAGTTCTTCTTGGTCTAAATGACCCCCTAAGTGGCAACTTATGAGCCAGTTGATAGAACTTCCCATGCACAGGACCAACAAGAAGCTGCCATTAATCAAGGGCTCAGAGACCGAGAAAACTTATCATGCACTACTTAATGGTTAAAGAATGTCTTAGTGAATGGAAAATATGAAAGTTATTTCCCTTCACTTACCAATGACTCGATGAAACAACCCTTAATTTCACTAGGTTAGTAGTGCTCACTTGAGCTATCCCTAGGTAAAGAACCTTTTGAACTATCTTATGGGGGCTATGGGACAATTAATCATGGATCTTGAAGTTGCCTTTAAGGCATAAAGAAACATCTTACTTTTTGCTTATTGTTGATTTTCTTATTGTTAATTTTTTTCCTTTGAGCACACTAACCTTTTTCATTTTTTACGCATATAGAGGTCTTGCCATTGCTTTATTCAATAAGTGATTGGGGTTGTAAATAGGTTTTATCAAGGCTAACAAACAGAAATCACACCCCTTAGGGCAGGCCATGCTCCTCTAACTAGAGTTTTCGTCCTTTCCTCCACCATCAATATTGCCGCTGGCTAACCTAGCCACCCAGACACCATCACTTTGTGCTTTGGTGGTGATGCCAGCTTAAGTACCAATGTTCCTGGTGCCCAAACCTGCTCTTGAGATCCTTTTCACTATTAATGGCATTTTTTTCATTGTAGTGGTCCTTGGTACACTTTGTTCACATTGTGCCAACTATTGTTCCCACAAATGACACCAAATCGATTATCAAAGTATCAACAAAAGCAGTTGGACTAAACTTTGCCAAATGAACCTGAGCGAACCAGGACCTAGACTTGCCATCAAAGACAATGTTAACGCCCCAGAAATCATCTGTGGCAAGACCTTCCAACTGTCAAGTTAGCTTTTCTATTGAGAGAAGAAGTAGTTAAAGTTTAGGTAGAATGTAGTACATAACTTGGAATTTGTGGTGGTCCCCTTTTTACATATATTTGGGTGCCTATGCTGTGGCTCTTTAAGGATTGTAATGAATGCGGGATTCCCCTTGATCTTAAAAGTCCTCTGTATGAAAGGTTTCTTCTTTTAGTAGGAGTCATTCCTTAACCATGAAATCTTCATGTGCCAATGCTTTATCTTAAACCGAGTCTGGGTCTTAAATTCTGACATGTGAGGCCCAACATGATACTATTTTTTAATGAACTTATGCATATTATGAATACCCAAAATTGGAACATTAAACTTAGAAGAGTGATATTTAATGAGTACATACTATAATGGCAAACTGGAAAGAATTAGATGAAAATCAATAATTTTTAAAACTAGTGTTGAGAACGTCAAATACTCAATTGTAACATAAAATCTTCCACATTCAACCTATGTCTGAAGAAAATGCACAGGAAATCATCCACCCACCATTAGTATGTGTCAACCTAATAAATTCATTTTAAAAAAAAAGGTTTACTTTAGTAGGGATGGCAATTCGATGAGTCGGGGTTAGATTTGAGTCAGGTCATTCAAGTTTAGGTTTAATCGGGTTAACATAAATTCGGGTCCAAGTTTGGTTCAGGTCAAATCATTTGGGTTCGGGTTGAGTGAATTTCGAGATCAGGTTGCATTGGATCACTTTTCTTTGGGTTCGAGTTCAACACAGGTTAAGTTGATTTCAGTCTCGTATAATTTTAAGTCAGTTTTCAGTCCAAACTCGGGTTGACCAGTTAAGTTTGTTTAGGTTACTAGTATATATGCTGAACTCACTTAATCAATTCAAATTTTTTAAATTTAAATTAAATAATTCTTGTTTTGCGTAATTAATTTAAGTTAAATTTTCTTTTATTAGTATGTTAAATTAAAAAAATCATCAAAAATTTTCTTAATTATATTTCGATAAATTTGCTGTTATATCCAACTTTTATTATAAAATTACCATATAACTCTAGTTCACTATTACTCTATTAGTGATTAAATTGAAAATTTTTAAAATTATAGGTTAAAATGAAAAGATTTGAAAATTTTAGGGACCCATGTTGTAATTATTATGGTGACTAAAATGAAAATTCTTAAAATTTAGATACATTATTCCACTATACTTAAAATTTTAGGCACCAATGTTGTAATTTGTCAATTGTCTACCAAGATCATCAGACTTACTAATATGAAAGTTATTTATTTTAAAGAACACAAATATAGAATTTATTAAATATGAAAGTCTTTAAATATGAGACTTACTAAATATAGATGTTCCTAAAAGAAGTAAGTTATTAAATATGAAAGCCTCTAGATATAAAACTTATTAAATATGAAAAATAATAAAAGAGGAAAGTTGAGGTTTAGAGTAAATGTTAGAATTAATTTTTAAGGTTTAGGATAAGAGTTAGGGATAAAATTAAGTATTAAGGTTTAGGGTTTAAGTTTTTAATATTAAGGTTTAGGGTTAAGACTGAGGGCTTATAGTTAAGGTTAAAGTTGTAATTAAGGTTAGGGTTCAAGATTTAGGGTTTAGAGTTAGGCAGAGGTATAGTATTTATGGTTAGGATTCAAGGCTTATGGTCTAGGTTAGGATAAGTGTTTAGTGTTTCAAGATTTTTTGTTTAGGTTTCGGGTTTAGGGTTTATGATAAATTAAATTCAAATTCAAAGATAAATAATTAAAGACTGATCTTGTATTTACCATTCCTACTAATACAAGACAAGAATATTAGTAAGACAAGGCAAGGCGGGAACATTAATACTAGTGGAAGAAAAAATTGTTAAAAAATTTAATTTTACTAGACTTAAAATTACCTTAGTTGAAAACATTTGAAATTAATTGAATCAAATTTCAAACAATGAAAATGCCATATTAATTAAATTAAATTTTAAATATCCTGATTTAAAACAATCAAATATATTAAATTAATATTATATTTAAAAATTGAAGTTTATGCGGTGAACTTGAAATTTGAAACTTAAATAATCAACCCAAGTATCCAACAATTCAACAAATTTGTGCAGAATTACCAAAAAAAGTGAAAAGAATTTATTTTTTTTTTTGCTGCAAATGAAAATTTTTTCCTAAAAGGATCTACTGCTACTCGATTTGGATAAGTTGACATCCAATTTATCTATTAGATGAGAATCAGTGTGTTAGTTACGTACTTCAAAAGAATATATAAGCAAATTCCTAAATTATTAAATTTCAAAAAGCCTTTATGTAAAATATATTAATTTGTTAATTTATTCTTCAAAAACCCCTAAATAAAAAATATTTTTATATTATTTTGAAACTTCTTTAATTATATGGTCATGATTGATGTATAAAAACAATATATAAAAAATCACAAAGTTTTAAATTTCTGCCGATCATATATTTATGTTAATTTAAGTTAAAAACGGGTTGCATCAGGTCTATTCATCGGGTAATTTTAGGTTCAGGTCAAATCAATCCAAGATTTGAATTATTTCGGATTTAGGTCATTATGGGTTTTGGTATTTTAGGTTTAGGTCATTTGGATTCATGATTTTTCAGTTTCCACTCCAATTGGGTTCAGGTTCAGGTTCAAGTCAAATTGAATACAGTCAGGTTCAAGTCGTTGGTTTTTCTTATTAAATCAGGTTATGTCAAGTTTGGGTCCATGAGGGTCAGTCCAAGGTTAGAAACGATGCCCTTAGGTGGGAGGGGCATTGACGTAACTCGAGCGAAACCAGCCCGCAAAATGTAAACCAATAATAATTGCTTTGATGCAAGCAAAACACCCTTTTAAGGCACAATCGAACGAGCTCCACGAGGGGGGAGGGCTGAAAAGACCCAATTGCCCATAGACCCATCCAAAATCTACCGCTCGTTCAAAGTTGTCGTCCCATGATGTTTCACGTTAAGGCACTCATAAGCCATGAGGTAGGGTGAGCCCAGGTTAGCCCCTCTCTCATTATTTCATGACTTGCCCTCACTCTGAATATGGGAACAGGAAATGTTTATCTTATGATTCTAACTCCATGATTATGATCAGATTAATATTTCAAATCAAGACCGTTAGTGGCTCAAAACTAAACATCCAAAGTAGTGGGGATAAAATGGTCTTTTTACTTTTGTACTGAATTTATTTTTATTATTTTCTCTGTCTCATAAAAACTATCAACTTTACTATTTATAAAAATTAGTTATGCTTTTTATTTATTTTAAAATTTATCATAAAAATATGAATTTTTTATATGAAAATAAAATTTTAAATATTATAGTTTCTTAACACAATTTTTAAAAACTTTTTAATACACATTACTATAAATATATTCAAGTCAAAATCTAGTTAAAAAGGATAAAAGGGCTGATTAAAGCGAGATGAAGGGAGTATAAAATAAATTCTAAAAGAGTGTAGAACAATGCGAAATTAATGAGATGTGGCTGTCACATATAATTGTGAGATAAAGAGGGATTAATTAAGGGGGAGGGAAGAAGTTTAAAGACCCAAAGCAAACAGAGCAATTTGTAAAAACCTGGAAATTGAGAAAAAAAAAAAAAAAAAGAAGGGTGGGGATTATTATTAATGTTGTTATTATTATTATTACCAGGGGTGAAAGGGAAACCCAAATGGCGCAGAGAAATTGATGATGGTGTGGAGAGGGGAAGTGTGATGATGGTTCGAGCCAATCCCAACCATCATTGCGAATCTTGGGGGCGGCCTAGCCCTCCATCATTTTTTTTCACAGCCACCCCCCTACCCTGGAATGCCATAATTGCCCCTCTTAAGATATCAATGAACCTGCCAAACCAAATCTTTCAAATCAGTCCCCCATCTTTGTTTTCCTCCATTTTAGTCCTTACTCAGTCCCATCATCATACGAAGAGAAGACCACAGAGAAAAAACATTAAATCCTCGCCCCTAACCGGCCGCCTTCCATGCTTACACTTGCATGATTGTTGTGTCAGATGGGTGAGAAAGAAAAACATGCAAATATTGCGAAGGCAATGAAAACCTCCCTCTCTGTCTCTGTCTCCCTCTCTCTCTCTCTTGCCTTAACTTTGCTCTATATATTAACGTCAATTCCAATTGTTCTCTTTGTCCCTTCGCTTCACCTCTCACTCTCTCTCTTTTACCTGCTGCTTCTGCTGCGCCTTGTTGCCCACCAGAACCCGTTAACAAAGAAGCTTCCTCGGCCATAGCTAAAAGGTGATCTTTTTGGGAAACATAAAGGCCCCTCCCTTCCCCTGTCTTCCTCTGTTTTCTCTCCAGCTTTTCTTTCATTTTCTCGAGAAAATTGTAGATATCCTGAGAGATAGTATTGTATTGGATTTGTTTCTGTTCTCTGCTTCCTCCTGTGCATGGCCACTTTCGGTCCATTTCTTTTGCGGCAGGAGGGAAGCATTCTTGTTCTTGAATACAACCCTTTCAAACAGATTTTATACCTTTCTTTCGTTTATGGGCTACCGAAAGATTTCACCTTTTTGTATTTTGTTGGTCAGGGTTTGAGATTTTTACAGTTGTTATTGTTCCGCGCATGACATGAACCCTTTTTCTTCTATTTAAATGTCAAGTAGATGTTTTTAAAGACCCCAATTGTCCCATTTGTGCCTCTTACTCTGTTTTCCTCTGAAACTGTTTGGTAACCTGGGTATTATTTTAACTATCGTTTCTCTTAATATATTCTCTCTATTATTATAATTGATTGCTTTATTTTAATTTATTTATATTTTTGGGTTTCAGGTCTTTTTAGTTGGAGAGAGATGGAAAGTCTTAACTCAAAGCTGTATCTGCAGAACTGCTACATAATGAAGGAGAATGAGAGGCTGAGGAAGAAAGCCCAGAAGCTGAACCAGGAGAACCAAGCTCTTCTGTCAGAGTTGAAACAGAAGCTATCAAACTCTTCCAACCCCAACAGCCCTACCTGTGACCTCAACCTCTCTTCCTCTTCTAACCCAAATCACCCTTCCAATCCATAATAATCCGCCTCATCACGCTCCATGGCCCCCAATTTGAACAATGTTATCTTGGACTGTTTTGTCAGAAAAAAGAAGTACAGGGGAGTCCTGGAAATGAGCCAGAAGTGAGATGGCAGCTTATTATTTTGTCTCAGTCAGTTGGGTAGCTAGCTATAGGTTGAACTGGAATTAATTAGTGGCAGCTTAATTAGTTGTGTTTCTATTAGTATCTTTTCTTTTTGTGTTCTTCTGGTGGTGGGGTGTTCTATATTCAAATCTCTGAACAACAAAATGGACCTGTCTACTACAACTTATAAAAGAACATACTTTTGTTATTATCTATGAACATCTCTATTTTATTTTTTAATGTTTCATAGCGTTCTCAATCCACATGAATGTGACATGAAAAAGCGAGAGAGAGGTATTTTTTGCGTTTTCGGTTGCTTAACTTCTCATCCAGTAATTAGAAGAAATCACAAGTAAAAGAAAGGAAAAGAGAAGGAAGAAGAAGAAGAAGAAGAAGAAATGGTTTCAATCAATGGTGTTACAAAGAAACAAATGGTTAGGTACAATTTGCCCGCCTATTTTAGAAAGTTACACTTTACCCAAAAAAATATTAGACATTTAGATGGAACAAAATATGATAATTTAAAATTATTATTACATGTAAAATTACTTTTAACCAGTTTAAATCTACTTTAAAATAGTTTTCAGGTGATTTAAATGTGATTTTAAAGTTCGTTTGGTTATTTTCGACCAAAAAGCTGGCATTCTTCCCTTATCTAAAATATTAATAACTCATTCCTTGCATACTTATAAAGCATACTTCTAAATACTAACATGTATGTATGTATGTGTGTGTATATAATTTTAAAAGTTGCCTTATTTTAGACTAAAATATAGGTTTCTAAAGTAATAAGAGATAAACGTATTTTTACCAAGCCTCATAAGTTTTCGGTAATATACCCTTCAATCCATTTAGATTGAAAATATTTATTTCTTCATTTGTTATTTGATTTGGTGTGGAGATTAAAAAAGTGAATAAAATTATTTATTGTTTTCCATTTTTTTCCTTAATTTTTTACACATGAATCGATAAAATTGAAAAATGGTAGGTATTAAAATGATAGTTTGAATTATGGTTATTAAAATCCCGACTTAAGTATTAAAAACTTACCTTTCTATGGCTTTAGAAAAAAAAAATGTTTCAAGTTTTAATAGAAACTTATAGGTAGGTAGACACGAGGAGAATCCCCAATTTAGTTTTAGAAATTTAGAAATTTTAGGACTTGATGTTTTTACTTTATTATGTCAAATTTGCAGAAATTGGGTCAAAAAATGATAGCAAATAAAAATATATTAATTTATTACCTAATTCAATCTTTATACAATCAAACTCAATTTATTTAAAGTTAAAATAAAAAAAATTAAAGATAACTAAAAAAATACAAATCATGTCTTGTTTTTTCTCTCAAACTCCCAATGTCGCTTGATTACTCTCATTCACAATGACTTTAATAATCCTAGTTATCAAGTTTATGTAGATATAGATATAAATGAAGAAAATGTCAATGATGATACAAATATTTACATAAATGAGATTAACCCATTAAATGATAAAACTATAAAAGAAGAAGATGAAGATATGAATTTAGAAGATAGTAATATTGATATTATCATTTATCATAATGTTTCATGTGTTCCGGTAGATAATCGAGATATTTTCAAATTTTCATTTATAAATTGTGAATCTGAAAACATTTTTTTTCATATTATATATTTATGCCATGACATTTTTTTATGGTATTAAAGTATTAGTAAGTGAAAAGATTATATAATATGAGCTTCTTGAAATAATTTAGATGATTATATTTTTTTCATCTTTTTTTAAAATCTCTTTTGTAGAATCTTGTAACTCCACAACTTTATACGACTTTAAGACTGTTAAAATAAAAACAAAATTAAAAAAAATAAAATGACTTTAGGTAGAAACTCAATTTAAAAAATCTTACTCTAAATGGTAGTATGATAAAGTAAATTATTAAATATAAAAATGTTATCAAAATTTAAAACATCTCAAAATAAAATGTGTTACAGCAGTTTTAGGACAGATGTAGTAATTAACAAGTTAATATAATTTGATTAGAAGGCTCTAAAATCTGTCCTAGATTTCCTGTCTGGTGGTTCCAACTTCCGAGTCCAACAGGTTCTCATTCATCAGCTTAAACCCGGTGAAAAGAAACGGGCTTATCATCCAGATTCTGTCCCGGAGATCAGACCGCGTGATGGCGAGGATCTAATCAAAGAAAACATACGTCATCAAGTCAGCCGTTGAGTAAGGAAGTCAAACTGAGATGATTGGGTAAATTTACAACATTCATACCCAAACTTTGCATGTTATCAATAAATTCGTCCTCTGACTACAAAACGTCTAACCTGACACTTGACCTGCTGAATCGTAAGGTCTCTTTTGAGCAAGGTTGTCAAGATTGGAATCATACCCCATACCATTTTTTATTATGCAAGATTGGATCATAAATCATAAGATCCTGCCAAATGTCTAAAATTTCTTATCTAAATAACATAATTCATGTAAAATACCAATTGTATTAGAAACTCAAGAAAAGTTTAAGTCTTATAACAAGGGTAAAATCTATATTTAGTCCCCTAACTTTAAGGGTCGTCCTAATGTGGTCCCTTAACTCAAAAAGTGACTCTTGAAATCCCCTAACTCAATTTAACTATCCTATTTTGGTCCCTACCGTTAGTTCTACCGTTATCGTGGATGGAAATTGCCCACGTGGCACGTATATTGCCATGTGGCAGTTTCTTTTATGATAAGAAGTTATTCGATTGCAAGAACATAAAGTTCAAGCTAAATTTGGCATAAAAAGTAATTTTAGAGACCTAAAATGATAGTTAACCCAATTTTTCCCCCTCTCCGATTCGATCGCCGTCACCACCTCTCTTCCTCTCTCGGCCGACGCTTCATCTTCCTTCTTTCCAACCGACGCTCCACCTTCCCCCTTCATCGCCCAGGCTCTTCCCTCCGCCTCACTCCTCCGCTCGGATCGCCTCCTCGCCCAAGCTCCTTGACTCCGTTCGCCATTTGAATCACCGTCTACCTTGGGTCCTCGACCCGCTGCGGCTAGCGCTGCGTTTGTAGATCTGATTAAGAATTAGAACTGTTTTTGTAGTCGTGAGATGGGGACGAGGACAGCCGGAGCCCTGACCGCAAATCCTTCGCCATTCGAATCACCGTTCGCCCAGGCTTTTCCCTCCTCCTTGCTCCTCCGCTCGGATCTCTTCCTTGCCCATGCTCCTTGACTCCGTTCGCCGTTTGAATCGCCGTCCGCCTTGGGTCCTCGGCCCGCTGCGTTTATAGATCTGATTAAGAATTAGAACTGTTTTGTAGTCGTGAGACGGGGACGGGGACAGCCGGAGCCGGCGACATCGTCCGTTTCAATCAGATAAGATTTACGGAAAAAATTTGGGTTAAACTATGTCTTAGGACCTTTGGACTATGCAATTACATCTTTTTAGCCAGATATTTATTTTTCTTTCAATTTAGCCACTTACTGTCATAAAAAGGGCAGCCACGTGCCAGTATGGTTGCCACATAGACAATTTCCATCATAAATAACAGCAGAACTGACAGTAGGGACCCAAATAGGATGCATTAATTGAGTTAAAGGACTTTAAGAATCACTTTTTTAAGTTAAGGGACCACATTAGGATGACCCTTAAAGTTAGGGGACTAAATATTGATTTTACCCCTTATAACAATGATACAACACAATAATATAACACAAGTAAAATTTAAGTTTTAATAGAATATACATCAACATATTGATTAGCAAAAATCTGGAAAAAAAAAACTCATAAACAAGCATATCATTTACAAATAAAAAAAAAGTACAGTGTCTGACTGCCATAGAACAACAACAATGAACAAACCCATGGAACAAACAAAGAATGGCGAAGCATGGAACAACAACAATGATAGAAGTTGGTCATCCAAGTCTCATCCTTAATACGATTTTCTTCTTTCTATTTTTGTTCATTTTCTTCTTCTCACAATTTAAATTATCACATAGTCACCATTTGAATTTTCCAACTTAGGCAATTTGGATTTCACGCATTTACTTGTTAATTGGGCCACCAATTAGGGCAATCACTTAAATTTCTCAAATTTAGGCTAAAATAAAAATATACCAAATAAAAATAATACCCGAGTAGAATCAGTAGGATCCTTCAATACGATTCTAGTCATTATAGGATCCTGTCATGAAAGTTTCAATCCTAGCACTTTTTGACAATGTTTTATGTATCATGATCATAGGATCATGCAACCTACAATCCTAATCGCGATCTTGGCAATCTTTACTTAAGAGGATCGAGGACATTCAATAGGGAATCACCTATATCCCTATGGTCCTTTCTTGCCAATACAAGTTTTAGGAAACTTTTATCTCATTATCATTGATTTTCAAAATCTGTGAATTCATCTAAGTTCATCTAAATTTCGGAGATCATATACATCCTTTTTGGATGGCAAATATCAGTTAATATTAATTAGACCAAAAGTTATACAATCTCTTGAAGACTAAAAGTTGTACAATTTGTCAAAAATTATATAAAGTCTTACTTGTATAAGAAAAATTATACTATCTTTGGAACAGATTTTAATAGTTCTTATTTCCTTGAAATCTAATTACTAACTTGATTATTGGAGAATCCATCCTATTGGGTACAAAATCCCAAGGCATTCTAACATTGTCTTTTTATATGAAGGTCCTCAACCTTACTTTTGCCACTAGGAATTAAATATGTCATATCATTTGGTAGTTCTTTATATTAGTTGTATAAACATACCTCATAGTTTAAATAGTAATTAAAATCAATGTTAAATGAGATAGATGCTACCAAACGTTTTTATGGATCCCATGTTGGCCCTGTATTGATAGGAATAATATTGCGGCAAGTGTATTTTTAGCCCAACTTAAGGTTAGATTCCACAAAAATTGTAAATAGGTTAGATAAATGTCAAACACACATGAATGTGCAAAGGCTTCCTTTAGTAAAGATAAATGCTTCTTCATACTCCTACCTTTTTTTTGTTTGATGATTGGAGTTGATTGCACTGTTCCCAAAAGCCTTGGGGATTGTTAAGTATGCCTTAGTTGCCATTGTCTATTTCATGAAATGGTGAGTTGAGCCACTAGAAAAGATAACCATTCTTGAGGCTAAGAAATTTGTTGGGAAAAAACCTAACATGTAGTTTTGGTTTCCTAACAGACATTATACTTAGTAATAGGAATTAGTTGTTGATAAAGATTTTTATGAGTTTGTTACTAAGCTTTGATTTAAGCTACACTTTATTCCTGTGGGTCATCCATAGAGCAATGAATGGATGGAGCTTACAAAAAAAAACCAGCAAGGAAGTAATCAAGAAAAGACTTGAGAATGCCAAAGGAAAGTAGGTTGGGGGATGCCCATGTTTGCCAGAGAGCTATAGCAAAATCCCTATAAAGGCAATGGAGGAAACCTTAATTGAGCGTAATTAAGAAAAGATTAGAAAACCAAAGACTAAGGGTGCAAATACTAAATTATCCTAATTTATGGACCAAGAATGCCTTCAGCAGGCTCTGAAGGAAGGAGAATAAGTCCTTTTGTGTGTGTTGGTGGTAGCAGTAAAGACTTAACAAAGACCCAACTTTTGCGGTAAAAGATGCTTAGTAGATAGGGAACAAGGAATTTAAAGATAATTAGGAAAGTTAAACATGATTGGCAGAATTGGTGGCTTATTTTGACTAGTTTCTATCAACCTTAAGACTTAAGCTCCATTTCAATGACCTTCATTTCTCTCATGCTCGAACCTTACTAGTACCATTGAGGACTTCTCAAAGCTTCAAAAAAATGGTTAATTTAGCTTGCTTTTAAGGGGCATCATAGTTAGTATTAGTTTTGAGGTTATTAAAGGTATAGAGAACTAAGATCAAGTGGTGGTCTTTATTCTAAGTGTGGTTAGTATTGACCTTGTAATCAATTATTGTGCTTTCTAATGTGTTTGCTTTGTAGGTCATTATGGTAGCACAAGAGCTGGCTCTCATAATGATGCCCAAGGACCTAAGGAGGTTCCTAATGAGCTTGTGGCTACAATGTGAGAGATGATGGACTTGCTTCAAGTATGCACCAAACTATGACACAAGTGGCCAAGTCATGAAGTTGTTTCTTAGGAATCACCTATAAGCTTTCGAAGATAGGGAAAACACCGAGGGAAGATGAGGCCGAAGGGTAAGGAAGGCAGCATGAACCCCAAAAGAAACCTTAGAAGCCTCATGGTCAAGGCCAACAAACCAGCCTTAAAAGTATCAAGAAAGGCATTGTAAGCCTTAAAGGAGGAGATTGGTAGTACCACATAAGATTGAGCTCTTTCAAGAGTTCCAATAGTTTAACCCTACAGTCTATAATGGTCTTGGAAATGCAAATGTAGTAGAACATTTGTTCAAAATGATGGATACACTCTTCACTCACACTAGCACAATCTCTAAGAGAAGAGCTCTCCTGGCAGCCATTTACTTAAAAAGCAAGGTTGCTTTATGGTGGAAGAACATCCAGCCTCAATTGGATGAAGAAAATGAAGCTTGGTTATAGTACAGAGAGAAAAGTAATCAGATGGTATGACTTTAATTGAAAGTTCAAAAGAAAAATTATCAATGAAGTAGCTTAAAATATAAAGAGGGTGAAGTTTGAATATTCACTCAATGAGACCTTTCAAGGACTAAGTATAAGTAAAGTTTTAGCTTCTTCATCAAATATGCTTTATACACAGCTAGAAAGTGGAGTTGAAGCCTAAGAAGTTTGTGAAAGGCTTAAGGTTGAGCCTTAGGAAGCAAATTGTTGCGAATGGAGTTAAAAAGCTAGCACCAAGTAGCGTAAGAGGCCTTGAACCTTGAACAAGGGGTGGAACAATCCAGGCCTTAAGATGGGAGGGCGGACTTAAGTTCATCATCTCAAGTAAATATTTTGCATAAGACATCCTTAAGTGGTAGGTCAACTGAAGTGGAAAGCCAACCAACAAGGCAGGAAAGACATCAAAAGTGCATGCTCAAGATGGAACTAGTTTCATAAGAAAAATTAATGCAAATTTGGCATCAATGTGTGCAAAACTTATGGAGAAAAAGGATATAGGTCAAGGAAGTAGCCCAAGAATTTGCCAAAAGGAGATAAACATAAAGACATAGCTTCAACATCAATTAACCATGGTGCAGCTACGTTGTAGCCTAAACTGTTTGCTTTGGTAAAAAATTCACTGGCAGTGTAAGGTAATTATAAGTTTTAGAGTAGTAATATAAGAATTTTTTTTAATGCTATGCAACAATTCCAATGAATATTTGGAAACTTAATTAGTAGGCTAGGGTTATAGATATGGATGGCAGTGAGTAGGATGAAATCTACAACCCACGAATACCCGACCCACAGGTTGCAGGGATCTACGGGTTGTAGATATTTGGTGAAAATTGCACTTGTGTACCCATCATGGATTTTTATTTTGCCTTATGGGTAGGCCTACCACACCTGCAACCTGCCACAATTTTCCTTTGTTTGTCGATGACTTAATTATAACTTATCAAAATAATAGACTAAAATGAAACAAATAAATAAATCAAGCGACTAAAGTGTAATTTAACAAATATATAACCCTAAATGCTATATTCAGCCGCCGCCTATTCTTTCACACATCTTCTTTGCCTATTATTTCTTCGTCTGCACCAAAAAACCTCATCTTCTTCATTTGCTTGTCTCTACAAAATATATATATATATATATATATATATTTCTTCTTCATCCCTTCTCTCATTTTATTCTTCTTCTTCTTCTTCATCTTTTCTCTCATTGTCTTCACGCTTTGTTTTCTCATCTTCTTCGCTTAATCCAAATCCATCCCGCCTTTTGCATATTCTTTTCTCTTGTCACCAATTGACTATCTTGCAGCTATTGAAACGCCGGCCTCCCTGCCTGTTGGCTTATGACACTGAACAAAGGATTGATAAAAAGGAGAAGTTTTGAATCAATTGTCAGTGGATAAACCCGCAATGTGCTAATAACCTGCGGGTGGTGGTGGGCATGAGCATCTTTTCTTACCTATTTAGCTTAGCGGGCAAGTGGCAGATGTGTTGGTTCCGCGCCCTAGCCACCCTATTACCATCCCTAGTTATAGAATAAAAGAAATGTGAAATGAAACTCATAAAAGGTCCAAGGAAAAATATAACACTAACTAATGAAATGGTAGGAGACTATCCTTTAGATTTTGAATGTCATAAATTTTGTCCTACCGCTTATGGTTGACGAAAATGAACCTTGGTAAGAATAGAATGACCCAAAAAAAAAAAGGTGGCAACTTGCCACAATCTTTTCAACATTTAAGAAGGCTAAGATTTCGGTTGGTCCTTATATTATCAAGAATAAAACATTTTGACCCCAAAACCAGAATAGTTTTCAAAATGACCTTGAAATTTTAATTTCGTGCCAAAATAGTCCTTGAGTGGAGTGCGCAAATACAGCGCCAATCGTCTAGTGATGCACGGGTTTTACGTATCTCGGAATAATTTGGACATGCCCCCATTCTTTTGAATTCAGTTGTTATTCTATCTGAAAATTTCCCTTGGACTTTAGGGGCCCAATTGATATTTGATCATGTTGATCCAAGTGATGCGATGGAACAGAAATTGAAAACATATATGATGGGGTCTAAAGTTTAGCGGGTTTTGATTTAAAGCCGTTCAAGAGGTGCCATAGTCAGTGGACACTTGTAGCCCACTTGGGTACCAATTTGAATATTTGAGGGGTTGTTGTCAATTTATTTTAATTTAAGTTAACTTAATTTAAATTAATTTTTTTTATTTTTATATTTTTTTACCTGAAACTAATTTCATTTAAAAGTTAATATTATTTAAGTGTAACAATCCATTGATTGTACAATTTTATGACATTATTAAATCATTATAAATTTTCATTTTTAGGCATTAAAAAAAATTAATAAAAAATGAATAACATCATAATAATTTATTTTGAATGGATTATTACACTCATATAATATTGACTTTCAAATGAAATTGATTTAAAAAATATATAAAAATAAAAAATCAAATCATATTAAATTAAGTTGAGTTAAAATGGCATATTTTTTATATTTTAGGAGCCAAATTGAGAACTTTTGCTCTAACAAAATCAACAAAAAAAAAATGAACTAATTCAAAGCAACACACACGTATCACTATAGTTTCTCATTATAATCTACATTTAATGCATGCATGAGGGAATCCGTAAGGCCAGTGAATCAGTCTTCTCCAATTGTAATGAATGGAGGTGAATTTAATTGGTGGGTTGGATTATTAGCATGACTTCATCAATTACAAAGGGCAATGATCCCTTCAGTTTCTTTTTCCCTACTTTCTGAGGTCATATTTAATCATGTGAAATAATTCCAAATCCTGCATGGCTAATGATGAATTTTTACATTATCATTGTTACCGAGTGTGTTGAGCCCTACACGTGAGCCTAGACGTTTCATAATTTTAACTATAGAAAAAAGTGACTCCAGGGGACCACCGGCGGTACAAAAACCCTCACTTCGTTCACACACACATGCACTAGGATTTAGGAGCCAAATACGTTAATTTAAAATTATCTAATTTTTTACTACCAAATTATTTATTTATTTTATTATTTTTTAATCTGAAATGAATATCATTTAGAAGTTAATATCATATGATGTTTATGTGTCCCACGTGTTGCATTGGTTTACTCTGTGATAATATTTAATGTAAATAATATAACAAAATAATTATTAAATAATAAAATTTGGGGATGAAGAGAAAAAAGATTAGAGTTCTAGCAATTAAAAGTGAATTTAAATATTGGTACAAAAAATTTTCCATAAAAACCAAAAAAGCTAAGATTAGGAGCAGACCTAAAATTAGGGTCTAATCTCTATACAATAAAATTTAGGATTAATAGGGCATTTAACATTTTCCACATAAAATGGTAAAGTAATGTGAAATGGTACAAAATGTGGGTTTATACCGAAAAGTCCAAGAAAAATCTGGGGATAGTTCGTGCCATGGCCAAAATCAAACAAACCACAGTGACCAAAGTTTTCCGGCCCTTAGAAAATAGAAATAACCTTCCCATAAAAAATTATGTTTAAACATTGTCACACAAGTTAGAGTAGAGTTTCAAGATTAATAGAGTAAATGGAAATATTATAGGTGGTAGCGTTTAACATTGACTTAATGAAGGCAAAAAGAATGAAAGAAAAAAAGGAGGAAAAGGACAAAAATGGAAAACATATAGACTTGAGGGATGAAATGAAAAATATCAATAGCTTTTGGACCGAAACAAATTTAAGAACAAAAAAAGCAAAATAGACAAACCTGGAAAGTCCTTTTAGTTTTCCTCTTTGACAGCTTTAGTCCCCAAAGTTACAGATTTGTCAATGCCATCACTACCGTTATATTATCTCTTAGGCTTGATCATTTGACAGAGCAGCTTAGAGACCAAAATGAAAGAAAGGAAATCTAAAGGACTGGAAGAGGTGCTAGACCATTATTTAAGAAAAAGCCAAAAAAAAGAAAGACATTATCCATGACCAGTATTCATGTTCAGCAATTAATATATAGTAATAATATGTATAACAAGTTATTGAATAATAATTTTTAATGTAATAAAATTTTCACTAATTTTTTAATATAAGTAAAAAATTGTAAAAAAAATAATACATTAGAGAAAGTATTATTCAATTGATTGTTGTACCTATACACTATTAGCATTCATATAATATTGATTTGGGACCAAAAAAATAAAAATAAAAATACTTCTTCTGTCCTATTATGTTTGCAACATTTGGTTTTGCATGTAGTTTTAGGTATTTTTACTGTTTTCACGCATTTTCCGGATTTGCCTTCCTTTTTCCTCTTCGTCTCCTCAATCTCCCAAAATATTTCATCTGCCACCGCCATCACATCTCCAACGATGTAACTGACTCTCTGTAGTCGATTGCACGTTCAATTCACTTGGCCTATGTTGTCAATCACTCGACCTCCGTCCTCACTAGGCCTCTGTAATCAATCGCTTCGTCTTCATCGTCGATCGGGCCTCATTGCTGTCGATCGGCCTCTTTCATTGATTGCATGTCCACCCTCGGCTAGCCTTGGTCATTGATCGTTTGGCCGTTGTTGCTCTTGCTTATTCTCCGTAGTCAATCGTATGTTCGAATTACTTGGCCTCTGTTGTCGATTGTTTGACCTCAGTCCTCATCGGGCCTTCAAAGTTTATCGTTCCGCCTTCATAATCCATCTCACCAAAGGCCGTCCTTATATGCATCGGTCACTAGCACGGTTGGTAGAGGGGTGAAACCTCGCCAGAGGCAGCTAGATGAGTTGAAATGGGGAAAGCTGAGAGAGAGAAAGAGAGAGAGAGAGAGAGAGAGAGAGAGAGAGAGAGAGAGAGAGAGAGAGAGTGTGTGTGTGTGTGTGTGTGTGTGTGTGTGTGTGTGTGTGTGTGTGCACGTGTGTGGGCTCTGGCAAGAGAGAGATAGGTTAAAAGGGTGTAACAGTAAATGAGATATGAAAAAGTTAGTAATTAAGGAAATGGTGCAAAGTTATAGAACTACCCAAAAAGGAAAATGGAGCAAAAATTATAGGACAGAAGGAGTAAATTATTTTATATTAATCTGACATAATGCTAAATGAACTAGATCCTACGATATCCTCTAAAAGTTGTTAGTTTTATCTTTGTTGTTTTTGGGTGCAAGTAATGTCTTCAAAGAAAAAGAAGAATTGTAACCTAATGATACTCTAAATACTTACCAGCCCGTACACTACTTTAGCTTGCTCGGTCATTAATTTAGGCAATATAAGCGGATAAGGCCTATAGGAATTAATTACATGATGTTGGATGTTATTATATTCTTCCATACATCTTGAAGGAAATTTCTAGGTAAAATACACCCCCATTCTCAACCATTCATCCATCAAAATAGGATTTTGGTCTAAATCACTCTTCACAACTGCATACTCTTTTTTTGTTCTAGTCTCGTAAGTTTTTTTTTTCTCATTGGACCATCATATTAAGATCAGATAAGAGGGAGTTTGGTGATAACTTGATATAGTTGGTTATAAGTGGTCTTCTTCCTCTGCTTCCTCAAATCTCATCCAATCTTCTTCTTTGTTAAATCAATCTTTATTCTTCTCACTAGAGGTGAAAAATTTTGAGTTCAACCCGAAACTCGACATATAGGGTCAGTCAGTGTATAGAATAAGTAAGGTTCAGGTTGATATGAACCCAAACCGATTAGAAGAATAAAAAATTGGGTTGGTTTGCGTGAAACATAATTTCAACCTGATTAAATCCAAAACCTAAAGCCCGCTACCTAAAGCCCTCATTGGTACCTCTACCCTCTGACTCCTCCCTAGCCCTGCCATTTTACGTTGCCTTCCCACCAGAAGTTATGCTCGATTGCCGCTCTTGCCTCGCACTTTCCTCCTATTGGAAGTTTTGCTCAATTACGTCTCTCACTTCACCCTCACACTGTCAATTTCCCTCCCTCGCGAGCCTCAAGTCTACCTCACACCACCGACCATCCACCCTTAGCTCGCCTTCAGTCACCTACCTTTACCGAGATAGAAGAAGAAGAAAGATTTAGTTCATCTTCATATGCTCTACTTTGGGTCTTTGTCTACTTTGGTTTTATTCATCCTCGTCTGCTCGGATTTTGTTCATCCTTGTTTGCACTGGTTCATCAATCGAAGATGAAGTAGTGGTCTAGCGGAGGCTCATCGGAGACAAATTAGTGGTCCAACAGATGAAGTGTTAGTGGATATCGAGTTAAACCTGAACCAACCCAACTCTAATCCATTTTTTTGGGTTAGGGTCGATTTAGGTTGGGAGTCTTAATTGGTTCAGGTTCAGGCCAGAAAAATAGCAACTACCTATGGGCTCAGAAAAATTAAGCTTCGGCCTAAAACCCGAAAGGTACAGCCCTACTTCTCATTTCTCTTGAATCCCGCCCTATTTTTTAATTCCTTGAATCATTCTCTTGTCGACATCACGAATTTGCCCAAATGGTGAAATAACGGGCTTTGGTTGTTGGGATGTCCACGATTTGGGGCATAGGTACGCTATGGGTGGTTAGATTTCTTTCAACTAAGTTGTTGCTTATCTTCTGCGGTTTGTCAAGGTCACTCCTTGCCTCTCACCATCCCTAATTTGCTAGTGTTATGCTCAAAAGCTAATCATGAAATGATTGTTTTTGCACATTGAGTCATAATATTTTATTGAGACATTATTCAAATAATTGTGTTTAATATTTGTTTATGCGTAACATACTTAAACATAATTATAACCATAGAATAATGATTTTCTTAAATGTCGCTGGTTAAGTATTATTGTGGAATGGGTTGCAATAATACATAATGACTAGCATATGTGAAGATTAACCTGACATGTAGTCTACATATGGGTACAAGTTGGAGAACTTGTATACTGAATCAACCTGACATGAGAACGCTATATAGATCATTATATGAATATCATGAGTGATTCTCATAGTGATCATGGTATATGTAGTCTTTTTACCTGAGGTCATCAATGTTCCTTACATGTAAGTTACATACTTTGATATTTCTCCTTTTTTATTGTAACAAAGTAAATATAAAGGTGATCATTGGGTATATCACATATCATACAAAGGGATTTGTATGATCAAAATAGGATTCATCCCTCCTATATAATAAAAGTGATATCTCTTGGCCCATTGATTAAAGAAGATTGAAGAAATGCATGGCCATACTCGAATAAGTAGATATAGGATATCAATGTCATTAGTTTAAGTCAATTTACTCGGGAATCAAGAAACCATAGATTTGGTGATACGAGGATGACACATTCCATGTCTCGTGCTCGGCCCTGATATATTGGACAAAGGGACAATGACATATAAGAATAATGATCATAGAGGTTTAGTCGAATCACTAACTATCTTATCACTTGGGAAGCCATGATCTGCTGCTAGACACCACAGAGGGATGAGAGAGATGAGTGGCGGCAGACTTATGGGGTTTGAGAATGGAGGGCTAGGTTATGATGTATATATATGGGCTGAGTTATAATATAGTATAATATATACAATACATATATTAATATATATGTTACATACATTATAATATATGATACATTATAGTATAATATATATGATAGATTAATATATGTGATATATATGTTAATATATATCATATATATGATACATATAATTTTATAATATATACACACAGACACGCACACATCATATATTATTATTATTATTATTATTATTATTATTATTATTATTATTATTATTATTATTATTATTATTTGTAAAAATGCTTTAAAAATATTAATTTACATTATAAAATTTTAAAATTTATTTTATGAATAGCACCCATTTTTCAATGGCCTTTGCGTAACAATATTATTATGATACATTCTGATAAATACATACATACATATATTTATACTTATAAATATGTTCATAAATATGTATATTATTATTATTATTATTTATTATTAAAAATATTTTTAAAATACTACTTTACTTTCTAAAATTGTAAAATTTATTGATTTACTGGCACACCTTTCCAATAGGCTTCGCATTGGAAATTTCCAATGCGAGAATTTCCAATTGTCTCGCGTTGGAAATTTCTAATGGTCTTTGGCATTAGAAATTTCCAATGGCCTTTGACATTGGAATTGAAATTCTCAAGTTTCGAATGGCCAGATTTTCAACGGCTCACCACGTTGGAATTTTCAACAACTAGGCCATTGAAAATTTGTCTTTTTTTGTTCAATGGCTCTTCACGTTGGAAATTTCCAACAACTTAACCGTTGGAAAATACATGTTTTTAGTTGTAGATGGAGCAGTAGGTCATAAGAAAAAGTTCACTATGACCAACCTAGGGAGATACAGAAATAGTTTCAATACAAGTACAAGGAATTTCTCCCACTTTATTGAAGTGACAAACATGAAAAAGAACTAAGTGCCATGTTTGTACAAAGTGCTACAAGTGGTTAAGTAAGGAATCTAGTAGAGGGAATATTAGGAAGAGGTTATTCACTAGAATGATAAGGAATCATGGAATCACTGGTGATTTCTATGCCATTGACTCCAATACATAATTAGAAGAGTATGTATTTAGCTGGACTAGAGTCCATATGTGTTCAAGAATTCACAATATGAAACTTTAGAGCAAAAGGGAGAATGGAGACATGAACTAGTGTACTATAGAAATAGTATTTATGGCTCATAATTCAAGAAATGGAATTACCAATAAAGCCTAAAGAGAGTACAATGCATTAAGTAGAGTTATAATAGAGTGGTGATTAAGCTAGTTCCTATGGTAACCATCTTCCCAATAGATTACCCAAGGTTTAGTTTTCCCCTACCAAAAGAAGAAAATAATTGCACCATAAGGTATGGATGACTTATAGAGGCTAATCCAGTAGCTAGTGGTAGCAAATGGTACCTAAAATGACAAAATAGACTAAATGTATCAATAGTGACTTTATTCATTAGCAATTCACTAAGACTTAGCCAAGGGCCTTATGAGCTACTATAGGACACAAGTTAGGTACACCAAAAATAAATTGGATGTGTGTGAGTGAGAGGTGTATATATCAGGGAATCAAGCCATGGGTCTGGACTGATCTGTAAGGTTGTGAAGTAAGGCTAGTGAATTAGTGCAACGCACTTAGGGTGCTTCAAAAGAAAGGCTAAGGCGGCATGCTAGTAGTACCATTATTGGATAATAAATATTCATGAACCAGACAATATAAGGAAGAGAACTTTGGAATTATGGAAACTCTGGAGCAATATTAGCGCACAACAAAGTAGTCTTTGGTAAGAGTCTCATTCATAAAACTCTATATGATAGTGGGGCCACAAGAAGGTAGTACCACCCAACAAATTCAAGGTTGCATAATGGGCTAGGCTGATGTGCACCAAAGCCACACTGAATCACAGATCCTTCATTGTCACTAGTCAACATATAAGAGCACTGGTCAAATATTGACTAAAATATTATATGAAGAGGTCTAATTTAAAGGCTTTCTTGGCACTAAACAAGCAGTTCAGATGGTTGAGAACCAAGTGAATGCCTATGCATATGATTCGAGGATCTCACCACATAAAGAAGAACATCACTCGGTAGAACTAAGCAAGATATGTGGCATAACATCTTGAGGATGCCCCAGCTAGGATTTAGATTTAGAGGACCAAGTCTTTCAAGTTGGGGAGAATATAATGGCTATCGAGGTAAAAATCAGATTACTGATGTAAGTAAGGGTTTTTAGTAATTATTATACTTAGAATATTATTTGTAATCTAAATTATCAATTTAATAAGGTCTAGTAGCTTATACAAGGTAAAAATTTTCCATTTAAACAACCTGGGTTAATAGGGGCATTTTAGACATTTCACTTGTGCATTTTGAGTCCTAAGGGTTCGAAGGGTCATACTTAAATTAACCACTTAATGATAATATAGTTAATTATCAATTTCTCTAGGATAAAATAGAAATTAGAAAAAATCATAATACATCAACCTCAATATTTTTCCCCCCTTTGTGAAATGATGAAAATGACCCTCTTAGCCATATTTGTCTAAATTAATAATTTTTACCATGTATAAGTTACTATACCTTATTAAATCAAGAATTTAGCTTGTAAATAATATTTTAAGTGTAATAATTAAGTTTGTACCTCGATGGCCATTGTATTTTCCATTTTTATTTTTGGATGATGGAGGATCTTTTTGTTGGTTTAGGCATGCTAGCTTTTGTGCTAGCAAGAATGCAAAGCAACAGATCTCTTCTTCATTGAGAAGGATTTAGCCGATTTAAAAAGGTGGGTTTTGATTTTTACCCCATTGAAGATTAATAGGTCAAGTATGGTTGTGTTTTTGTTTGTGATGGATTTGAGGTTTTTTGAACTCACATTTAGAAATTACAGGTATGCATGGGATTGATATAGCCATTGCTTCAACACCATAAGAGTGATTAAGGTGGGAAGAGAAATTATAAGGAGGAGATGGCAGAGCTTAAGAATGATTTGTTGGCCTCCAAGAAAAAGACAAGGTTAGGTGTATTCCAACCAAGTTGGGAGTAATAAGTTTGTTAATTTCAAATGGTAGATAACTGTGGGAGCTTCGATTAATTATTGTGCTAAAAATATTAATTATGATATTATCCTTTGTTATTGGTAACTCCTTATTGTAGTCAAAATAAAGAATAAACAGATGAAAAGTGATGGGTTGAATTTGTACATGCACAAAGAAAACTTTGACCTCAATCTTTTTGTCAATTCCCTTCTGTTAGGTAATTTGACTCAAATTTAAAGGATTGAAGGATTTTACATAGAGTTTAGCCAAATTTTTAATTGGGAACAATGCATTAATGGCCAAAAGATTTGAGAAGTTTGATTTTTCTTGCCAAATTGATTGCATGTTATGATTTTTTTGCTTGAAGGCCAAGTAAGTTTGGGCTTTACGTAAGTTTAGAAAACAAAGGACTTTGAATTTATTTAGAATTTGGTGTTAGCTTTTCTATTTAATTAGGTTTAGTTTTCCTATTTGATTGGGAGAAGAACTTTATCCTTTTCCCACATTGTATATCTAGTGTTTTACTATCTCCAATTGTGTATCTATTATCTATGTTGTATTAGAACATTTGTATATAAACACTTGTATGCTGTGAATGAAAGTATGATGGAAAAGTATTCTACATAAACACTTTTTCACATATTTTGATATAGTTTAAGTTTGCATGAAGCTCATAAAAAGACTTGTTGTGTTAGAATTTTGAGTATGAGATAAAAATCAATTATTATGAAGAGATAAAATGTGAAGGTTCAGGAGGGGAGGGAGAGCTTTAGAGGCCAGAGAGGTCTAAAATGAAAAACCTTTTGTGATTCTCATATATTGTAATTATGTAAGAGTAAGAGTATAAGGTTATCAGTAATGTGTAGGAGATGCATAGGCCAGCATAAGCACTAAGAGTATACTCCTACTGTAATCTCTATATTTTGTTCGAGTGAATTTTTCTTATATGTAGTTATAGGCTAGTTAATTGCCGAATCATGTTGAATTCATGTGTGCTTGTTTAATCCTATTTGCTATTTTATTGTGCATGATGGGTGATTACGTAATTTTTGTCAACAAGTGGTATCAGAGTTAACAGTTTAGCTAGGAATGACGCTGGTGTGCTAGGGTTCATGACTCATTGGGTATGCTCTTGATGTGTGATGTTGGTGTACTGGAGTTCGATACTCATTGGTATACTCCTAATACATTAAGGCTTTCACTCAAGAGGGAGTATCATGACCATGTGTAGTGGAATCACTTGCAGGGGGAGATTGTTGAGGATGTGCGCTAGTGACATATCCCATATGCTTGAAAGTTGTCCAAAGTGATATATATATATATATATATATATATATATATATATATATATATAGTGGTGGTCTCTTGTCTCATTGGTTTAAGTGTTTTGGAACATGTGTGAGGCCATTATCGTATGTAATTATCTCACTTGATATATCTCCTTGATTTAGACCTCCCTAACAAGTCGTATCAAAGCTTGCGATTTAATCCTGGCATGGTGGAGCCTATGGTGCTTTCTTGTCATGGTGGAGCCTGTATTTGTGTATGTTGATACTCGTGATATTGATGTACGTGATGTTTTTAGCCAAATTCTTAATTGGGAATAATGCATTAATGGCCAAAAGATTTAAGAAGTTTGATTTTTCTTGCCGAATTGATTGCATGTGGTGATTTTTTTGCCTGAAGATTAAGTAAGTTTGGGTTTTACGTAAGTTTAGAAAATTTAGGGCTTTAAGTTTGTTTAGGATTTAGGGTTAGCTTTTCTATGTGTTTATAATTTAGTTTTCCTATTCTAATATACTTTGAATTTGTGTGAAGCCTATAAAAAAGACTTGTTGTATCAGGGTTTTAAATATGAGAGAAAAACCAATTCTTGTAAAAAGACAAGATGTAAGGGTTCAAGAGAGATGAGGGGTTTGGAGGCTAGAGATGACTAGAACGATAAGCCTTTTGTGATTTTCATATCTTATGATTATGTGAAGGCAAGATTATAGGGTTACTAGTAATGTGTAAGGAATCCATAAGCCAACGTAACCATTATTGACATACTTATACTATAATATCTATATTTTTTTCGAGTGGATTTTTCTCATCCATAAATATAGGCTAGTTTATAGTAAATCCACGTTAAATTCGTTTGTACTTATTTGATCCTATTTGTTATTCCATTGCGCATGATAGGTGATTGAAGTTTTTTCTCAACACCTTCTTTATGTACAAAAGATCCTATTATTATTAGGTTAAATAGCGCTTGTGGATGAATTAGGCTTAAGTTCTTAATAAGGAGTTGCCCTTTGGTTTGAATCATTTAATCTGACCTTCTTGGTATTCACATTATAGATTGGATCTTCGAGGTCTAGAACATACAACCCATTGCTAAGTTGAGCACTACCATAAAAGATTTCATTCAAATAAATAGAACAACATTTGTCCTTTATTATAAATGAAAAACCTTTCTTGTCCAAACAAGAAACAGAAATCAAATTTCTAGTAATAGTAGGCACAAAATAGCAGTTGTCTAATTCTAAAACTAATCCACTAGGTAAAGTGAGAACATAAGTCCCTACGGCTAAGGCAGCAACCCTTGCTCCATTTCCAACACGTAGGTCCACTTCACCTCGGGCCAATCTTCTACTTCTACTTAGATCCTGCACATTTGCACAAATGTGAGATCCACATCCAGTATCCAATACCCAAGATGAGGAAGTAGAAAAGTTAGCCTCTATAACAAGAATACCTGAAGTGGAAGTCTTACTTCCCTTTTCCTTAGCAAGTTCTTCAAGATAGAGCTTGCAGTTGCGCTTCCAGTGTCCAGGTTGCTTACAATGGAAGCACTCCCCTTCCTTTGCCACACCACCCTTTGGTTTCAGTGCAGCTGAAGAAGAACTAGCATTGGACTTTCCATTAGCTTTATCCTTCTTCTTGTTGGCTTTTCCCTTTCCCTTGCCCTTTTGAACCATCAAAATGGGCTTAGCCTTCTTAAGGTTTTGCTCAGCAGTTCTCAACATGTTGAGCAATTCAGGGAGGGACTTGTCAAGGTCGTTCATGTTATAGTTCATGACGAACTGACTGTAGCTTTCAGGCAACGATTGCAAGACTACATCGATAGCCAACTCTTTCTGAAGAGCAAATCCCAAATTCTCAAGATTCTCAATGTACCCAATCATCTTGAGCACATGAGGACCCACGGGACTTCCCTCAGACATCTTGCACTGAAACAATGCCTTAGAGGTCTCAAACCTCTCATGCCTAGCTTGCTCTTGGAAAAGCATTTTGAGATGTTCGATCATATCGAACGCCCCCATGTTCTCATGTTGCTTCTGAAGCTCAGATTCCATGGTAATAAGCATGAGGCATGCAACATCCAAAGCATCATCAGAATGCCTCTTGTGAGCATCCCTTTCAGCTCTTGGAGCAGTGGCAGCAGGCTCATTCGGAATGGGCTGCTCTAGGACATAAGCCTTTCTCTCTTGTTTGAGGACTATCCTCAAGTTTCGGTACCATTTGAGAAAGTTGGTCCCATTCAGTTTTTCCTTCTCAAGGATCGATCGCAACGAAAGTGTCGATGTGTTTTGTGCCATGGTTATCTACAACAGTAAATATGCAGTGTAAGAGTCATGTATTTTAATTCATTTAATAAGGACTTTTATTAAACGATACTCCCACTATTTTCCTCAAAATAATAACCCTCGATATTATTTCGGAACACCTCGGCGCTAAGGTATTCTAGTGGGCCAAGATCCATATTTGACCACAACCTGAGTCAGCTTTGGCTTTTCTCTCAAGTTACAGCTATTTAGGTAGGCAACTCCTTGCCAATTGCATCTTATGCAACTCTTGGATAGTTGGGTGAACAACACTTGTCCAAGCTCATCTCATGAGCTTAAGCCCAACTCTATGCCTCTAAGTCCCTAATCCTATTAGGATGACTTAGTTAAGTCGAACCCAAAGTTAGCAGTTTGGATATCACTATTATCCCATCGCGCCTTACCAAGATGAACATAGGTGCTTTGCTTTGGCAAACCCACCTAATGTTGATCAAAGTCTTGACGAGTGCCAACATTTGGAAGGCATCACATTTAATGACTTAATATTTGTTTGAGGGATTTTTTCTTTTGATCTCACCAATTTGTTATCTCCGGTTGTTTTATACATGCATCACATACAAATATAAAACATGCATCTCATGCGTACAAGAAAGTAAACGTGACATGGTTATAGCCCAAACTATGCGATATTCTCAAGCCAATGAGAATATCATAAAAGCCTAAGAAAAGAAAAGAGTCTTCACAAGCTCCTTCTCTTCCTTTCTTGGCTGCCCTTTTGTTGTCATCTCCTTGGACATACCTCCTTGGATGATCCTTAGACATACCACCTTGGATGATCCCATAATGCACCATTACATCAATAATAGAAACCTCGAGTTACATTCGAGGGGAGTAAGGTGAGAAGAGAATGTACAATGAGAGTGATAAGAAAAGGCACGACTCGCAGGTCGTATTTACAAGTACAACCAATCAAGGGCTATAACCATGCACCATGCTTCAAACACCAATCAGCATATCATGTCAAATCTCATTCAACAAAGATGCATGCCAATTTTCGCACGTTGATTAACCAGTTTTTATTTATGTGGCGCTTCGCATATGGCGGTCCCGCTGGCCTGTCAGTGGGCGGTGGTTCCGCTGACCGGTCAGCGGACGAGGTCAAGGGGAGCCGCCCTTGCGGGGGGCGTGGGGGGCAGCGCCCCCCTGCGCAAAAAATTTTCTTACAATTGCTTAGCCCGAAATCTTGTATTTTGAGAAAGTAGGCACCCGAGACTCCTCTATTCGAGCCACCAAAAATACCTTACTTTCAGTGCCTGAACAGGCTGAATCCGAACCAAGCTAGGGTTTCTGCAACTATTGCAAGAATCCTAATCCATATAGGTATCTCATACCATTCAATTTGAGATTAATCTCATTAACCAATTTGTGTCGTTTCTTCATATATCTCATATGTTCATTACGAATTCCAGTTTCATGCATCTTGAATCAATCTAATTAATCATGGCCGAAAAGCAACCGAACACATAGCATCATGCGATTCAACACTCAATCCCGATTTAGGGTTTCACCAGTAGCTCTGATACCACTGATGGGTTTCGGGAGCCAAACAGCGCAGCGGAATTTAACCGAAACCCTCCAGGATCCAAGTGAAACGGGGTAAACCGGGTGTTCGAAAATTTTCATACCTAATTTTCGGTTGAGATCTCTCACTCAACTGTAGAGTCGAATCACAAAACCTGAACAGTTGACGTGTTCAGGCTCTCTATGGTATCCACACGAGCCTCTCGGGATCACCACGCTTCCACCACGTCCCGGTAGATGCGTTTCTCTTGCGCTCGCAGTGCTAGCTTGCGTCCTCCAAGGAATTGCAAGAGAAGAGTGTGGCTGTCCTTTTTGGAGGCTAGGGCAAGGAGACCTGCGAATTTCTCACTTAAAAGTTGTATTTATAGTGAGACTCAACTTCCAGGCCTAATGGGTTTCAAAGCCCTAATCCAATTAGGATTTAATTTCGGGCTTAATAATGGCTCAACTCTTGGGCCCATTATTAATACGAAATTAAAGTGAAACCATAACCCAAATAATTAGCCCATGCACTCTAATGATCCAAATAGCTCTATGTGTGCGACCCAATAGGCTCTTGCCATGTTGGCAATGATCATAAATCACATTTATGATCATAAGCAATGAGCGGTGTCTAGCAACACATCATTGCTACCCAAGTGACAAGATTGTCGGTGATTCGACTAAACCTTTATGATCATCACCGATATATGCCATTGTCCCTTTGTCCAAGATATCAAGACTAAGCACGAGACATGGAATGTGTCACTCTCGTATAGCCCAATCTTTGGTTTCTTGATTACCGAGTAGACCAACTTAAACTGATGACATTGATATCGTATATCAACTCATCCGAGCATGGCCATGCATTTTCTAAGTCTCACTCTATCAAGGGGCCCGAAGATATCACTCCCGTTACATAGGAGGGACAAATCCCATCTTGATCATACAAATCCCTCCGCATGATATGTGACATACCCAATGACCTCCTTCAAGTTCACTCAGTTACGAGCAACAAAGGAAAGTATCAAAGTATGTGACTCACATGTAGGGAACCTTGATGATCTTAGGTCGAAGGACTACATATACCATGATCACTATGAGAATCACTTATGACACTCATATAACGATCCATGTAGTGTTCTCATGGTGGGTCGGTCCAGTACACAAGTTCTCCAACTTGTACCCATATGTAGACTACATATCTCATATTAGTCTCCACATATGCTAGTCGTTATGTATTATTGCAACCCGCTCCACAATAATACTAGACCAGGGACTTTTAAGAATATCATTATTCTAGGGTTACAATTATTTTTGTTAAGTTACGCAGAAACAAAACAACAAACATAATTGCCGGATTAATGCCTTAATAAAATATCATGACTCAATGTGCAAAAATACAATCATCTCATGACTGGCTTTTGGGCACAACACTAACAAATACAACTTGAAATGATTTCTGCAGAATTTTAGGTCTCGCGTTGCAGACTGAGTTTAAGGGCCAAATTGAAATATAAAAGCAAGCAGTTTAATGGTAAGTTCATGCATTAAGTCGTATTATGCTTATAAACAAGACCTTCTTACAATTTTAGGAAGACTATTAAAAGATAATAGGTAGCAAAATGTAAGAAAATAGGTTAAGGAAACAGGTTTCATTTCATATGATTTCATAGCGCAATATATATTGCCACTTCTTACAACCATGCAAGCATCATAACTATCTCATGCAACCACATAAACAAGCACCAAAACGTAGAAATCTCTTTTGTAGAACTAAAAAATTCTAAGAACACACAACTTAGCCTCTGGTTTTAGCTCTTTTAAGGGTTCTTATAGCAAGCTTGGGCCTTTGCCTAGCAATTCGATAACTAAATCATGAATATTCACCATACTTAGTCCAAGATCTATTATTCTCAAGGTCCAAGTAGCCAAACATGGTACTTTACCTTATGTACCTTAAAACTGAACCCTTTGGACACTTGCCCACAGTTGCTTCTTTGCTTGCTAATCTTCATTCATAGTAGCACATAAGTATAAGAAGTAAGACCCATGCCTAATCCCACACCAAGACATGAAAAATCAAGATTAGACAAAGTTTAGATACTTATCAAGCTACTAAGGCTGAATCTAGCTCCCTTAGTCAAACTTGAGTTTTTGCACCAAAACCCCTCAATTTTAGCTTAAAGTACCAAGAACTTGGCTTGGATTGAATTTTCTTTGATGGAGGTTGATAATTGTGTGTTTCTTATGCTAGGAAGGAGAAGAGATGAGCTTAAGAAGGATATCATTCTAGAAGCTAAGAATATGGTATATATTAAGACATATGTAGCTTATGTGTCATAATATTACCTAAGTTTCTAAAATTATCATAAGTCAACCATCATATGCTCCTTTGACAAAGAGATGAGCAAAGCCGCCTTTCTCCTCCTTATTTACTCACCTAGTCCTCAAGTTTTAAGGTTGAAGTGCACTAAAAGGTTCAAAGTTCTAAGATTCCAAACTTATACCACTCATAAGGGCAAAATAGTAATCCCACCTTTCCTTATACATGGCAAAAGTTTTTGTGATACCTTAAAATGATTATTTTTTCCATCTGTTTCTATTTATAAAATAAAAGCAAGGTTTCATGACAAATTATCAAAGTACCCCTAGTGGCCCAGCTTAGTCAAATTAACCAAATTACCCTTTATAAGACACTATGCCCCATTAAACCCAGACTTAGCTTGCAAATAATATTTTGAGTATAGAAATTTCATTCTCAACAATCTAGGTCATCTTCTTAAAGTGCCATTACATTACAATATTAAAGAGGACTTTATATCTATATAAAAAAGCAATTTTGAATACAATTACCCAATCACCACCATTCTATACACAAACCCTCTCAAACACCTTATAGACTTGAGCGTGGATTGTTTCCTTCGAAACAAAATTCGGTCTTTTGACATTGTCTTTGCTTGCAGAATTATGATGGCCTGTTTGGCCCGCTGAAAGCCTAAGTTAGTTCGGCTACCAGATGCAAAATAAGAGTGGTGGTGTTTGAAGCTTATGAGATCTATTTGCCTATAGTGAATATAAAGATCTCCCACTTTCTCTGAGATTTTCTAGTAGTTGTTTGCTTATGAAACTGCTGTGCTCAGCATTGAGTCTTATTCTGTACTTTTGAACTTCTAGGTTGGGTAATGTTGTTTATTTACCTGGTTTCTAATAGTTTCATTATTCATGTTTGTTTCTTTTTTGGTCCTTGGCTTCTTGATCCAATTCTAGCCATTACTTTCTAATTCAGTACGGTAAGAATTACAAGGCTTTGCATAGCCTCTGTTTAATACAAAGATCTTGCGATATCTAATTGGTTTTTTATGTTAGTTCATGTTGCCTTTTTCCTATCACAAATTTACAAATAGCATTGTTCTACTTTGTGGTTCCATCTCAGGTTTCTTATTGTCTTATATTTTATCACTATTTTTTTGTGTTTTCCTGTACTTATGTGGTCGTTTTATTTGAAACTATTTTACGTTGGGTAAATTTGAGGGGTCCCTTAACTTATTTTTATATCTTAAATTAGTGTCCGAATTTAAGATTGTTCTATTAAAATCCCTTATCTTATGATGTGCATTTCAATTGAGTTTTTTCTATCTGTTTTCCAATTAAATCGGTTGAAAATTAATGACATAAAATTAACTAAGACTAAAATAAATTTAAAATAACAATTTTAGTCCTCAAGTTTTTTTGATTAATAATTTTAAACCTCAAACTTCTAAATCTACTGAGAATCTTAACTACCCAGCCAAATCTCGTTATGGTCCAACAAGAAACATTTAACAGAACGGGTCTTACATTCAACAAAATCTCCTTACTACCCAAATCTTAAAAACTTGAAGAAAAAAAAAAGTGTCAATTTTGTTTGCTTTTAATGGATTACTGCTGCCATTAGAGGTGTGCTTTGGATCAGATCTGGTCATATCTCTACTGTTTTGGGACAAGAGGCAGAGGCAATCAGATCCAGCCACCATTCTCCGCCAAACGAAGTTCGAGATGGGAACACCGACAGATCCGACGGCCCTGTGGACGGAGAATGTCTTGCACCGGACCTCAAGAGTGAGGAAGCTTACAGCTAGCGGAAAGTCTAGCACAAGGGTGTGGTTCTAGGAGGGATAACTTCCACCACTTTCGCCGGCATGGGAGGCGAAGAGGTTAAAGGCGTCAGTGGAGACGACGGCATAGGGGTTCTTGACAGGCTGGTTATCGATTAGCAGGTCTTGGGCAGGGGATGGTGATTTGGGTAGTCTGTGGACAAGGAAATGGAGCGGTCCATGGGCAGGGCGTCTCAGCAAAAGCGGAGGAAGATGACCAAAATCTGTAGGTGTAAACAGTAGATTTTACAAGTCTCAGGTTTACAATTACTTATTGAAAAGATTTGAGGACCAAAATTGATATTTTAAATTCATTTGTCTTAATTGATTGTCATGTTAGTGATTTCAGTTTGATTTAGCGATGAAATTGATAGAAATAATCTGATTAAGACTTGCAATATGAGGTGAAAAACTTTCATAGGACAATCTTAAGCTAGAATTTCAATTTAGGATTTACAAGTAAGCTAAGGACCCTTACAGAATTTATGGATTTTACCTTTTGTTAGTTAGTTTTCTTTTCATACTCATAATTAATTATATTACAAGGTTTAAGTGTTTGGGGCAACAGAAGATGAGGCGTGTTGAATGCTATTGAGAACTAAGATAAAAACTACACCAATTTGGTAATAATAGTTCACAACCACACCTCTTAGAGAAAACACTTCTCTAAGATGTCTGAAAAGCACTTTTAATTATCTTTATTTTTTGTAAAATAGCAAAATTTTGTAAAATTTTTTACCTTGTAACACATAAAATTATTTTTCTAAAACAATTTATAGAATATTAATTTTCAAGTTGAAGACTTTTTTCTAAAACAAAAATCATCTATTTTGATCGAGGCAGATGGTTTAAAGCTTACGATAATTTAAGGACCAAAAAAAATTCTAATTTTAAAAAAATATATTTAACAATGGCTGGTTTAAGTTCAAGTTAGTCATTCACGAAATTGTGTTCAATCGTAATTATATGTTCGGCTCATATTTTCAAAAAGTGATTTTTGGTACTTTTTTTTTATATATAGTAATTATTTATTCAAATGTAAATAATTAATAAGTCCAAAAAATACTTTTAAAACTTTTTCCTTTTAAGGTTGTATAAGGAAAAAATTTATAAAAATTATTTAATCCCCCAAAAAAATTGTATTCAATTAATTATTAAGTTGTTACATTTTTAACTTTTAAATAACAGTAATTCTAGGAAAAAAAGTTATATAAATAAAAGTAATCCGTTACAGAAAAAATAGACTTTCATTAGTTTGATACGTTATGAGATACCAACATGTTTTCTTTTACCTACCAAAACCAAAACGTTGAAGTAGAGCCCCACAAAATCAAGTTCCGGAAAAGAATTAGGAAAACCAGCCCAAAAAAGTGTACGTTTTATCCATAATCCAAGAGGGGCCAATCGAAGCATTACCACTTTATCTTACTAAAGACAATAATTTATTCAGTTGGAAAAAAATTTATTCAAGGCTCATGTCAAAGCTACAGCCAAAAGGAACAATGATGCACCAAAGTATAATATGATAAAACATCATTATGCATCCATAGTTACCCAAAATTAAAGTTGGAGAAAAGGAGGAACACCATTATGGGTCGCTAAGATAATTGTTCACATTTTAGTGGGCATTAGTAAATATGTTTCTTATTACCTAGTGAGCAAAATAATTACAGACTACTGATTAATGTCACATTTGATAGTAGAGAACATGAGTATGAAAATTAGAAAAAACAAATGAGGAGAGAGTTGAGGGGAGGTAAAGGCACCAACACCAACAAGTAGTACAGGTTATCTATTAGTGAGAAATTGCTAGTATAGATAAGGTAAATGATTATAATGATTTTGATATTTTATCATTTGATTTTTTTAAAATGATTATAATGTATTTGTTTGTATTATTACATTATTATTATTATTATTATTATTATTATTATACAATAAAAAATATGAATGTAAAATAAATAATAAAATAATTAATTTATATATCAATGTTTTTGCTACTTAGAATTTTTGTACACATTAAGAGTCAAAGGATTTTAAGTAGGGAGCGGGATGCCTTGAACCCTGGATGTTGGTGTGGCAAGTTGAAGCCTATACACAAATGTGTTTCATAAATACAAAATTTGGAAAAAAATAAAAACTAAAACATTAATCACGGCTTGAATGCTATGGCTGTGTCAAACCACCGTCTCAAGCACTCCCATCATCATCTCTAGTAGCGCAAGATCTAGTTCATAATCTAGCCAAATTAGCACTAATCAAATTGAAATCACACCATATCAACTCCTGGATAGTGGAGTTGACCATCATGTTTGTCTGAAGTTAGATCAGCTCCTCAATGTCAGACTGCACATGAGATAAGCACTTATTGACCTGCTCATACTTTTCAACGACCTACATATGCTAGTCATTCACATGGTTGACTTGATCGCATTGGGCTGCATTTTATTCCTCCTTTCTTGACTTGGCATCATGCGTTCCATGAGTACCATTGTTGAAGTTAAATTGATTTCTATATAATCCAAGCCTAATATACATGATTTCTTCCATAAAAGATATAAATGTTCTATCTATGTGACATCATGCTTACAACTAACATGGATGTTTGACGCTACCATTGTTAGTCAGTCTATTGAAAGTATGTCATGTCACGTGAGCAGCAGTTTTAGATGACATGTAGAGCTACTTCAACGTTTTTAGAATTGGAAAATATCACAACACTTTCTTTGGAATTAGTTTTTTTTTACGACTAGTACTTATTTCCCATATGTCAAGCTCCCAAGCAGACAACAACATGTCAACTACTCATCTCCACGATAGAACAACATGCAAGTATTCTCACGACCATGAATTTTGATATATGGCATACCAAGCCTTCTAGTCACCCACTTGGTATCATATGTTGTTTCTAGAAGTCTATATTTTTCCAACAGCATCTTTTTGGTTAACAAAAGTGCTCGACTAAGCATCAATTAGACATATTGTACTCACTTTTAAAGCTCAACATTTTGATCTTTGCAGACAACCATGTGTGTTTTATGCACCCATCCTACAACGGTACATTTGCATCGTCCAACATATCGTAGAAAATTTGTGAATTCTAATTAAGCAACTCTTGTCCAAATCTGCTTACGTAAAAAATGTTTTCATCATTACCACTTTTACATAATCATTAGTCTCTTTGACCTTTTATTCATTAATCAACATCATTTTATAGTTTCCAGCACATATATTAGACACTATCTGTCCCATTAATTTAGAAATCACTTGACTATAAACATTAAGGTCATTTGAGTGACTAATATGTTCACGATTTCTGCTAGATGATGTGATATAAGTATGATTAAAATTTGTATTATGTATCATCAAACATGTGCTTCTCCATAATATTCTCATACAAAATAGTTCGACGTAAATCTACTTCGATAAAAATGCTTTCTAATTTTATCTTTTATTCTATAGTAGCTATTATTATATCTCCTATATAAGCATTTTATCATTTTTTTTATTTTGTTTCATTATAAGCAAACTAAATAAACTCATTAACATCTTCATTAAAAATAGGATCCATACAATTGGACGGATCTACTAGTACATGTAAGAGAGTTTGCTTGCATCCATATGCAATTCTTACAAAATTCAAAATACAAATGTCTTAAAAACTAGAACTAAGGTCCCAATTATTTAAAACACAACATCATAATAAACAATTACATATAAATGTCATGTGTGCATCTTACCTGCTCTCTACTGGTTAATCGTCTTACCTTGACCAAAGTCATAGCAGCAAATATCAAATTCTACTGTAGCATCTTTATCACGTTTTGTATAAATTTTGACAGCAACTCCACTTAGTCTCATAGTTAACATTTTTCAATATAACAAGCACATAGGTAAACATCATAAGGTAACATATTGGGCTGATACCACCAAAATTCACACCAAGCAACAATTAATACCACATGTGGATTATGATGCTGCAAATGTAACTTTGAACTGTCCAATTTGAATGATCTATTATTATGTTAATCACAAATTACAAATATAAGTCGACTGATATAATTTGTATAATAGCAATATGAATCAAATAACTATTATATTTGTCATTAACGTAATCACAGACGAGAACTCTACAGCTTATATGTATACATGTAAAATAGCAAACAAAAAAGAACAAAAATCTAAACATAACATAAACAAACTTGAATCTTACATCCACTCACCACTAAACTCAACAGAGCTACAAACCTAAGTAAAAAGAAGAATGGAGCAAATCAGGAGCAAGACTTGGGGTACTTAATTTTCAATCATTAAGAATTGTGGCAAATTTGTAAAAAATGTACAAACTGTAGCAAAATTGTTGCAATCATTTGTTGCAATTTTGCTATGCCTAGATGCGACGATTTAAATCATCATAAAGATGCAACGATTTAAATCATCAAATATGGGATCATAACTAAATCATTGCATTTCTAGAATTTTGACTGGTCAACTTTTGCTTGCATCAATTTATGATGATTTTAATATGCTACAATTAAAATCATCACACATGGGCATTGGATTTGCCCCATTCTCTTGTAGTGAATTGATATACTACAAGTACATGTTTTCAGGTCTAAATGATGGTGCCACTATATGTGGATCACTAGGTCTCCCTCTTTCTCCCTACTGGCATACTGATTAAACTGAATTGTAATCTGGTTAGATCGGTTCAATTCAAATATCTTGTTTGGTGGTTCCTGCTTGGACCAATTCTTGACCAATCCATCAATTTGAACACCCATTGGCACAACATTCTAAAATAAGCAGTAATAAAGGCAACCATCTTGTTCTTTAACTTTGAATTTCTGTGTGATATTTCTTGTGAAGCTTTAAGATTATTTCTCTCCTTTCTTTCTTAACCATCTAATTAACTGACTTAAAACAATACATCAACAATAATTTTAGCAATAAAACCAACAAAGCTAGCTACAAGCTGGCAAGGAAGAATAGCTGGTCAGCCAAACTGAGTCAGCGATAGTGGACTGAGCGTCATCGTTCCTGTGCCACGTCCACAGCGCATGCGTTTCATTTACAACCTCTAGCTCCCCATGCCCGAAACTTGCCTCTCTGAAAATTGATACCTCCGGCTTCGGATCTATGTAGCTGTTTTACACAAAAACAAGTTTTGTGATTGTTATGTACAAAAAACAAGAATTACAATTCCTTAAGAGTATATGTTCCTCACTCCTCAGCTAGGCCTTCACGATTGCCACCATCCCCAATGGTGATGTGAACCGGTCCGCACTGGTTAGCTTTGTCATTATAAACCCGCGTCTGTTAATTAATTCACCAGAAAGAATAAGCAGAATAATAATTAATTACCTTAATTTTTTGTTCGTTTAAAAAAAGCTAAAATGTAAAGCATAAACAAATGAACGTACCCGCAAAAATAGTTAGACATATATCACTTCATATAGGAAAATATCATTTTTTTTTAGCTAGAGTTGGCTTGATAAAACTAAACCAACTTTCTTCTAGTCTATGAATATTTGTAATAAATTCTATCAAAACTTTGGACTAGTAAAAGTGTAGATCTATCCAAACGAAAAATGGTGTAAAAGTGTAAAACTTTGGTAAGATTGCTTTGTTATAGAAAATATATAATAATGTAACGTGATCAAGTTAAAAGAGGTGATATATTTTTTTGGTTGCTTAAACA
This sequence comes from Aquilaria sinensis, assembly GCA_005392925.1. Classification (NCBI taxonomy): domain Eukaryota; kingdom Viridiplantae; phylum Streptophyta; class Magnoliopsida; order Malvales; family Thymelaeaceae; genus Aquilaria; species Aquilaria sinensis. Next base: position 355,079 of record SMDT01000753.1, on the reverse strand, counting down.
ACAATTTTGGACTAGTAGTAAGATAGTTAAACTTACAAATCGCTCATAGGCATGAACATGGCCGGCGAAAACAAGGTCAACCCTAGCTTTATAGAGCAACTCCTCCATGTACTTCTTCATATCAACTGACTCATCCTCACCCTGATGAGCCTCATTAGAGTTGTACCAAGGAGCATGAATTAAAGCAATCACCCAAGGCGTGTTCTTTCGGTCCACATTCGCTAGATCCGACTGCAACCATTGGAACTGGTCCGAATCCGGGTCAAAATCGGTGTAAGAACCTAACATGATGACATGAACAGCTCCCCCCGCCACATCGAAGGAGTAGTAGAGATTGGAGGTAGAGCCGCTAAGGTCGTAGGGCATTCGCCACCGGGCGTTGTAGGCAGTGAAGCCGGTACGGTGGATGAGGGGGATTTTCTCCACCTCATGGTTGCCTTGGGTCACCATCCATGGCCGCTGGCTCGCTTGGGGTTCCACCAGGCGGCCGAACGAATCCCACAATGGTTGGATGGTGTCAGCGTAGGATAGGTCTCCAGGAAGGAGCAAGATGTCATAGTTTGATTGTGAAATATGTTGAAGGGTAGAGTTTGTCCACTCTGTTTGCCCTAGATCACCTGCATTTGTTCACTAGTTATAACTTATTTGATCATCTAAGTTATCCAAGTATGTCTATTAAGGAAATGGAAATTAAGAAATTGTTTCAAATATTTTTATAATATATGCTAATTGTATGTATGGTTATAATTAAGGAACATTTTAGTTGAAGAGGTTATCCATTGATCGGCAGGCCCAACTAACATAATATAATCTCCCTTGTCTCAAGAGCCTCGACCCAGTTGTCAAGGAATGAGAGACATCTCGCGGAAGTTGGGGTTCGAAACCCCACTACAAGAAAACTCTAAAATAGTAACCAGCTATTCGGTGGTCGAATGGTTGCTAATTTACTTTTAAGTGACAAAAAAATATGGTTGTCAAATGGTCGCCAAGGGCTAGCAACTATTTTTTTCGGTCGCTAAGAGTGACCATTTGTTTCGGTCGATAACTCATTTTTATAATATTAATTTTTATTTATAAACTCTTTTTTCATTTTTTTTAAATTTATTCTTCTAACATTTTACTGTAAAAATGGATGCCCAATAACTAGAAATTTCTTCATTCATTCATTTCTTTTTTTATTTCTCTTTTCATTTCTTCTTACTTTTCTTTTTCTCATGTTGCGTTCATTTATAAGCCTCTCCATGCATTTTATCAACAATGGGAAAAGCTTTCAACAAAAAAAAATCAAGAGAAAAAACTTACTAGCCTAAAGATTGTAATTAATTGCTTTAAAGAATATAACCTTGGATGCCGATGATCCACTTGCCGGAAAGCAACGAACATGATGGAGGCAAGGGAGAGGATGGAGAAGGAAAATCTGCGACTGATGATGAGGGAGGGAAGCAGCGTAGAAGATGGAGGAGGTGAATGAGAGAGATGATGAGGAAGATTTAAGAAGATTTACATAGGAAGATCAAGTGATTTTTAACTGTTGATTTGTTTATAGATCTAATGGCTCAAATTATAAGATAAGTTTATCACACAGATCGCTATGAGCGACCAATTTGTTTCAGTCGCTAAGAGCGATCATTCTAGCAACCGTTTTAGCCACCGTTTTGTAATAATGTAAAAATGGCAACCATTTAGCCACCGAATTAATGGGACGCATCAAACGGTCGCCAAAACGGTTGCTATGAGCGACCATCAAAGCGACCAAACTAGTGACTATTTAAAAATTGTTGCTAGACGGTAACCCAAAAATAAATCCTTCTTTTAGGTGATTATTTAAGCAACCATTTTCTTGGCCACCGTCAGGACGGTCGCTTCTGCCGGTCACTTCACCCTAAATCTGTTGTAGTGCCCATATCTGTCAATTTCCCTTAAAATGTCATATATAGTGGTTTGATAGTCTTTTTAGTCCCAAAAAAAGACACATCCCATTCTTCCTTAGGTGACCACAAACTCTCTCAACCATATACACATATATAGATGCTTCTTATATATATATATATATATATATATATATATATATATATTTGTCTGATTAAGTTAAAGCTCTCAAGTATAAACATAATCCTTCCATGCAAATTAGATGCATGGTCATTCGTCCTTACACGAAATTCAAGAATTTCTTTTTTAAGTTCTATTACACCAGAGAAAGTACAAATGGTAGTATTTGTTTGCTTTTCTATGGAATAGGTTGTGCATGTAATTCAAAAGGAAAGAATATCAAGTAAAAATGAGAAGAGGAATTATTTACTTTTTTTTGGTTCATGGGAAGTTGAAGCACAACGAACTGGCTAAGTAATGAAATAGTAACATTCTTGTTTTCCTTGATTAATCTATGTATAAATTTAGTCCCTAATAGTTTAGCTTGACCAAGTCTTTTTAGTTTTTTTTTCTTTATTTCTATTCACAGATGATGGCCTAATGGGCCTAATTAGGCTACATGATATAAGGCAATCTTTTCCTTTCATTGACCGTAACCCTTTCTTCTACTAGTGAAATTGGGATTTGTTCCTAAGACCTTTGTTATTACATTAAATGTCACTAACCCCCAGAACTCCATTTTAATTTTTTTTAACCTAAATAGGACTTGAATTTTGTTTATATTATTTTTTGATAAAATTTTTCTAAAAAACAATAGTTAAAAATTATATATCTTGTAATTCCTAAATATAATTTTTTAATAATTGCTTTATCAAATAATGAAACAAATAAATTCAAATTAGATTTAAGTTAAAAAACTGAAATAAAGCAGAGAACTTGAGACGGAAGTAATAATCCTAAACGCAGCTAATTATGCATTTGATATCTTGCTGGTAATGTAAGTACATCAGAGTTAAGAGAGTTTGGTGGTTCATTATTAGATTTTCTCTTCTTTCTCTAAGGAAAAACTTATAACTATTATATTTATTCCAAGTATTAAAAGGACTAAAAAAAAATAGCTGATCCTAGCTAGAGGTTTAAATGGCATACCTACGACAGCAAATTTGACGGGGAGCTGCGGTGGTGGGGTTTTGAAGGAGAGCTCCGGAGAAGAAGAAGAATCGGAGCCACAACGATAGTAATAAACCGTGCTGGGCTCTAACGGGCCAATGACGACGTCGTGAATCTTGCCGGACCTGTAGATCAGGTACCTGTACGACGTCGTAGTCCCAGTGGCCGACTGGTCGTAGTTCCCGGCTGATTTGCCGTATTTGACTGTTGCAGCGGCGGAGCTTCCGGTGATCCACGATACCCTCATCTTGTCTTCACCAGCTAGAGATATATGTACCTATCTCACAATGTACATCAAAGTTATCAAAATCAAAATTTCACATGAAATTGGTTTTTATTTCCCGTGAATCGTCGTAGAATCGGAAGAGAATCATAATTATAATTATAGAATGTAAAAGGATCACTATTACCATTTTTAAATTATACAATTATACAGGATTCGAATCACAATTTTAATAACCTTGACGTATAAAACCATGTAAACAAAATTTAAGACTAAGTACAAAAAAGTTGCCCGCAAAAAGTGTTGACGTTAAAGTCAAGATTTTGGGATGAAATCAAAGACTCAAGAGATTTATATCATGTTCTATGTCCTAACTAAGCTTACCGGCTCTCTAAAAAAGTCCATGTTAATATATTCTTATAGAATATTCTTTTATTCTATAAAATAAGAGTTTTCCTTTTGAAAAATAAAATAGGAGAGTTCCATCGCATGCGTGGGGTGGACTTTTAGTGCACGAAAAGAGTTTCGTGTCAACAATTTAAGAAAGGGAAAGGGATGAGTGAACCAATCATTGCTCCATGTGACGAGATTAAGGCCCATTTGGCATTACCTTCAGCAATTTAGATTTAGAGTTCAAAAAAAAAAACTATATAACAGTAATTTTTAGCTTTTAATTAAATATTTTCATCACTATTAACAAATAAATTATCCAAAATTCTAATGGTAGCTAGAAAAACTATTCCCTAGGAACTAAATAAAAAACAGCAACAGTGATTTAATTGCATTAAGTTCCACAGATCACTCCAACTTATTGGTTTTTTTATATGTACACAAAATGTTCTCTCTTGCTACTTTTCTATTAGATTCTTTTTATTTTTCATTTAAACCATAAATTCTTGATACACACACACACAAGATCATGAAATTTATGATTAAAATTAAAAAATAAAGAGTTAAATCACATATAAAATGGTGAAGAAATTCAGTAATCAAACTTGGGTTACGAAGGTAAAACTGAGCCGTAATTCTGGAAGTATTTTTGTATAATTATTTTTAGTATTAGTATTTGGTAGTTATATTGTTATTATTATGTAAATTACCGAATTTATATCATCAATATAATGGCCTCTACTGATTTCCTACCATAAGCAGCGAAACGTATTAATGATTGTTCTCGCCTTCCATTTTGACTCAACAAACACTAATCTCAACCAATTAACAACTTCCTATGACTTGCTAAAATTATTATTTCTTCTGAAAACCTAAAATCCTTTCGTTCTTTAGATATATTCACAGAAAACCCCCAGATTCGATTTAAAATGCTTTCGTTCTTTAAACTTTTATGCCTCCTCTGTACAAAATAAACATTTTAACTTTCAAAGTATAAGAAAGAATAAGTAAATGAAAACAAAAAAGACAGTTACCTGTTCAGGTGAATCGGCGGCAACGTCGCGTCGGACGAAAATGTTCTTCTTCGGGAGTGGACGATCATAGGAGACACCGCTTCCAATGAATTCGGCGATGGCGACGGCGCAGACGGCGACCAGAAACACCCACTTACCTGCCATGTGGCCGGAAGTTTATGTATTTATTTATTTTGGTTGATGAAATTTAATTGGAACAGAATATCTGAAATTAACAAGAAGAAAAAAGAGAAGGGAACTGGAAGTGGGTTATGTTTCCTAGGATCTCTGTACGTATTATTTATAGACGTACAGCTAAAGTTTTGTCTGTCCTGTTGGATCTCTCCGTTTCATGGCAATATAGCCACGTGGAAATTTCTTGAACGAAACGTGTCTCGGAGTATATTCCTGGTATTTCTCATTAGTGGAGGGCAAAATGGACTAGGCACCTTTAGTTTAATTTTCTAATCTATTGGGTACGGTACCTATACTTTGTACTGTTAATGTCACTCTCTTTTATTAGGAGTGCGAATGAGTTTTTATTAGGAGTGCGAATGAGTCAGGCTCCTTATTAAACAATTATAACTTGAATATAACTTTTTATTTATCAAATGAAATTTGATGAGTCTTAGGACTACTGAACTTGAGTTATATTTTAGGTATAAACTCTTAATGAGCCAAAGTTAGAGCCTGATAATGTTATACCCAAACTCTTATCGAGCCCAATAAGTTGAAGTGAGCATAAGTTGGGTATTGGTTGGAGCAAAACCAACCCCAAGTAACATTAATTCTAGATAACCCAACACAAGAACAAATAATAGAAATGAATGAAAACCATGGATTTAGTTTTTTTTGTTCTAGTTCTTTGTTCTTTTTTGTTTGCATTATATACTTGTAATGACTTTAAAATCTAATAAAATATCTTAAAAAACAACATAGTAGAAAATAATTAGATTCATCTACATTCAATACCATAAGAAATATTTAACAAAACTCACCACTATATCCAAGTTTAAATATACAATTAATTTCTATAGAAAATATATGCATTAAATTAGTAAAATTCAAAAAAGTAACATACTAAGTTAAAAAATTCATTAATTAGTCGACCATCATATGTTTTATTTTAAAAAAGAACACCCACGTAATATAGTTTTAAAAAAATGAATATATGGGTAAATATGTATTATCATAAATCATATATTATATTTAAACATATAATTTTGGTTCGATTTCACCTCAAGATAGTTCTGCATAGAATCAGAACTAACTCGAGAATCAATAGGTTTTTTAGCAATGGAACCAACCCACGACCATAGTCAATTTTTACTTATCCCAAACCAACCTAACAGAAGCAGATGTGGTAGCGGATCAGGTGAAATCCAAAACTTGTGGATACTTGATCCATGGGTTGCTGGTATTTTGTGGATGGTTCACCCATCTGGCAAGTACAGGTTTTGACTTTGCCTTGTGGGTAAACCCATCATGTCTGTAACCTGCAACAATTTTTATTTTTTTGCTAATTACTTAATTCTAACTAGTCAAAATAATAGACTACCATGAAATAAATAAATAACTCAAATGATCAAATTGTGAATTAACAAACAATATAAACCTAAACCCTAAAATTGTCCTACTCACTGCTGCCCCTTGTCTGATCTTCACTGCCTCTTTTCTCATTTTCTTCACCTAACCCAAATTCATTTCCACCTTTCTCGACTACTTTTTTGCAATCCACCAATTATCCATCTTGCTATCTCTACAACTATTGAAATGTTGACCAAGAAATCTTCTTTATTTACTAGTTGTTGATGTTGATTAAAGGACAGATGAAGAGAAGAAGCCCAGAAACCATCAATTGCCGTTGTTTTCCGCTCTTTACTACTTCTTTATCATTTTGTTGCCTCATGATCGCTGAACAAAATTTCATTCGCAGCTACATTTCCAATTTTGTGGGTAATCCTATAGGGATAAAACATAGTGTAGTAAATTAACTGAAACCATTCTAGGATCCAAGTGCAAATGGTTAAATTAGGTATTTAAAATTTTTTGTACCTAACATGTGACAACTCTCTTAGTCAACAACGGATTTTGACCGGGTAAGTATATTTTATTTAAGTATTTTTACTTAGCACCTCAAGTTAGTGTCTTGTTAAGCAAAAAAGACAAGCTAAGTAAAGTACAGATGAGTTCCTAATTGTGATTTGACATATAAGAATCAAAAAAGGATAAAATGATAATTTTGACCCAAGTGAGTGGCATGACTGTAATTTTGGTGAGATTAGGGTCATGTAAGGAATTTTGACTAATTAAGTTAAGACCATAAGTTATTCTAGCTATTAGAACCATCTTTTGAAAGAAAAGTGTAAATTGCACTAAGTGCTTAAGTGAGACATTTATGTCTTAAGTGACTCAAGTGTTCAAGAGGCTAAGTGCAAGGGGATTTGGACTTTTTAGGACCAAGGAGGGATGGTTTTGGGTGTGGTTAAATGACCAAAGTGAATTAAAAGAGAGCTTAAGGCCCAAGAAGTAAGAAATCAAAAGATATGCCTTAGTGGGGTGTTTAGGATATTTTGGGTAAGTTTGACTTCCTCTACCCATTTATTCCTTTCCCAATTTCGTATGCCCCTCTCCCCACCAGATTTCCTACTTCAAAACTTTCAAATTTCTAAAGTTTCCATCAAATTTGAAGGCCCCAAGGTGATTACAAGAGGCCTCAAGCTTATTTTTTATGTTCTTGCTTCAATCTAGCTCTTTGATGCTTGTTTTGGGTTTGAAACCTAAGGTAAGCTTCTTGGTTTAGTTTGATTTGGTTCTAAGTTGTTTGAGTAGCTAGATATGGTCTTGATTTGAGGTTCTTTGTGCTATATTACTCTGGTTTTAGGTCTAGAACTCAAGAGAGCTAAGTTGAGCTCAAGTTGTGCTTATGTTTTGTTCTTGCTTTGTGGCTGAATTGAGGTAAGGGTTCAAGTTAATTTGGCTTAAATAATGCATATAAATGTAGTATTATGTGTGGGAATGAAGTAGAAACAAGACCCATATGAGTTGGCTTTGGGGATATGAAGGTTGGACAAGTTCGTGTCCAATCACGCAATGCTAGGAAAAACATTGGCAACGCGCAGGTTGGCGATGTGTCGTCAGTAATTTTCCAGGAGGCCCAAGCATTGATGTCATTGGTAATGTGTCACCAAAAGTATCGCCAAGGCACAAGTCTCTCAAGCTCGAGGCATCCTAAGAATGTCCCAATCTTTTGATTATCATCCCTAGGCTATTCTAAGATGTTTCATGGCCTCGGTTGGCTCTAAGACTCATTCCTAAGTAGACAATTATGCATTATTTAAGTGATAGCTAAGTGGTGTGGTTAAGATAGAGCTAAGTAGAGTAGCTAAGGCCTAAAAGTGCTTAAGTTGCTAAGGGGGCACTAAAGGGATTAAGTCATGTTTTTTAGGCTTCATGGGCCTAAGTTGGAGGCCTTGGACCTAAGGGAATTGAAGAGGAAACCTAAGAAGATCCCATCCAAACCATTTGGTTTAATAAGTAAGCCATTTAGGAGCTCTAAGAATCACATAAGATGGCTACCCTGTACAATAAATTAAGGGTAAGATGGGTAAGTTTTGAGAGAAGGTGACAACCTATTCTAGGACCCGTAAGTGGGACTTAAAGTAGGTAAAGGATTCGGGATATAAGGGCCAGTGTCTTAAGTACCTCCTGTTGGGTTTCGGGAGCCAAACAGCGCAGCGGAATTTAACCGAAACCCTCCAGGATCCAAGTGAAACGGGGTAAACCGGGTGTTCGAAAATTTTCATACCTAATTTTCGATTGAGATCTCTCACTCAACTGTAGAGTCGAATCACAAAACCTGAACAGTTGACGTGTTCAGGCTCTCTATGGTATCCACACGAGCCTCTCGGGATCACCACGCTTCCACCACGTCCCGGTAGATGCGTTTCTCTTGCGCTCGCAGTGCTAGCTTGCGTCCTCCAAGGAATTGCAAGAGAAGAGTGCGGCTGTCCTTTTTGGAGGCTAGGGCAAGGAGACCTGCGAATTTCTCACTTAAAAGTTGTATTTATAGTGAGACTCAACTTCCAGGCCTAATAGGTTTCAAAGCCCTAATCCAATTAGGATTTAATTTCGGGCTTAATAATGGCTCAACTTTTGGGCCCATTATTAATACGAAATTAAAGTGAAACCATAACCCAAATAATTAGCCCATGCACTCTAATGATCCAAATATGCTCTATGTGTGCGACCCAATAGGCTCTTATCACGTTGGCAATGATCATAAATCACATTTATGATCATAAGCAATGAGCGGTGTCTAGCAACACATCATTGCTACCCAAGTGACAAGATTGTCGATGATTCGACTAAACCTTTATGATCATCACCGATATATGCCATTGTCCCTTTGTCCAAGATATCAAGACTAAGCACGAGACATGGAATGTGTCACTCTCGTATAGCCCAATCTTTGGTTTCTTGATTACCGAGTAGACTAACTTAAACTGATGACATTGATATCGCATATCAACTCATCCGAGCATGGCCATGCATTTTCTAAGTCTCACTCTATCAAGGGGCCCGAAGATATCACTCCCGTTACATAGGAGGGACAAATCCCATCTTGATCATACAAATCCCTCCGCATGATATGTGACATACCCAATGACCTCCTTCAAGTTCACTCAGTTACGAGCAACAAAGGAAAGTATCAAAGTATGTGACTCACATGTAGGGAACCTTGATGATCTTAGGTCGAAGGACTACATATACCCTGATCACTATGGGAATCACTTATGACACTCATATAACGATCCATGTAGTGTTCTCATGGTGGGTCGGTCCAGTACACAAGTTCTCCAACTTGTACCCATATGTAGACTACATATCTCATATTAGTCTCCACATATGCTAGTCGTTATGTATTATTGCAACCCGCTCCACAATAATACTAGACCAGGGACTTTTAAGAATATCATTATTCTAGGGTTACAATTATGTTTGTTAAGTTACGCAGGAACAAAACAACAAACATAATTGCTGGATTAATGCCTTAATAAAATATCATGACTCAATGTGCAAAAATACAATCATCTCATGACTGGCTTTTGGACACAACACTAACACCTCCACCGTTTGAACTTACAGTAAGTATAAGACATCTAAGAGGTAAGAAGTCCCGAGAATTATGTGTATTGCATATCACACATTCATGCATTGCATATCATTTATGTTATTGTCTTGTGTTGATTGTTGGTTGGTTGTTTGGTTGTTGGTGTGCCATTTTTGCATGCTTGCTTACGATCTTCCTTGCAGGTACCGCAAGGGACCCATACTAAGTACACTCATATGCTCACTCCCTTAAGTTTGTTGTGCAGGCTCTAACACCAGGCCTAACAACTAATGGATAATTGTGGGTTAAGTTTCCTCTTTTTGTAGGTACTTATTCTTTAAAATCTTTGAAATTCTAAGTTTACTTGTGATTTAAGCTTTGTACTAACTAAAGTTGTGCCTTTACAGTATAAGGCTAAGTGGTGCACAAGGATAAGGAAGGGCTTGCACTTAGAGCTTGATAGCTCAAAGGTGGGGCTTAAGTAAAGGATCTTAGTTAAAGATTTTGTCTTGTATGTATATAGTACCTTGTGTACTAAGATGTTGCCTCTATTAGGATATATTATGGTGTTAAACCATTAAGTTACTTTTGGGTGCATGCTAGTCATGTTAAATGTACACAAAATATTACTTGAAGTTAAAGTAACTAGTATTTCATTATTTTGGTATGGTTTAAGTATTTTTAAATGAAATGCTTGAGCAATGTTTTTGAAATGGTTTACTTAATTGTTTGCATCACCAGGACAACACACATGCATATATTCTTGCAGGGTATGCTAAGAAATTAGTTATACGTAAATTGTTTTAATTTACCTACAAGTAATGGTTAGCCAATAGTAACTAAATGGGATTCACAATTCCAAATAGCCTACAAGCTTGAGTAATTCGAGGCACTAGGACCCTACTCTGTGACATAATATGTTAAGATCTTTCACCTAACTATTAAGTTAAATCATACTTGAACTGTTTTCGTGCTCATGCTTTTTTCCACATCCACACAAATTAGCTAAAAAACCAGGCTCACTCCATGAAACAGATAGAAGCATTCTTATTGTGCTTACAGTGCTAGCTTACATTCTTCAAAGAAGATAAGAAAGGAGTGTAGCTGGGACTTTTAAAGAAAGCTCTACTGATTTTATCCAAAAGAGTTCTTTTACAAGTTCGCACATTATATATCCTTATATAGTGATGCATGAATCCTAAGCCAAGTGCATTTCAAAACCCTAATCTAATTAGGCCTAATTTTGTTCTCAATAATGAGCTCAATTTTTAGGCTAATAACTAATCCAAAATTACATGAAATCATAACTAAATAATTTGGCACATGCACTCAAATAATTCAATTGGCTTTAAATGTGTGAACCTTAGAAGCTCTTATCACGTTGGCAGAAAATCGGTTACTCGACTAAACCTTCATGATCATTTTGTAAATATGCATTCATCTTTTTATTCAAGATATTAAAACTAAGTACAAGATATGAAACGTGTCATTCTCGTATAGCTTAATTTATAGATTTCTTGATTCCTAAGTAGACAAACAAAAATAGATGATATTGATATCTCATATATATTTATCCTAAAATGGCTATGCATTTTTTCGGTTTCACTCAGTCAATGAGCCTAAAGATAACACTTGCATTATATAGGAGAGACAAATCTCATTTAACCATACAAATCTCTCTGTATAATGTGACATACCCATTAATTTATGAGCAACAAAAGGTAGCATCAAAGTATGTGATTCACATGCAAAGAACCTTGATAACCTCAGATCATTTGTCAAAGGACTACATATAACATTATCACTATGAGAATCGCTTATGACATTCATATAATGATCTATATAATGTTCTCATGGTGGTTGGCCTAATACATAAGTTCTCTAACTTATACCCATATATAGACTACATATCTCATATTAGTTTTCACATATACTAGTCTTTATGCATTATTACAACCCACTCCATAATAATACTCGACCGGCAACATTTAAGAATACTATGATTCTAGGGTTATGATTATGTTTTGTCATGTTATGTAGAAACAAAAGAACATACATAATCATTAGAACAATGCCTCAATAAAATATAATGACTCATGCGTAAAATATAATCATTTCATGATTAGTTTTTTTACCTAATACTAGTAAATCCATGAGGAGCCCAAGACCTGCAGGTGACTCGCACGTATGTACTTTTTGCCCCTCAACCCTAAGTGGTTGTAACGAATGCAATGGCTCCATACTCGATCTGCCCTGTTGGCGTCCATAAGTAGAAGTGATTTGGTTCTATACAATTCATGCTCACCCTAACAAATGAGCGTCATATTATATTAATATAATAAATAGTATTAATTTTGTTTTCAATATACCTAATTCCTCAAGTTCTAATTCTTATTCCTAATTGTATCTCCCCGCTCCCTGGTTTTGCTAAGCATTGTCTCTCTATCTCTTAGCCTCCCCCATATTCCATCCATTCCTAGTAATTGAGTGCCCATGGTAGACGCATACTCACCCACCCACCCATCTAATAGCAACCCAATCCCCACCTAACCCACCACCAAGGTCACCACCACCTTGTTGTTAGAGCTTCATTCAACTGTTGTTTAAACCTCAATCATGCACATCTGCCGTCAATCCCAACACTAAAAGTAAAAATTTGAACTTGCCAGAGCTTCAAGCCTAAGGCGTTTATTGGACGAGTGTGTCACTCATCTTAAAGCTTTCATGCTAGTGTTATCCTTTAACTTTTTCTTTTCAAAAAAATCATTTTAATATTTTTTCTATATAAAAATATTTTTATTTAAAACAAAAAAAAAAACAATTTCCAATGGTTTCACATTGGAAATTGCTTTCATTTTCTTTAATACCAAGCGATTTACCAATGGTTCACTTGTTGGAAAATACCATGGCCGTTGGAAACTCCGGTTTGAACACAAACTGTTGATAATTACCAATGATTGAATCACAAATGGTTGTAAGTTGAAAATTACCAACGGTTTAAGCCTGAACCGTTGGTAGTATGGTTTCCATTGAATAAAATACCAACAGTTACTTTTCAATGGCTTCACGTTGACAATTTGAAATTTACTAATGTGAAGTTGTTGAAAAAAGCCCTTATTTTAGTTGTGTTAAAATTTGAAAAGTTCATGTCAACAATTAACAAAAGCCGTAAAAAAATAATTACTATCTCCCTCCCATATATATGAGATTTACTATACTAAAGTCATTCTAAGTTTATGCATCAGAATACATTCTTTAATTTCAAATTTATATAAATTACTTCATTTACTTCATATTATTCCATCAATTTTTTTATGTAGTATGATTTTTTTATAAGATAAAAATTAACATTCTTTCAAGGCATTGCAATATTTTATGATGTTTCAAAATGGAAGCATTGGTAATGAATTTGGGATAGATGAAGTAGAATTTTCTCTTTTTTTATATTATTTTTAATTTTTGATATATAGCGAGCATAGAGAACTAGAAATTGGGATTTGAACAATAAGGGTTCGTTTAGAGTAGTATTTAGGATTAGCATAAGAGGCTACAACAATTTATTAATAGTTGTGATAGTTTCTTTAAATCTCTAACATTGAAAAACATTGTTAGATACTTTCTCTATTTCAAAAAATATTATCCCTTTATTTTTTTTTACTAAAATTTAAATTAAAAATATTCATATTAATTTGTATTATAAATTTTTTAAAAAATTATATTTATAAATTAGATCTTTAAAGTACTATTTTCATATAAAAATTTTATATTTCTAAAAGAAATTTCAAAAGAAAAAAATTATGAATTAATTGCCAAACCTTTACGAGACGGACAGAGTAGTTTTTTCAAACCTCTAATACTAAATGCTAACGTTAACACCAAATAAAGCCAAAGTAGCATTTTCTTTTTATTACAACTAGAACAAGTTTAACCTAATTATGGTATACATAATAATAGGCAACTCTTTCCCATCACTTCACTTTTCATATCATTGTTAAGTTAACAGTTCAAATTGCAAGCCCATGGCTTCAATACTAAAACATGTATCGATCGTTAAGGACCTCTTAACTATTCAAAGACCATCAATTCAACTTAACCATTAAGTGCTATATGCCCGATCTAAGTGGCAAAGCGCCAAGAACACAGACCCAATATTCCATGTTTAATTTCTTTCCCCCGCTTCCTCCAATATCATATATTGCCATTTGATGCTGCTTTGGTCGCATTTTGGGAGTCCAAACAAGCGGCGTTTCTCTTTTTTATTATGTAACTACCTCCTCTTAACTCTATAGGCTTATAATAGTTGATTCTAAATATTAAAAAAAAACTTAACTATTAGGCTTAGTATATTGTTTGGAATTACCAAATATTGTTGTTAGCGTTTGAACAAATATATATATTTGCAGTTTGAAGTTGTCTGGCAATTCATATGGCTGACATTTTGTTGAACTCTATTTTAACGTTTAGAGGCCTTTGGTTGAAGAACTCAATTCAAATTATTTGAAAATTTAAAATCTATGAAATTTTGTGTTTGACTGCATTTGGACAATAACCCTTTTTCTAACATTCTCATAATCTAATAATTTTTTTACCCCTAGACATAATCCATAGGTGAGATAGAGATTAAATCTTAAACACTAAAGAATCCACAACAGAGAATTTACCTTGAAGATTAAATTGTTTCTAGCTTTCCAAATTGACCACAAAGTCAGAAACACCGCTGATTGCCTCTGTACTTTCAAATATTTACAATTTACTCAATGTGATGTTTACAGAAGTTCCTATAACTAAATATTTGGTTTAGAAAATTTTCAAAATATTCCCTAAAAAAATACAAATGTTCCTAAACTTTTTTTAAAGTTATAAGTATGCCACTAAAGTTTGAAATTAAATGACATTTGTAGTCATTATGTTGAAAGTTTAAAGAAAGTAGGAAAAAAAATTTAAAGTAAAAATTAAAAAATTACTTTTTTGTTCTTTATGAAGTATGAACAAACTATATGGAAAAGCTATCATCATATTTTTATGGATTTTTACTCATGAATCTTGTTTTTTTGAAGTCTTATTTCCTAAGAGTTCTGAAAATCCTTGAATCAAATACCTTCTAAAAAAAAGGATTCTACATTCATAAAATTATAAACGGCGATCTAATAGATTACTACACCATAAGACCAAAACCACAAAATAAAAACCACCAATAAAATGGTAATAACTCCGCTGTTTTTGTTTTATATAAAGTAATAATTGCTGCAATGGGGTTACTTCATTTCAAAATATTCCAGAGGGTGTTGTTCCTTCTATGGAGGGTTTAATTTACGTGGCAAAAAAGTGATAAGAAGCTTTAACCTTTAGAACTAGTTTTACTTTTAGGACTATATTTTTGCTTCATACGTACTTGTAGTGATCATGGTTGACTAGTAGCCGTGTTCGTTAATGGAAATGCCCTTAAATGGTAATTTCTTCATCATCACTTAAATTAGCTTGCCTAACGTAAGCAATGTAATACTCCACACATTTTTGCTTGTTGACTTTGGTTTTTTTTTATAGAGTTGACTTTGGGCTTTAATTTTTACACATGTCTAGTTATTGGACAAAGACGTGCACAACTTATCCACATGAGTGCTTATTATGTACAATTGAGAAAAACACAAGAACTCCTACTAAAAATGGCAACAAAATATCGAGCGCTTGCCGGTTTACTATCAGTTGGTTGCCAATTGGTCACAAAAAAACATATTGAGATTTTAGCTACCAATTAGTGATTAACTAGTGATTGACTGGTAACCAAATCAATCGCTAGACATTGAAAACTAATTGTTAGTAATTGATAGTTTGGTCACTAGTCAGTTATCAAAAAGCTAAATACTGACTATTCGAATAGAATCTTGCATCCCTATTACAGTTGTAGACCGCCACCAAACAATATACTAAATGATTGGTTATTTTATTTTGGGCCACTCTTATGGGAGAAATCAACCCTGATAATTAATTGCTGTATGTACTCTAGCCCAATTCACAGTTGGTCAACTTTCAACTTTTCATACGGTAAAGAATAATTTGCGTTGCACCATTAAGACATTATTTTTGCCTTGTATGCACATGTTGTGATCATGGGCGTTGTATTGTAGCCGTGTTCGTTAATGGAAATGCCCTTAAACGGGAATTTATTTACCAACACTTAAAATTAGCTTGTCTAACGTATGTAATGCAATACTCAAGGCATCTATGCTTGTTGATTTTACTTTTTGATTTTTACACGTGCCTAATTACAAGACAAAGACATGCACAACCTATCCACACTAGTGCTTATCAGTACACCACAAGAAAAATACAAAACCTCTTACTTAAAAAGGTAACCAAATTTGGATTGCCTGTTGTTTTGTCACCAAATGGTCACTAATTGGTTGCAAAAAGCATATTGGGGTTTTGGCTACTAATTGGTGACTGACCAATGATCGACTAGTGACCAAATCAATCGCCAATTGATTTCCAAACACTGCAACTAGTTTTTGGCAATTAATGTTTTGATTGCAATAGATTGCCAAAGAGCAAAACATTGACTATTCAGTAATCCCATTGTCGAGTAGAATTTTGCATCCTTCTTGTAGTGGTAAACCGCCACCAAACAGTATACTGAACAATTGATTTTATTTTAGGCCACTCTTATCAATAACTTATAGGATAAATTGACCTGATAGTTAATCACTATATGTACTTTAGTTCAATTGGTAGTTGGTTAACGTTCAACTTTTCATACAATAAAAAATCATTTATGGTTAAGCCTGTTCATTCAATTATTTTAGTCATAATTGAAACCAAACTAGCCAAAGAATATGGTTTTTTTGTTGCTAAAGCTGATAACTGAATTAACTGAATTTTGCCTTAAAACTAAAATAACCAAGCCCAGATGATATTCGGTATATCTATTTTATAACCCAAATAGCTGATTTTTCCTTCCACATCCGTAGACATCCATAGTTTTTCCATCAGGTAAATATAAAAGGCAAATGTGAAATATCTCTCACCTTATGAAAAGGCAATCGCATTTACCATTTATCGATCAAGCACTCATGTGGATTCCCATTAATTCCGGTCAAACACTCCCGGACCAAGATCAGCGACCCCCCACCTGCCTGAGCTGAGTCTCGGCCCTAATGAAGAAGAACACACAATTTATTTAGGTTTGGGTTTTAGACTTTTAGCTTCTGACTCATTTGGGCTTTCCATTGTTCTTCAAATTGGTTTCGGTTTGTAATATATTTTCATGTGGGTTGGGCTTTTGAAGTAAGGGGATACAACGCCTGCTAAGCTTGTAACAAAAATTGGTTAGTTTGATCACCAAAATTATCTTATACAAAACAAAAAACTAAATAGAAAATTGATATAAAAATGGTTTTAACTGAAACCAAATCAATAACTGAATATTTATATGATTAAAAAATTGAAATAATTTCATTTTTCATTTTTTCGGTTAAAGCCAATTAGTTGTTCACCCCATTTCTGGTGCACTAATTTAGAAAAAATTAATTTGCTCATACTTCTTTGTTCGGAAACCAATTACATTGTCATTGGTTTGCATTAATTGTATAGGTGATCTTGGGCAAACGGAAAGGATGAAATCAACCTTCATTACTAGAATAGCCGGTATATGCCACCAAAACATATGGCCAAAAAAACTAGTGGCAAGACTTTGATAGCATTTTGGTGGCAAATTAGGAGAATATAACTTCATTTCACATTTTTGTGACAAAAGAGCGACCAAAATTTTTTGTGGATCAAAATTTTTTGTGGAAAATATTTGGTAGCAAATGTTAGTAATTATGGCATATTGGTCATAAACTGGTGCAGAAAATTGGAAGGAAACATTCCCGCCAAATTGAGTATGTTTTATGACCAAGTTGGTGACTAATTAGCCACCAATACTAGTTGATGATATTTTAGTGGTAATTTGGTGGCACTATAATCAATTGGACAAGTTGATGGAATTAATGTGGTGGCATGTTGGTGGTCAGATGTGGGAACCGGGTTAGCCCGACCCGGGCCCAAATAGTCCTAGTCCTGGGTCCCGAGAACCGGGCTCGGCCCAGTCGCAAGTGGGGCGGTCTTGAGCCAGGTGGGGCGGGTTTGGAGTTTTTTCTTTAAAAAAAAATTAGAAACATAATTAATTATATATGTCATAAATATTTTTAAGAAAAAACACCACCTTCGGTATAAGTTTTATTAAGTTAAAAAACCAAACAGCACTTACAAATAATCAGAACGGGCCTTACATTTTGAAATGGCAAAAACGTTCCGGAAATGATGAGTAATAGAAACCTATGATTTGTGCTGAACAGCATAATCAGATCAAATACAAACTACATGTATGATTGAAAAAAAAAATTTAAGTCTCCATATTGGATATTACCTCCTTATCCAAACTCTTTTGGTCTTGTTGCCGGAGTGCTACAAGGCCCCAATCTCGGTTGCACACGCATACTTCTACCGCATCAGGTGTCAATCTTGATCATTTCTCTGATATCACCCATTTTTTGACACTAAACACTGCCTCAAATGAGACGCTCGACATTGGAATGGCAAGAATCTCCTATGCGATTATCGACAAGATCAGAAACTTTAATCTCTTTTATTTCCACCACTCCAAGATGTCGAGGTCGCTTACCTCAAATGATGTGTTGAGATAGTCATTGACGTCAGCTAATCCTGGTGTCATCGGTCAGGTTCGTTTGAGTATTTGGAGGGCCGAGTTGAATCTTAAGGAGATTGATCTCTTTGGAGGCTCGGTTTGAGGAGCTTTGAATCTTACCTTATCCAAATACCACTCATAATATAACTTCTATAAAGAATGCAAGTACTCAGAAGTAGTAGCAGACATAACCAAAATATTTATATGAGACAATTCTAAATAAGTATGAAAAATTTCTTCAAGCAATGTTGTTGTGCTCGTTAATTTGACATATGGGTCAAGTAAAGAAGCGACTAAAAAGAAAGGCGGAATGTCTTCGAAATACTAAAGCCACTTAGCCCGCATGGCTTCGACAGTCGGTTTTAACAACTCATCATCTTTAAATTGATATAAAGCATATGTAATGTTCACTAAATGAAACAAAACTTGATGAATGGTTCGGTAGTGTTGTTCTTATGTTTTTGTAGGTGAAGGTGGTTAAAGCAAAAGAGGGATAACTTTCAAGCAAATTTTGGACCTTTTCTTGGCAGATTTAGGCTTGGGTAAAGCATAAAGGTTATAGCCCTTCTTCTTAGCTTCGAGTGGGCTGTTGAATCGCCCCAATAGGACACCTGTGTGCAAAGTTATGGTCAAAATACTGAAGAGTATCCGTGCTGTCGAGTATTGGCGACTCATTGTCGAGACCAGCTCTGTTTATAAAAATCCTCAGTGAAAAGTTGCAAAGGAGGATCCCCTTCAATCCCAAACCCTCCAGGCTCATTTTTTGCTAGTTTTCTTAGGATTTCCATGGATTAGGGAGCTAGGAAGCTAATTTGATGGAGATTCTTGCTTGGATTGGAATGGAACCTCTTTTACAACAAGGATTTTTGCTTGGATTTGGTTCTTCTAACCCTAACTCCTCTTTTTATTTAATTTGAGATTCTTGTAAATATGTGTAGATTTGTTGTTTCTATAGATGTTATGGACCATTTGGGATGATTTGATGCTTGTAAATACATAACCCATTGATTATTTCTATGATTTGTTGGCTCTTTTAGCTTATGCTTGAATGTGTTCTTCATTTGTTGGCTACTTGTGTTGAACAACATTCTAGACTTAGGAAAGGCTCGAGAGAGGTATCCAAGGTTGGAAGAGGGCTAATAGAGCATGGCTAATGGGTTGATTTAAGAAAGCTATCATTCCTATGAGGCCTTAGAGGAAAACTTGAGCTTAATGGTTTCTAGGACAACTGGTTAGCATAAGAATGTCTAACAGGGTTTTAAGGAACTAATTGGCCCTGTCTTAAGAGAGAAAGGTTGATACTGTAGAGTTTTTCGGCCTACAACTCTTAGGAAGCATGATTTGGGTTAGGTAGGTACTTGTGTCAAAGCTATGTCTATGTAGCAGCCCATTTGGTTTGAATTCTTTAGAAACTTTGTAAATATGTGTTTAGGATATCTGTTATGTTTGTTTAGTTTGGTGGTTGGGTGATTCACAATTTTGATAATTTAGCTTCTTATTCCTTGCCTTGCACGGTTTGTTTGTTCTAGCTAAAGTGAGGTCATCGTACTTGGTATTTGATGGGATTCTTTGCCATACAATTCTCTGTGGGATCGACACCTGATTCACCACTACTACAATTGACACCGTACACTTGTGGGTAAGATTGGAGTTAAGGTTAAAAAGGTTTTTTATAAACTTTTGTCTCACGACAAAGTTTTTGGCGCCATTGCCTAGAAATTGTTAAAGAATTCCATCAATATCCTTATGGTGATTTTGATTTAGACTAGAGTTATGTTTGTTGTTTCTATATATTCTCTCTTTCTTTTCTTTTAGTAGTTTAAGCTAGAATTCTTGACTACTTTTCTTAAATTGTAATGCAAATGATGGAACAACCTAATGTTACACACAACTTATTTTTTTTTTCCAATTAACCAAAACTTCATTCCTTGCACTACATGTATCAAGTTTTGCTCCTCTATTTGAAAACCATCTTTGCAAGTGTTTCAAATCATGCTTCATAGAGATTTTTTTTTCAAATTCATGATTTAAGACATCTTAGCTTGAATTGTGATTTTTTATTTTTATGGAGTGTGAAGATGGATTCTTGCTTGATGGATGAATGTACTTCGTATGATAAAAGAGTTCTCTTGGTTTTGATTTCTTGAGTTATATGGATATGCATGGTTTGATGTTATGAATTGTAGGGAGAATAAAGTGATGTTGTGTGGTTGACTTTAGGTTGGTTCCGCCACCACTACCACAAGTTTGGAAGAGTAGTCGAATGCGAGACTATCTCGCTTCCTGGGTAAGATTCTTATTTCTCTTTTTTTTTTTTTGTAAACATTGAGGGCAATGTTTATCTTAAGTTTGAGGGAGATAATCCTACTTGAAGATTTTGTTAGGATGTTTGCTTGTTTTCTTTATGTAGTTTTACATAGGTTTTAGGAAGTTGTAGTTTAGTTATTTTTTGTAGTGAGTTAAAATTTTTTTTGGGTAATTTTGTTATTTTTTTTATTCTTTATTTTGATTGTTTGTATATAATAGGTAGATAGCTCATTCATTCTTTAGTCATTTAGGTTGCATTTAGCTATATTTGAGTTCAAGCTAATGAGAGAAGATGATATGTATTACTATGCTTTGATTGTTGTGATTCTTGGATATTTTTCATCTTGGATGATTTACCCAATTTGAGGTTTTGTTAAGTTTATTTTTTCCCACTTCATATTTTACACAATACCGATATGCTTAGCTTAGTGGCTGATTCGAATGAAGTGTTTGTTAATCATTGGACTATGGAACTTTGCCTTCTCTAGTGTTTGTTTGATTATTACTTTAAATAAGTGTTGGCACTTACCTTATGGAGTCACTTGAAGCCTTAATTAATTAATTAGTTAAATAATGTGCTTAAAAGATTTATTTATTTTATTCTCTACTCCAATGTTTTAACTCACTTAGTAACCGGGGATCTTCTCCTAAGGCAATAGTTGATCTTCGCGTAAAACAGTGACTTGAGATATGAGTATGCAAAGCACTTTGAGTATATACTTACTTTGTAATCGGGAGTCTTCTCCTAAGGTAAGAGTTGATTTTCACGTAAAATGGTAAGCAACAACTCAAAGAAGAGCAATAATTGAATAATTTATTCAAAAAGAAAGAAAGAAAAAGGGGAAAAATGAATAAAAAACAGAGAAAAAGAAGAGAAAAAGAAAAAAAAAAGAGAAAAAAATAATTAAAGTGAAGAAAGTTTTAAAATGGGAAAAAAACTCTTTTGACTCCACTTGTTAAGTTCTCTCACTTATCAAGTCAAATAAAAAACAAATTTAGAGTTGGAGTACTTAATGTTAATCTCAATGTGAAGTAGTCCATTTATTAACATTTACTGATTTTGAGTAACACTAGTCTAAGTAGATTTGGTCAAGCACACATTTTCACGTGGGAAACTATGAAATTAGCAAGAAATCAATTAAGTCGAAAGTCCGGATAAAAAAATATGGAAGAATCACTATGATCATTGTATTGTTTTGATTCTTGAGGCATGACATCCACTATAATTAATGCAAGTAAATTTTGTAATTAGATGCATAGTTAGTGTAGATTAGGTCATTATTCATCATTGTTTACTTTATATGTTTGTGTTGTTAGCATAACTTGTATGTTTATATGAACATGTATGATAGGTTAGGTTAAGTTGATTTAATCATTTGTCACAGGAATTAGCATAACTTAGGTCATTATTCTTCATTGTTCATTTTGTATGTTTTTTTTGTTAGTATAACTTGTATGTTTAGATAAACTTATATGATAGGATAGGTTAGGTTGATTCATTCACTTGCTTACTCTTTATATCATTAATTGTTCATTGTTCCTTCCTTTGCTCGGGACGAGCAAAGTAATAAATCTAGGGGTGTGTTAAGTGCATGGTATGTCTATCATTTAACCTTTATTTATGTACTTCATAGTAATAATTCCTAGAATTTAGTGTCCTTCTAGTGTTATTCTTTTCTTTTTTTGTAGGCAAAGGTGATTAAAGCAAAAGATAGGTAACTTTCAAGCAATTTTTGGACCTTTTCTTGGCAGATTCAGGCTTGGGTAAAGACATAAAAGTTATAGCTCTTCTTCTTAGCTTTCGAGTGGGCTATTGAATTGCCCTAATCGGACACATGTGCGCAAAGTTATGGTCAAAATATTGAAAAATATCTGTGCTGTCGAGTATTGGCGACTCGTCGCCGAGACCTGCTCTATTTATAAAAATCCATGATGAAAAATTGCGGAGGACAATCCCCTTCGACCCCAAATCCTCCAGACTCATTTTTTGGCTAGTTTTGTTAGGGTTTCCATAGATTAGAGAGCTAGGAGGCTAATTTGATGGAGATTCTTGCTTGGATTGGAGTAGAACCTCTTCTACAACAAGGATTTCTGCTTAGATTTGGTTCTTCTAACCCTAACTCCTTTTTTTCTTTAGTTTGAGATTCTTATAAATATTTGTAGATTTGTTGTTTCTATGGATGTTGTGGACCATTTGGGATGATTTGATGCTTGTAAATACATAACCCATTGATTATTTCCATGATTTGTTGGCTCTTTTAGCTTATGCTTGAATGTGTTCTTCATTTGTTGGCTACTTGTGTTGAACAACTTTCTAGACTTAGAAAAGGTTTAAGAGAGGTTTCCAAGGTTGGAAGAGGGCTAATAAAGCATGGGTAATGAGTAGATTCGAGAGAACTATTGTTCCTACGAGGCCTTAAAGGAGAACTTGAGCTTAATGGTTTCTAGGACAACTGGTTAGCATGAGAATGTCTAACGGGGTTCTAAGGAACTAATTGGCCCTGTCTTGAGAGAGAAGGGTTGATACTGTAGAGTTTTCAGGCCTGTAACTCTTAGGAAGCATGATTTGGGTTAGGTAGGTACTTGTGTCAAAGCTATGTCTATGTAGCAGCCTATTTGGTTTGAATTCCTTAGAAACTTTGTAAATATGTGTTTAAGATAACTGTTATGTCTGTTTGGTTTGGTGGTTTGGTGATTCACAATTTTGATAGTTTAGATTCTTATTCCTTGCTTTGCACGGTTTATTTACTCTAGCTAAAGTGAGGTCATCGTACTTGGTATTTGATGGGATTCTTTGCCATACAATTCTCTGTGGGATCGACACCTGATTCACCACTACTACAATTGACACCGTACAGATGCGAGTGAGATTGGAGTTAAGGTTAATAAGGTTTTTATAAACTTCTGTCTCACGACATGTGACAACAAATTTGCATACGGAAATGCATCTTGCAACATCAAATATGTGGAGTTCCAACGGGTTGGGCAATCCAATTTAAATCATTTCCAAGAAATTTCTTTTTGATTTTCAAAACAAAAGCTTTTAAATTCATGAAACACAGTAGGTTTGGACATCAAATATGTCAATGAGTTCTGAATAGGTAGAATCTTATTTTCGAGAACTTCTAAACCCTTTTGCACACAAAGGTAAAAAAATATGACACATGCATCTAACATAAAAGAATGCACCATTGAGAGGTGGTTTAAATGTTTGACTCAAAAGACGAGCGGCAATATCATTATTTGAAGCATTATCAAACGAAATGCACAAGACTTTGTCAATACAAAAATAATCACGTAAACTTTCTAAGATGCAATTGAATATTTGATAACCAATATGATTTGTTTCAATAACCTTAAATGACAAAATTCATTTTTGTATTATCCAATCAGAATCAATCTAATGAGAAGTAACACAATAGAATAATTGTCCTATAGATGATGTCCATAAATCAAAAGTAAATACCACGCAATGATCAAAAGCAGAAAAATAGGCTTGCAAATTTAATTTTCCAGCTTCAAATAATCTAAAGCTTTCTTTCCTAGCGATTTTCCTAAATACTTTTCTAAATGCAAGATTTAATTGTGATTTTATCCAAGATTCTAGGTGGACATCTTCATATTGTGAGAAAGGCTTTTCGATAAGCATCATCCAATTTACCATACCTTCTCTACAAGATTATTGGTTAAAATGAAATATACTTGGTCCGCCAGCGTCGGTTGTAGACCCAAGTTGTGTTTGTCCTCCAGAACTAGTCCCGGCACTAGGGAGGACGTTAGGATATTGATTTTCAATGTGCCGATTCAGCGTTCCAATGCCATAATTCTTTTTACGCACCAATTTTTTCCCGCAATGTTTGCATTTTCTGTACCTCAACTCCCCTTCGTGTATGAGCTCATAATGCTCCCAAACCCAAGCAGTTAGTTTCGGGGATTTATCTTGTGCTTGAGTTTCCTCCACGGCGGGTCCATGACTTGTAGGTGTCAGTTCTGTTGACGGATTCCCGGATGCCATCGCATCCAACTCTTCCACTTCATCATCGGATAATTGATCGTCGAGACCCAAATCGTAATTCATCATATCGATTCCGGCATCATCATCATACAACTCTTGAATTGAAATGCCTTTATCGGTAGGCTGAGAACGGCGACGAAACAAGGCTCAGAGGCCAGTGGTGCAGGAAGATGAACTCTCTATCGACTTGTCCTTTCTTTTTGAAGCCATGACTCACGAACTAATAGTACTAATTAATGCAAAATTAAGAGGAGATTATGAAGATATTATAGGGAGATTAGTAAGAAATTTGGAAAATATTAAGAAAATAAAAAGAATGCTTGAGAGAATATAGTAGTGGAAGAAGAGAGATTGAATGATTGTGTGATAATAGAGTGAAAATGGCATTGGTATTTATAGGGGAAGGCAAAAAATTATTTTGACCAGAAAGTCCTTAAAATTTAGTTGTTGGGAAGGGTGAAAATGGAATTTTGGGGGCTAAATGGAGCAGAAAACCGTTGGAGAGCCTACTGTGTAATTAACCCATTTTTTTAAAATTTTTTTGCAGGTTCCCGTTGTGCGAAGAAAACGTTAAGCACCAGGTTCGGTCTAGCAACTGCGGGGCGGTCCAAGGCAGGTTGGTTCACTGGTCAGGTCTTGGCCTGGGGCGGTCTGTTTTACACATCCTCCTCCTCTCGAGCCCATATTTGGCCCATTTGATGGGCTTTTGCCGGGGCGAGGTGGGCGGGATTGACAAAGTCGGGCCGGGCTTGACTTCTAGTCCAGTCTCAGTTTAGGCCGAGTCAACCTGGCCCAGGTCCCACCTCTATTGATGGTAATATCTAACATTTATAAATATCATTTCAGCAACTCCTATGAAGATTTTATTCTTCCTTTCCTTCATGAATTTCCTTTCAATCTTGAGCATCCTTCCCCTTCTCTTCAGGTAATTTCTACTCACATTTATGATTTTTAAGTTGTGTTATTTCATTATTTCTATATATCAAGCATTTTACATTTAGAATCATATAGTGTTAACCTTAGAATTCTTGTCCCATATTATGTGGGTTTACAACTATATGAGGATGTGGATATTCTTGGATAGAATGTGCACATCTACTTGTAGTTAAAAATCCATATAATCATGGATTGTCCACAGCTGGACAATTTGAAAATGTATAGTTATAACTACATTTTTTGGAGGTGAATTGCAAAGTTTTAGTGAAATTTTGGAGCTTACACGTCCTTATACACACCCATGTAGTGCCTTACATGCCTATATTCCAAACCGAGATGAATTAAGTGAGATTTTAAGTTCCAGAAGAGCAACATGACCTGTTACATGGCTGTGTTTCAACCCATGTTTGTTTTAACTTTTAAGGTTTCGAAGTTAATTCAGAAAAAAAAAAGACAAAAGAGAGTTGGCAAAAAAAAACACAGAAAAGAGAGTTTTTCATTGAGGAAGGCTGCCAGAGACAATTGTGATGATTAACACTATTTCATGAGCACCGGATCAAAAATTTATTGGAGAACAATAAATTTAGCCATGTATCATTTTCTTTTTTAGTTTTCTTTTTATTCTTTGGTGTTTATTTTATAGTATTATGAGCTAAACTTTTCCTACCCATTCTTAAAGTAGATGAACCCTAAAATAATTTTGTGATTGTGATTATTTATGGTTTAATATGATTATGTGTTTTTCTTACAATTTATCTAATGTGTTTTATTGCATTAATTAATAATAGCTAACCTATTAATTCAATGTGGGATAATAAACATGCGTCAAGTAGTTTCTAGTATGTTTGTTGTGGATCTTTGTTGGATTAAAGGGATATTAACATAATCAAAAGTAATAAGTGTGGTATAATACCTCTAGACTATCGTGAAACCTTGCAGTGGGTCATAGAATGTTAATACATTATTAGGAAGTGCGGTAGGCCTAGACATCATATCAATGACTTACAAATAAGGTTTGTGTAATATAAATAATAGGGAGCTAATTTACATTAGGTTATACTCCACAATCCAAGTTAATCATAATCTTGTTAAACCAGAGTAAAAGCAACATAATTGAAATTCTAAGGAGATTTGATTCTAAGTGTGAAGCTTTTTACTGTTGACTGTTTTAGTTGTTTTTCTGCTATCTGTTGATAGTTAGTAGTTTATTTTATTGCATTAGTTAATTTAGTTAATTCATAGTAGTTAACTAAATAAGTCCTCTTAATTGTTGGTTGGATACTAGGGAGATATTTAGTATGGTAGATAACCTCCATTTTTTGGAAAAAAAAATGATCTTAGTACTTGCCACTGCTATACTTTCATGATAGGTGTGCGTTTCTTTGAGTTTATATGTTTGTTTGAGTATAGAGATATTTTACAGATCTACACTGTTACTAATTTTGTGAGAAAGGTTTGTTGTGAACTACAAACACACCAAGATTTCTAGCGCCACTGCCTAGAAGCATTTGTTGACTTTGCTACTTTAAAATTTGATCTTTATAAATCTAGCTATTTATTTCATTGCAATATTTTTCTTCGAGTTTTTAGTTATTTTTAGTTTATTGATTTGTCCTTATTTTCTTATCGAAATTTTGGTGTACAACTTGTAGTCATCCCCGTGAAGTGGTTGAAGCAGATCCGGAAATTGAAAAAACTTTAAGAAAACTCTTATGTTCAAGGTTTTAAGTCACAACCATCACATTCTGATTTAGAGCAGTAATAAGAGAATTAAGAAGAATTAACCATGGAAGACCATAATTGAGCAAGGACTATATCGGAATATGCTAAACCTTTTTTTGAAGGAACAGAATTGAGTATTGTTAGACCTTCTGTTAGTGCCAACAATTTCAAGATCAAGTTGAATATCATTTAGGTGATTCAGAATTATGTTCAGTTCAATGGCTTGGCAGATAAGCATCTTAATGCTCACATTGCTAGTTTCCTGGAGATATTCAATACGTTTAAAATTAATGGAGCTAGTGAGGATAGCATTCAGTTAAGACTATTCTTATTCTCATTAAGATAAATAGCTAAACAATGGTTTGCTTCACTTCTAAGAGGTTCTATTGCCACTTAGAACAATGTTTTTATTGACGTATTTTCCTCCAGCCAAAACTGTGAAGTTCTGTAATAATATCTCTGTTTTTATTCAGATGGATTTAGAAACACTATATGAAGCTTGGGAAAGATTCAATGACTTATTGAAAAGGTATCCATATCATAGATTACCTACACGAATGCAAGTACAAACGTTCTACAATGGTTTGAGTTGTGCTTCTAAGTAGATGATCGACACAATAGCTGGTGGTACTCTTAACAGCATGACACCTGAAACAGCTCAAGATTTTATTAAGGAGATGGCGATTAACAATTATCAATGGAAGTCAAAGTCCAAGATTAAGCCAAATAAAGCGGCCGTGGTTCAGAATTCTTATGCTAATTCAGTGTTAGCAACTCAAGTGGAAGCTTTAATAAGAATTCAAGAATTTTTTGGCAAATCAGAAGCAAGCATTGTTGCAAAGCAAAGTTTGTGGAGATAGTCATTCGAGCAATGACTATAAAATGTTCAGTTGGTTGAACAAAACTGTGCAAGTAGACTTTGTCAAAAATCCACCGAGGCCGCAAAATAATTTGTATAGTAATACGTATAATCTAGGGTGGAGGAATTATCCAATTTTTCTTGAAGTAATCAGAGATAACAACTACTTAGTTTTTAACTTCGAACACAACAAGAACGGAAGCCGAATGTAGAGGAATTAATTTCCAAGTTCATGTAGCAATTTGAAGCTAGGATTGATGTGACAAAATCTGAGTTGCGGAGTATGAGAGGTAGTGTGTACAATTTCAAGACCCAGTTAGGTTAACTTACCAAGATGCTTTTCAAAAACCTGCAAGGAGCTTTACCAGCAAATACCAAGCCAAATCCTAAAGGAGTTTTCAATCCAACTTTCTGTCATAAGGCAGATTGCCATGCAGAAGTGAAAATGTTGGAGATGGAAAACCCCTCGAGTAATCGATGAGAACATTGGACCGTCGATCTTAAACCAAGCGATTCTTGGAAAACAACCTTGTCACACCCTACACAGGATCCAACCTGTGCACTTATAGTGTTAGTCCACTATGCAACCACAGCACTAGAACTTATGTTCAATTATTACACTTATAATGATTTATAAGCAAGTTTATGGCTTGGCCATGTCTCTCACACTGGCACATAATTTCTATTCATATGGCTAAGGCCTGGAAGGTGCCCCAGGAGGCTAACCAAGTGACTTTTAGTCATTACTTGCATCACAAGGCAAGATTTAATTGTCTTCTCATATAAGTGTTTCATGTGTGCTCCTCAAGTGTGCATTCATAATGCATGGCAACCAAGAAGCCCATATGCATAAAAGTTTGAAATCATAAGTTTTTCCATGTCTTATGCATAACATATCCCAAAAGAGGTTTAACACAATATAGGCCATATCCGAAAGTGCACTTAACTCTTAACTTTATAACACAAACTTAGTCTTCCATTCATAGTATATACATATAAGTCATAAGTTATCCGAGGCTTCATCCACCTACACACACACACACACACACACACACACACACATCATACAAGTGCCTATGTCCTTGGAACACTACCAAGAGCACTCAAAATACAAAACAACCATGAGTTACGCATTACGAGCCCATGTACTTAATAATACCCAAGACCTACTTTGAAACTGTACTACAATACCAAAGCTTGCAAAAAGAGTCCTACAACTAAACCCATAATCAAAAGAGCAAGCCATAAAACCAGGGCCCATAAGCACACATCCATGATTCTAGACTTGTCCCACAATCTACACTTAAGCCTGCAAAAACTCAAACACATGAGCTTGCTAAAAGATACAATACTTGCACCATGTACTCATTGAGCTAACCTTATCAGTTTAGTACATACCTTTGCACAACTGAAAGCAAGCTTAGTATACACAAGCTAATCAAGCTCAAATCCCTTTCCTAAAACACATATATAAACAAGGCATGAGTTATATAACCCAGTAAGGATTTCACTCAGCTCATTAGAGCTTATTTAGTTAAGTCTAAAGACTTAACCTCCTATATTCATGCTTAACCTGCAACAAAGATAAGAAAACACCGAAAGACAAGTATATACAACAACATATACATAACATCTACAACTAGTAATGGTTAGCAAGCACAACCAAAGCATCAAAGCACACAACTCACACACCACACACATTGTTCAATCTCAGCCGAAGGCTTATCTAGCAAGTACAAGATTTCCAATCCATAATACTTCTCCATTACTTCCCATTCCACTAAAGCTCCAAGCTCATTCATAGGTTGGCCTACCCATGAAGAACCTTAGTACTTACTTATAGGAAACTACCTAGTAACCAATCAATTATACCCAAAGGTAACCACATAGCCCCTACAGCAATCCAAGCTCATTTAGCTCAGGAATACTATCACTTAGATGCCTAATATCTACTTGAACACGGAATAATACCAAAATCAAGTAAGATATAGTGAATCTTTACCAATTTTTTGCTTTAAGCTTTTGGCCAAGCTCAGTTCTTCATTATCAAGCTTTGAGTTTAAGCTCAATTGGTCGACTATGGTTGAAAACACTAATTATGATCTTGATTCTTCAATCCAAGCATCAAACAACAAGGATTTTCTATAGAATCACCAAGAACTAGGCTCTCCTTCACCAAGAAATCGAATTGACTTCAAATGGAATGCTTTGACCCATTTAGTCAACCGGCCGAGTAGTGGAAGCATGCAACAACCGACTAGGCGCCACATGCACACAATATGGGTTCAATGCCCTTCACAGCATTACACATTTTTGCATGGTGCATTTCAGTCCTTTCATGAACTTTTCACATCTTTATTAACACCCGAATAGATTTTCATTTTGGCCCTCTAGCTTTTTTTCTCGTCATCACCAACCTAAGCCATTTTGCTTGCACAAACAAACTTAATAAGCCTCAGGTAGGCCTACTCATGATATTACCCATTTTCACTTAAGCCTCTTTTGTTTTAATGCATTTATCTTGCGTTTTTTGCCTTGGCCAAACACTGAGGTAAGGGTCCTAATAAACCTAGGGGTTAAACTTTTCATTTAATTTCATTTTCTTTTTATTTGCTTTTTATTTTTGGTTGTTAATTAATTTTTGTTTGTCTTGTGATCTTATAATCTGTGTTGTTGATGGAGGAATCTAGATTATTTTAGCAAGAAACAATGTTCAAAGTGGGGGAAAAAGGTTAAGTGCAAATTTGAGTAAGTTTACAAAAATTTTCAAGGTTCCAGGAGCCAAACACGTTTTTCAACATGCCCCTGTTCAAGGCTGTGTTAATCAACACGATTTCAAACATAGCCATATTTCATTTATAAAACTGATCTTTTATGAAGGATTTTTATTTGGCCTCAAGTGGACAATCATAGCCTATACTTACCCCGTGTTAAAGGGCGTGTTTCACTACCAATATTTTTCAAATCCTTAAATTCCAGAGCTTAAACACATGCATATAAATGCCCATGTTTTAAAACGTGTTTATGTCACACTGTCATGTACACATGTTAGGAAACATGTTTCATCTTTGTACTTTTAAAAAAAATTTGTCCAAAGTACCTACACGGTCATCTACACGACCGTGTTGCCAAGCGTGTTTGTTGTACATGGTCTTAGCCTTGCCCATGTTTTTACCAGTGTTTAGTCTCTGCTTTGAAGATTTTTTAGCTCTAGAGTACATACATTGTCAGTTACACAACTGTGTATGTGGGCGTGTCGGGTTTACACTGTTGTTTACATGATCGTGCATAGACTAGTGTTGTGCTTCTATGTTTCAAAAGAAATTAAGGTTTCGAACACGTGGCACACCCATGTTTAACAACGTGTTGAGGAAGTTGTAGGCAACACGGGCGTGTACACACTTGTGTCAGGGGCCGTGTTTTGCCCTATATAAAATCGGTTTGTGATTTTTCTACCCTACTTCGCATGAATCTTACTCAAACTTCTTCCCTAACCCCCAAACTTAATCCCTAGCTTCCTTACATCCCATGTCGCATTTTTCGTTATTGGAGGAGTCTGTTTCTTGACTAGATTCTTGATTTTCATTTCTCCATTATTGATTTTCATTTTCCCAAGGTAACTACCCCCCTCTAACTTTATTTTAAGGTTATGGAATATTAGCTTCATTTATTGATATGGGTAGGTTTTATATGAGTTAGTTCACTAATTTCGCATGCCTATTCATGTTAGTTTTAACCTAATATCATGTTTTGCAAGTATTGAATTTTTCGTTCATATGTTGGAAGAGGAAAAGTTGGTATTGCATGGTTAAATGTGTAGTCAGTCATTGAAACCGCAAAAAATAATTCTGGTTTCACAAATAGTTCAGAATAAATAAATTTGTACTATAGTGGTAAAATTCAAGTCAAATCCCAAGAAAAATTTTTATCGGAAAGTTTCCTAACAGAAAACTGAAATAAAATATTGAGGGGATTGTTTGCAATCAGAAATTAAATAAAATAAAATAAAGGATCAGAGAACAAAAACTGAGAAACTTATAAAGTAAGAAATAAAACAAGACAATCAAGAATGCAACTCTTGACATCAGTTAACATCTACCACCAAATTACTACAACTAATCATCGATGCATGGATCAATCAAGATTTTGAATATTTATTGTTGAAGATATCTTCTTACCTCTCCTTAGTCATAGTTAATCAGAAAATAAATGATCTAATTAACCCTAACTACTAAACAACCTAAGACAACAACTTTGATTTAATTTAACAATTGCATTAAAAATTAGAAAATGATGAAACTAAATAACACAAACACAAACAATTGCATTTAATTTAGTTGACTATTCTCCCTAAGACCTAATGATTTGTAACGCAATAAATCAATAAACCTTAGTTGCTTCACAGGTTAGAGGAACCAAACAATTATAGATATTATTTCTAACCCAACAGTGCATTGAATTTGAATAACAACTAGTAAGTCTTCTAGCATGTAAATGAAATAATCATAAAATTAATTATAGAAGAATATTCAATACTATACTCAAAGTATTAATTGAATGAATAAAATAATTTTGATTTCACAATACTGAAAAATTTGGGATTTTAGTCTCCTTCAAGTAATAATAAAATCAATCAGCCAGACATTGCCATGAAAAATCACTAAAAACAAAAGAAAAGAACCAAGAAAAGAGATGAAAAAGAGTTGGGATGAGAGGGGACAGCCACAGGTCTCCTCTTCATATTCTAATATACATGAAACATAAATAACCTAATGAAAGAAAACTATGAAGCACCCCAAACTTTTTATATTATTCTAAAATAACCCCACACAAATATAAAAGATTTAAAATAACTAGAATGCATTAATATGATAAGGAGAATGGTGTCATTCAACTGAGATTTTTTGCCCACATGGTTTAGAAGCCTTTGAAATTATTCAAAATCAAAACTGGTTTCAGAGTTGTGAGCCAAAAAAATGTCCCTAAATATCAGCAGCAACTTCAAGCTAAAATTCGACCTTGGTTTAATAATTATCTCTCCAAACTCAAAGCATGAAAGTGTAAAGATCTTTCTTAGCTTTGAAATGACACCTAAATCACATAAAATAGACATCTACAGCCAAATATATGTCAGCCAAGAAACACTCCAGTAAATCAGCAGCAACTTCAAGCTGAAATTCGACCTTAACTTAGCTATTATCTCTCAAAACTCAAAGCATGAACGTTGTGGGCTTATTTCTTATCTTAAAAATGACACCTAAATCACATAAATTGGATATCTACAGCCAAAGATATGCCCAAAATACCGCAACTACTTTCGAATCAGCAATTGTGCTCAAATCACTTTTTTGAAGCTAAATTTGACCCCCTTAACGTGCAAACTAGGTTTTATGGTCTGTATATGATTTGTAGCTCCAGATATTAGCTTTCCAATGAATCATGAATCACTTCATTTCGATCTCTATAGCTCAATATACGATTTTTCTACTAGAACATTGCCAATCTACAAAATCCTAAAAGAACACAACTAAATTAAAACTTGTAAAATTGTAAATTAAACCATTTTTAATCAAATTGAGTCCAGATATGCTCTAATCTACAAAACATGCGCAAAATAGATCGTTAAGGTTCAAAACATATTAAAACATACTAAATATGAGACAAATAAATATAATGAATGTAACCTTATCAATAAAATTATTGCTTTGTATTACCATTTGTTGAGTTTTATGGCTTGAATGGATGACTATATGATTTGTGGATTATGGAAAATATCTTGACTAATTAATTTATCTTAAATTTCATAGATTCTAGGACCTGATAGTCTTTTGGTGTGGTAGATTATAAGTTTCTTAGGCACCAAAAAATAGCCTAATTGTGAATTATATTGTTTTAAAGTTCTATGATTATCATGCAGTTAGCTTTAGTTGTTAAGCTTGATCACTTTAATGCCTAAAGTTGACTTGGAATTGTTTCATATAGGGGAATTTTATTGATTTCTGATTAGAGCTATTATTCCTGAATTTATTATTAATTATGTGATATTTGAAATTATTTGTTGCAATGGGAAAATTTCTTTGCCTTTTTTAGAATGACGAAGCACCCGGAGAAGCTACCGATTTGTAGCAAGAGGCCAACAAAAAAGCTGAAGAAGTCGCATTCTCTTCTCGATTTCAAGGATGATGCCCAATGGGATAGATATGACATTTTAAGGATGAAGAATATCAAAGCCAACAAGGTGATAGACTCGGACACCTTGGCTCAGCTGGGATTAATAGAGGATGTCGGAGCTCTAGTGGATTTCGATAGATTGCTATCAATTTTCAATTGCCAGGAGCCTACTTATGGTGAGCTCACCCTCCAGTTCTTGAGCATATTTAAGTTGTACATGGCCAACATTAGCTGAAGCATGCCAAATGTAGTGAAGTTTCGCCTTGGCGAGCAGAACTTTGAGATGAGCTTGGATGATTTTGGGTGGCGCCTTGGTTTCTAGACCTTGGAGTTTATTGCTTTAGATGAGCACGGAGGCTTGATCTATCAGTTTTGCACCACCACTCCCACTCCGTAAAAGTTCTAGACAGACATCACTGAGGATGGAGACATGTACCTACCCACAACGTCCAAGGCATCCAGGCTACAATCACCAACCATGTGTTACGTACACTATCTGATCGCCCACTCCATCGGTGGAAAAAAGGAGAGCACGAGTGTAGTGACCAAGACGAACCTCTTCCACTTGTACTTTAATGTTCACTGATTGTATTGCCACTTAGGTGTTTAATTTGCATACTGGGCGCAGGGCATTGCCTTCCATATGAGGGCTGGTGCTTTATGGGTCAAACCGTTCGTTACAGGGTTAGCCTGGAACCTTGATGTTTTCCTGCCACAGGAGCTGATTATAGAGGCAGTGAGGCCTAGGATGGCCAACATGGATTCATTTAAGGTGTTGGGGATGCTGAAGAAGGTTAGATGCCCGGACGGCTCAATAAGTTTCATTTTGAGATTTTAAGCAGAGATTAAAGCTAAAGAGACTATTGCTACTAGGACACAGGTTGCCTCCACATTCACTAGTTGTAGACCACCCACATAATCCAATATTTATTAGAGATAGTAGCTTATCCTAGATCGCCTTCAGTTCATGTCAGATCAAATGGTTGATTTGAGCTTTTGCCTTTCTGCTGTCAAGGTGAGGACCTTGGGTTTGGAGAATGTGATCCGTCTATATTTCTTAGGAGGCATTGAGGCAGGTACATCGAGACATGACCAGCAAGATTCCGCCCAACATGATGATAAGGGTGATGGTGTTGATAATTCCACCGATTATTTCATTTTCCCCTGGAGCATGGACAATAGGGATAGTGTCGATGAACAAGTCATTAAAGAAGGAGATGAATACTATCAACTGAGATAGCTGAGCCTAGTTCTATTATGGCTGAGCCAAGTTCTATTACCACTGAGGAAAGTGTCAAAAAGAAAGTTGCTAGGACTACTACTAGTTATGCTGCTGCTACTATTGAGGAGGTTGGAGATACTAGGGCTGGCTTTGAGCTAATGGTTGAGGAGCTGAGTATTGAGGCTCGTGTTACTGAGGATCCCACTAAACCTACACCAATAATGATAGCCCCGAGCACCTCTACCAACATTCCACATCTTAGAGATGCTTGATCCTTCGAGATCCGAGACATTTACTTATTTTTTTATATTTTCTACTTATGGATATAATTACTACTATTCACATTTTCATTTCTATTTATGCTCTCATTAGTTGCATTAATGTTTTGATATTGGAGCATTAGTTGCTCCTAATTTTTTTTGCAGTATTTTGTACTAGTTTTGTTATATTTGCTTATGTTTTTTTTTGTTATATTTGTGTGGTTGAGAATATTTTATGTTTTCTTTAAAAGCCTTTAAATTTTTTACGGGAAGCCTAACTCAACACTTTTTCTGGAACTACTTTTTTAAGTGTCAACTTGAGCGACAAGCAACTAAGATTTTAATTTTCAATGGCAGTATTAGTTTCTATCAGTCCTTCCTTTTCACTTTATTTTTCATACTAGTACATTGAAGGCAATGTACAATTTAAGTATACGAAAATGGACTTTATATTTGGCCCTTATTTATTATGATTATTTATTTTTGAATTTTTTTTTTGATTATTTGAAAATATGTAAATTTTTAGAGCTTATTCCTTTTAATCATTTTATTGATCATGTGCTTATTAGAAGGTGATTGTTAATTTAATCTCTTGAGTTCTTAACTTGAAGACCAAGTAAATAATTCCTAGTCTTTCACTTTTTATGCTTAATTTGTTTATAAAATATTTTTGTGATTCATTAGCAAGCTAGTGGAAGATGGTCTCAAGAAACTATTTTTTGCATCAAGTTTTTGTGTTTAATATATTGTTCCAAATATGCTAAGTTTGGAGCTTCTGTGTTGGATTGATGGAAAATTTGGTTGATGGATTTGTGGTTGATTGTTGAATAAGTAAAGTAAACTGAATATTTGCTACTCCACTATTTTTAGTGTTGAATTAGGTTGAGGTCTTCTCATAAAGTAAGAGTCGATCACAACTCGAAAAAATGCTAAAAGCATGAGTAAGATCAAATGTTTATTTCAAATTGTATTAAGAATTAACTTGCGTATAGATAAAGCTCTTATAGTGTACACTTGCTACAAAAGTTCTTGACACATAACAAGAATTGGTTGAAAAAAAAAAAGAGAAAAACACAAAAAAAATATTGAAAAGTTAATTAATCACTCAATCCATAGTTTGGGATTTGAATGGTTGTATTTTTGACTTTGCATGAAAATTTGATGTTATCTTTTCGGTTTTAAAAGATATGGGGTTGCTAGCTTGAGAATGAGTTGTTACCATTAAATTTTTTTTCTAAAGTGTTTGATAGAAAGAATGACATGTTTGGTAGTCTTATTAATTTCTCAAAATAATTAAAGTCTCAATTCTCTTTATACCGCTTTACCCAAGAAAATGATTCTACATTCTATGTTTTAATTGTTTTGAAGGTTTTTAAGAAATTTTCAAATTTTCTTCTCTTGGTTTTTGCTCAAAGGCAAGCAAAATTTCAAGTATGGGGGGAAAATATGAGGTGCTCATTTTTAGATATATTTTTCTAAGGTTTTTCTATTTACATGTCTTTTGATGTGTTTTTGGTAGGATATGTTTTTAGGTCATATTTCAGCTTCATGTGAGTTAGGAATGATTTTTGCAAAATTTTGGAGCTAAATTCAAAATTTTGGCAAAGTTTTGGAACTTACACGTCCTTATACAAGCCCATGTTATGCCTTATATGCTCATGTTCCAAACTATGTTGAATTAAGCAACATTTAAAGTTTCAAAAGAACAACACAGCCTGCTACATGGCCATGTTCCAACCTGTGTTTGTCTTAATTTTTAAAGTTTTCAGGTTAATTCAAAAAAAGAGAGAGGGGGAGAGAGAAAGAGAAAGAGCGAGAAAGACGGAAGAAATGAGGTGAAAAAGACATAGAAAAAGAGAGTTTTTTTATAGAGGAAGGCTGCCAAAGGGAATTCTGATGATCAACACCATTTCATGAGTACCAGATCAAAGATTTCTTGGAAAAAAAAGAAATTCAGTCATGGATCATTCTTTCTTAGTTTTCTTTTCATTCTTTGGTGTTTATTTTACAATATTATGAGCTAAACTTTTCCTACTCATGCTTAGAGTATATGAACCCTATGATGATTTTGTGATTGTAATTATTTATGGTTGAATATGATTATGTATTTTTCTTGTGATTTGTCTAATTTGCTTTGTTGCGTTAATTAATAGTAGCTAGCCTATTTATTCAATGTGGGATAATAAACATACGTCAAGTAGTATCAATTATGTGTCTTATGGATCATCATTGGATAAAAAAGATATTATCATAACCGGGAGTAATTGGTGTGATATAATACCTCCGGACTATGGTGAAACCTAGTAGTGGGTCGTAAAACATTAATGCATTCTTAGGAGGCGCGGTAGGCCTAGACACTCTATTGGTGACTTAAGAATGGGGTTAGTATAACAGGAATAATAGGGATTTAATCTATGTTAAGTAGTACTCCACGGTTCAAGTTAATCTCAATCTTGTTAAACTAGAGTAAAAGCAACACGATTAAAGTTCTAGATGGATTCAACTCTAAGTGTGATTTTTTTAACTATTGATTGTTTTAGTTGTTTTTCCTCTACCTGAGGATAGTTAGTAGTCTATTTTATTGCATTAGTTAGTTTAGTTAATTCCTAGTAATTAGTTAAACAAATCCTTTTAATTTTTGGTTAGATAATAGGAAGATATTGAGTGCGGTAGACAACCTCCATTCCTTAAGAAAAATGATCTTGGTACTTATCACTACTATACTTTAATGATAAATGCACTTGCTTGTGAGTTTCATGTTTGTTTGAGTATAAAAAGATTTGGCATATCCAAACTATCACTAGTGTAGTAGGAAAGATTTGTTGTGAACTACAAATATACAAAAAAACATAGAAAAAATAGTTTACATCAAAGACATCGTATTCTGAGGAGCCATGAGGAAATGTTGTCAGAATTTACTTTTATTTGATACATATACAACATAAAAATGTGTGATGGGTTGACTATACATTTTCAAATGAGATAGGGTCGTTCCCTGTATAAAAACTAGTTTATGTGTATTTAGGATGTGTAGATTTAATTGCTTACATGCATGCATTTAGTATTATTACTTTTTTTCTGAGTAGTTTTGTGTTATATATATTTCAAATGTTTTGCTTTGCCTCTCTCTCTCTCTCTCTCTTTCTTTCTTTTGTAGGGTAAAAATGAATGGTTTGGATATACGAGAGTCTAAATGAACATGGGTTTGCTAATATAAGATTAAATGGTGTCAAGGAGTTTTTAGAGTTTGCGTATTAAGGTGTTGAGGAAAGAACGAAAATTAAATGTGAATGCCAAAAATGTTATGAAAGTTGCAAAACTAAAGATATACTGTTAGAACATTTAGTTCGATATGGATTCACAGAAAATTATTATATATGGGCATTACTTGGAGAATTATGGTCATCATCTAATGTGTTTTCTACTAGAAAAAAACATTATTGATTATCCATGCAGGACAAATGTGGGAGTTGACATTGACCCATACAGACAAATGATTTTTGAGTCAACAGGGCAAGCATAGTATAATTTGAATATGACATCAGGTACTTCAAATTTATGTGCACCAAATGACTCATATAATTAGCATAGCATCGAAATGGATGGGTTTGTAACTACATTTGACTTTTCTAGAGTTCAAGAAAAATTACTGAATCCAAACGCACACGGATTTTTCAATATGCTAAAAGTTTTTTATGAGCCTTTGTGGGATGGTTGTGAGAAACATTCAACAACATTATTAAATGTTAAATTAGAATATAGCATGTCAAACTATTGTTTCAATTATCTATTCTCAACTACAGCCACCATGTTGCCTGGTGATTTATGTTTGCCAGAGTCCTTTTATGTAGTGAAATGAATGCTACAAGGGTTAGTGGCAAATTGGTGGTATGCAAATTTTTATTTTTGTGACCAAATCATTGGTGGCATTTTATACTAAAGATTGACCTAGATGGCTCGTAAGTTGACTTTGAAATGCGACCAACAATTGTCTATTGCACATATTTTGGTTGCATTAGGGTCACTTTTCAAAAGCCATTGTGGTTTTTGTGAAAAAGAAATTTGGTAGCAATTTTGGTCACTTATATTCTCATTTGCCACTAATATGTCATGATTTTCATGGTGGCAATTACCGATAATTCTAGTCGTGCTTAACACATGTAGAGAGTAAGGAATATGATGTGTTTCTAGTGCCAGGCAATCTATCCTATGCTAACAACCTCCAAGGACAGTGACACTATTTTGGCCAGTTGGTGAGTCTTTTGCTAGCTACAATCAGTTAGCCAACAATTGTGACGGATGGCAACCATGAGATGAAGACGATCGCCCTTGCTTAACCCCATGGATTCACAGCCTACGATGCTCGCTGGCTGATGCCTTATAATGAACGTGGATCCACCTATAATCTGTATTACTCCTTTGATGTGGCCGGTGCCCATATTGACAGAGTGAGAAACGGAAGTTGATCAAGCAACATGCTTAATCAACAAGAAAAACAAGAATCCACTCATAAAGATAGTAAAGGCTCTGAAAATACTTCAATATTATTGATAAGCTATCCAATAATAATGTAGGAAGGCCTATTTACAGACTTACAAAGAAACCCACATCCAAAATAATTAAGGAAACCGAAATAACAAGAAAGGAAAATTGACACAAATTTTAAATGCCCGAATACCTATCAAAACGATGAATTTTGACCAAAAAAATGCAGTCATAAAGGGCGATGCCCCTATAACATCTATAAAACGCAAAATTCTATTTGAAATGAAATATTATAAAATAGTCATTCTGACAACTGTAACAAAAGTTATGACCTCTGAAATTGGGGTTCACGCGAGGCTGATCTTTGGGACTTCTTCTTTAGTTTCGCATGATCAACCTACTCTATGAACTCATCTATTAGATGCTCCACATCACATATCTTGATGTTTGGTAACTAAAAATTTACTACGTATTGTGTGACTTAATTTAGCTCATAATGACTTAGGTGTAAAAGAATCAAGTTTATATATAAACTTGATATAATCATTAAAAGTCAAGGCTTTTACGTTCATGGAGTTAAATACCGCGGTATACCACTTACTACAGGAAGTAATACTTGGTGCAAAAGTTTTCGAATTTTGTCATTTTATCGCACGGTATACCACGGTATTTTGTGATATTTCGCATACTGCTCACTTTTTGTGTATAGCTTGTTTGAAAACCGTGGTATACTGCAAATATCGTGAAGTGCGTACCATTGGTATTTTATTTTTCACATATGCGTGTGAGATTTTTTTTTTGTCATTATACATCAAAATATCATAAATATATAAAACATTAAAATATAATTAATACACATATCATAAAATAAATATTTAATTTTATTCTTTTGATTACTTTTCTTAGTTAACATAAAAATTAATGGTTACTTTGAGTCACCTAGAAACTCAATGTGGTTTTAGAAAATGTATTTTTATTATTAAAGTATTATATCAATAAATTAGTTTCTTTTCGAGTATTATTTATTTTGCTCTATATATATAACATTTTTTAATGTGTTTTGTATTAAAAAAATATCTTCTTTCATATATATTTTATTTATATTTGACAAATTATGATGAGAAAAATTAGAATACATATAAAATGTGCAAAAAAGTATCAAATTTATGTCATCTTAAAATAATATTCTAACATTTATTTTTTTACAAAAACGTTAACAGTATGCAACACAGTATACCATACGATATACCTTAAAAATTTGGGGTGCGGTATACCTAACGATAATGATATTTTAACACCTTACTTACACTTCAACCAAGAATTGAAGCAATACAATTGGCTAGAAGCGGATTTGGCAAAGATAGATCATAAGAGATAGGGACAACAATATATATGATATGGGTAAGATAATGCAAAACCTGCTTCCTATCCATAATACTGGATACCCAATTCGTATTCTATCTACCATCCATTAGATTTACAATTTTAATATTCATATCTTATCCATTTTAAGGCGGGTATGATTTGGTAAAACCAACCAATCTACCACATATTATCACAATGGAAAATAGTAATTTTACAGCAAGATACCATAATAAAAAACATTTAAATGATCTTAGAGAAAAACAATATTAATAATAAGAGATACATATAGTACAACAAAGATACGTATACCTAAATAAAAAAATTTCAGGAGTAAGGCCTCACAAGAAGAAATACTACATGTAAAATATATAGTTCTAAGTCACCAAGCCAAACTCCTATCCATCATCTCTATGTGGATGTTGGCACTTGACTCATTTTGAAATAATATCTAGCAACCCACAACATATAATAAGAGAAATCACACAACTATAGATCAACTAGCAAACTGTACACACACACACACACACACATATATATGCTGGTAGGATATGGGGCAAGTAGGCCAAAACCTGAATCCTATTCATATCCAATGAGTATTTTAAAAAAAAATTACATCCACTTCACATACATATAATTGTAAAAAAAAAAAAAAAAAAAACCTACCCGTAGGATAGGATATAGGCGGATACCCATTTGAGCGAGTATCTATTGACATCGCTAACAAGAGAACTCAATGGATTGGGTGAAAACAGAAGTTGATTTACAGTGCTCGAGTCGACATCGTTTTGCCAGCCACGCTCATGCCTACGAAAGATTTGTAATTGTAACTTGTAAGTACCAATGGAGCCCTTAATCATTTAATAATGATTCAATTTTACCCAGCATTTTACATTTAGTTCATTTTGTTGTAGACTAGAATTTACTACAACGAAGCAGAACCATATGTGGTCCTGTATATATATAACCGTTGGTGCTGGGGGCAATAGAGGATTGCCAAAAGGCAACTATTTGTTCTTTCGTTTTTTTTTCCTTCCCTTTTCTTGTTTGTTTCTGCCATTTCGTTGGCTTGAATTCAGGGGAAAAAAATTAACAGACCAGAGGTTAGGCAACCCAGTTTTGGGCCATCAAACTATATATGACATTGTTGGGCTCAGTTATCTAACCAAGTTAAAAACATTTGTTAGATCTTTTTTTTTTTTCTTTTTACCTTTTCGTGGTACCATTTCTCAAATCTTAAATTCTAGGATTAATGCAATCAAATCTCTTTTTGGTGTGAATTCTAAACATTAATAAGTATACTTTTCATTATATGTGATATATTTTCTTCATCACTGCATTGATGTTTTTTTTTTTTGTTGTTACTCATAATTTTTGTACAATAAAAGTTAGGGGTTTTTAAGGAAAGAAAATAAGTCGTGTCTCGAACTCTAATAAGAGATATGATAAGACAAAGCCCATGCCACTCCATCTTGGGTTTTGAGACCGTATAGATGTTAATTAAATTGAAATAAAAAAACAAATTAATAACTGTGGAATTTTGAAGCTAATTTCATGCAACTTTGAGCAATCTGTTGGGCCACCATACCTATATCGGGAGGCAAGCTTAGGGCACGGTTTGGTTGCAGTTGTACAAATGGTGGAATTTATCAGATCCTTCCTCAACTAACCTCACAGATTTGCTTTCTAAAGATCACCCGGCTTGATGAAATGATTGTATTTTTAACCCAAAGCCTTTTTTCCATTATGGATATATGTTTTTGAGCAAGTTCAAAGGGTGCAGGTCATATTTGTGGATTGAGGTTCGCTGTTAGGATGTTCCTGATTTGAATGGTGTCATGATCCAATTACATCATTTTATAATTGAGTTACGTAATTAAATGTATCAGGTAGGTGAATGTGTGTATAATCTCCAACATCTTTCTGGAGTCTTTAATTTTTCTGTATTTTATTAAATTTGCAACAAAATTGTTTGTTGT
This sequence comes from Aquilaria sinensis, assembly GCA_005392925.1. NCBI lineage: Eukaryota > Viridiplantae > Streptophyta > Magnoliopsida > Malvales > Thymelaeaceae > Aquilaria > Aquilaria sinensis. The sequence continues at coordinate 311,300 of SMDT01000753.1, read as the reverse complement.
GGTTCCAAAAAAATTAACATTAGGTGGATAAAAAAATTTAGAAAATAATCTCTGATAAAATAAACACTTAAGACAAACTTTTTAAGATATGTGGATGGCACCACTAAATTTTTAAAAATGAGAACTTAGCTATATTGGTCTAAAGGTTTAAAGAAATAATAAAATACCTCAGTTAAACATATTTTCTAGAAATTAATTTAAAATTTTAAACAGAAAATGAAAAAGTAAATATATTTTGCATATCCAGACGCCCTAAGGCATTATTGGAATTGTTCCACGCGTCTTTTGAGTTATTTTGCCTCTTTGGTTTAGAATAACTACAAAAACATTTGACGTTTGTTCTAACGTACAATTAGCCCTTCTATTTTGATAAATATATTTACCGCTTCCAGTTTTCTGAAATCTATAGTCACATCCCCATCATTCAATTTAGATATTTAAAACCTACATTAATCAATTCCAGGAATGCCAAAAAATAATATTATTAACTAAAAGGAGCATTCAGCTGATTACATATGATTGAATATGATGATTTATCAAACACATTGACTGACTAATGATTTATTGAAGAACATTATTTTTTCTGACTTTAAGAAACACAAATTCAGCCTTCTATGTTTGGTTGGATGTTCTTGCTGTTAATAGTATTTTCTGTTTGGTATCCAAGGACTGTATTATTATATATTTAATGTCCAAAATAAACAATGAGAGTGTAACTACTGGTTCAGAAAATATGAAGAAGTAACATTACTTTTCTTAAAATAGGAGGGGTCAACTATAGATTAAAGTAAAACTTAGGGAGGCTTGACTAGGCTCGTTCATTTCTAATTTCTATAGAGAAAACGGGAAGTTTGCGAAGCTTTCTCACAAGTTAGAAGGGAGACATAGCTTTTATTCCAAACATATTCTTACCTCAAAACAAAAAAAAAAAAAAAAGATTCCTTTTAAGGCAATATTTTGAAAGCCGGATTAGACTCACTACTAAAATTTGCTGATTTTTCAGCTACTAATATATTAACGGCTAGGCCATTGGCAAATACCAAAGATAAGACCGTTGGTAATCTTATTATTAATTTTCAATATGTTCGTGTTGGTGAGATATGCGTGCAATTTGGGCTTGATTTGGTGGGCCTGGTTAACAAAACGGTACATTTCATTTAAATGGTTACCAACAATTTGGCCTTTGATAACTTCTTTTTAAACAACTAGCTCCCCTTCTTCCTTTAGAAGCTCGATCCACTCTTCTCTCCCTCCATTCTCATCTCTCTGCCGCCCCAACTACCATCATACGCTGGTCTGGAGCTCGTCTACCACCATCAAAGCATGGGAATGAGTGGATTTAGGTAGATTTGGTGCTGAAGTTGTCTAGTATGTGGGCAATTTTAAGTATTTCTTCGTATTTTGACGTAGATCATGATTTTTCAGTTTTTTACATATCTTGAGTTGTAAGCTTGATTCTGTAATCTTTTTAGCTTCTTTTCTGAGTTTGGAAGGTTGGCCATTGTGCTTCCTCAACTTGTGTGAATCTGAGAGGTATGTTTTCTGTTTTATTTTAGTTTTCCTTAGTATATATAAAAATTAGTGTGATTTTGAGGAAAATGATGATTGGAAAGATTTATTTTTGCCATAAAAATTGAAGTCTTGTGAATGTCCTTCCTACATTTCCCTAGAAATTTGATTTTTCTATTTTCCATTTAATTTCTGGTTTTTTTAAATATTCGGGTATGTTTTGGGAAAAGGTAAATTTGTGTGATATAATTTTTATTGTTGTATTTAATTATGTTAAAATGCATATTATTTTTTTGGAGTAGTTTAAATTTTTTTATTTTAATTCCCTAATATAGCTTGCTTTTTTAATTTATTATTTTTTTAATTTTCGTGGGTTATGGTTTACCCGGGGTAAATTTGAGTGATTTAGTATTAATTGTTATAATTAATTATTTTATATCAAACTGTTATATTATTATTTTTTTTATACTATTAATTGTTATCTACTATTGTGTTAAAATGCATAACACTTTGTTTTTCTGAATTTAGATTTACCAAATGATTAAAAAAAATTCTCCTTTTGAAATAATGTTTATGTGATTCATGTTTCCAACCTTAATTAATGTCCAAAGGTGATACACTACAACAACAAGTGTCTTTAGTGATATTTGATAGTGACATTTTTCATAAATATTCACAAAAAAATAACAATACTTAATAATAATAATAATAATAATTGCCAGTGCATGTATTCTTGTTATGAATTATGATACTTAATCAAATGTGACAATATATGCTTAAATAAATATGAAACAATGACAATATTTGGAATATATGCTTAAAGAAATTTAGAACAATGACAATAATTCTATTATGACATTTTTAAAAATTTTTGTGACATATGGTGAATGCTATTATAGATATTTTTTGTTATAGTGATACATATGTGTGAATGAAATGTACATGATTAATAGTAAATATGACCATAGTTTTATTTGGATCAAGAGAAATGATTGTATTTTTAACCCAAAGTCTTTTTCCATTAGGATGTTTTTGATGAAGTTCGGAGGGCGCAGGTCATATTTGTGGACTGAGGTTCGCTGTTCAACGTTAGGATGTTCATGGTTTGAATGGTGTTATGATCCGATTACATCATTTCATAATTGAGTTACATAATTAAATGTATCCTATAGGTGAATGTGCGTAATAATCTCGAACATCTTTCTAGGGTCTTTAATTTTTCTCTATTTTATTAAATTTGCAACAAAATAGTTTGTTGTGGTTAAAAAAAATTAACATTAGACGACTAAAAAAAAATTAGAAAAAAATATCTGATAAAATAAACACTTAAGACATAAACTTTTTAAGATATGTAGATGGCACCACTAAATTTTTAAAAATGAGAACTTAGCTATTGGTCTAAAGGTTTAAAGAAATAAAAAAATACCTCAGTTAAACATATTTTCTAAAAACTAATTTAAAAATTAAAATAGAAAATGATAAGGTAAAACTATTTTTTATATCGAAACGCCTTAAGGCTAGCTCAAATTGGAATCGTGTCACGCATCTTTAGAGATGAGTGAGTTCTTTTGCCTATTTGGCTTAGAATGGTTATAAAAAGCTCTTCAGGTTTATACTAACCAACAATTACTCCTATTTTAAGAAACATATTATTACTACCTTCAGTTTTCTGAAATCTATAGTCACATCACCATCGTTAATTTGAATATTTAAAACATATTATTATTAAATTCCTGGAATGCCAAAAAATAATATTGTTAACTAGAAAGAGCAAGTATATACTCCTTTTGTCTTAAATTCTTTACACTATTCACTTTTCAGCAATTAATTTATAATTTTTTATTTTAAATATTTTAGTATATAAATAAAAAATCTTTATATATAAATAATAAATCAAGACATATATTTTCTAAATATATTTTTTTAAATTTTTTCTAATGAATAATAATTTTAATAAATTCAAGACAATTAGAATAATGAAAGTGGAATGGATAGAGTATTTAACTAGGTTTGCAAAACCCAACGCATTGCTATGTGAAAAAGTTTCATGTGCAAAGTTTTTTTTTCTAAGATTTTTTTCTGATAAATGGTCAAATTCCTCATCCAATTCCTAAATCTATCATTTATGCCCTTTTACTCACTGAACTCCTCTATATAATAATTGGGCCTCAATTTCACTCACAACAGTGTAGGGATATGAAAAATATACTACATGCCCCCACCCTGGCCGAGCTTAGCCTCCTAACCCCTAAACCGCCCCTACTCGCATAGCCATGAGGAGGATATGAGTTTAATTAATACTACCTAACAAAACCCGTATCCCTTCCAAATTAATATATTTACATTTAAAATGTGATTTTATTTCAAAATAAAGTTATAATAACATAAATTATCATAGATTACTTTAGTTTGTGATTTTTTAGTTATTATTAATTGCAATTATACACATTATTTAGAAAATATATATATAAATATAAAAAAAAGTATAAAAAATTAAACATGCGTCTTAAATGTGTTGGCGGGTAGTACCTGACTATTCGCGGGATAGGTACTACCCAAATCCGATTACTTATGGGAAGGCCTAAACCAAGCCCATTAATATCTCTACAACAATGAACCAAGCTTACGATTGAATCATCATATGGAGGAGTTTGGGGGCCTAAACGGTTAGAAATAATATACCTATGAAAAAAAAGAAATTTGACCATAGATAGGAGAAAAGAAGAAAAAAAGCAAGACGTTATTGTTTAATGAACAGTATTTTGGGCTACACTCTTTAATATATAAAAGTAATGTGCAAAATAAACAACAAAAGCATAACTACTGGCTTCAGAAAATATGAAGCAAGTAATAATATTTTTCTAAAAATAGAAGAGGCCAATTATAGATTAAAGTAAATCTTATGGAGGTTTCTGAAGGCTGTTCATTTCTATGGAGAAAAAGGGAAGCTCGCAAAACTTTCTCACTAGTTAGATAGGAGACAAAGTTTTTATTCCAAACGTATCTTAACTTGGTTAATTACACGCAAGAACTCTAACCCTAAATTATTGTTGTTCTAACCTTAACTTGGATTTTGTTTATAGCATATCCCAATCTCAATAAAATATTTTATTTTAACTCTTTTTTGTGCTGGTGTCATTATATTGGATGAGAAATGTCATATTGGCCTAGAATTGTATGAAAAACACTAGTTTCCCGTCAAAACTGTTCTTTTTGTCAAAAAAAAAATCGTAAAACTTTTCCATTTATCCCGTTGCAGCACTCATCTCATTCGACTCCTCTGCCCCATTTGTCCAATGCCTCTTGAGTCTTAACTCAACCCATCCCGCCGAACCCCTCTGTTGCCACCGACTGCTTCTCCTCCCTCCCCATCGCTGCCAACACCACCAACAACCTTGATTTCTGCCCCCACCACCCCCTCCTAACGTGGCCACACGTGTCCTGACCTCCCTTCCTGCGACGCCTCCTTCTCTGAGAAGAAGCCATGACCTTTTAACTAAAAAATTGATCCACCGAGAAGAACCCACCAACTGTGAATGACGCAGTGCTACAATCGATGTCAATTTAGAGCCGGATCGAGGAGTTCACAGACTTGGCGATATCCACATCGGCCTCCTACCTCAGTGCCTCTTCACACGGCTCGATCTCCATCAAGCCCATGCGGTCCCTCTCCCTCATCGACCTACGGTTCTCCCTCCGCCTCGTTCCGATGACATTGCCTCCATCAAACACTCTTGCTCCCTTTCCGTTACCACCATCGTTGCATCTCCAGCCGAATTGAAGCCACCACACTCTCAATCTGACCAAGTTCTTTTTCTCAAACGGCAAACAAAGAAACTTTACTAAAGATTAAACCAAATTATAAACTTCTGCTAGCTAGCTACTGGACAACCTAAACACAAAACTCAAACTCCCAAAGACCCCATGCCCATGCCCTTCTTCTTAAAAAACCCAAATAGAACCCAAAAAGAAAAACCCCCTATCCCCACTCCTAAACACTCTGTAACGAAACCCTAAAAGGAATCACAAAACTCCACTAAACTTTGATACTCCACTCCAACCTTCTCAATTTGACGAAGTTTGGGTTTGAGATTTTGTTCTTTGTTGTTAGACAACTTACGGATTTAACCAAAGACAAAGACTGATCTTACTTTGTCGGAGATGGCATTGGAAGCATTTTAAGAGCAAATAGAAGCACATAGAAAAATATCCTTGCAAAATCAGATTTCTAAGTAGAAAAAAGCCAGAGCTTGGAACTATTAGCTAGGGGTGAACATTCCGCAAGATTGGTTTAGAACCAATCCAAATAGGACAATCTGATTATTTTTTTATTTTTGTAAATTTAATCCAAACCATCCGAATTACATATTAAAACCGATGCAAACCATCTAAATTATAATTCATCATTTTCGGTTTTTATCCGAACCACCTAAATTTTAATTCAATTCATCCAATTTTATAATTCAATTCTTTTGTATTAGAATTAAACACATGATAATTGAAAAAGTAAAATAACACTTGAAAAAGATATGATAAATTTTGACAATATAATATTTATACCTAAACTTAAGATTTGATTCATAACATATGGTCCAAAATTAACAAAAATAACCTTACATATATGGAGTTGACAGGTATAATTATAAAATTTATATTACTTTTTGGTTTATTCGGTTTTGATCCAATCTGAACCAAATAACCAAAGAATTGAATCATTTTGTCCAACCCAAATAATCCATTTGGATTATTCGATTTTATTCAAATCGTAAACACCCCTACTATTAGCAAGAGGAATAAAAATCGACCATACATTTGCAAACCTTGGTGTCTATTCATGTTGGGCTGAAATTCTCAACCTAACTCATTATGGTGGCGGTGATGGGGAGGGAGGAGGAGCAGTCGGTGAGGGTGAAGGGGTTGGGCAGGATGGGTTGAGTTGAGAGGGCCAAACAAATGGGGCGGAAGAGACAGACAAAAGGGATGAGTGGTGTAATGGTATAAATGGAAAAGTTTCATGATATTTTTTATAAAAGGAAAATTTTTCAGGGGTCCAAACTAGTATTTTTCCCCTATAATCTTAGCTATTCTGACATGACATTTTTTATCCAACATAATAAATTTCATACAAAAAATGGCTAAAATGATTGAAAGCCATTTCTTCTTTTTTTAAGCCATTTGTCTACCTCTTTTATCTTTTTTTTTCTCCTTTATTTTTTATATTTGTGTCTTTTTTAAGGTAGACTCATGCTATAAATACTTTCTTACATTAAATTTGAAATAATATATAAACTTTCTTTCGTAAAAAGAAAAATTGGAAGTACAAAAATAGCAAATTTGTATCGTAAAAAAAAATTTCAAGTAAAAAATATATATTTACAACTTAAAAAGAATTTAAAGCTTGTTTGGATCAAGGAGCTAAACAAGTCCAACCTACAAAATTGGTAGAGAGACGGAAAAAGCTTTCAAAGTCGATATCAATAACAACACATTTTCGCAGCTACATCACTGACAATTATTTGCATTGTTTTGTGGATTTATGTAGTAGAGCATTTTGTCGCAATAGTTGATCTGTAACAGATGATGACAGATGGATGTGTCGAACAGTAACTTGAGCCGAAAGAAGAAAAGCTATTGATAAGGGATCAATTAATTTATCTAGAAGAACAAGTGAATACTGGTAAAGAAGAGGAAGCTGAGAAAAAAAAATGCTACTTATAGAATAAAAACTGCCTAGTTTATAAAAACAAAAAACAAACACGAATTGATTACAAAATGAACAAGTAGTGATAAAAAAACAAACAGCTACCGATAAATAAATAAATTTATTTACTTTTTTAAAAAAAATAAGTAAGAACTAATAAAAGAATATATAAATATTAATAAAAGAATAATGAGCTGGTAATAAAAGACAAATAGGTATTAAACAATAGAACAAAAGCTAGTTTCTTTAAAAAAATAAATAATAATTGATACAAGAAAAAAGCAATGCCAATAAAAGGACAAACAACTAATTTCTCCAATTAATAATAAAAGAATATATAACCCATGAGTTCTTAGTGACTAAGTGATTAGATTTCAAACTTCTCAGGCTACGCATTCAGTTCGCACTTCGCCGAACTACATTTGCTGAGTTATACTTAGCCAAGCTACACTTTGCCGAGCTACATATATAATTTGTCGAGCTATGTATATACTATGAGTATTTGTTCGCGTAATTCAATTCAAGAAGGATTAATGGTCGAGTGTACATATTGTGTAGGTGTTGGATATCTTTGACACATGCAAGGATTAAGGGGGCTGAAGAGGTAATTATAAGGAAATGTCTCAACCACCTCTCTGACTTATCTTTCCCTAATCATGCTTAAGCTAATTAATCTTGATTTACTCTTTCTTTGGTCCCCTAAATCGCCCATCTTAGCCCTTAAAAAGACAGGCTTAATCAAGCCCTTAGGAGCTCTTAACACAATAACCCATAATTCTCTTATTTAGGGCATTTAAGCCCTTCCTTACTAGCTTTTGGTTCAATTGAATTACAAAGGCTATGGTCTTGACTCTTAGGTGTTATTTAAACACTTAGGAACTTATCCAACCTTACTTGCTTGCTTGACTTGTAATCCAAAATACTTATTTTAGGAATTTATGAAGAATTACTTACCTGGTGTCCTCTAGGAGAGCCGTAAGATTAATGTCCCCAATATGTAAAAGAAAATGCCTCTTCTCAAAAAGACTCTTAGGTTGTTTCCTTACTTTTAACCCCCACACATTAATGAATGATCTTTAGTCTTAAACAAAAAGCTTCATTAATTTGGAGAGGTTAACAAAAAAATGACGGTCCTTGAATTTGATTAAAAATTCTGTTATTCTCCCATTTTTCAATTCAAAAATATTAATTGCACAAGGTTAAAGGAGGAACAAAGCTTCAAAATGATTATTGTTTTTGATGAAGCATAATCGTATTAAGAGGCAAACATGTGGTCGAGGAAAAACAAGTTTGAATTGTGATTTGTGAAGAAAGAATTAATGCCTCCAATTAAACAGATTTGATTGCCTTGAAAAACTTAATAGACCAAATCCTGAATTTTACCACCTTTTCCAAAAAGTCAAGCTTCATCCATTGCCCCCTAAACTTTTGATGATTGAACTTACTTTTGTCAAACTCAATAGTGAATAGCCTTGATCTCACCATTGTGATTGAAGGAGTCAAATCTTATCCACTTCCTCCTCCCTCTTGCGATCCATATGTAAACTTATTCTTAAGGTTGTCTTTGTTTTCTAAACTGTCTTTGAAGACTCTTAATCTAGAATTCATAACTCACTTTTCTTTTTTTCTTATTTTCCTTTTGTACTCTAATTTTGCCTAGAATTTGTTGGAGATTTATAGCTTAGCGAGCTTTGTTCTTCCTTTTCTTCTCTATTTCTCTTTCCCTTTCTTTTGTTCGAGTTACAAAATTGATGAATTAAAGACATTATGATTGAGTTTGTAGAAAGTAGCCTTTGTAATGTGCAAGATAGACTTCCTTGCAATGCCCAAATGAAGTAGTCCTCAAGTGAGATGGCCCAACCGCCCAACTGACATTTGTTGCTTGGCCTTGCTCTTAATCTTCTTTTTCTTTTGAATTTCTCTTCCTTTATTTATTTCATCATTTTGTTGTTAAAGAGTTTTTTTTTTCATTGTGAAAACTTTCTTTCTGAAGAACCACAACCATTTACTTATGTTTAACAAGAGTTTTTTCCTCAGCAAAAGTAGTTACAAATCTTACTTTCCTAATAAGGATAGTTTTGGTATTATTCACCTAATAAGGGTTATTATAACACCGCTTAATTAATATTGACGAAAAAAGTTAATAAAATGTTAGCTATAAGATAAGTCACCCTTTTATTTGTCCTATTTTTTTTATTTTAAAATTATTTTATATAATTTGAAAACAATGTTATAAAACATTAATAAGAGCTCACTAAGCATTTCATTTTGGATACAAACTTTTTACTAATTATTTCAAATAAATTTTTTAAAATAAAAATATATTTTTTAAGAAAAAATTAAAAATTATTTTAATTTTTTATTATTACTATTATAAGGCTAAATGATAAATAATTTATTTTAGTTTCTCAATATTTATTATCTCTTGTAGATAAATAAATATTGGCATAATCTAACGCACGTCATTTAGAGAAGCAAATTAAGAAAATTCTGAATATGATATAATTATAATTCTTTTAGTAAGGGACATCACAAATCATGATTCTTTTTTCCCAAAATAGGATATTTTAGATTGTGCTAATATTTCCCTTACTAAAAAAATTATAATTATGTTATCCTCAAAACAGATCTAGTTTAGTTTCTATAAATAAAGTATTCTAGACTGTGCCAATATTTGTTTCCTTACAAGAGAGAAAAAATGTTGTAAACTAATTAAACTAATTTATTCTTTAGCATAATAATAAGAATAATAATAATAATAATAATAATAATAATAATAATAATAATAATAATAATAATAATAATAAGCTTCTAGAAAATTCTCATTACATATTTCCAGTCCACTTAACTAAAAAATCTAGTCTGGCCCTATTTCAACTCTCTTTAGTCAGCATACTTATATGTAAAGATATGGTTTCTATACCAAATAAAATTATACTAATTTTAACATAAACCATCATATACTAGATTTATTTTATGACATTTCTTGTTGTAAACTATTTTTAAACGCACATATGTTTCAATTAACTATGTATTTAGCACTAAAATGTTGTATCATCCTAGTAAGGGGATTAACTACTTAATATAAAATACAAAACATAATCAAGTTTTACAAAACCCAGACCCACTTACTTACGAAGAAGGAATGAATTTTACTAAATCCAGCTGAAATCCAATGAAAGAGATAGGTAGTTAGCTATCTAAACAGATCTAAATCTACCCTTGTTAACATCCTTAGTCATACGATGACACACCAATAGGTAGTTACATATATTTTTATTAATAAGGTTTATTCTAACACCACTTAATTAATATTGACGAAAAAAGTTAATAAAATGTTAACTAAAGTCCAAAACTTATAGAAGGTAAGATAAGTCACCCTTTTCTTTGTCCTATTTTTTTATTTTACAATTATTTTATATAATTTGAAAAAAAATGTTATAAAACATTAATAAGAGCTGACAAAGCATTTCATTTTGGATAGAAACTTTTTACTAATTATTTCGAATCAATTTTTAAAATAAAAAAACTCTTTTTAATAAAAAATTAAAAATTATTTTAATTTATTATTATTGCTAATATAAGGCTAAAGGATAAATAATTTCTTTTAGTTTCTCAATATTTATTATCTCTTGTAGATAAATAAATATTGGCATAATCTAAAGCACGTCATTTAGGGAAGCAAATTAAGAAAATTTTGAATATGATATAATTATAATTCTTTTAGTAAAGGACATTACAAATCACGATTCTATTTTCCCAAAATAGGATATTTTAGATTGCACTAATATTTTCCTTACTAAAAAAATTATAATTATATCATCGTCAAAACAGTTCTAGTTTAGTTTCTATAAATAAGGTATTTTAGACTGTACCAATATTTGTTTTTCTACGAGAGAGAGAGAACAAATGTTGAAAACTAATTAAACTAGTTTATTCTTTAGCATAATAATAATAATAATAATAACAACAATAACAACAACAACAATAATAATAATAAGCTCCTAGAAAATTCTTATTACATATTTCCAATCCACTTAACTAAAAAATCTAGCCTGGCCCTAGTTCAACTCTTTCTAATCAACATACTTATATGTAAGAGAAAAAACTTTGTTTAACAGTCATAAGACTACACCAAATCCATTTAATGTTGTAAGGACTATCTTCTCCAAAAGCAAACAAAAGACCTCTTGTCATAATGTTGAGATCTTTTGTTACTCCTTTTGCCTTCTATGATGAAAGTTAAGGTGCAACACTTAAATTCTTACTAGATTTTATAGAGAGTTTCTTAGATCACCACCATCAAATCTCCCGTAGCTTCCATTTCCACCCATGAATAGCATTATCACATTTATGTTCATTTATGAAAGAAAATTATAATGGAAAAAAGGATGAAGTAGATGTAAAATGCTTATTTTTTATTGAAATGTGGTGAAATGCACATGTTACATCCTCTCATTATAAAAGAAAAAAAATAACATATGTCCACTTAACAAAGACTATAGATTCTAGACTAAATTTAGAAGATTTTTTTTTTAACAATAAATATTATTAATGAAAAAATATATACAAAGAATCTCTTGGCATACCAAGGTTAAAAAAAAATAAAAAACAAAAAAGCGTCTACCTTAAGACTAAATCACTAAACTACATTACCTAGATCTCTCAACACGGCTCACGCCAATACAAACCTTAAATTGAATTCGACATCGTAGTTGCTCAATAGTATTGCTAATCCCTCAAAAGCAAAAACTATTCCTTTTTGCCCAAATGCGATAGATAGTAATTGCAAAAGCTGCACAGCAAACTTTGCTCACGATTGACTTGCTCTTCATCCTTCTAGCAAACCAATTACTCTAGCAAGTTCTTAATGATATAAGTTAACTTGAAAGATTCCTTGTCATACAAAAATGTGTGTAGATCTCTAGTTCAAATTTAGCTCAAAGACTAGTTCGTGAAAATATGCCTTTTTTATCCACAAAAAAGGTTATGGAAACCATTTTAGATACTCCTTCAAGGGCAATATATTTTCAAATTCTAGCAATAAATTAATAAATTATTAATATTTTAATTAGATTAACATATATTAAGTTTCAAATAATTAAAATTATGTTTCTACTTTATTTATTTCAATTTAGTATATCTAACTATTTGAAAATATTATACATTTGTTTTGTATATTTGAATATAGTTGAATACATTTTTTTATTATTTTTTGTTATTATTTTTTCAATCCAAGCATTACTTGGGAGCTACTTGACTATTGCATTTGATTTACTCCATGTCATTTACGGATGCACTAACTTAGGATGGAAAATTTGGGCCTTCTAGGTTAGGTGATTCCTTCATAGTATGGATGCATGAAAGTAACAAATGATGCATATATATAACATATTAACTTGATTGAGTACTACTATGGAACTTCAAGATTTCTTGTTGGCATAAGAAATATAAGAGTTAGAATAGCTTGTTATATGAAGAAAAATTATGCTTAGAAAATCATAAGAACAACAAAAGAAAACAAGGTTAGTAAACAAAGAAACAAGAAAATAGAACCCATTTATGGGTAGATTTGTCCCTATTGGAGTCATCATGCTTTAACAATGTGCTTAAGATCCCCACCAATCAATTTTTCTAGGCTGATTGGACAATTATATAATCTATAAGAAATTCTAATATTCATTAGTTGATTAGCTTGATAGAAGACTAAGCACCATTCAATGCCCAATTCTTAATGAAATAATTTTATGAATTTTATTTAATTTTATTTCCAAAACTATAAATCTTACCAAAACAATCAAATATTGAATTCTTTTAAATGTTCTTTGATTTGATATCATCATTTTACTAAATCTATGAAGAACTAAAAGGACATTTATTCAAATTGTGTGTCATTGGACTAATCAAATTTAAAAAAATAAATCTATATTAGAACTTTATAACGTCCACCAAGGGAAATTTCCTAAAGATTTAATGAGTATTCTATCTTAATTTGATTAATTTTGTAGTTTAAAACTAAAGTAAATTAATTTATTTAAATAATTCAATAACTAGCCTAAACTTATAATTGTATGTGTTATTAATTTTTTGAATTAAATCATGACTAAAATAAATAAACAAAAATTGAATAAAAAATATAAATTAAATGAGTGTTGTGAGTGCCTGTGCTATAAAAGATAGAAGAGTTTAAGACTAAAACAAACAACAAACAAGTTCAGCCTTTAAAGGCAAATTTTACCTTGAGGCAAGAGATTGGCTAGGTCAAATTGGTCAGATATGGATTAAAATCAAGTTAGATAGGTTAGGAAACAAGTTTCCTTCTAATTTTCTCTTCAACAACAATTTTAACAAGATCTAGGACTGGGCTTTGGCAATGGTGGCAAAGACTTCCATGAGCACAGGTGGCTAACAATGACGACAATACGAGGTGGTGGATTTAGGATACAGAGTGATGCGGGGATAGGTCATGATGAGGCATAGAGACTCATGATCAAGTTCCCTACTGTGATCTAGCATCACTGGCTAAGAAACAACAACAATGTGGAGGGCTAATGGTGGCAAATCGATGGCAAAGAAGCATGAGCAATGTTTTAAAGGTTGTGGCGACAATGGGGAAACTTAGGGTTATGTGAAGCAGGTAGCTAAAAATCAGAGGCTTGGGCTGTTCTTTCACCCTTTTTGTGAGATAGGTAAGGGTTTCAAATTTTATCTATTTTTTTTCATGATTTCTCCTAAATAATAACCCCTAGTTATAGTGGAATAAACAAAGGTGAACAAAAAGAAATTTAGGCTTTAAACATCAATAAAATAAAATTGTTAAAGGTTTAGGCCTAGTTGGGCTCTAGTTATCCCAAAGATATTAACATGTTTTGAGCCCAAAAGTTGTACTGTAATGGAAGCAAACTGTATTCTAATACCAAAATATCAAAAAATCAGCTCTGATTATGGGTGATTGGCTCAGACTTGTTATTCCCCCCTTACAAGTACACAGTAACTCCGTGATTGGCTGATGGGTTAGCAGACAGTTTGGAACATAAACGGTGCATGGACTTCTTCAACTATAGCTTACAATCTTTCCATAGAAGTCAAATAAAGGTCAAGGGTGAAATCACTTATCTCAATGGGAAACGCTAGCCAATACTGAAACCAGATGCAACTATTGGAAAAGGCCGCTGGCACTAAACAAATATGAGAGGTAGGGATATCAATGAGTTCGAGTTGGGTCAAATAAGGGTATTCTTGGCATCCAACACGGTATGTTAGATGCCCTACTAGCATCCTACCTTTCATTTGTTGGGTAGATAATTTTCACATTTATATTTTATCCATTTTTATGCGGGTTAGGTTAGACAAAACTCATCCACCCACCACACTCACAACACAAGTATTCAGTTGAAACTATTCCACCAACTTGATCTCATAGTAACTAATAGCAATAAGAAACAAATAACCAACTTCTGCAAAGCATTTATCTTCCTAGGTTTAGTACAAACAAAATTAACTTTGGCTTATATGTCTCATATCCTACTTCATCTTCTATCTTATTTTCTCATGTTGTAACTATAATCCATTTCTTGTACCAAGTAAGACATGCATGGTTGGATATTGAAGGAAAAATGTAGAGTTATTATTTTTAAATTCCCACTCTATAAAGCAACTAACCAAGCACACAAACACAAATACACATATACATACACATATGTGGGTCAAATGTAAGACAGGTTAACCCCAAACTAGCATCCTACCCAAACCTGCTAGTTGAAAAAAAAAATAAAACAAACTCACATCCAACCCAAACCTGTTCATTTGTTAAAAAAAAAAATTGATCTACCTACTCAAATGTAACTAGATCCCCATGGGATCAAAAACCAATCAAAGATAAGTGACATTGGCAGGGCAAAACAGTGTAGTATGTGCAATTAAGAAAGGGAAAACCAAGTGATTTTGGGTTTTTTACAGGGGCAATTATGTATGCACAGTCACAAGGCTCACATGTTGTCAAAAGTAAAGAAATCAAAACACGTACTTTGAGCCTTCCATTCGCTCAAGATTTGTCATGCTAATCTTTTTTTGCAATTTCTTTCGAATAAAGTCCGTTGATAGTTAGCTGGCTGGAAGGTCAATCTCTTAAACCCTGTAGGGTGTTTCACACTTGTTCAGTTCATCTTATCTTCCATTTTCATTTATGTCATGTCACTGTTTAAAGTTTCGGTAACCATGTCTAATTATCTCTCTAAGCATTCTATTCAGTTTTGGTGGTCAGTGCCTATGGCAAGCATGGACTTCATCTCTAACCCCAAGGTCTTCTTCACCTCCATAAAAGTCTCAAAAGATTTGGGATCAAGGGCCTTAAGCTCTTTAATCAAATTCTTTTTTCCAAAAATTTATAGCAAATTTTTATCGGGCTTAGTGATTTCTTACTCTATCAAGTCTTTATAGCCAAATATGGGAATAGTTATTCAATTTGGTCATTTAAAGCCAATGGGGATACAACTTCTATTTGGAGAAGTCTCTTGCATTGTCGAGGTCAATCACTACTTCATGATCACATTCAGTGGAATATTGGAGATGGTTCCACTATTAGAGTATAGGAGGATGAATAGATCCAGAGGTATCGGCTACCTACTTAAGTACTCTGCCCACCGATGTAGACCTTTATGATTTCTATGAATGTTGATAAAAGCTGTCATTACTTTTAAGAATCTTTTCTCATCGCAGATTGTGCAATTTATTATAACCATTAACCGTCATTCCAGTATGGATTCTCGAGATACTATCTACTACCTTAAAAATGCTTCGTGAGCCTTCTTTGTCACGTAAGGGTATAATTTGGAGTTGCGAAAACAATCTTCATCTCTCTTGAACCCTGTAGGTAATGCCCTAAGTTACTCACTATATCTTGATCTTTTGACCATTCTTAAGCCTAAATGGACCTCTCACATTCATCAAAAATATAAATTCTTTCTGTGGGAATGCTTATCATAGACTTTGCTGACAAAGGCAAACCTTGCTACCCATGAGGGTCTGATGGATCCTCCATGCCCTTAATGTCATTCTTCCCAAGAGGCAATGTTCCATCTTTTCTAAGAATGCATAGGATCTCAGGATATCTAGGCCAAATTTTGTTTGCTCTCGAAGCCATCTGCTTATTTGTCTTTTAAGGCTTGGCTTACTTTGTTTCCTTTTCTCCACCCTTTGGACCATCCGAATCATCTGTAATGAGTGCAATTTTCAATATGCTACCTTTCACACTCCTTTTTTAATCTTCAAAAGAGATGAACTCCTACTTTAGATTTCTCTAGCAATGGATGTTCAACAGAAGTTTTCCTCATTTTCCTATAGTTCTACTCTTATGCTATGTAGAACTTGAGGTAAATGTATATACCACCAGCCTCCTTCGAAGCTAGAAATTTTATCACAGATTGGGCATGGCGAAGCTTGAATGACCTCGCAGCGGCTTGTGTTTGGTTAGGCGTCAACGACCCTCCAAATAGTCGAAAAGGCATTCCAACAACCCTCCAAATAGTCGAAAAGGCATTCTTATTCCATATTGTGAATTAGCCTTAGAATGAGAACTTTGGGCTATTCATGAAGTTGTACTTTTAGTGTCCACCCATTACCTTATCTTAGTAACGATCTTGACAAATTTTTCACAAGCTTTACAAGCCTTCCTTGGTATGGGTGAAAATGGGCTGGGGCTTTTTCGGGTAGCTCGAGCTCGAGTTGAGACTTTTCGAGCCAAGCTCATTCAAGTTTGAGCTCAAGCTTGAGCCAAAAAATGAGCTCAAGTTCTTTTGGGGCCGAGCTCGAGCCTAAAGAAACCCAGCCCTAGTGGCTCGCGGGCCTCACAAGCCCACCTTTTGTCCCTTTCTACCTTTCCCAATTCCATCCATTAAATTCCTCCTTGTGGCAAGCCTCAGCTCTCATCTGATCTCCTGGAGTCAGAGGGTTCCTCCAGGTACTCTCTTCTTTGCTCTCTCCTCCATGCCCTTTCCTAGATCTGGTCGCCTTTCTCCCTCAATTTCCTGTTTCCTTCTAAGAGATCCGATAATGTTCGAGTTGAGCCCTTTGCCTTTGTTGTCAAAGGTCTTGTTTCTTGTCAATCTCCATGATTTAGACCGTAGAAGGTTTGGTCTTTCTCGATTTCTCGATGAATTAGTTCGAGGAAGAGGATCTTCTCGTATTTACGGAGCTACGGTTTTGTAGGTCTGTATTGCTTTGTTTGATTTTGTGTTTGGGTTATGGGTTATTCAGGGAGATTGAAGAATGGACGATTTAGATCCAGATTTGTTGTTCAGGGTCTCTAATTTTAGTTATTTGATGAACAATTACGTAAATTAGTGTTCTGATCCGTCTCGTCTGTGGATATCACGACTCATGAGTCATTTTTTTTTATTTACAGGCGTTCTTTTGCAAAGTCGAAGCTTATAAGGAAGATGAATCATTTTCATTTCCAGCAAAACGCCGTCGCATCATGCGAGGAGATGAAGGGCTTGCTCTCGATCTGCGATCGGAAAGGCCCAGTTTTCTGCCCCAAGCCCCGTTGAGTCGGGGCTGTTGGCAGCAATCTCGCAAGGCCTCTTCGGTTGCAGTCTTTCAATCCACTCTTGACTCGAGCAGTCAACGAAGCGAAGCAAGCAGCAATGTCAAGCGCCGCCGTCCTCGATAATCTCAGCAGCCACCCTCACGGCGGAGCTTACCATTAAGGAGCCGAACCTCACTTATTTGGCTTTGATGTTTGTGTTGATTGGGTACCAAGATATTGCGCTGGCTGATCTCGCTCCCACGCACCCAATAAGGCTGCTGCAGCTTGAATCGTACTTCAGGCTTGTCTTGAGGAAGGTGATGGCACATTTGTGAGATTTGTGAAATCAGGGTAAAGCTGAAAAAAATTAGAAAGTTTAGGATATGATCTGTCATTTTCTCTTCTCTCGCTATCTCTTTAGAAAATTACAGATTCAGTCCCTATATTTCATATAAATTATAATTTCAAGACTAAAAATTTGTATGTGTCATTCGAGCCCAACAAGCCCTCGGGCCTAGCTCGAGCCTATCTCAAGGCGAGCTCGAGCTTGAAAATTTGGACTCGAGCAATTCAAGCTCGAGCCCGGGTAACGCCGAATATCAAAGGGGCCAAGCTCGAGCCTAGTGGGCTTGGGCTCGGCCCGGCTCAACCCATTTTCACTCCTACTCCTTAGTGCTCTATCTCTTAGTAACTCTCTCATTGCTTCCATTCACCAGGTTGTGTAGCTATTAAATTCTTTTCAATGTTGCTCTATGGCTATGATTTTAAGGCAGAAAATTACTCTTGCTTATCAATTTGCTACTTCTATACTCTCTTAATCCTCCTTTGTATTTCCTTGATTCTAATTATTAAAAAAAATCTAGTCTAAATATTTATCCGGATCAACAAGAACTCTTTGTAAGTGTTGATCTAGTCCCAAATTTACACAAATTTCCAATTTAACCCAATTCTTCAAAAATTTGTCAAATTAGCCTAAAATTTTGTAAGATCAACATATCTTGCCAAGAATTTTATGAAATTGCCAATTTTACCTCAAACTTTTAGAAGTTAACATACTAACCCTAAAATTTGTGTTTTTCCTGGAACTATTTTTTGTTTTTTAAAGCTCCATTTTGCCCTCAAACTTTCTCATTTTCCCTTAGATAGCCCTAAATTACTCTAAAGGCTATAAATTGGTACCTGAACTGCCAATTTTAACCCTAAATGACCATTTTGATCATCTAAAAATCTATAATATGGAATAATAATATAAGCTAAGTGTAAATAATTTTATCAACTGCCTAAGCTCTAAAAGACTGAAATGACCCTAATTGTCCTAGCAAATAACCAAATTCCCCAAATTAAACATTAAAAAAATAAAAATGTTACTACAATAAGTTTGTCAAACCGAGGTCTAAAACTAAAGTTACTACCTGAATAAAAAAATTGGGTACCTACAAAAAAGACAATATTGTAAAGAAGCCGTAAACAATAACTTTCCGTAAAGAGAGGGGAGGGTGGATGGAGTTTTGTTGAGCTCACAAACTTTTTTTATCGCTTATTCAAAATCCAAAACTGTTAACAAGGAAGTCTACTTCTTAACCTTATCAAGAACAACCTACCCGATTACGAAATAGGGCTCCCAATTTCCTCAACTCCCACAAAATAAAATCCAAGTCTTTTTCCTTTCATACAAAAGGTGATCTTAGAATCAGAACAGAACAAAATATTTATAGATTTTTTGTACTTGATTTTTTGATCCAACGGTTGTGATCCCCTCCTCCATAAGACCAGCCTGTTCCTCGCCTCAACCAATCCGCCTCTCTCTCTCTGTCTCTCTTCAGATCTTATTGTTCAGCTTCGACGCCTTCACCACCGGATTCGCCCTCGCGATCTCCTCCCTCCCGACCTTCTTGAAATCGAAAACACACCCATGATTCTCAGGGTACCTGTGGGTACCACAGAAGACGATTCCGCACCGGCACCTGAACCCGGTCAGCCCGACCCGTTTCCTGCAAACGGTGCACCGATTAGCCTGCTGCTGCCTCGGGGGCTCCGCCGCTGGCTCAGGGAGGCTCGGCTGAGGAGGAGCTGGAGCGGGGTCGGCGGCGGGTTGCAGGACAGCAACAGTGGAGGAGGAGGAGGAGGAGACTGCGGCGCCGGCCTTGATCGAGACTTGTTGTTGCTGTTTGAGGTGCAAGTCGCCGTAGCATTTGGAGCAGAGGTTCATCGTCGCCGCGCTGCCTATGAAGCCGCAATTGTTGGCGCAGAGACGGTGGCCCTCCGGCGGTTCGCATCGGTGTTCCTCCGCCATCTTCCTTTCTCTCTCTTCCCCTTCCCTATGTGTCACCCTCCGATCAATGAGTTCTGCAGATCTGGACGAGCGACGATCGATCAAATCGTAATTCAAACAAGGATTTGTAACCCAGAAATCAAAAGCTAGAGAATGAAATTATGGTTTTACCTGGTGGGCTCGAAGGATCGATGAGAGAGGTAAATAAACAAGAGAAGAGAGAGAGAAGAATCAGAAGAAGGCAAGGAAATAGGGCAGAGGAAAGACTCAGAGGAATAAATATGGAAGGGTTTGGAGGGATGAAAGGAAGAGAAAAAAAGGGGTGAAGCAACGGGGAAAAAGGCAACAAAAACAATCGGGAACGACGATTTTATTTTCTATTCTTTTATTATTTTAAAAATTATTTGTTATAACCATGTTTTCTCTCTCATAACTTATAAGCCATAAGGATTCGGTGGTATTGAAACTGTGGTTTGTTTTGCTTTAATTTTAAGGGTAATTTACAAACGTACAGCATAGTTTGATCTAACTTACATTTTATTATATTTATTTTTAAAAATTTATATTTTATTTTTTTTATATAGTATTTGATGATAATTTTTGAAATCTTAAGTAAATTTGTCTGATAATTATATTTTAATAATTTTAAAATTTTTTATATTTTTTTCATTTAACTATAAAAAAATTGAGAGATTAATATTACTGAAAGATAACTATTATATAGTTTAAATTATAGTTTTATAAGTTGTTATTGGACAGTATAAAAGATTAAAAACAAAATGTAGGTTTTCAAGAATAAATGGTGCAAACTATAGATTAGGGTAAACTTTAGAGAATAATTATAACTTTCCCTAATTTTAATGTTTATTGTTCATAAAAGTGATTATCTGTTAAGATTTATTTTTAATATTTATTGTGCACAAAAGTAATTAATTGTTGAGATTAAGAAAAAGTCCTAATAATATTTTGTATTAAAATTAATAGCATTTTATAAGATAAATGATAAAAAGCTACTATTTATAGAACAGAGGATGATGAGAAATGCCTTCAAAAAGAGTCTTTAAATTATCTTATAGATTCCTAGAAATACAAAGTTTTAATAAATTGATAATTTAAATAAATAATCACTTTATAAAAAAAAATAATACACAATAATGTACTAATATTATGTCACATTGGTGAGTTCAAAAGATTGTGAGCAACGTGTAAAACCTACAATGAAGATGAGGTTAGGGGTCTCGAGTTGTGGGTCCGGATAAAATTATCCAATACTTAAGGCAACCCATGATTAAGACGGAGGTTTTGAGGTGTAATATAAACGTACTTAGGGTTTTCTACGAGTTTCGACTTAGAGAACCAGTGCTTTATTTGACAAAAGAAGAGTTTTCCTTTAATCCTTTTTGTGATCCAATAAGTAGGAAATTAAATTATGTTACATATTTGACATCAGACCTTTTAAATACGGCTTTGAGCTTTATCTCCAGCAAAACATAAACCAAACTGCAATGGACACATATTATGGGCTTAAGTAATAAGTCCAACTCGATATCAAGAATAAATACGAGAATAATCGAGGAAAGAAAAATAAAAATTTCTTAAGATACTCTGGCTCATATTTTTGTAACATTACTACTTTGGGCCGACTAAAATATTTACAACTTTTTCTTGTTTAGTAAATATCATTTAGTTATATTACCCTTCGATCCATCCTTTCAACTTTTACTTTTTTATATATTTCTTTATTTACATGTAAAAATAAACAATAATCCAAATATTTCAGAAAGAAAAAAAATACGGGGGAGAGGTAGCAAATAACTGACAAAGGTAGCTCTCACTTTGCTTAGCTTCGCCAACAATTTAAGACTCTAATTTCAGGACGGTATCAAAAGTTTACACTTACTAAATTAGTTAAAAGCTTGGGAACCACCAAATTTTTCCAAAAATTTTCAAGAAGTTATAAACATATGTGGCAAGATGTTATTTGGTAGGAGGCATTATACTACCTATTTGGGTGGACGTCCACCATTAATGGTAAAGCTAACGATGTTTGATAGTTATTATTAAGGAATGAAGATCTACTATTTTAAATAAATATTTGTAATTATAAAGTAAATGAAGTAGTTATTATTAGGAAAGAAGTTACCGTTTTAAATAAATCTTTGTAAGTATGAAACAGGTAAGGTTTAATATTTTAATTATTTCTATAAAAAAACTCTTATTTTCAAATGAAAATCTTAGCATCACCATAATTTGGTATGTAATGTACATAGAATTGGTGTCACATATTAGCTGAACTAGTGTTTACAACTATTGTTTTGATGTTTAGAACTGTTGTTCTAGTGTCTATAATTGTTTTTCTGGTGTCTAATTATGTCTAGTTACTATTGTTTTGATATTTGATAATGCTTTTCTAGTATCTAATTATGTTAAGGAGGTGCATAAATTAGTTGATTCGGTGCTGTAAACTGCTGTTATGGTGTATAGTACTACTATGCTAGTGTCTAATTATGTTAGGTTAGTGTATAAATTAGTTAGTTCCTATGTCGGTTGAGATCGGTTAAAATATTAAAAATTTAGCGTGAAAATTGAGAAATTATAATTGACTTGGATTTCTTAATAATAAGAACAATAAAATAGGTTTTATTCTGTAAAATCCTATAAAAATATCATGATTATCTCCTAATTAATGTAAAAAAAATAAAAATTTAAAAACCTAACTTATCCATCTAATTTCCATATTTCACAATTGTTAATACCGTCAGCGTTCCATCCTGTGATTGACGTCTACTAGGATGGAGGGAAGAAGGTCCCATTTGATAGAAACTTATAAATTGTCTACATAATTAAATTGAATTAAGTTGTCACATAGTAACAGTTTTCAAGGAAAGTTATGAGCTTACTATTGGACAAACATTGTCAAATTGAAAAAACAATACTCTCCCTGGCTCAAAGAAAATGAAGCATATTTTATTTTAATTGTCAAAGAAAGGTTGAAATGTTTCATTTTTTTGAATTTTGAACATCTAGTTTTGGCTTACTAACTCTGTCAAAAAACTTACTAGCATTATTGAAACTTTTATTACATAAAATTAAAAAAAAAATTACTCTTCATTTAACTTTTTACTGCACAAAATTTATAAAAAAATGACTGTCTCTTAAACAATTACTCTACATAATTTAAAAAGAAATTTTTTTAAAAAAAATCTTTATTTTAGATGTAAAATTATAAAAACAGAACATCATACACTAAACACTTGAATAAATTCGACATTACCGAACGAAAGCGGCAGGGTGGGACAAAAGAAACATTTGGTGGACAGGCTGTAGAATGGAGATTTGTCCAACAGGGTTGCAGCAAATGAAATAAGGCCACGGAATTTCATGCACACACTAAGGAAAAGCGTAGTTATTACCACGCGGGAGCCATTCCTTCCACTTCGACACGTGGCATCGGGAACCAGAAGGCTCCGGCTGGTTTTGTCAAGAATAGAATAATTCAAAAACCTGTCAAAACGCAAAATTGAAAACGGCAAAAAATGAAAGGGCGCTAGGGACACCAAGCTCATCAGGGTTCAAGGCCCCCCTCCCCAATCCCACAAATATCTCCCACAAACGTCTCCATTGTTGCTCTAGTCACCTTTAAAACATTTCAAATGCATATGCATGTTAGGCATCTTATTCCCATATTATATAGATATCTCTCATTACCTTGTTATCTTATATAACTAATTTTGAGTACAAAAAAAAAAAGAATACCATATTAAAAAATTTTGAGGATTTGTTTTTCATTAAATGATGTCCCAGTAATATAGATTATGTACAAGGTTCACCAGAAAGCTCAAATTGCATTTATATCTAGGACTTATCATTCGATTACTTTGGTTATAATCGAAACCAAATTATCAAAATAATACATTTTTTCGTTACAAAAGTTGATAATCAAATTAACCAAAATTTACCCAAAACTGAAAAAAAAATGAAAAATAAAATAAATACAGTTTTCCAGTTTTATAATCGAAATGGCTGATTTTCGTTTATATCTGCACTGCATTCTTCTATTCTTTGGTTTGAAGCGGAACACTTGGTCCCCCCCCCCCCATTTATTTTATTTTTACTGGCTGTGTAAAGAAAACTTGTAGAAGTAGATATTATTTCAATTAAGTTTATTTACTCTTGGTGTAGTATGGTTGAATCATCTGTATATTGTTCCATTAAAAAATCTCTGTATGATGAAATTTTTTAGAGCCTTTTTATCATAAGCTTGCTCTAAATCAGCAGATGGACCAAGTGTTAGTGTTCAAACCAAAGCATCAAAGTTAAGAAATTAACTGTCCCACCAATCTATCTTCATTCTTCTATTCACAATCTAACACAAGAAGTAAATTAAGAAACCTACTTTTCCTAGTTTAATCTTGGGTTAGTTCTACTATGGAGAGTTGTTTTGCTGGTGCTGGAAGGAAGATGTTAGTCCCCCAATTCCAGTTGTAACTTGCTATCACTCTTCCCTAGTCTTAGCTTTCATCTGCTCTCTCTCTCTCTCTTTCAAACAAAGCACTAAAGCATTGTCATTGTCTCGCTCTCTCCAAAACTAAGCACCATCACCGCCGTAAGGGATGGGCATGGAATGGGTCGATCCACTTCATGGACTGATCCACCCTTGCTCCACTGAAGATATGGGTGATCCATAATCCGCCCCACGCCTTTATGGATTGATTCACAACCCACTCCACCTAACTTATGGATATCCATATATATCTAATCCATGAGACTTTGGTAAATATTTCAAAAAGGAAATTTTTTTATAACTATTTCAAATATTTGTTTTTGAGTTATAATAAGCTGAAGGACAATGACTGCAATGGATAAAGAAATGAAAAAAATGTATTTTTTCAATATATAATTTTTCTCAATTTTTATTTTTGTTCCCCTATAAAAAAATGTTCATGTTTATTAATTTACAAAAGAATTGATATAGAATAAGGCCTCCCAAAATAACACGAACAAGAACCACATGACCATTGAAGCAAGTAATTCCAGCACACTTATTTTGTTGCCACTAGAGCGGGACTCGATGCCCATCCTTAAATTTGAGTTGCAGTAATGAAAGCCTTTACTGTTAAAATCATCAATGTCTTGAGTTAGACTTTGACTTCATTAGGTGCGAAAAGCTGATGGGGGACAAGAGTTTTGAAATACACCTAGGTGTACAAACACCTACTAGATTCCATTATTGTTCTGTTTGTTTTTTAAGATGAAGGTATTTATTCTTTAATTAGGATAATTCAAATTAGATTTTAAAAGGAAAAGAATTTCAGTTATGATAATTATCTCTAATATACAGATTTAATTGGTAACCAAAATCAAGAAGAGAATTAGTTTCCATAAAACACAAGATAAATAAAACACAACACTAATATGAATATGTTGGCACCGCCTGCGTCCGGCCGCATTTAATCTCTATGACTTCACGATGATTGGATGAAGAAGAAGGGATGAAGGGGTTTATTCATTTGATTTTTATGTTTTAGTTTGTTACTAGGCTTTTTTAGCCAGCACGTTGCAGCAGGGAAAAAGATCCATAATATTAAGAAATATATGAATAACTTAAAATCAAAATACAATTTCGGGACAGTCTAGACTATGTCCAAAACTAGACAAACAATAGTGACAAATTTTTGTTTTAGAAGATAGAAATAATATGGAAAAGTTTGGAGACAAAATGACAAATAGATAATATTTAGTGTTTTAAATGAGAAAAATTGATAAATCAAGAGTTGAGACAAATTTAAACCAAAGGAAAGCCAAACATAGAAAATAACAATATAGGCCCTCAGGAAAGTTGATAACCTAGTGAAAAAGAGATCAATGCTAGAAAACAAAGCAATTGCCTTTTAGGAAAGGGGTTGCATAAAGAAAAAGGGACAGAGGAAAAAACCAAAAAAGTAAAATGTTGGCCCAAATGCAACCAAGAGGGGGGTGAATTGGTTGAATTCCAAAAATCATCAAAAATGAGTTTTTAATCTCTTAAACCAAAGTGCAATTTAGGGAGCTTAAGTAAACTTATTCTAACCAGAAAATGACTGTCAAAATAATCATAAATTTTGCTTTGAAAGCTTGTTTTAAAGTGTTTTTGAAAACAAACAACTTCAACCAATAAATGAAGATAAGTCATTAAGCAATAATCAAGCAAGTAGAGGGAGAGAAGTTTGCACACAAAGATTTTTATAGATGTTCGGTCTTTCCTCTTAAGAACCTACTTCTTTTCTCAAGTTCACCATTTGAGAGTTTTCTTCTCTATTATAAATCACAAGAGTACACACTCATTTGATAGTTCTCTCTACCACAACAACTCACTAGTTTTCCTAAAGGCTAACTAGAAACCTCACCAACATCTTTTCCCTCACTGGTTTTCCTAGAGGCTAACTAGAAACTTCACCAACTCAATCTCACCAAATGATGTTTACAAGGTTACAAGGTGGTAAGAGCAATAGAAGTTCTCAAAGCTAGATAAACAAGTAATAGCTCAATCTCTTAGCATTTCTCAAACTCAAGCTCTTTAAAGATGAAATCTCTTTGCTAGTTGCCAAGAATTGTTTCCAAAGTGATTCTGCATGGTTTTATACTTATTTGGGAGCTAAAGACAAGTTGAAATCCTGCTGGAGTCACCTGGAAAAGCTCCTGAAAAACTGGTGACTGTTGCTCTATTTTTTATGTAAGAAAAATTCCAGACTTTGTGTTAAGTTTTGGGTTTAACACGTTAAACTTGATTTTGTCCTCCAATGGTAAAAAATGACTAGAGGCAGGTCATTAAAAGCTCTGCAGGTCAGTCTAGGTGGCGTCCTCTAATTCGCCCAAATGATATTTCAAAACTTGGCTGAAATCGCACCAGTTGAAGGATTTGAGCGGAAGCTTTCAGACTTGCGAATAACAAGTTAAACTTAGAGTTTAACACGTTACCTGATATCTCAAAAAATATCTAGTAGCTCCAGACTATGAATTAATCCATTTTAAAGCATAAAAGCATAAACCTGGGAGCTGGGAAGATTTGGGTGGTAAAACGACATGTTAAACTATTTCTTTAACGGATTAAACATGAAACAACTTGGAAAAACTTTTTATTTGGAAATCAAACTTGATTCAAACATTAACATATTTTGATGACCTACTAACTTCTTTTTAAAAACAAGTTTCATCATAAAACTTAAAACATATTTTTTGAAATAACACTTGAAATACTTGGAATTTAAGAACAACTTTAACAAAACTATTTTGATTCAATAAAATGAGATTAAATACACTAACACAATACACTTGTCATCATTAAAATTAAAAATTTGTTTGAAACAAATCCAACAAAATGACACTGTTTTCTTAATTAATCGTTAAACATTGAATAATCCTTGTACGTTTAGTATATATAAGTAAAAAAAGATGGAAAATATTGTTAAATTAGGAAAAAGATTAAGAAGGTAATGAGTATCAATATTGACCAAAAACAAAAAAAAATGTTGGTTTTTTTTAGTAATCAGAATCTATAACAATCTATTACCAGGTAAGGATGAGAATAAACTATTCTAAACTTAGAGGGTCAAGGGGTGCTGCATGAAACCTGGAGGGCCTCAATTGTAATAAAACATAACTTTTTGATGCACTATTCAATGAATAATGAATTATCTTATGCATTTAATATATACGAGATTCATGAAGGCCACACGTTGTGGTGGTTCATGTTCATGATTATTGCATAATTTTGTGGAAAAATGTAGAGCCTTGATATAACAAAAAAAAATACGTTTTTCATCCATTGTAATTTTGGTACAAAATAATGTTTGCACCTTGCTAGGTGAAAGCTAGAGTACAAAAAGCTACTATCAAAAAGTATGGGTTAATTGAAAGATCAAAAAGTATGAGGACCATCAAAGTAAAACATAAGATTCTAGGGACTTTTTTAAAATTTTCCATTTTCCTTAGATATTTTTTTGGGCTAATATCGACATTGCTCATATCCGAAATTTTTAAATTTTCCATTTTCCCTAGATATTTTTTTGGGCTAAAATGGGCATTGGTCATCTCTGCCCAAAATTTTGCTACTACAAAGTGAGGGTTTGACTAGAAGACAGGAAAGTTTAAGGACAATTCAAGTAAAACACAAGATCTAAGGGACCATTTTTTATAATTTCTCCAATTTTTATTGTGGACATGTTCTTGGGCCAAGAAGCAAACTATTCATTTTGACCCAAAGCAATTGTTACTATTCGTACAATAGTACCATGTTCATATTTAGAAGTTACTAATAATATATAATTCATTTCGGCTATAGCAATAAGGCATGCTAAGCTTGTGAAGTAAGGTGAGTTTATTAGTTTGGGCTTCTAATTTTTGGGGACATAATAGGCCCATATATAATAAAGGCCTGTTAATTTGTAAAAGGAAAAATTACAAAAATCCCTTGTAATTTAGTCTAACCTACAGTTTATCTCTTCCATTTTAAAAAACCTAAACTAATTTACCCTTGCATCCTTTATAGTGTCTCATAACAATTTCTGAAACCCTAATTTAAACTATCTGGTAATTATGTTTCAATAATTTTAAAATTTTTAATATATTTATCATAGCTAACCGAACTTTTGAAAAATACTTATATACATTTACATGGAGGAAAATGCATTTACAAATAAGAAAAACTAAGAATTTAAAATATCTATTAATTATAAAAAAAATATTAGAGAAATTAAAATTACTAGAAGATGACTATCGTACAATTTAAATTTAAGTTTCAGAAGTTGTTATCAGACAGTATAAATGAAACAGAGGCAAAGTGTAGGTTTTCAACAATAGGGGGCAAAGTGTAGGTTATGGGGTAATTGTAAGTTTTCCTTTTTAGAAAAATTGGTTAATTCAGTCATTGAAATTTTCATATACAAAACAAAATCCAAACCGAAAACCATTGAAGAATTTTGGTTAAAACGTAAAATGAACCGATAATCGAATAAGCATAATAGAAAAAATTGAAAATTTTCAATTTTTGGGTTTTTTCGATTAAAATCAAATAGCTGCTTTCACCTATTTACATCTCAATGTTTTGACATAACATCATTAAGAAAAAAAACATTTTTAAACTTACATTATATATTCTCATTCATTCCAAATTCTTTGAAACATTTTAGTTTAGGAGGGAGATTGATAAAAATAAACAAAAATTATATGTTGTTTCTAATGCCAAAATGAGCTTGAACAAGCTCAATCCATATTTTAGGCCTGTATATCAATCTTGGACATCCTTTTGTATTGGGCTTGGAGATTTCTTCTCTGTCTAACTTGTTAATATGAATTTTTAGATCAAGAATGGGCTTTTTAAAAGCCAATTGTTGGGCGTTATTTAAGGAAAATGAATATTGTCTTAAGCCCATCAAATCCTTAGTAATCTCTAACTTCTATCAGTTTATGTGTCTTGTATAATAAGGTTCTTAAGTGAAGACATATTGGGCCAAGGTTTAGCAAAGTATATGAACTCACGCTATGACAAGCAGGACCTTGCATGTAGACACATTTTCTAATAGACTATTAAGGTCCCTTGCAATGTTATGGATATTTTCATAAAAAATTTGGGATTATAAATGCCACTAATGGGAAATGGATCACACCCTATGATCAAGGAAGATATCCCATATTTTTAGGTTGATTAAGTGCAATATGTGATTCACCATATCTCTTCATGATTTATCATGATCCTTACCATGATTTCTATCAATCTACTGTAACAATCAGGTTCTATAACTATAAAATGGCCAATGTTTGGACAGATAGGGTAATATGAAGGAACTAATTCATCATTTTCTTTATTTTCATCATAAGCTCAGTACTAACTTGAGCATTGAAGGTATTTCCTTTGGGACTTCTAATATTATATTTGCTTGCAAGTCCTTTCAATTGTTTTGTCAAGCTTTTGAGTTAAATAAATGGTCTAATAAGATGACAATAATAATTCAGCTATCAATTGGCATAGTTTACTAGAACAATAATCGATTAACAACTCAAAACTCAAGGGCTCTCGTGAAATAAAGAAACAACCACCTAAATCCGTAGCTCCATCCTTATCTCCTAAAACTCATCAAGTGTGCATAAAAGCTATAGTAAGCATTTGCACAAGTAAAACATCATTATTCCTCTAAATGCACACTTAATAACGGACACAAAATCTTACATTAAAAAATGAGGAGACCAACTACAATGTCTAGAGAAATTCCATCAAGTTAAAGTGAAATCAATTTTCAACAATTAAGAGACAGTGGCGCAGGTGTTCCCTTTGCAATATTGGGTGGATCACAAACTAATTCATCATTAGGACCTGACATTTAGGTGATTCACCTCATAAGTATTGAGAAAATGAAGAGCCCATGTTCTACTAATATTTTATTTACCAAATATCAATGGGCATGGGAACATCTGACTAATCTTTGGTAGGTGCTATTTTTGGGCATCCCTGAAAGATTACATATTTACCCAAAATGATGGGGTTAAACCCATAGAAAGGACAGGTCAGTTCCATGATCTTCAAACAAATGTTTGCATTCCCTTCCAAGGTATTTTTTATACTCTTTATACAAATGGTCATGAGTAGTATGGCTCTGCTTTGCTAAGCAGGTAAGCGTTGTAGTAGCTAGGGCATGAGCACTACCATAACTATACTTTAAGTTATCTCAGTATGCAAAGATTGACCAAGCGAGTTAATTGGGGTAAATTACTTGAAATGATTCCCCGATCATGTGGATATACCCATCATTTATGGTCTTTGTTAATAATAAAGTCCACTTTATAGCTACCTACATTGAGGCTAGAGGCCTTCTTGCCTTTAAAATAATTAAGGCCAATAAAAGGCCACCTTTTTTTCCATTCTAGCATTCAGGTAAAAGGTATCATAGGACAAGATGTTGAAAAGTACTGCTTGGTTTCTCTTGATGATAGGTGCCTTCTTCAACAACGATGGTTTTTGTCCCCAGCCATTTGTCCTAATGGCTAAAAATTTTGAGGGATATGGGGGAGGTCTAGGGTTTGAATCTTAGCATCCTAACTTACTTTAATGTGTCATACAAAAGCTAGTTCGGTTGCTATTCCGGTCTAAAAAAGCTGATATCCCCCTTTTCTTCTCTCTCAATATCTCTCCCTGTAATCTTGTATTTAGCTTCTGAATAAAAAAATAACAATGATAGTTTTTTTATTTTTATAAAGTCTTATGGCTCTCTTTGTAGAATCTTGTCACTCTTTAATTCTTCTAATGCTTAATGGCTTGTGAGCTAAGTTTCAAGCTCCCATGCCTTCTTAAGGCATTTCTGTGATCATTAAATTGTGTATATAAAACCTTTTACAGGTGTCATGATCTCTTTAGCCCCCTTTGAGGCTTTTTCTAGCTCTATTGCCCTTACTTTTTAAAACTTTATAAACCATGCCCAATGACATTTACAACCATAACGTTTTATAAAAGAGAAAAGAAAAGTGATTGGATTCTAAAACAAATAGTGTTCCCCTTTTCACAAAGGCGAGTAACTAGAATCTTATCAAGGATTAGCACCCTAGGGCACAACCTACAACAACTTGACCTTCATGGATAGTTTTGGAATTGCACTAACTGCACCTCTACAACTAGAAACATGCTTTGGAACTAAGGCTTTGAAAAACTTAATCTTGAATTGCATTTCCTCCACTAAACTTTTGGTTTTTATTAATGTTTTGTTTACACTCCTTCTTACTTTCAAGAAAAGTGAGATAGGGGAACCCTTAATCCCCATATTTATTTATCCCTTGTTTAGAAATGTTATTTAAGATGATTAATTTTTAACAGTGCAAGGGTACATGGACTAGTTTTAATATGGGGACTAAGGATCACACTTTGTCTCACCTATTTTTTTTTGTTGATGATATACTTCTAATTACTGAAGCTAATGCGATCGAACATCCAACTATCCAAGAAGCTATGCATACTTCTTATTCTTTGTCTGGGAAGTCTATTAATCTTACTTTTGGGCAATACAATACAATATCTCGAGAAAAAAATTAAAATAAAAAGACAAATACTCACCGGAAGAAGTTATAAGATTGAAAATCATGTGACAAATGCAAGTCCAATTTAATGTTTAATAAATTGTTGGCTATGTATAAAAGAGTTCGGAAGAAGATATATGGCTATTTATTAGTGTGTCATCTTATGAAGAGGGATGTTACCGGTGGTAGATTTAGACATGATTAGATAAATTCTTACCACCTTCATCGGGTTTCAACTAGTTTTATTAAAACTCATATCTTCATCATGAGTAAGTAGATTCGGGTATTGTAAAACTCAATTAAATTTTATTTTTATATCAAGCAATTAACCCCTTTACTATGATAATAATGGCATCTTAATGCTAAATATATATACTTCATTGAAACATATGTGCATTTA
This sequence comes from Aquilaria sinensis, assembly GCA_005392925.1. Classification (NCBI taxonomy): domain Eukaryota; kingdom Viridiplantae; phylum Streptophyta; class Magnoliopsida; order Malvales; family Thymelaeaceae; genus Aquilaria; species Aquilaria sinensis. The sequence goes on along the minus strand of SMDT01000753.1, from coordinate 278,854 downwards.
AAAATAGTTCACAACAACAAATGTCATAAAATAAGTGTAATACTCTCTTTGTCGCAAATTTTATGACTTGCTTGCTTTTTTTACAAGGCTTTGGCAACTTTTGACTTTTTAACATTTTCCAAACTTTACCCTCACATAAGCATTTACTGTATATCAAACATCAACAGTTTAATCTTACGTCAGTTTAGAATTTTTAGTTAAGTGGATTGAAAACATGTAATGAGAAATTTCTAAAAGATTATTATTATTATTATTATTATTATTATTATTATTATTATTATTATTATTATTATTATTATTATGCTAAAGAATAAATTATTTTAATTAGTTTACAAAATTTATTTTCTCTCTTAGAAAAATAAATATTCACACAATCTAAAATGCTCTATGAAACTAAATTACAACTGTTTCGAGGATAACATAATTATAATATTTTTAGCAAGGGAAATATTGGCACAATCTAAAACATCCTATTTTAGGAAATAAGAATTATGATTTGGTAATTTTAGTTACTAAAAATTATAATTACATCATCCTCAAAATTGTTGTAATTTAATTTCTTTGAATAAGGTGTTTTAGATTATGCTAATATTTATTTATTTATAAGAGAGAATAAATATTGTAAAACTAAAAATTAAAAATACGTTATTGTTTAGCCTTACAATAGTAATAATAATAATAATTAAAAGTAATTAGTAATTATTTTTTGAAAATAATATTTTTATCTTAGAAGATTAATTCAAAATAATTTGTAAAATGTTCCTATCCAAAATAGAATATTTTGTGAGTTTTTATTAATTTTTTACAATATTGTGTTCGAATTATATAAAATGATTGTAAAATATAAATATAAATCAAAAGAAAAGAAAAGGGTGACTTATCTTATCTTCTACTATAAAACTTTTACTTTAGTTAATTTTTTGTCAACTTTGTCTACTAGTATTGGTTAAATGGCATTAGAATCAGGAATGGTCTGGTATGTTCCCTAGTGGCCTAGCTTCTACCTTATGTATGTCATACTACCCCCATAGTTACTTTTCTGTTCTTAATCAAATTTTCTAATCCCCATTCTATCCCTTCTCTGCTTATCGATCCATGCCCGCTTTTCTCTTCTCCAGCGGATCACCGTCGATTTGAGCAGCCCAACCTCATGGAAGCTTACACGCAGTCCGTTGCTGTTCCACCGTTGTCGATTGCGCCCCCATCCACCACACCGTCTTTTTCTTGCTTTTGTTTCTGCTTCCAGCTTGGGGAGATGACATCGTTGGCAAGGAGCTTGGGGAGCGAGACGATGGATTAGATGGAGGAGGAGTGTGAGACGGTGGCGGTGCGACAGTGTGGGAGGTCGTTCGTGGTGGGAACTGCAGAGAATGAGGCAATGAAAAAGGAGGTACAGGTTTAGGGTCAAACCTCTTTTATCCCGGTATCTTTTAACCTACTTTCAAATAAATACTTAGGGTTTTCTTTGATATATGTTGAGAAGAAATAATTATAAGCAAGCAATAAAAGAATAATTAAGCAAACAGAAATTTGAATAAATTGAGAGGAAATAAAACTAAAAGTTAATATACATTTATCTTATAACAAATGTGCATATTTTTTGTTTGATTTTGTACATATCTCTGATTTTGGTGAAAGCGTATTTTGAAGTTGCTCACATATTTTTTTTTAAGATGAAGAGTAGAACTCATGCATATCTGTTATTTAATTCGTACATATTTCTAGCTTTATTTATACATCAAATTTGTATATATCTAATATCTAATTTATACATATTTACTACTATGTTTATTAATTGAATTCTGAAACTAATTTTTATTTCATTTATAAAAATATAAATCTATGCCTAACTTGTATGAAAATATAAATAGTATATGTTCAAATGAATATAAATTTACGTATACATAAGACAAATTATATGCATAGGTTTAAATATATCTGTAACATATCTGTAATATATATCTGATCTCATTTGTACATACTTAATAAAAGGGATAAAATGTAAATAAGGTCTCCTAACTTTGAGGGTCATTCTAAAGTGGTCCCTTACTTCTTTTTCGGCCTCTTAAAGTCTCATCACTCAACTAGTGTATCCTAATTCGGTCCATTTTGTTAGTTGACTTGTTATCTTGGACGCAAGATACTTATGTGGCATTCACTCTCCCATGTGACATCCTAATTCACAACAGTATATGACTATATTGGAAGAATATGAAATTTTTTGGTAAAATTGACAAAAATGTATAATTTTAGAGACTTAAAATATATATTAGCCAAAAATTATTCTTTTTCCCCAAATCCAAACGAGCTCCCACACCTGCAGCTGCCCCTCCTTCCTCTTATGCCAGCCACTTCTGTAATGGCCCCTTCGTCGCTGCCGCCAAGGCCGACCTGCCACCGGACGCAAATCAGCTGTCAAGGCTGACCCGCTGCCGGGCGGAAATCAACCATAGATTTCCATAAAATTAGCTCTTAAGTAGCCCAAATTGTTCCTCCAATAGTATTACTGATTCTTTTGCTTCACCTGATCAGATAGACAAATCAAATTGGATTATAAAACACCGACATCCAATAAATCTGAGCAAGAAATTTACCACCTACGGAAACAAATTTGGTGATTTCAAACTAATTCCAGAACAACTTCTTGGTAAGCTTAGATTCTTGAGGGATCAAAGCAGTGTCGATTTCTGTACACTTGACGATCTCTGACTCTATTTCTCGCATGATCTGAATGTTGGTGTCGATTTCTTCGTTGACCGAGTGAGTGAGTTTGTGTTGCGAGACAGAATTGAAGGGCATGGGCATGAATGAGGTTGAAATGAATTGTTTTAAAGGGGGAAAATGCAAAAGAAGATGAAGGGATAAGTGCGACCTCATCGAGCATGGCCTTGAGACGAGAACTGGCACAGAATGGCTCAATTGTTGCGCACAGAAGGAGAGAGATCAAAGGCGTCAAGGAGAAAAATCGAAGGCCCGCTGTCGATGGCGCACTTGTGCTCGATCTTGAGCGGATAGAGTGAAGAAAAGAAATCGAAGGCCCATTCGCGGCTCTCAATGAACCGTCTGCCGCCGTCTGCCGTCGCCACCCATAATTCGCCCACCGCAACTAGAATTGAAGGCTGAAGAAGATGATGATAATTTTGGGAAAATTTACAATTTAAGTCATCATGGTTATTTGTTTGTGTCAATTTTAACTTGAAGTTTCTTTTTTTCTAGTATGGTCATCCATGTGATAGTTTGGGATCCACCATGGAAGTAGTAAGTGCCACTTAGGCAAATTCTGTTTGAGATAACATTTGAACCATGATTATTAAAATTGGGTTTCAAGTCATAAAAATGCATGTTTTTAAAACTCCATCTGCCAAAATCGACTTAAGTCACACCAGAAACGTAAACGAGCATAAAATCATATAGAATCACGATTAAAAACGTAAAATCGTTAAACATGCACAATTCCACGATCCCACAAGCAACAATTATTTAATGCATAAAGGCCTTCAGCCCATTTACACTGAATGACCAATAAAAACACTAGACTCCTCTAGCTGCGCCTCATATAACTAGTCTACTCTTTGTTTCAACGTCTCTTCATCCATGTGGGATGAGGAAACCAAAACAAAGAAGCCCTTAGCACATATGCTGGCCGGAAGCATATTTTATATCTCTGCTCCGCACTTACACCCTCACTTTGTCCATGTGGGATAAGAATAGGCATTAAACATGCTTATAAGCAAAGCCACACGTCAATGTTAAGTATGAATTTAAAACCTGGTAGCAATTAGAAGCATGGATAACAAGTTATTTGAAAACGTTCCTCTAGCCCTTGCTTTTTTATAACTAGTTGCATAAGAACACAAAAGCCTTTAATCACTAGCAAGAAGCCTCTTCCTTAGCCTTTTCATTAAGCCCCAAGGCCCGATTCCCTTGTTGCTCATCCATGTGGGATAAACAACAAAAAGTGGCTTAACAAAAAACGTTGTATGGCTTCCTTGCCAAGGGAAGACTTTCTACCAGTGCCTCTTTATAACTCCTAACGCCTTGTCTCCCTCTTACTTCGTCCCGTGCGTCCCATGTAGGGCAAAGAATAAGAAAGGGCTCACTCATGCATTTTTATGTGTCTTCTTATGCATTTTTATAACACCCAAGTCCTCACTCATTTGTGGTTTATCCATATGGGATATAGATAAACTACCAACAATCAAGTCTCACAATATCAAAGAACTCTCTAGTCACGCTTTATACAACCTCTCGAACCCCTTGTTTTGCTTTTTCTTTGTCCATGTGGGACAAGAGAAAAGAAATAGAGAAACAACACTAGTAACTTATTTGGTTGGTGCTTTTCCTTTGAACGAACCTTGCTTTACTAAAAGGCCGTATTTTATAGCCTCAGCTCCTTAATTACTCATTTATATAATTAATGTGGGACAAGCCCAAATATTTAACAATGTTTATGGTATTGTTAAGGCTCTAAACTTCTAGTGACAATTGTGAAATATAAATTTCTTAAGATAATTTATATGGTTTTATTTTTTTCATAATTTTCTCTAAGTTTTTTTTTGTTTTTGAGGTAGAGTCTTACGACTCTACGACTTTTTATGACTCTATGACTATAGACAAACCAAAATGACTCTAGGTAGAAACCCGTTTTTAACAACCTTGGTCTGAACTAACTGTAAGGACTAAACTAGGACATACGAATTGAATTAAGAGACCTTAAAAAGCTGAAAAGGAGATAGGAGATACTTTATGACGATCCTTAAAGTTAAAAGACCATATTTGAATTTTACTCATAATAAAAGCTTTATACATATGAATCACTAGCTTTATACATCAACTTTTATACACATTTGCCATCCAACTTTACATATTTCTAATTTTGGCGGGAAGCGGGATTTGGTGTGTTCGCACTTCTTTATTTTATAGGAGATTGAACCTATACATACTACTGAAAACATATTTGTGATATTGTTTATATATATATCACATATTATTTTGTATATATCTTTAATTTTTTAAGAATATAAAATTTGATGTATTTACACTTGTTTTATATTGTGAAGGATAGTATTGAAATATAAATATATATAAACATATTAGGGAATTAGACTTGTCCTTAGAATCACCCTTATTAGATAAATAAGATCAAAACTACCCATATTAGGCAATTAATATTCGTAACTACCCTTGTTGGGGAAAAATCTCGAGGTCGTCATGAATCCTAGATTCGACCCCATAATCCATCACGTCGGATGGCAGATTAGCAGCCAACAGTCGTCTACTGAAGCTGAAAAACAAGACCAAAGAAATCCCAACTCCCGTCTACGTAGTCCAACAGTACTGGAAGAACGGTAGCTGGCACGCCTGCGCTACGTCGCTGCTCAGATCTCTGCCGCCAACTACTCCACCACTCAACTCGCCAAGGTGATATATTTTGCGTTTCTGGGTTCTTCTTTCTTCTGTCTGTCCACAAGATTTTGTAGTTTTCCGAGCTATGAACTGGTCCTCCGTAGGGACTTGGTGTAGAAGACATGTCACTCTCAAATCCCTTTACCTGCTACTTCTGGGTCAACTTGTTTCTTTCGTTCTTGCTCTTATGAGCTTCACTTCTTCTCTCGTAGCCGATCTCGGTATTCTGGTTCTTTTGTTGAGTTTTAGACATTGACCCTTTTCGGTTTCATGCTTGTACATTGTCTTTGAATTGCCTGGTTTTGTAAATTTGTGCTCAATATTGTTCAAGATTTGGTTTTGTGTTTAGGTGTTGATGCGCCCATCACTCAGAGTTCGTTCAATTACTTCAGTTTGGCTTTGGTTTATGGCTGCATTCTGCTATATAGACGTGAAAAGCTAAGGGTATTTCTCTACCTTACCTTCTGTTTAATGAGAAAGATACATGTTGTATAATAATTCTAGGTGATTTTCCATTTCTTAGACTATTGGGAAAGATATTATTACGTCCTAATCGACACTAATCAGACTTTTTATCATTTTTCATTTCCAAACTTCTCTTTAGTAAGGCCATCGTTGAGTTATATTTAGATTTTTTTGATTCAATTGTTTTATAGTTTTCTAGAAATTTAGAAGAATCATTGTCTTATGTGCGTAATTGAGGTTGGATTTGGAGATAAAAAATGAAAACTTTCTACATCTAAACGAGGCCATAGATTTTCATTCTCTTATGTGCCAAGTTAAGATGGGACTGGCTGTCCCGCCTCAGTTAGTATTGGTTTGATGCTTAGTTGAATTGAGTTGAGAAAATGAGGACAAGTTAAATGTGTTCTGCAGGTTGCCTGGTATTGGTATCTTCTACTGGGCTTTGTTGATGTGCAAGGGAATTATCTTGGTGAGTAATGAAGTAATTATGTCCTGTAAACAGCTAACATTCATGTAGACATGCTTATAGAAAATTGGCTATAGAAGGTCGATAAGTTATTCTTTTTTGTTATTTGATCCCTTTTGTTCTCTTCCTATCCAGTATGGAATACTACCTATGTGCATATTTATTGAGGATGCAGAGGTTTAAATATTTAGGATAAAGGTGTCAACATGATAACTGTTGGACAAAGAACTGGAATTACATGTACTATTTGAATGATAAAATTATGATGCTCTAGTTGCTTGTTCTTGTAATGTCATTGAGGTTCATCCTCTCCACTTGGGTAATATTTGAAGTACATGAAACCATTAACCTGTGCTGCCAATTGTGTTGGAAAAATTTCTTAATTTCCTGATTGAATTTGTGGACCTCTTTGAATGATAAAAATCTGTCATCAAATGGTTAAGAGCCTATAGAGATACTCTGTCTGTCTTGTTCTTTCTTCCTATTCTTTTATCCAACATGGAAGATCATCACTCATTGTAATCAACAGAAGATTCTGCTGCTTTTTATGCAGTTAATAAAGCATACCAGTTCTCGTCAATCACCAGTGTGACACTGCTGGACTGCTTTACAATACCATGGGCAATCGTTCTGACATGGATCTATATAGGCACACGGTATTCTCTGATACAGTTTTTTGGTGCTGGACTCTGTGTATTGGGTCTAGGCTTAGTGCTCCTCTCTGATGCTGGTGTCAGTGGTGGAGGTAACTATTTTCTTACTATTCTTTCAGTTTTATGGATAACTAATTGCCTTTGTTGATCTTGGGCAACAGCCCACTAATAATACTGATTTCAGCGAGTCATTTGATGCCACTATTTTAGGGTATAGTTCAACTTAGGTACCTGCAAAATCAAAACCTCTTGTAAACTTGAAATCCTTCCACTTCTAATCATCGTATTTGATAGAAAGAAAGCATAGAAAAGGAAAGATAGCGAGGTCCTGAGTGTTCTGCCAACTACCTTAACATCAATAGTGTATTATGTCTCGTCACTGCATCTTCCATTCAGGTGGTTCAAGACCGCTTCTAGGGGATACACTGGTCATAGCTGGGACTCTTTTCTTTGCAATGAGCAATGTTGGTGAGGTTGGTTAACAATCCTGAGCTTTTCTGAATCTGTTCTGCTGCCTTGGATAAGAACTGTTATCACTATTAACAATGAGAAACCAAGAAAATGTGAATATTTTTCTTAGTTAGATACCTGATTTTTTAATGTTTGAAATTCTAAGCTACTTTAGTTGTGCATTGTGCCTCAGCTTTCTGGTAGACAAAGAAGTTGAATGATTTGGCCATTCTATTTTGAAACTTGATCTGTTTTAGGTTTTCAATTGCAGGAATTCTGTGTTAAGAAAAAAAATCGTATTGAAGTCGTAGCAATGATTGGTTTCTATGGAATGATAGTGAGTGGCATTCAGCTGTATCCTTTCTAGTGTAAAGAACACACTGGCTGAACACATCCTTTTTTTTTTTATGAAATATCTATTCAATTCCATGACTTTTTTTAAGCTCAATATTGGAGCTGAGGAGCCTGGAATCTGTAGCATGGTCCACTGATATTGTAAGTATTTTAAGTCTTAAGATTTTCTGGGAGCATTTATTTTATGGCTTGGAGGTGGAATTTTTTTTCCATATCATTTATATTGAGTTATGAAAGTATGCAGCACAAGGGCTTTTAAAATCCTAGGAAAATGAAATTCTTTGAAAGTTACTTTCTCCAACTGTAGTAAGAAAATGTTGTCCTAGAATTATGAAGTAAAGATTCTGAGCATTCTGCTGTTGGGTTTGCTTAGTAAAACTGGTTAGTCTTTACTGGATGACCATGAGTGGCATTGGGTCCTATTCTGTCTACTGCAAAGAAAATGCTCGCTGATAGGTTTTAGTTTTCTGGAAATATGTATATTTATATTTCCTTGACTCTTTTTAAGATCAATATTGGAGCTGAAGAGCCTGGAATCTGTAGCATGGTCCACTGATATCATAAGCACCCTCGATCTTAGATTTTCTGGACTCACTGCTCTTTTGGTTTGCTAGATGGGAATTTCTGTAGTTACTTGCCTATCTTTTTCTGACATTGAATGTATTGCTACGTGATTGCATCTTTTACCAAAATTTTCAAGTCTTAGCTTGTCAAAATTGGTCAGAGGAAAAAAATTGGAAGGTGATTTTTTTATCATCCCATTTTGCAAATACTGTGATCCATCCTTACTAAGATGAGTTTGCTTTTTTTCTTTTTTCTCTTTACAGATACTAGCCATTGCTGGTTATACTGCATCGAGCTTTTTGTTCTATTCCATAGCACCCTTTGTTTTGAAGGTAATTTTCTTTTGTCTTTTTCACTTTTCCTTTTGCTATCTACATTCCAACTATGTTTTTTCTTCCTATGTATGAGAGGTCAAGGCCCAATGGGAGTAGGAACATGAACCTTGGACCTTGGTAACAACTTCAGCATTTACTAATATGCCAATGTTTTGAGTTGTTACACTCCAGCTATGTCATGCAATCATATGTAATGCTTTCATGGCTGCTGAATTCGCTAAGAAAGCACTGAAAGCGCAATATGTAAATCTTTAGGAGTTCATGTCAGTCTTCCTTCACATGAAACCAAAAGGAAGGAAAATATTGTCATTACTGAAATAAGAATTAAACACACTCACACATCTATCTAATGGTCTATAATGAAGTGCGACTTTGTTGCAGATGAGTGGTGCTGCAATGTTTAATCTGTCCCTGCTCACGTCTGATATGTGGGCTGTTATTTTTCGCATATTTTTCTACCACCAGCAGGTAATATTCTTGCGCCATATAGTTTACAGCAGTTCTGATTTATGATTCCTATGATTTTTTAAAATCATGTTATATATTAAATACAAATTATTGCTCCATACGCAGGTTGACTGGCTATACTTTATTGCATTTGCAACCGTAGTCGTTGGCCTGGTCATTTATTCGACCAAGTAAGTCTAGTCCCTTGCCATGTGAGCCTTGTATTTGGATTTTCGTCATGTAATGCAATCATTTGCTGATGTTAATAACTACTTGTCCAATGCTGATTAACACACATGCCAGTGCATTTGAATGGTTATTGTGGAGATTCTATTACTTGTATTCGGGAAATTTGGTAGCATTGGTTTATAGAAGAATCCATCCAAAATGGGTCTGTGCAGAAGTTTTGGCACAGTACAGTACATGAAAAATGATGTAGAAGTGTAAAAGTACTGCAATTCAACATCCTATGACTTGAATTCTAAATATGGAATCCTTGTTCTGTCAGTGAGAAGGATCCTGACGCTATACATTCTCTGGAGGATGGTGACCAGCACGCCGAATACCAAACCCTTAACGGCGATCCTGCAACATCTCAAGAAGCATCTTCGTGAATTAGTTTTTACCTTTCACGAGAGTCATGGTTAGTTGTAATGGATTGATATTCTTAGCAGCAACTAACAGGCTGCAGGAGGTTCAAACATGGGTTGAAAAGCATGGAGTTGATGGCATGAAGATGAAGATAATTCTCTTCCCTTTGCTTTCCCTGTATCATACGGTCATGCCTGCATTTGATGATATCTATTAGTGCTGTTTAAAGTTAAGTGATAGTTTTGGTATTATAGCCCAAGCAGGTTGTTGTATTTATCTGTAGCCAGTGGGCAGATCGTTTACACTCAAAATCTGGTTCTTTGAGATGGATGCTTAAAATGATGCATGTACATGCTTCTCTGAAAATGATGCATGTATGTTCTGATTGAAAACTTACCATGGTGGTTATAAGTTTGATCATATTTTGTATTAACATCAGTGGTTGACGTTAGAGTTCTGAAAAAACCTATCGAAGTTGCTTTTAGCTTTGAATTTTAGCAGTTTGGTTTTCATCCTTAATAAATTATTTAAAATTCTAAAACATGTTTCAAAACGAGACTTTTGTTGATGTCCAAAACCCTTCTGAAAAAGACGCTTCAAGGGTATCACCTATATAACACACAAGGCTAGTCTCAACCTAGAGTGATCAGAACCGGACACAGGACTAGAAATAGGAGACAACAACATACAACAGAAGACATCAGAAATCAGAAGTAGGGAAAATTATAAAAACCGCATGTGGTTTGATCTAACTTACATTGTGCCCCCTCTATTTTAAGAAATCTATACTTTATCCCCTATTTACTTTACAGTGTCCAACAATAACTTCTAAAATCTTAATTTAAACCATCTAGTAAAAATGTTTTGGTAATTTCAAGATTTTTGATTTTTTTTCACAGCCAATCGACTTTTAAAAAATATTGATATGTATTTATATAGAGAAAAATACATTTAAAGAAAGGAAAAACTAATAATTTAAAATTCCTATTAACTATAAAAAAATATTAGAAAGATTTAAATTATTAGAAGATGAATATCATATAATTTAAATATAGTTTCAGAAGTTGTTATCATACAGTGTAAAAAATATAAAGGGCAAAGTGTAAGTTTTTAAAAAAAAGAGGGGATAAATTATAAATTAGGGCATACCTCAAGGGGTAATTGTAAATTTCCCTCAGAAGTAATATTTCATCCATGTGAATAGGGCCAAGAAATAGTAGAGGACTGGTTGTTTAGTAAATTCATGAACTTTAATGGTTATAGATTTAATATAAGAGTGTAGATTTAATTGTGTCGAGACTTGGCTCCTGCATTGCAGATAATTTTTTTTGTTTACAAAAAAAGCATAAGATTGTGAGGCATACAGAAGCAGGCTTATTGAGCAAAAGCAGGATTTGGCCGGGGAAAAAAACAGAAGCACTGGATGAATTAGAATGAAAATAAAAACCATGTTTATATAAAACAACAAAAGCCTTGGAGTTTTATGTACTGAATTGTGAAGTTGGAGACCAAACGTGGAGAAAATAAGAAACTTCAGGGGCCATCTTTAATAATTCAAGCCAAGTCATGTCGCGTATAAATTGAACTCCCCAAATCCCACCGCAGCATTTTCCCTCCAGCCAAATTGTTTCTGCTCTCAATGGACCAACAGCAACAGCAGCAGTCTACCTCTTTTCCCTCCGTCACCGTCGCTCCACCGACCGCTGACGCTTCTCGGTCCTTGGACACCGGTGATCCGCCGCAGCAACCACTGCTACCACGACAATCGCAGCCACAGGGACGTCCACTATCCACACCCTCCGCACCTCAAAACCCTAGCGCTCACCATATCCCAAAACCCTCTCCGGAACTGACACCACAAGTTTCCTCTGCTGTCTTGGCTACTCCCCAGTCCCGGCCCTCCACCACCTCCTCTACTCCGACCGCTGCCGTTTCCAGGCCATGGCAACAGAACTCGCAGTTCTCGTCGCCACAATCGCCTTCGGTTCCTACGTCACCGACGGGTGGATTGGTTCTTGGCATTCCTGCGAGCCGCCCAAGCGCTCCTGCTCCTGCTCCTCCGTCTCCGTCAGGTCCTTTTTCTGCTTCTGTAAGACAACAGTTCGGCGGCGTTCCTCAGGCAGGTTTCTTTTCTCTTCTAGCTTTGTCGCTTGCACAATTTCTGTAGGTGTTACTGTTGTTATGTGGTCTTTGAATGTCTGTATCAAACGAATTCTATTTGTCTTTTTCAGGGTAGGCAGCCTCTTCAAAGAATGCAAGGGATTGCAACAGTTGGGTCCATTGTTTCAGGTTCTCAAGTTCGACCGGGTGGGATTGGTGCTCATCCTCAGCAGAGGCTTGCACAGTCAGCTACTAGATCACCATCTTCCCCAAGTAGTCAGTCTCCCTTCCAAGTAAGCATCAAGCTTGTCAAGTGTCCTTTCTTTTATTTACATTCTTTTTCGCTGAGCTTTCTTTTCTGTAAATTGCTTGCATAGATTTCTAAAGCTAGCACTTGGTATTATGTTAGGATATTCTGTAACATGCTGTCAAACATAAGAGAAGGTCTGAGCTAATATTTGTTTTGTGTTTTCCTCCTTCGTAGTAGTATTTGACTAGCTTTTTCTTCAGAATTTTCAAGGGCCTGCCCTGGTGCGTGCTTCTGCTGTTGGTTCTTCTGCCCCTCGTGTATCAAGCATTGCACAGAGCACACAGCAACTAGATCAAGCATCAATCTCATTGGGATCGCAGGGGAGGCCTCCTCTGCCACGACCTACATTGCTGCAAAGATCACAGGTTCAACAGCAACCTCGTCCCTTGCATGCCGGTTCACAACTGTTGCCAACACAGCCACCAAAACTTCTAACACCAACTCAGCAGCAGGATCATTCTGGGCAACAGCTTATGCAGTCAAGGATACCAGTGCTTTCATCTCATCAAAATCAAATTCCAAGGGCCCTATCTTCAATGGTTCAAAAACCTTCTGATATTTCAAAGGCACAATTAAGCAGAATTCAACTAGATTCTCACAATGAAACAGCTAATGCTTTGGGTGAGGAAACTGAAAAGAGAATTCTTAGCAAAAGAAGCATCCATGAACTTGTCAATCAGGTTAGTAATGGTTCAAAATAGACTATATTCCTCAAAGTTGTACTTGGTATGATAACTCACATCAAGTTTGTGAGAATTAGGATCTTGGTCAAGGATAATACTGGTGAGTTAGATAGATCTTGCAAATGCAGAGTAATGTGAAATAATCTTTCATTACATTCATTTTAAGCAATTTTAGTTTATATAGTTTGGGATGTCGTTGGAACGAAATGACTGTTACAGAATGGTTGTTTTTTTTACTGATTTTTCCCCTCCCTTACCTTGCAACTATTTTTTTTTTATCTTCATCTCTTGCTTTTATTTTCTCTAGTGGTGTGATTTTGAGGTGGCTTCTCTTCAGTCCTCTGACCTCCACAGACTCTGCTTTATTTTTCGACTTGTAGATGGAGAGTGTTGGTTTTATATTATAGACAAGAACAATGAAATTTTGTTGCTTCCTACAATGTCAAGTTTGATTTTTTCACCTGCCCTGAATATGGAGACCCATTCTCAGAGGCAATAATTTTCCTTACACCTGTCCACAACATTTTGCCTTGACAAGTCTATTCATGCTTCAGTATGGAGTTGTGATTCAGCAGTAATTTGGTAGTCTTTGAAAGTTTAAGATGAATGGGCAACCGCAGGATGTTTTTACTTTTCTATGAAAGCCAAAAGATACAAGACATATAATATTGACATCATTGGGATTTGGTTTTTGAGGTTCTCAGAGTTGTTTTCCTTGATGTATACTTAGTATGAACTACAGAATTAAGTTATGTTGCTTGCAGTTTTTGGTGCTCACATGTTGACTTTGATCAGATTGGTCCATCTGAGAAGTTGGATCCTGAAGTTGCAGACATTCTGGTGGATATTGCTGAAGATTTTGTAGACTCTGTGAGTTCTTGTTGAGCTTATGTTTGGGTAGTGTTGTCATTAGACATATATGTTACAGCATTGTCTTTGTTTTGTAAGTGTCTTGTATATTCTTTTCATGGCTTAAATGGACAGTATTCTTGATGCGTTCTCTTTGAATTCCATGGATCAGATTACTACATTTGGGTGCTCTCTGGCCAAGCATAGGAAATCAGATATTCTGGAAGCTAAAGACATACTTCTGCATCTTGGTGAGATATCTTTCAAGTTCTTCTAGTTTGCGTGCTTTTTTATGTGTCATAATTTTTTTTATATAGATTTTAAAATTTTGTTTCATGCTGCACAGAGAGAAATTGGAATATGACCATCCCTGGATTTGGTGGAGATGAAATCAAGACATACCGAAAGCAGGTTTGCACAACCCTATGCAGCTACACACACACACATTGTAAATAATCGTTGTCTCACACGTTCAGCTTATATCTATTCCTTTTGTTTAAAATGTAACTTTTTTGTTTGTTTCATAGGTTACAACTGACATTCACAAGGAGCGACTTGCAGCTGTAAGTTTTAGCATAACAATACACTCCTTAGAGGGCACAAACAGAGAAACGGTGCCAAGTTCATGAATGTCCATACAGAGCCTAAAAGGATAAGAAATGGTTAACTTATGATTGTTTATTTCTAGCAGATAAAGAAGACAGCTCTAGCAGCTGAAGTTGCAAATACAAGAAGTTCTGCACAAGCTGCTGTGAACTCAAAGAGCAACCTGGGAAAGGCAGCTGCTAATGCGTTGGGTTCCCCAAATTACAGAGTACGTGAAGTTGCGTGATGCTTTTTTTCTTTTTAAGAAGCAGCAAGTATTGAAAGCGATTTTGCTGATGAAGGTATGCGCTAGTCTATACTGCTGCAGAATGACAATGAGGGTAATTTATCTAACCTTGCTACAGCTGGAAATAGAAATTTTTTAGTAGTCGTTTTCAGAAAGCCTGGATATTTCTTTTTGTTGTGTAAGTAACGCCAACTGTACATATACCTTGATTAGAAATGAAAACTTATAGAATCCTATGTTTTTCACACCTAATTTCGTGAGGGTGCTGGAAGTAACCAGCAATTAAAGAGAATGTTGCCTAAAATCCAGAATCTGGATTGGCATTGCATCTCTTTTGTGATTTCTCAATTCACTGAGAACCTACCATTTGAGCTGCCTGCCAGGGGTGGATGTTGGATGATTAGACAATCAGCGCCACTTCCACAAAATCCGAAGGATGGCCCGGGGTGTGCTCAGGAACCCAAATCGAACATCTATTCGTTTGAGGAGAAAATTACCTAGAACCTCATCAGGTTGGTTAAACCTACCGTTGTCCTCTCCTATTTTGGGAAATAAGCCCAAAGATTTTTGGGAACTTACACTAAAGCCCATGCTATTCATTGGGGTGAAAGAATAATCCGAGACCCAATTACTGACCCAAAAAAATCTGGTTCGGGTCAGTTTGCGTATTCATTTTTAAGTTGAAAACATGCAAATTAGTTACTGGAATATTAAATACTGTAGAAAACATTATTTACCTGGAAGCATTTATAGCCATACATAGATTCAATATAATATTTTAGCAAATACAGATTACTGAATTTCATGATTTACTAAAAACGATTATGTTTTTAGCTCTAGAAAAGACTAGAGATCAAGTCATGTGTTTGACTAGGCATTCTATCTATTCACTGGTGTTTTATGCTTGACACTTGAATCACTAGGGTGTTTTTAATGTCCAAAATAAATTACCGGCTCCTTACTTAGCAGTCTAACTCGAGTTTCTTTCATCAGTTTTTCTGTTATCTTGAATGAAACTTGATGGTGTGACAGCTTGGATGTTGATGTGGTAGTGCTACACACGCCTGTGCCCACAATGCCATATCATTCGTCCAAACCCCTAAAAGTGCATCTCCCTTCACTTTTGTCACAAAAACCCCACTGCTGCTTCTCTCTTTCTTTTCTTGCTTTTACTTCTCCCTCTCCCTCTCTCTCTCTCTCTCTCTCTTTTTGCTTTTCTCTTCATTTTCTTCCTCCCTTCCCATCATTGTTGTACTCTTGCTCTGTTTCTCTATTGCCAACACGATTGCCACTGATACCTCCAGCTTCCTTGGCCTCAATTCCACAGCATATGCACCACCACCACCTCCTCCTCCTCTGCATCCACTGCCCCTTCAGCTACCTTGTCTTCCTCAACAACAGCCGCTTTTCCCAATAGCTTTAAAGAGAATTGGTGGACCCTGGCAGACTGTGACCCGACCCATCTAGGATGGAGACGGTTTGGGTCAGCATCGAAGTTGGACGAGCGATGGTGGTGACCCAATCCACTCACAAGTTGCGACTCAGATAACCAAGAAAACGGGGCCGTGTTTCCTTCAATTTGCTCAACCTTGATGACGAGTTCACTTAACTTGGTAGCTTAATGCTCTGCAACAACATTGTCTCTCTCATTTGCACCATGTAAGGCCTTCTCAATGTCAACCTGCGGCCCTCTGCCACCACATATCCTACTGCTCCCCCGTGCTTAACTCTCGCCTCCACTTCGCTGGAGCCAAAGTCCCTATGGTCTAAACAACTGCTCGTTCAATCTCATCCTGAGCTCATAAATTATTGAGATCTCATGTCCAGGCTCGATGCTGACAACTTCCAGTTCTTGTTCTAACTTGCGTTGTTCGATGCGTGAAAAGTTTCAAATCGACAGTGCTTTGTCCGCTAACTCTATCTCTCTCACCACTTGACAAGTTTGAGATATTGTGCCCTCTGTGAGAACAGTTTAGATCCTTATTTTCCCTTGATTTCTTCCCATTATTTTCCCACCTAATCCCTCACTCGTTCCTGCTAAAAGGGAGGCTTGCATGGACATAGACATCATGATGTTGTGGCCAAGGCAATGTATGTGGCATTGCCACAATGATATCTAAGTTACCACATCATCAAGTTTTGTATGGGATATTGGAGAAACTGGCAAAAAGGACTTGGATGGGACACACACTAAGGGATATAAGACTTTATAATACTACAAGTTGAGGTAAGTAACCATTTGAAGACAAATGTTAAAGCTAGGAGACCACAAATAAATTTTATTCTTATTAAAATAGGAGAAGACAACTTTATGTTTAACCAAACCTAATGAGGTCTTTTTTTTCCTTTTCCATATTTTGTAATTTCCCCGGAAAAATATTGTTTGTATTCTAGATGTAATTTTTCGTGACTGAAGCTATAGCAAAGAAAATAACCCCACGAGTTATTAACCTTATTGCAAGTCATATCTATACTCGGCATCAGTTGCTGAATGTTGGGTTTCTTAGGTTGTCTTGTTTATTCAGATTCAATTATTGAATCAGGCCAGACTCTGCTTTATTCGGTTCGGATATCAGCAGCTACTTTTGATCCAAGCTTCTTCCTGCTTCCTTCATTGAAGGCCCATTGAGCTGAATTGAGCTAACAAAAAAATGACTTGCTTCCTTTACCGGATATTTCTAATTCTGGTGAAGTTAAGATGATTATTCTATTTTGAGTCGCCTTTACTTTCATGTTTTTGCTTTCACGTTCAACTGCCACTTCCGCTCTCATTTTTATAATACTTTTACTTAATTTTTAAAAAATGACATTTTTTTTGCTCTTGCTTTTGAGATACTTTGTGACTTAGGTTGAGATCCCATTCCCACTATGTTAACAATGTTTTACAATAAATTTTTTTAAAAATGAGTTATTAGTGATTATTCAGTCAATATATATCAATGCATGGCATTTTTAAAAGAAAAAGAACAATGCATGGTATTGTGATATTCCGCATGCACAAGTTTTTTCAATTTGCCAATTTTCTTATTGATATGCTGTGATATTTCATAGTATTTTACATTCTAATGATTTTTTCTCAATTGTGGTGCAACTGTAGTATATTGCGGTATTGTGGTTAGGGAATTTTTTTCATTTTACATTAATGTATCATACAAATATATTTGAAATGATAAAATATAACTGGTACATATATTTTCAAATAAATATTAATGTTATTTCCTTTTTATTTTAAAAAATAAAATTTACTTCCTTTTTTGCAGAATAAAATTTATTCTTTCTATATATTCTACTTTTCATATGCTTTATATAAAAAAACTATTTTCGTTTGTATATATTTTATTTATACTAGGAAAATTATGATGAATATAATTAGAATGCTTATAAAAAGATGGAAAAAATTGTTTTTTATGTTTTTCATCTTAGAAGAATAACTTTTTAATCAAATTAATAATGGTATACAATGTAGTATATCATGCATTATACCTATAATTTATTAGATACAATATTAACTTAACAGGATATCAGCTAAACCTTGAGATTGTCGCTTAAAGATTCTAAACCAATGAAATTTTAGTCATCTTATCTTATCTTAGGCCAGGTTCAAATAGAGGCGTATATTGCGTGGACCCCATTTTCCAAAAATTATTGGTAACTGATATATAATTTGGTAACTAGCATTTTTTTGATTTCTTAATGGTGCCCTAAATTTAATAATATCTATTTGAATAAAACAATAGGTATTTTTATCTTAAAAAAAATAAAAAGTATGTCATTATTTGTCTTCAACAAAAAGGACAAATTTGTTAGCAAAGTTTATTGGGGGAATAATTTTACCACTGAACTTTTTTGTTAGCAAATTTGCTATTAGCGTTTTTGTTGTGAAAATTTTGCCACTAGCCGTTAAATAGTAAAAATATTATATTTGTTCAGAGAATATTCTATTGCATAACTCTTAAATTAGTTCCTAAAAGTTTTCTCCTTAATCTCTAGCTATTTAAATTTTTTACAACAACCAAATGAGTTAACATCTTGTAATTGACCGCACACCTGATGTTGCTGAGCTTTCTTGTTTTTACTTTTACCCTCAACTCATTAATCCTTTATTTTAGAACTGTGGCACCTTTGGATTTTGTCTATTTGCATTAATTGAAACCTGCTTGATTAAGGTTTGTTTTAAGGAGCATTGTCGAGATGTGTGGAAAAATGGAGGTAGCAACTATAGCAAAAAGGGTAGAGAATGGTGAAGGGTACAAGTGGTTGTTGCAATGAAGACAAAGGTAAAAATGATAAATTTAGAAACTCAAGTACTGGGTGTTAGGTATAAAAAACTTGGAATTAAAACTTGCATTTTTTTCATTGTTTCACATTTGCCGCATAAGTGATTTTAACAATCAGTGACAAATTTGCTCCAAATACAAAATATTGATGGCAAATTTTTATATTTTGAAAAGATTAATAACAAAGTTTTTAGTAAAAAAAAAAAAAAAAAAGCTCAACGGCATAGTTGCTCTCTCCCATAAACTTTAATGACAAATTTGACATTTTTCCACATTTTCTTCATTATACAAATAGATTTTATTGAAAAAAGTCTTATTTTGATCTTTTAACTTTCATATTTCTTCCTGCCTTGGCATTGAATTTCTTTCATTACTTACTTTTCTGTTCAAATATAGAGAAAGTCATGCACAAGATAAAGTCAAAGCATTAGGTAAGTATAAACATATAATTTCAACCGTTATTACAGTATTTTTGACTTTGTATTTCATATTCATATGGAAATTTTTTTTTTATGGGAATCATACATTTGAATATCTTAATCTTTAATAGTTATTATCAACCTTAAAAAATGGTACTTGTATATGTATGTAGACCCCTTAAAAATATTCCGCCGCCGGATTCAAATCTCATCCTCTCATTAGGTGCGTTGTGTGCTCTATAAATTGTAACTCGAAAATTTTTAGATTTAAAAAAGCATCTCATACCCTAATGTTGGTTATAAACGGTTGTAATGTAATAAAATAAAAAGACCATATCGAGTACGAATCTGTGAGCTCATGTGTGGTCCTGTCAAGTGCCTGCATGTTGGGGAAAGCGTTTCGACACCAGAAGCAACTACTTGTCATTCGACAGGAGTAGTTTTTTTCGGGTAAATGTTATTTGTGGTCCCTAACCTTTTTATATTATTCTAAATAAGTCCCTAAAAATTAATTTTATATTCTTAAAATCCCTAATCTTCCTATTTTTGCTCCAAACGTGGTCCTTCCGTTAATTTCTTGGTTAACGTTAACAGAATCTTAGTGGGAATGCTAAATCTTGTCCCTTACTTTTGTCTTCCTCTCTCTCGAAGCGTCTTCAAGCTGTTAAAATCCACACTTCAACTACCGTCTCGGCATCTCCCACCGCCCTTCTCTCTTCCACTGCACTTCTATCTTCCACTTCCTGTTGTTTCTTACCAGATAAGATAAATCCCAGAAAAGGCATAAAAAGAACGGGAGTGATGTTAATGCCCTTCTCTTAATTGCCCCTGAGATGAAATCCCGACCCGTATAAAATAATTAAAAAAAATTGAGAAATGGAACTCGGTGATTCCAAGCCCGAGGCTCTTTCTACTTTGCCGAAACCCTATCCTATCCTATCCTATCCTAACCAGATCGACCCTGATTCTTTCGAGATTGTCCGTGCCATCCACGACCACTCCGACTCCACCACCGTTGGGAGCCGCTAGGCGGAGTTCATATTCATCTTCATGGGGAGGAGACGTGTGCTGGTTTGTGACGCCTGCGAGTGGGTAATGCTGACGGAGAAGGCGTTGATCTGGAAGCTTCGCTCTCGGTGGTCCCTAACCATTTCTTGCCCCATCGTTTCTCCCTCCGATTTGGGTGTCAATTTGGGCTTCGATGGCCTTCCTTGGGTGGTTCAACAGATTCGTCACATCTTATGAGCAATTTCAATTAAGTGATGAAAAAGTTAAATTAATTTAAAATTGTTTATATTAAAAAAAGTCTGGTTTCGGTCGCCGTTGCCCAGGTATTAAAACAGAGGCCATGCTTGATTTCTCTGTCGGTATAGGCGTTTCTAGAGGCCGAGTAGAATTTCACAACGAGCGACGCTTTTGGAAGGTGGGGAGGCGAAGAGAAACGGCTGCAGGTTGGCTGGGAGTAGTGGCGGCGACGAGATCGGCATCAGAAGTGACGGATTGCGGAACAGGTGGCTGCATCGGGCGTGAGATTGAAGGACGAAGGAGGTGGGTACAAGTCGGAAACGTGGCAGCGTCAGAGGGAAAAAGTTAGGGATCTGGGCGTACGGTGTTAAAAATATATGAACTAGAGTTGGCATTTGCCATAGAAGTTCTGTTATAATTAACCATGAAATTGACAGAAGTACCACATTTGGAACAAAAATAGGGAGACTAAGGACTTTAATTGGATAAAATGAAAGTTAGAGATCTGTTTTAAGACAACACAAAAAGGTGAGGACCACAAAGAAGATTTACCCAGTTCTTTTCTTTCTCTCCTTTTGTTGGGCGTCAAAGTTTTGGTTGTCGTATGTCTCCTGCTTGATTTCTTTTTTCTTTTTCATTATTGTTTGGGGGTACCATTTGGATTATAAAAGCTGCGGTCACCAAGGAATGAAAGTTTTCTAAAGTGACACGTCAGTTAGGTTTGTACAATGTATTTTTTACTTTTTCTTTTTCTGATAATCTTTAATGATCAGTTTAAATTGTTAAATTTTCTTCGTTGCTGACAGAAGACTGTCAGAGATTTGATTTGAAAAAGTGAGGGAAGATTTTGCAAGAAGCTGACGCCATCGATGAGACACACCTCTTTTCGGACTCATCCACAAGAGTCCATGGACCATGGCCGGGCCATATCTCTCCTTCCCATCTCATCCGCATCTTTGGCAGGGCCCCCAGAATTTTTTTTAAGGACCTTTACACGTAGCCTTGATAAGGACCTAGTGCTGGGAATCTTTACACTAACTTATACCGAAATTCGCTTTAATTAAAGTTAACTAATTTTTAGGCCTAAATATCGAGCACATCCTTGTACTATTGTGAATAGGTCGTTAGCATCCTTGAACTTTTTGGTGGGATGACTCGAGCCCTGAGCTGCCCCCAACCTGCACGGTTGCACCGCCACCGTGCAATTCCCCTGGAACTGCACCAGCTCCGCCAGCAAGTTTAGAACATGATGTGATGCGAAGGCCTTGATGAGATCTTGGATTTGCATTGTTGACAATTTCCAGACTGACTTCTCCTTGTTAAAATGAACAATAATAAATACTTCGAACAAGTTCCAAGGCTAAATATTTTTTTTTCTAATCAATTATAAATGTTTGTGGCCTTGAATGATCTCCAATTTTTTTTTGTTCTAAATATTTTTCTTATTAAAAGGATAAAAATATTTGTTTCAAACAAAAATATATTAAAGGGATAATAGACCTTGCCGTGGTGCAAAGATGAGCTCCTGTGGCAAGAATGATGGTCCAAGGAGAGGAGGCCGTGAATTATGATGGGTCTTGCTGGGTCGATAAATTGAGGATGATAGGAGTGTTAATGGTACGGTTTCATACAGTTTTTACCCAAATCTATAACCATATCACAAAGTAAACTGTTTTATAGTTTGAAAATCATAACCGCATTGTTTTCTAAATAAATTAAAAAAAACTGTATGGCATAAATATGGTTTGGTGATGGTTTTTCACATCTAAATTCATCATATTAAATCTGAATAAATTAATATAAGTACATAATATAAACCAATTGCAATAATAAAGATGAAAATATAATTCAATCCATAAATCAACACACATGAAAAATTAAAATACAATCAAATAAAAATACTCATTGTGTCTCACATCTCACCTTAGGTTTAGTTTAAGGAATTAGAAATGGTTGGGGCAAAGCACAGTAGCAAATGAATGAGAGGAAGATGGACTATTGGATCATAAAGGAAAAGTTGTAAATTGTAATGGATTGGCTATAGCCTATTGGAATGAGTCAAAATTAAAAAAATAGGAATGGGTGGGCTCAACTTACAGGTTTAAAGTGTGACTTAGTTAATATGGCTATCAAAATGTAATTACTGGAAGATGTAGTTGAACCTCGGTAGGGACCTAGTCTTTTCCTCCACATGAATCATCAGTTCAAATTAACTACTGTTCTTTCTCTTAACGGATGGTTCTTGAGTGTCCATGGGGATGTCATTCCTTTTATCATTCTCAGGATTTCATATCATATACTTTTAAAAAGGGCCTTGCTTCTTTTTTGAAAGACCTCACATTCTGACTTCTGTAAGATGGTTTTTAATACCATAGTGGGCATTGGCAAGCCCAACCAACCTGATAGGCTCACATGATAACTTGGACTCTCTTACTTTATTGGCCATGGAGATTCCTTTCTAAAACCCATCATTATAATCTTTCAAATTGAGTCAAATGATTTTTAAAATACAATTTTAGATATGGTAAAACTCTTTAGGGAGGCATGTCATAACAGCAAGATGGATCCAATCCCATGATCTTCGCCATTCAAGACCTTTGGCCACCATGCAGTAAATCTCATTCCGTATAAAAAGAACATCAAACATGACCTAAAGAAATGCAACTTGACAAACCTTACTTCTTTTATACCACCAATATTCTCCTTAGAATCTTAACTAACTTAAGCTTCATGTGACTTTTCTCGGAAAAAACACATCCCTAGATCTAACATTGTCTTCTTTGCAAGAACTCCGGTGTTTTAGGACATTGACTTCATGATTAATCAGCAATTTGGCTATCAAAATGTAATTACTAGAACATGTAGTTGAATCCTATTTCTTACTCACTATCCTAAAATATATATTTATTAATTTCCTATTTTTTATGTCCTAAACTATTTGTCACTATTATTTATTTATACAACTTCTTCCAAATTTTGTTCAACCTACTAGAAACTAAAAGAAAAGAAACGTGGAAATTTGGACTAGATTTCAAGCTTTTGAGTTAATCATATTTTTCTTCCAAAATGTGTATTATTAGGCATAATTTTGGACTTTTTCATCTAAAACTAATGTGGATGTGTATAAATTTTTAGAAGTATTTAAAAGTAATTATGTTATTCACTAAATGTAATCTTAACAAAGATATATAATGTGTTACGAAAAATTGAAAACTTAAAGATATTTTACGGTTGAGATAATATGATACACATGGAGCGAAAGGTGCTTTTATTTGTCGTTCTATCTTCTGTGCATGAAATTACTTGTTTTCAGTTTGGTCAAATTGGTGAGGCGCCGAGCTTGCCCCCAACTTTGGTAGCGTTTTTTAATTTCTTTATACGTCAAAAGGCCAATCACTAAAGAGGATGTATTTTTACACCCAATTCGTTTTAACTTTAGTCAATTGACTACAAAATGACTTATTTTTATTTTTATATCTTTTTTACTTGAAACCAATTTTAATTAAAAGCCAATATTATATAACTGTAATAATCAATTAAAAATATAATTTTTATAATTTTACTAAATTTTTATGAATTTTTCTAGTTTCAAGCCTTAAAAAGGAAAAATTCATAAAAATTTAACAACATCCTAAAAATTTGCTTTTAAATTGATTATTGCATGTACATAACATTGACTTTCAAATGAAATTGATTTCAGATAAAAACGATGTAAAAATTTAAAAAAATTAGTTGACTTTAGACAAAACAAATTGGCCCTTAGTTAGTAAACCTCCGAGGCAGGAGGATTGAACTGCGGTCTTAGATATAAGCAGCAAGTGTGTTAACCAACTCAAAATAAGTTTGAGAATTTTTACATCCAATTCATTTTAACTTTAGTCAATTGACTATAAAATGATTTATTTTTATTTTTACATTTTTTTACTTGAAACTAATTTTAATTAAAAGTCAATATTATGTAGTTACAATAATTAATTTGAAAGTAAATTTTTATCATCTTACTAAATTTTTATGAATTTTTCAAGTTTCAAGCCTTAAAAAAGAAAATTTCATAAAATTTAACAACATCGTAAAAATTTATTTTCAAATTGATTATTGTATCTACATAACATTGATTTTCAAATAAAATTGATTTTAAATAAAAAAGATGTAAAAATAAAAAAAAAATTAGTTGACTTTAGTTCAAACGAATTGGCCTTATTTTTAGCCCGGTTAGTAGTTATATACGAATTCTATTACCTTTTTTTTTTTTGGTATGCAGAAAGGAAATAAAACGAATTCTAGTAGTTAAGGTCGGTTAATGGGCAAACTATGTTGCGGTTTTTGTTGATTTTTTTTTAAATACTCAGAATCTTTTTTTCTCTGTCTGATGTCTCTGTTTCTTTTTCTTTCAGTTTTCCCCTTATTTTTATTTTCTATGCTTATGGTTCTTATTTTTTTTTTTTACTTTTCCTTTTTTTCTTCTAATTTTTTTCTTTCCCTAATTTCATAGCTTTTTCTTCTTCTTCTTTTTCATTCCTTTAGGTTTTGCTTATTTTTATTTTCCTTTTTATTTTTTATTTTTTTTCTATTGAAATTTTTTTCTTTTTTCTTTTACCTTTTTTCAAAATTGTTATTCCATGTTTTTTTCATTTTTTTACCAAGTTTCTTAGTATTATTTCAATTTTTTATATTATTCTTATCTTTCCTAAAATTTATTTCTTCATTTTTTCAAAAATTTCAACTAGTTAAAGAATAAGTAGCTCATTGAGCCAAAAAAAAAATTACTGATAAAAAAACAATAGTTCCTTTAGAAGAACGGATCAATATTGATAAAAAAATAATTAATTTCTCTAAAAAAACTAACAGTTCTCATTAAATAATAATAATAATAATAATAATAATAATAATAATAATAATAATAATAATAATAATAATAATAATAATAATAAATAGTTTATCTAACAAAACAAGTACTAATAACTTAAAAAAGAACAATAAATTGAGCCAAAAGAACAAATAATCACTAATAAAAAAAATTATTTAATAACTAATAGCAAAAGAATAAACAACTGCAAATAACACAACTAATAAAGAATAGACAATATCCATAAAAGAACAAACATGATAAAACAACAAATAAAAGTTAATAAAAATAAATAAAATTCATAAAAGAACAAACCCATTAAACTACAGATAGAAATTGATAAACGAACAAACGTTTAGTAGAATATGAGTGCCAGGGGCAGCTACTTTTGCAGTTGTTCCAACAGTCTCCTTTTATTTTTTTTTTTGCGTGACACTTTTATTTAAACAAAAAAACACAACCTAATAAACTAGTTAACTCAATTTCTTTTTTGCCACTTTTTTGGTCAAACTCATTTTGTCAAACTCCCCTTCCATCTCGCCCCACCAGCTCTGAGTTTCTGCATCTCACCCCAGCTGATTGCCTTCCATCCAGGGGCGGACCTACGTAGGGGCAGGGGGGCCGCTGCCCCCCCGAAAATTTTGAAAAAATTTAAATATAGGTACTTAATTGGTTAATTCAAGAGAACTTAGGGACTAGAAATGTATTTTGCCCCCCGGAAATATTGAAAGAATATGAAGATGGGGGCAGTAAGGTAGGCGCTAAATAAAACAGTGACCAAATGAGTAATTATTCCCTCTAGTCTTAAACAAATATTCTAACATGGCCCAAATGCACTATTAGTCCTTCAAATTTTCCAACCTATACGAGTTACACTCTAATCTTTGAATTAGTACGAATTACTCTCAATCTCCAGCTTTACCTCGCCACGATGCTGTCCGTCTCCTCCGGGTTTAGTCGACTCTCCTCCGGGCTCGCCCCCCGAACCGAAAATCCTAGTTCCGCCACTGCTTCCATCTTGCCCTACTTGTTCACCCTCCATCTCGCCCCTGCCTGTTTCGTCGAAGCTCTACTCCTCATTGCATTTTTCATCTATTAAATCGAAGTCCATTTTTCAGCTAGCTTGTGAAGGTGAGAGAACCATGGTAAATTACTTTCATTTCCATCAAGTTTCTACATCTCCTCTTTAATACTTGGACTTGTGCCCATGTTCTAAGTTATAGCCTTACAATCATAATGCTGGTTCTATTTTGGTTTTGATTTGCACATGTTTTATTTTGGTTATATTTCTTGCATGCATTCAAATGTCAAAGTCTTCAGATTAGTTGGCATTAAAAGTTTTGTTCTATCACTGCTAATTTGATTGGGATCAGATTATAGGGTAAAATCCATTGAAGGTTCCTCAGCTTATTTTTTTTTTGTCCTAAATGAGTATTTTATCTTAAGGTTGTCTCATCGAAGTTCTTTATCTCATATCGCGTATCCCAATTTGGTATTTTCTGTCAATTTCATTGTTAAGTTAGATGAAAAATGCTAACGTGAGATTGTTTAATGCTAAAGCAAAT
Organism: Aquilaria sinensis; assembly: GCA_005392925.1. Taxonomy (NCBI): domain Eukaryota; kingdom Viridiplantae; phylum Streptophyta; class Magnoliopsida; order Malvales; family Thymelaeaceae; genus Aquilaria; species Aquilaria sinensis. The sequence continues at coordinate 251,997 of SMDT01000753.1, read as the reverse complement.
GTAAAATAATAATTTAGTCCCTAAAATTTTTCAATCAATCATTTTAACCCTTAAATTTTTTAAAGCTCATATATAACCCAATTCTTCTTCCTCTTTTCTGCTGTTTCCCAGCCCTGTTTGTGACGGTCGGTGATAAAATTCGACAGTGAGAGTGGTGACGATGAGACGGTAAAGGTGAGCGTCGGTGACGGCGAGTGCGAATCAATTCCTTAGGTGAGTGTCGATGAGGTCGATGATGGTGAGGGCGAGGGCAAGGTCGATTCTAGCACTTCAATCAGATCCCGCAATAGCAGAAGAAAATCCAGGCAATGAATTGGAGGCTGCCATTGAGTTTTTCGAGCCTAGAAGAAATCGAACCCAAATCCACCATTCGCTTCCGATTAGCAGAGGAATCTGTGATTCGCCTCTGATTCATTTTCTTTTTATTCTTGTTTTGTTCGAGGAAGATGGCATCGCATCCAGATCCTTGTTGAAGAACTCTTTGGGCAGAAGGCGATTAGACAAGGTTGAAGCAAATCGAACGGATGGGCCTCGTTGGTGACCGAGAGAGAAACCAGGAAGAGAAACAAGAGAGGATCTGAGACTTAAAAATTTTAGGGGTTAAAATGATTAATTGAAAAAATTTCAAGCACCAAATTGTAATTTTATATTTATTTTAATATTAATTAATGTCATATCAACAAAATCCATACATTTTAACAGTAAAATGGAAAGAAAATATCTAATTGGGACACGCAATATGATGTAAGGTATTTTGATATAACAACTTTAAGGTAAGGTCCTTGTTTAGGATAAAAAAAATAAGTTAAGTGACCTCTGATAGATTTTACCCTCAGATTATAATATGATGATTCATTTATATTTTGTTTTCTCCACTTATTAGATTAGAAAGGAAACAAGCAATTATTATTTGGATGACTTATTTTGTTCGTTTGATTTAGTTCTTTCTTTCTAGCTACTTCCCCCAACAAGTTTACAGGTGTTAATCTAGTTCTATTGCCTGATTTTTTTTCGTTTTTCCTTTTTTTTTCTTTAGATGTATAAGTGTTTTCTCATCATTTGATTTTGTAGAAAAAAAATGATTCAAGGATATCTTGAAATGCCACTGCATGTTCTGTATACTCTTCTTGTGCTTATAAAGTTTATCCAAAATGTTCAAGTTCATTTTAAAGCATTTGAGATGCGCACAAGCTAATTGCATATGCAGTGGATGCATCAGGCTGTGGAACCAAGTAGGGTAAATTACAAAAGCCCTCATGATGTTTAATTTAACCTTTACTTTACCCCTTTTATTTTAGAAAACCTACACTTTACCATCTACTTTTTTTATAGTGTCTAACAACAACTTCTAAAACTCTAAATTAAATTATTTGATAACCAAGTTCCAGTAATTTCAAGATTTTTGATTTTTTTTCATAACTAGTTGACTTTTAAAAAATACTGATATGTATTTATATGAAGAAAAATATATTTACAAAAAGGAAAAACTGATAATTTAAAATATCTGTTAACTATAAAAAAAATATTGGAGAAACTAATATTACTGAAAAATGACTATCGTACAGTTTAAATTACAGTTTCAGAAATTATTATCAGATAGTATAAAAGAATTAGGGGGTAAAGTGTAAGTTTTCAAAAATAAATTGGACAAACTATGAATTATGATAAACCTCATATGAGTAATTGTAACTTACTCAACCAACTAAAAAAGTAGTTGTTAAAGCATTGTTAGGAGCCAGAGATGCTCTGATTGGTATTAGAAATCTCATGCGACAGATGGGCGAGGCAACAGGTGTTCTAGTAGGTTATGCCCCCTTTATGAACTTTGTCCATCTACTCTGAAAATGTGTTAATGTTTCTTGCGTCTACCCATTTTGCTCACATCTAGGTGATCTTTATGTCATGTAAATTCTCAACTTGGCCCTTGGATATAAGTGAAGGCCAAGCAATATATGTTTTGTCGTGAAAAAGAACAAGAACGACTCCAAGACTCTCAGATGAAGCGTCTTTTTTCAACAAGACAATAGCATTAATTTATTATTAATATTATATTAGATAAGATTAATACCTTCTTTATCCAATTTAAGTTTTGTGTGTTAAAATTAATATCACATGTCAAAAAATTAAAAAAAGACTGTTGGAGCAATTGCAATAGCAGTTGCCCTAGCACTCCTCTCAGTAAAATTAGTTTAATTGCTTCTTGTCAAAAGGAAAACACATGCCGCATTAATAGGGAATCATTTTTAAAGTGTGATTTATATCTGAAAATGTGAAATAGTAACTATACATTGCTTTGGTGAGCATGCTACTATTTTAGTTTTGCCTTATGTATAAAAATAGTACCGTATTTTAAATAATACTATTTCTATCCCATTTTAGTTGAAACATTTGTCTGCGTACGGAGATTAAGGTGTATGTAATTTGTGTTATTTTTTTATGTAGTAAAAGTTTAAATAATGATTAAAAAAGAAAATATTCTTTTTTGGGTTTTGTGCAGTGAGAGATTGAGTGGAGATTAAAAAAAGAGTCTTTATTGGGTTTCGTGTAAAATGATAATTTAATTGTTTAAACTTTTCCAAAAGAGGAAACGTTTCAACCTTTTTAAGACTTCTAAAAAAGGAATACGTTTCAAGTAAATTGGGACGGAGGGGGTACATCTTATGAATAAACAATATTTCTTATGAGATTACCACCCGTGACTTGGATAGCACATCTTACAACACTACCACTATATCTTAAACAACACATTTTATAAAATAAACATAACTTTTTAAGTTAATTACACATACTAACCCTAACATTTTAATTATATTCCTGTTTTAACCTTAACCGTCATTTTAATCGTTTTGTCTTTCTATCGTGGTTAAAATATTCTATTTTGGACATTTTTTTATGGAATTCATTATTTTAAATGAAAAATGACATGTCAGGATATCATTATAGAGATAAATGTTAGTTTTAACTCTTAAACATTTTTTGATTTGTAAAAACTTTAAAACTTTGAAATCTAACGATATGCCATCATCTTCCCAAATTTTCCCAATTTCCCAAAACAACCCACTTCTCTCCCCTCTCCAAACGTCGCGGCACCAGCACCAGCCACCGGAAATGCACCCAGACCCTTCATCCTAAAGCATCACTGCTGCCATAGAAGTTGGTGTATTTGCTCTGCCAGATGCCGCTGGTGCAGATGCTAGTGGTTCTGGCATCGGCCGCTGTGACGAGAGTCGTTCCTGAAGTTGCCGGGCCAACCGGAGGACGTGGCCGAGTTATCAGAGACGGTGGTGATGTGGATGATTTTGCTGCACTTCAGCTTTGCCTTCCAATTCCTTCTGCAAAGATTCTTGCAGTCACTGCTGTTTATGTCCATGTTGCAGTTTAGGGTGATCAGAACCGCGTTCACGATCAATTTTTCTTGGTGATTTAGGTTTCTGGGATGTTTGGTTACATAGCTTGCAATGACTGCCCTCTCACTTGGACCGGTTTCTCCATTGAAACCTTCCTTGGCCTCTGGGAGTTCCTCAAACTCTCTATTGGGGGCGTTTGGAGAAGGCAGGGGATTTGCGTCGAATTTGGAAACTTGGGGAAGATGGTGGTGTAAATTAAGGTTTTTTGGCAAATAAACTTTTTTTTTTTAAGTGATAAAACTAACATTTATCCGTTGACGTGTCATTTTTTATCCGAGGTGACAAGTTTCGTCTAGAAAAGGTCCAAAATGAAATGTTTTAACCATGTTAGGGAGACACAATGAACAAAATAAAGGTTAGGATTGGAATGAGAACACAATTAAAATGTTAGGGTTAACACGTATAATTAACCCTCACTTTTTACAAGATAGTTATCGCGTTTTAAATAATATATCTTATGAAATGAAAAATACTTTTTAGAAGACCGCCGCTGCATTTGAACATTATCTCTTACAAAATAAATAATATTTTACAGAACAAAATTTTGTTTAAACGGAACAACATTTCTTATCTAATAGAACAATGTTATTTAAAAAGAGTATTTCTAATGAAATGAACATCATTTTACTGAATATTAAATTTGTATAAATGAAAATATATTTTTTTATGCAGTGGAACAACATTATTATAAATAGCATTTATTATGAAGTGAACAATATTTTACAGAATAGTGTATTTGTATGAGTTGAATAACACTTGTTACTGAAAAAATAATAATATTTTTTTATGAACATGTACAAAATAATATATTTATATAAATGGAACAATATGACTTATTGAAAGGAAATGAAGTACTGCAATCAAAATTGGTTAGCCTCTGCTCAAGAACAACAGAGAAAACGGGGTGGAAAACTTCTTGTCAACGCATGGAGGGGTAGCCGATCGATGCAAAGCATGAAAGGATCGAGCTGCTGAAACATATCCAAACCTCAGAAGCAGAAGGCTCATTGAAGGACCTGTACAAGCGTATTGACTTGGATAAGGTTGTTGCCGACCATTTTCAAACCTAATGTCCTCCTCGGCATTGTTAGCCACACTTTATCACGGCTAAATATAAGCAATTTCATGGCCTATGACCTCTTTTTTGTCGGAAAATGCTAACTTTTTTTTTATAATGATTATATGTCAAAACCTGCTCAATTTAATAGCTTTGGGGCTTTATTCCATTTGAAAATTTAACTAGCTTTGTTTACCTATAACCATTTTTTTTTTCCTATACTTATAAAATTGTAAAAAATCGTAGTTGTAAAGTTCTAAAAAAATTTTAGAAAAATATGAAAAAAAAATAATTATATAAATTATATTATAAAATTTAGATTTCACAACATTGCAACTTACTAATATCTTTGTTGATATTTTAAATGGTCTGTTTGTAAAATTTTTTAAATGATGAGGCCTTAAATGAAAATATGAGATGAGTCGGCTGGCTTTTATGAGGCTTATCAGAACAGAATATTTTTTTCCTTTTGGTAATCAGCAGATCTATACCGGAGCTGGCAAACAAGAAGGGCTACAAAACTGCCGCATGCTGTGTAGATTTTTTTTTGGCAAAAATAATGAACAAACCACTAATGTTTTTGTGCTGGCCCAATTCACCTATTAATATTTTTTTTGGTGAAATAAACCATTACCAAATTTAGTCTCTATATTTTATACTTTTACTCCTAGCACCTTTGAAGTTCATTAATCTAACATTTGGACCATGTTCTTGAACCTGACATTGATTTTCAGACTCCGTTTATGGGTAGTAATTAAGATCTTCCTGAATTTACTGATAGTGTTCACAATGTTCCTTCTCTTACTGTACCTTATATTGCATCATAATTTTGAGTTAAGTACTAATATGAGCGAGACATCATTTGAGAGTGACAGTATAGGGTAGGAGGCATCCCGTCTTGGGTAATGGAGATGGTCCACTTTGAAGGAGCTAAAAGCAGCAATGAATAAATTGTGCCTGAAAAATATAATTGTGGATGGTGATAATGGAATTTTATAAACGGTGAAGGTAGCCTATTTAAATTATTTTAAATCGAGTAGAGCTATTTTGTTAATTTTAAAAAGTTAATGATGTATTTTTGTAATATTTCAAGAGCTGAGTGGGTAAATTGACCTACTTGATAATGTTAGTGGTTTATTTGGTTATTTTGAAAAACATCAGTAGTTTATTCGGCTGAAGAAAAACATTAGTGGTCAATTTGAGCTAGGTTCAAAACTTTAGTGGTTTATTCATTATTTTTACTTTTTTTTTTTTTTTGGTTCTGATTCTCCACTTAATTGGATACTTCATTGAACTCTCCGATCTCAATCACATCATGTGACGTGCACCGATGACCACTTGCGCTTTAGCTTTGGGTTTTTTCAAGGGGACGGTGCTAGCAAAATGTTGCTTCATTTGATTTGATGAAAAAATTAAGAAAATAAAAAAGTTATTAATATTTTATTTTTATTTTTTTAAAAATTTTTACATGTAAAATAAGAAAGTTGCAAAAAAAAAAATATATGTCAAAATGATAGTTTGAAGGGTAAAATAAGTTACTAAATACAAAAAATATTGTAAAAATTTGGATATATCCAAAGAAAATATGTTGTAATAATTTTGTATTTTCTATACTTATATACAGATTGAAAATCTATATTCTATACTTATATTAGAAAATTTTAAAATCATTTTGAGAGTAATTTGTTGCGAAAAAGTAACTATTTTTCATTAATTTTTCTATTTTTAATTTGGCAAAAGAAAAAATTCATAAAAACCAGTTAGTTTATAAAAATTATTTAAATAATTATCAAGTAAATATAATATTATATTTTAATGAAGTCGGTCTTACACAAAAAATTCATAATTACATGACTCTAAGTATTTTCAATATGAGAGTTCACAAAGTACCTTGAGCTTTTGTTTTGTTTGTATTTTTTTATACTTAAAAACATCATGGACGGAACTGCCTTCGGTGGGGAGGGGCTGTCGCCCTAGATTTTTTTAAAAATTTTGTTAGTAGCATGTAATATGATAAAAATTGTAACAATATTAAAGCTAGGTACTTGTTTGTAATTATAAAATTTATTAGGGACTTTTATGTAATTTATCCTTTTTTAAAAGTTTTAATTGGAACCGGAATTAGAAACATAGAGATTGCGAGTCGCAGTCTAACCAGGCCCAGCCCCTCCTAGCTCCGACGCTCTGTCCCTCTATTCTTTAATAGCGATGACGATTATAAGCTCTTTGATTTAGCTCGCCGGTGGTGACTCAGTCAGCTTGAGCTTCTTCTCCCTATCGCCAACAACACATGTTTCCTTATGTCCATCCCTACCTCCAACTTCGAGTCTGAGCTTTTGGATAAAGCCCTAACGCGTCCGACAGCCGAGTTGCGATAGAGGTTGGGCATTTTCTCAATTTTCCTTTCTTTTCCTTTAATTATCTATGTCTTTATCAATTGTTCACTCGAATTTGAAAATAAAGTGCGCTAAATCAGTCAACGGTGAAGCTAAGATGTAATATCCTAATTCCTAGGTTTCTGGTTCTGGGTTTATAGCTTCCTCTGTTCTTGAAATTGAATCTTTATACTACTTTGCTTGAGAAATGATAATTATGATAATAGAACATTGCGTATTATGTTTAACATTTATGTGATTGACTTGTTTGCATATGTTACTGGAGAACATGTGAAGAAACATAGGCAAAAGTTTGTATTAATTACAAACAAATTTATCATTATAATTTTTTTTTGCATAATTTTAGGATGATTTAAATCCAATTGCCTTATGATTCCCAAATCATCATGATAAAAATTTTCTTTTCATTGTTGTTATTGTCCGATTTTACATAACAAGTAGAAAAGTAACTTTGAGAATATTTGTTGTTGTTCTTAAGTAAATTAGTTGAAGGATATAAAAATTTCTCCTATTTTATGATTGCTTAAGTGTTAGATTTTTTTTTTTTTACAGTAATGGCTAGCAAGCAAAAGAAATTATTCCACTTTTTTTTTAAAAAATCTCCACCAGAAAGTGAAGGTCAACCCAAAAGTAGTTAATGTTCAAGAGTGATGGAACACCTTTTAGAATCTGTTGGAGATGAGGATTGTGTTCGGCCTCCAAGTGTTGAACATTCTCAACAAACTCAAGGTTTTTCAAATTCTGCAAATATTTCTATTGTGCGTGACCTAGGGTTATGTCCACCTACATGGACATATCCGGTCAGTAAACGAGATGAGATTAGAAGGGCATATTTAAATGCTAGTCCTTATCAAATTAAAAGTGATTATCAAAACAAGATGAGATTAGAAGAGCACATTTAAGAATTTGAAGGAGCGTCGTGTTAAATTTTGAACTAAATTATTGTAGACATTCGAATTTCATGAGTTTATATATTACATTATTTGATGTTTTATATTATTGATCATAAATTTAGACTTGTTAATAACCCGCCAACATATACGCTTTCGCCCTGCCCATGCCCTCAACCCTTCTTACCGCAAATCTTGGCTACGTCCCTGAAAACATGTACAGGATAAAATGTGTGATTTTAGAGAGTTATAAAAAAAAATTAAGAAAAGATCATAGGCGGATCTACTTATAAATTATGGGGGTCCTTGGACCCCCATTTTTCATGAAAACTATTAAAATAGAAAATATATAATTAAATTATTGGACACCTTTAAATTTTTTAATGGACCCCCCAATAATTTTTATAATATCGATTGGAACAAAATAATATGTTCCTCTTACTTCAAGAAAGATAAAAAAATAAACCAGTTTTTTCTTTCTACTAATAATTAGGATAATTGAAAAAGCTCTATATTGGTCATTTAACTTTCACACTATTTCCTATCTAGGTCTAAAAAATTTTTTGCCATTTTTTTCTCCAATTGAAAGGTGAAATTGTGAAACTAATTCGACACAAGGTAAAATTAATAAACTAAGTAATAGATTTTTGTCTCTAACATTATATACAACTTGAATATTCCGCTCCTCTTCTTTGTAGTTTATATATTTTTTTAGTCATTCGACCAATGACACGAAGTAAAAAAAAAGAATAAATTAGAATATTTTTCAAATTTTTTTTTAATTTTTTTATTATTACATTATAGTATATGCAAACTTATAAGTTTCATAATTTAATGTTAAGATTTAATAATTATATATATAATTAGACCCCTTTCTAAAAATTCTAGATCCGCTAATAAAAAAAATTTACCTACTTTTTAAAACTTATATAGGACATCGAGCTGTAATTTAACATAAAGTAGCTCACAATATACCCATAAAATTTTGAACTCCAATTACAGTCTGGGATGTCCGAAGGACACCTTGAGCTTTCGACCTGGCGCAATCCAATTTCATTTGTGCTCCCTCTATTTCTGAAAACTGTCCATTTAGAATCTACATGCTGGTGGTCCATTTGTTAACCTTTCTTAATTTTAAATTATATTTTATTCTTTCTAGGCCACGTGTCTTCTGCGCTTTTACTACCAACGACTTTGTGGTGGGCCATATAATGTACTAATCCAAATTTTACCACCACTTGACATGGGCGCAAAAAAATACTTAACGATTTTTGCTTTATTATTTTCGGATAGGGAAGAAAAAACTATTTTACGACCGTCATAAAAGTAATAACGTTCAAATATTTTAAAACGCACAGAGTGTGGTACCTCTTTTATCACAACTTTTTTGCATCATTTAATTTTTCTTTTAGAAAACACTATGGTGGACATGCATTTCATTCTATAAAAAGCTCAGCAACACTTATATCAACTAAACCAAAGGCCTACTTATAAGAAACAATAAAGCTTGATCAAAAAATAATAGAAAATAAAATCCTAGTACATGTGCTACACAGCACAATTAGGTATGTACAAACTAAGTAAACACTTCAATACTAACGTGCCCTATCCTAGCTTGTATAGATTTAATAATCAGCCTAACCATCCTATCATATTGCAGGCACCCATAATGATAAACCTTTTGTTCTTCTCTTGTCAAATGAAATAGACCAAGAAAGAAAAACATGTTCTCCTCAACTTAGATTTAATACTGTTACATTTAATAACTCTTTTAAACCACTTCTAGAACTGAGTCGACTTCCAAAGGGTTTCTCTAAGCTTCAACATACATAGGACCTCATGCCATACCATCAATGAATAAGTACATTCAAAACATAAATTTGTTATTCTTCGCACAATCCCACACTTAATCAGGAACATACTCAGCAAATAACATTCAAGCTTTTAAGATATGTTTCCAATTAACAGAGGAACTACAAAATTTTAGCAAAAAATTAATATAAATAAATTTAATTTAAATTTAAGTAAAAAAAAATTAAAATGATGCAAAGAACTTAAAACGGAAATAGTAATTAATATGTGTACTTATATCATTGTTGGTAAAAAATGCATCCTACCTTACATGTGTTAGAGGTAAAAATTACTTTACTACCATCATTTAAATAAAAAATTCATCTCATGTCCTTTTTCTAACCAGCACCAACCTTTATGTCCTAAACACGATGCCAAAGCCATAAGTTTTTCATTGTCTACCTGGCGGGCTTCAATATTCTGCTGGTCATCAGATCCTATTTACTTCACACCAATTGGATTGAAAATAGAAGCAGACTAGAGGCATAGGGTTGGTGGTTTTTATGGCATCATCTGCTTGTTCCCATGACTAATGTTTTTGTCCGGCAAAAGCCCACTTCATCATTGGACCAATTCACTATCAATTGTGCCAATCAAAGAGAAAATCAAAAGATCTAAACATGGTCATCAATTCAAAATCTATGGTCCAGCCTAAGTAAGATGAAGAAAAGTCAAACTATGATTAATTTTAGTATAACCTCATTATTTTTTACCCATTCAAAGTAATGTGTATGTTATAGTTACATACCATATATATTTCTATGTATGTGTATATATATTTATTCATAGGTACATACATGTGTATATATGCCCATGCAATTTATACATATTCCTCATGTTCTTTATATATCATGTTCACACACACACACACACACACACACACCCTCTATCCCATGTTTTTTACACCATATTTCTTTTTGAGCCGTTCCAAATTCTTTATAATATTTTATATTTTAGTAAATTTTATCAAACAAAATGACAATTATGCCATTTTTTCACCTTGACGCATGTGAGCCCTCTATTCCAATTTTCAGAACTTTATCTTTTCTAGTTTTTTAGAACTTTATTTATTTTGCAATCCTAAATGTTTTCTATCCTTTCACCACCCTTCATTTATGTTGTTATTCAATTTTTTGCTCTTTATCTATTTCACAATTGTTTTATCTTTTGTTGATTTTGGCCTGGATTAACCTTTCGGTGCTTATATCCTTTGTCACCAATGTTGGCTGAACTAGATTCATGATCTATTTGAGTAACCTAAAGGATAATAAGAATGGAGAACATGAAGTTTTAGAATCACGACTTTCTTATCAGCGTGAAGGGATTGTTGCTTGATGCTTGCCAGTGGTTTGAAGTAGTATGGTGACAAGGATGCTGGAGGGAGGAATCACAATATGGTCATCCAGTTGCCGGTCACAGAGTCGACATTCTCACTCTAGATGATAGTACCAGCGGCTTGTTCATCGATTCCAAATGACTTGTCTAACTGAGACAAAAGCTCATTTAGATCGAGACAAGTTGATCTCCCAACCTTGTTTTGATCTATTTTGTCTTAATCACCCAAATCCATCTTCCGCTGATACTTGCATAGGAAAGGCTGAGATTTTGGGTGGACTAAGACCTGCTTCATGAAGCGCGACACATAAATCGAGACTTGATCGATCGATTTAGGATGCTATGATCTTGTTGTGACATTTTTTACTGTGGTTAGATGGTCTTAAGGAAGGGTAGTCAATTTTGAGAAAGGATTAAATAAGCATAAATCTAGAAAGTTGGGATATTTTCAACTTTCCTTTTTCTGCATGCAACACCATTTGGTGCAAATAAAATAAGACAGAGGGAGTATATTTGAAAACATGTTTGAGTATGTTAATGCCTATTTTTTCATATTAAGTAAAGTTTTGGGATCTCATTTGTGTATATTTGTTACATGATTAGTGCATATCCCTAATCTCATTTTTGCATCAAGTTCATATATGTTGGCCTACATGCAGCCAAGAGGGGGTGTATTCCTTGGTTTAAAAACTTTGGCAAATCAATATTTAATTCATTTTAACTCAAGTCAATTTAATAAAAAAAATATATATTTTTTTATTTTTAGATCTATTTTGCCCGGAACTAATTTCATTTGAATGCCAATATTATATAGTATAATAATCAATTAAAAATATTTTTTTATAATTTTATCAAATTTTTATTTTTTAATTCACAGAAAAAAATTCATAAAAATTTCACTTTTAATGGATCAATACACGTACATAATATTATTTTTTAATAAAACTAATTTATGGAAAAAAAGATGTAAAAATAAAAATAAGTCATTCTAGATTAAGTTAATTTAAGTTAAAATAAATTGATTGCAGGTTTTACAATCAAATTCACCTTAAACAAAGATTAAGATCAAATCAAGAAATGATAAGTACAAATGAAGCATGTAAATAAAAGCATATAACGATGAGATGATATTACGATTTATGAATGCTCAATTCTATTAGCTGGAGTCTATGTCATTTTTTTAGGCTTGTCCACTTGAGAGTTCATCAACTATCTCTTGATAAAAATATGATGCTGTTTTCTTCAAGTTTCAGATGTAACCAACCTATGGTTTTCTTCAAGGTTAACTAAAAATCACTCTCTAATTTTCTTTAAGGTTAACTAGAAAACTACTTACTAGAAACTACTCCCTAATTTTTTTTTCAAGACTCACTAGAAACCACATTATCACACAAGGACTTGCCTCCTTTCCTTAATTTGATAAGGATTTTTGTTGGCCGCCGATACAAGTCATCTTCAATCAAGATGAACCGAGTAGGTCTCGTCTTGCTGAGTTGGTCCATAAAGTTGCTTGTCTCCAGGCATTTGCAAATATACTCCTTCTAATCACTTTTAGGGCTAGCTTTGGACTCAAGGTAGTTGATGGAAACGACTTCCAAATTCTCCATAGTGTCTCAACCAGATCCTTGGATAAATTATCCAGCTAGGTGTTCTGGGTCTGAGGTATCTTTCAAATGTGTATAGCACCAAAACAGACATCATTCCCTTATACAAGACAAGCACTTACAAAGTCTAGGGTTTGAGGTATCTTTCAAATGTGTATAGCACCAAAATAGACATCATTCCCTTATACAAGACAAGCAATTACAAAGTCTAGGGTCCTTGGCCACAAAGTTTGTTAGTCTGTTGTACTATGATATGAGAGTTGTTTTACATAATCCTTTAGTTCTTTGTGCTATCATCCATTGGTTCATTGATACTATGAACTGGTTTTTATAAGACTTTAGAAGTTTTTTCAGGGTAGTGTAGAAAAAGTAGGGGGAATCAGTGTATAGGTTCAAACATCAGGGGTATAGCTGTAATATAAATCATAGTTTAAGGGGGTAATTGTAGTTAGCCCACATTAAATGGTCGAAAAGAGCTGGGCCAAAAACATTTTCGTCATTTTTGTCCACCTACATCCTATATTTACTCGCACGCAAGACGATCGCTCGCTCGAAGCAATTGTCTTCCCCGCCTCAATTCGACGAGCAATCCCCCAATTCTTCACTCTCTTGCGCAATCCCATATTCATTTCCCGGTGATTGCTTCCTCTGAATATGGATTGTCGCATGGAGAATTCTCGGTCTCACTCCGACGGGGTTGTCGTCGGCAACGGCAAGTATTCCGACAGCGGCTTCCTCGGCTCTCCGCCGCAGAAGCTCATTATCGATACCGACCCGGGAATCGGTCTCTCTCCTGTTTCTTTTTGTCATTGCTCTGGATGTTATTTTCCCTTTTGGCCCGTGAATTGAGAATTTGTTGAATCTTTTGCCTTTTTTTTTTTTTTCCTGGTCTCATGTACCTCTATGCTTTTATTAGCTGTTCAGTGCTCTTTTGACAGTGGAACTTAGGAGAATTTAAAGAAAACATGTTGGGAATAAGTTCCTCATACTCTTTGTATTTTCATTACATTAGTTGATTTTGGGTAACAGAAGGAAAAACAGAACATGGGATTTTGAGTCTAGTTGGTCTAGATTGGAATCTTCAATATTTCATTGTATTTTTTTTTTATTGTTAAACCTTTTTGTTGTAGTGTTTACCCTTTTAGATCTGACATAGGGAATACGATACCATTGTTCTTTTCCAAATCTACTTCACTAAAAGTATGATTTTGTCATGTTCTATGAATCTGGAAACCATGTTTTCTAAGTTCCAAAGGACTCCTTTTACAATATCGGGAACATCATTCAGTGGCCCTCTTAATTTCTACGAAAGTAGGAAACCAAATTTTGGAAATATGATGGTATACTAACTTGAGAATATATTTATTTTTAACAATTAAATGTCACCTGTTTTTTATCTTATTTTTGCAAGTCATTTTTGCCATAACCTACTCCACCTATTGCAAGTCTGATTGACTTCTTGTTGCAAAAGATGATAGCATGGCGGTATTAATGGCGTTTCAAACTCCAGAGGTGGAAATCTTGGGCTTGACAACGATATTTGGTAACGTTACCACAGAGGATGCTACTCGCAATGCCTTGCTTCTGGTGCGTGCATATCAGTCATCACTTGTCTCTGAACGATAATTTGTTTGCGTAATCAGGTTTTGTTTTCTGTTTCTAGAACGCATTCTTGATCAATTTGTGTTTTGATGTTCAAAAGGATAGTGTGAGATTGCAGGGCGTCCGGATGTTCCTGTGGCAGAGGGCAGTGTAGAACCTCTGAAGGTAACTGTTCATACCTTGGTACCATAGACAGATATTTGCCATTAAATACCACAAGAAAAATCTAAGGAAAACGTAATGGAAGAAGATAACATCCAGCTAATTCAGTTGTTATCCTTATGGGGATCTGATCTCTTTTACGGTCAGTGGCTGTAAGAAAATGGAAACAAAGTCTCTCTGCTTGCCCCGACAAATATATTCATACATATAAATATATATAGACACACACACGCACCACTATTTCTCATGGTCTATGTTACTCTGTTGTGCGAGTTTCTTTTTGACTTTCCAGGTCAAGGAAGTATATTTTTGTTGTTTTTTTCGCCTTATGCCAGCTTGTAGGTTCATCCATTGAATTTTAGAACTTACAATTCATAAAATTCTTCCCTTGGTTTGGTGTATGGTATGCTTTAATGATGAACTGATGATCATGAAGTTCTTTCCTTTATTTGGTGTGATGATTATTTTCTTTGTTGGAAAAGGGTGGAAAACCACGTGTTGCAGACTTTGTTCATGGTTCTGATGGACTGGGAAACACATTTCTCCCTCATCCTAAAGCATCTAAAACTCAGAAGAATGCAGGAGAATTTCTAGTTGAAAAGGTGTTGGAGTATCCTGGAGAAGTAGCTATACTTGCCCTTGGGCCATTGACAAATTTGGCACTGGTAAGTGTCAAGGATTGTCACCCATAGAAATGATTCTTCAATTCTGGAAGCACTCATTGCATGATTAGGTTCCTAACTCTGATCTTGATATTTAGGCAATCAAGAGGGACTCTTCCTTTGCTAGCAAGGTGAAAAAGATAATTGTTCTTGGTGGCTCATTCTTTGCATTGGGCAATGTGAATCCTGCTGCTGAAGCAAATGTAAGGCCCCAATGCCCTTGTCTTGCATTTACTAACTTTAATTAGATTTTTTGAAGATATGTGTGTGTGCTTGTATCTGTGTTATGTGTTGTAGCTATCCAATGTTGTGATAGTTTTTGCTCCATTGAGTTAATGTAAACTTGGCTAGGGATATCCATGCTTGTAATTATATTGTGGACAACCCTGTTCCAATTTTTCCATTGCTTGCTAAGATGCGACATAGTTTCGAATTTCTCAGAAACTTGGTTGCATGGTTTTAGTTGCCGAAAAACTACTCAACGTTATGATTTGCAGATTTATGGAGATCCTGAAGCTGCAGATGTTGTGTTTACTTCTGGTGCAAATATTGTGGTTGTTGGAATCAACATTACAACCCAAGTCAAAATGACAGGTCAATCAAGTTGTTCCATGTACAAGTTTCGATAAAAATATTATGGGCATTTTCTCCCCTGACGGTGTCAATATTTTATTTTCCAGATGAGGACCTTCTTCAACTGAAGCAATCAAGAGGAAAACATGCGAGTTTTTTAAGTGACATGTGCAATTTCTATAGAGATTGGCACATTAAATCTGATGGAGTCCATGGTAATTCTTGCAGTTGTGCTTCATTGAAGTTCAATACCCTTCTCCTATCTTAAATATATACCTGTAACATGCTTCTGAGATGGGCCATGATTCTCTTGTTGTTCCTCGTATCCTAATTGTTACCTTCTCTAATTTTGGTATCAGGAATTTTTCTTCATGATCCTGTCAGTTTTGTAGCTGTCATTCGCCCAGATCTCTTCACCTACAAAAGGGGGGTTGTGAGGGTTGAAACTCAGGGAATTTGTGTGGGGCATACATTGATGGATCAAGGACTAAAGAAGTACATGTCCAAGTCCTTATTCTCAATCTCACATCATGCTTGTTTGCATTACTTCACGATTTATTATTCGCTGCATTGTTGCTTATTGCGATTTCGACGTTTGGATGCAGATGGAACGGAAGCAATCCTTGGACCGGTTATGCTCCTGTTTCAGTTGCATGGACGGTCCAGGTGAATGAAGTTCTGGATCATATTAAAAGAATGTTGATGAAACAATAATGGAACTTCTGCTTCATATACACGAACATGTTAAGGTGAAATTGATTTGCATTCTTAGCGGGGGGCCCCCCATTCTATTTGATTTGTGCTCTGCTGCTGCTGATTTTCAAATCTGGGTTTGAAGATCCATTTGTCCTTTTCATATTTATGGAACCTCTTCGTTACAAATACAAAAACCCAGCTGTGGACTAAACAGTCCTCAATAAATCAACCAAAATCTATGTGGCGATCGACTGTGTTCATTTGACTCCCTCCAGATCCTTGTTTGCTGTTTATATGAATTTCGTTTAGTAATAATGTTTCCGATTAGTGAGGGATTTCTGGATAATTTATTAACAATATAGATAGACACTCTTAACAAATTATCTAGTAAATTAATGAGCATATTATTTGGAAAAACACAATTATTATTTAAAATTATAAGTTCTATTGAACATAGTGTAGATGAACCACTTTAATTGTATTGATTCACAATACTATTACTTGCTAAGCATACCTAGCCAGCTACTAATGTGATTTAGTTTAATTAAAAGAGGTTTAGGCACATCTTAGATAAGAGGTCTTGGACATTGTACATGGTAATTGTATATGCTAATGGTTCGCTTAGGAGCACTTGACAATACCTTGAGGAGATTAATTTTCATTCATCAAATGAGGATCCTCTGGGGGATCACATTCTCAACCTGTACATGCCCTGAAAATGACAATATAAATTTGGAATTTCAATAATTGTACCTTGCAAGCTCTCGAAAGCAGCCATTGTAATCATTGACAAATTATCTAAAGTCAATCAAAATAAACAATATTTGCACTTAAATATCCTTTGAATCATAGATATCAAATCGCTATTCTGCGACTCTTGACTCCGGAAAGCGATACATATCTCTAAGAATCGAGCGAAGGGGTAAAATAGTGGCATTGTATGATCCAAATCGTTGATTCGTGGAATTGTTGGGAATTAAAGATTTCACCAACACTTACAGTTTATACTCTTAACAATTCTCCAAATCGTTGGTTCATGGATCAATGAGAGCCTTAATCATTAATCAATGGATATATCCTGATAATTAAGTCACGGCCTAAAGTCCCTTTTATCCTCTGAACTTTGTCAACTCAAACATTTTACCCCCTGGACTCGCTTCTCAAACTTTGCAAACTGTGATATTTTACCTTTCAGCTTAGTTAAATGGAGAATGTATACAGAATTAAGAATAAAAAGAGAACTGAGGGCTAACTAAATAATTTATAACCCTCACACAGTAAAAGATTGCAATTAGAACACAAAAGATAGCCCTTTTAGTTACAACTTCTTCTCCTAACAATAGGGATGACAATTGGGTAGGTCGAGTCAGATTTGGGTTAGGTTATTTGGGTTTAGGTTATTTGGGTTTAGGTTTAATTGGATTAGCATGTATTCAAGTCCAGGTCGGGTTTGGGTCAGGTTATCTGGGTTCAGGTTGATTTCAAGTTCAGGTTAAGTCAAATCGGATTTATTTTGGATTTGGATCTAATACAGGTCGGGTTATTTAGGTTTTAGACAAGATTCAAGTTGATCATTGGGTTTACTTGGTTCATTAATATATAAGCTGAAATGATTGAATCAATTCAATTTTTTTATTCAATTTTGATTAAAATTTAATTTAATTAGACATAAAAAATAATATAAAATTTATGAAGATATATTAATATATAATCTTAAAAAATCTAATTATTCCTATCTTTCTCTCGCCATTTTACTAATCTTGCAACAATTTTTGTGTCCTTTCCTAATATCTTCTAGATTGCATCAAGAATAACACAAGTCTTTTGCATAAACACCGTTCAGGTGAGAAATCACAAGCAGCCATGCTTCATTTTTTGCATCCTTCTTCATATAAGTTTTCAATCCAAATTGTGTATACTTACCATTCAAATCTTTAAAAACAACTTTTGCAATAAAAACTCTGAATGGGCCTAATACCACTTTGTTGGAAATAAATAGCCTAGAAGGATTCATGAGGGGTATACTTGGAGAGGGAATATCTTTTATTCAACTCAAACATGTGTCATTATTAGGCTCTACATAACTTTGTTTCACTTCATTTCCCTCTAAAAACTCAAAAAATAACCATTTTTGTGTGTGCGCGCCCTAGAACATAAACCTAGACTTCATAATTAATCTCTTACATAGCTTTGTTTCACTTCATTTCCCTCTAAAAACTCAAAAAATAACCATTTTTGTGTGTGTGCGCACCCTAGAACATTAACCTAGACTTCATAATTAATCTCTTACATATAGCTTCCTGAAAGTCATTTTACAAATAACTAAAAGACATATATATGACTTACTGAGAGTAACACGTATATATCTAATAGTCACAACCTTTTGATTTCTCAAATACAATAAACAATGTAGATGGGTACTATATAGGATTAATGAACTAAGTACAAATCCATAAATCAACACTGCCATGGTGGTGGCGCTAATGCTGGTTCTACGCTGCTGCGACAAGCGGAGGACGCCGAAGCAAATGAAGAAGGCGTGTGGGTAGATATATATGGTGAGACAAGGTGAGAGTTTACAAGTATATATGAGAAATGTGGCGATCATTTTGTTGTCGGAGAGAAAGAAGGAAATTTAGCTCACAACTAAATGCAGAAATTAAGGTGTATTTGGTTATCACTGAAAAACTGAGCGACAGTCTCCTTGATGAAAGACGTGATTTAACTTATTGTGAACACCCAAAATTAGATATTTAATTAACTTGAAAATAAAAGTAACTAAATATGCTGGTTCACATATAATACTCGACTAGAATTCTCTTTATGGTGCTAGACAAGTGTGTGGAGTGAAATAGAATAAGTAGAACCTCCAAAATTTGTGTTTAATAACCATCTTTGCACAATTCCATTGCTCTCTATTTATAGGGGTAAATTGGTATATATGGAGGGTCATAACCCTTTATAAAAGAGTCATATCTCTGTATAAAAAGTTGTACTACTTCACTCAGATATGTCCTTATCCATCTATAACTTATTTCCTTGAAATAAGACAATAATTGCCCTTAGAAGGGATGTGTTGGTTTGGCCACAGAGTCACAACTTTTTTAAGAGTTGTGTTTCCTTAAATCAAGGCTATAACCACTTTCTAAAGGTTGTTAAATTCGCTTAAAAATATATCCATTCATTAAAAATCATGTTATTTCACTAATCACGGTAGTTATGATGCATAACTATCTCCTCAAGGGTCATATATGTTAGGATAGACATATCCTTTCATTTAATGGTCATATCCCTTAATAATATGAGTAGTTATGAGGTGGTTCTTAAGCAATTATCCCATGTGTCAAGCTGTACATATATACGTCACATAATCGCCACATGATATCTTTTTATTGGTTCTAAGGTGATAATGTGAGTTAGTGTTAGAAGTGGCAAGTATATCTTAATGCATTTATGAAATCCAGTAATCACTCTTGCTAACTAAATTTCAATTGCTCTCACTCGTACTAGATATACATGATGGAATCACTACAGGAAATGAAACATTTAGTACTGGTTTTTAGTATCATTTAGGATCGATTATGACAACTTCAAAATATTTAGGACTGGTTTATACCCGCTCCACAAAACTGTTCCAACCATACCCGCTCCCAAATTATTTGGAGCTGTTTGTAAACCATTTCAAAGTTTTAGACCACTTAACCGCTCAAAATATTAGAAACGAACTTTGGATCGCTTAGCCACTTCGAAATGCATACACCTAGATTTATCACTCTTTCATTTAGGAGCGGTTAAGAGTTTCAAAATGTTCTGATGGAGGTCTTCATTTAGGAGCTTTTAATTGCTAAAAAATACAAAGTTATAGGCTTTTTAGGACATGTTAACCGCTCTTAATGTTATGGTCAAATTTTTTTTAAATTTAATTTTTTAATTTCCTCTCTAGTCAGTAATATGCAATCATTATTCTAACATTTGTAACTTTTGTATTAGCTATCAACAATTGAACAATACAACACAATACACAATTGAATACTGCAACAAAAGAACTAGTACATATATAACATTCAAATCTTTCATCTTATATAATCTGACATCAAAGCATAGTCAACATAACTATTATCAATCCATTAACTCAAACAAATCTAAAGCAGAATCCTATTTCCTTTTACTTAAAATCTACAATGCCTAAAATTTATTCATCCCCTCTCTCATCATCATCGATACCTAACTCGTCACTTGATTGCGAGGAGCAGAAACATGCATTCTGTGCACCACTACCGGCATCAGTTGCATTACCACACTATTTACAACATAGAAAACATATGTATACATATTACTAATACGAAAAGATGGACTAGATATGTGAATACCATAAGATTGCAAATTCTTGGTTATTCACAAGGTATAACATTAAGAAGGACTTTTACATCAGTAGAAGATCAAATTGGGTTTATGTTTTGGTGTTCATCAGATAAATTGATGTAAACACTAATTATTTAGATGAAATATGACCAAATTTACTTGTAGCCTATTGTTCATGCCTTTTGCTATTAATTGTTTGTTGCTAATTTAGATAGGTTGCTTATAGTAGCAACAGTAAGTACAAAGACAAATATTTTTATGTCATCAAGCAAATCACATAACTTCATCTTAAGTGACTAACATAGAGTGAATCATGAGTCATGACCATGCATAAAACTTTTGATTACTCCAAGACTAATGAGCATGACAAACTGAAATAGAACCACACAGGGAAATTAGCCAATTTACAGCCACGCATATGTCAACAAAGATACTAATAAAATAGCTACAACTATGCAACTGGTCAACTGAGCCATGACGTGAGAAAATTGAGTATTATAAATAACTTGAAAAAAAAAAAATCCAAACAAAGGTGAAAATATGCCAAAATGCATTAGAATGCAAATCTCTCAACTAGATCAAAGAGGAAGAAAAGTAACGTCTAATACTTGTCCACGTTTGTGTGCTATGTCCTCACTCAAAAGGCTATAGATCTCTTTAACCATCCCAGCAAGCTCGTTGAATTGTTCCATTATAGGACTGTGCAGCATAACAAACCCTTGGCTGGTACTACCACAACTTCCAAATTGAGAGGGCTTGAAATATGAAGTAGGTGTCACCTTGAAACCCATGTCCCGATTTGTTCAGCACCCCAAACTTTGTTAAATATGTCATCAGATGAAATACTAGAACCTGAAACTCCATTGGACGACTTTAAGGACCTTGCCTCTTCTTTCAACACAATAAGAAGATATAAACATTTAGAAATAATTTAAAATTGAAACAAATAAAGCTATAATAATTTAGTATTTTTAATTTATCTTTTTGCTACCATTTTCTGCTCGAGTCTTGACGAACACATGAGCCATCTTTTTCTCTGTCTAGTTGTATCAAAAAGATCAATTCGATTAGGCTCTATCCCATCTTTCTCTTCCTTTAATAAGGAAAACCATAACTGTTATCACTCATTAACTTTATATAAAATGTCAATAAATTCATGTTGGCGATGTCTTACTATTTCTTTGCTTAATATGCCATATGTTTTCCGCCCCATTGTGTGTGGCATGGTATTTTTTCCATTCTTAGCATTTTTGGCACAAATTGCCTAAAATGATTGATAATTGAAAATTTTCATAAAAACACTAGTAATCTGAAAGAATATTACTAAACTATCAGTAAATAAATACCTGATAATCAACATCAAACCATTTAAAGACTAATAGTGTCCATTGTGTGTTGTCAATGTAGTCAGGCTTCTCTTTAATTGTTTCATCCAATGATTTAAGCTCTGGATGGAAATGTGTCTCTTCAAGCTTCCTTTATGTTTTTTTCCATAACTCACCAATCTTTTTCAGAATTACATGTCCAAAATCTTGGGGGTATAAAAACTTTATCTAAATTCAACATATATGATCAACACTTTAGTTAGTATACCAAGTAAAAGGACAAGGATATCATGAACACCATCAAAATATATAAGAAACATGAAGTAGACACCTGTTACCTAAACGCATTCAATTATTTTCGTCTTAAATGGAATGAAATCCTTACTATTCTCGGTTGTGATGTTTAGTGGACAGAAACCACAATTTCTAGCAAGCCTATCAAGAAACGACATTAGAACATGATGTGAATATGTGTAAGACCGACCATGTTTATCCACAAAAATATCAATCCTCTCATTGTTAGACAATTTGTAAAAATCATCTGTGCATAAAATTCCTGGTCTAAAATGATGACTTCCATCATTTGCTGCAAAAAAAAAGCATCATTTACTTATAATCCAGGTTTTACATTATAATACCCAAGCAAGGAAAGTAACACAAATAAAGTAGCTTGATTTACCAACAAGCCATAATCCTTGAGTTTGTTGCTGGTTATCCGTCACTCTTGTATTACTAGTTTGTTGTTCTTCTCTTGATCCACTTGCTTTGTCCATCTGTTCTCTTGAAACTCTTCCTTCTGATTCATTATTTGCTACAGTATTTGTTTGCTGCCTACTTCTCAATTCACCCCCTCATCTCTCGATTGTATTGGGCCTCTTGACTATGATAGGTTGGTACCAATAGGAATTGTTTGTTGTCTTTTTTTTGAACCACCTCCTTGATCCCCCAATTGAGCTAAAAATGTTTTTTCCGAAACAATGTGTTGACACACAATTTTGTCCGGGCACTGACTTTTTGTTTAAATTTTAGGTTAGGAAAATTAGTTTAGGAGCATTTCGATTTTTATAGGGGCATTTTAGTCTTTTAGGTAATTTTTGGTTTTTTTGATCATCTAGGGTAAAAATAGGAGTTAATTTAGTTTAGGTACTAATTTGGAGTCCTAAGAGTGTTGTAGGGTCAATTTGGGAAAAAGAAAAAGTTTGGGAGAAAATGGGAGATTTTTAGAAAGTTTGAGCAAAATTCAAAGTTTTAGGGCCAATCTGGCAATTCCTGAAAGTTTAGGGTCAAATGGACAGATTTAGAGTTCTACTGGACTTAAACTGTAATTTCATGTAATTCTCTCCTAATTGGACTAAACTTCCTCAAATTTGATTTTAATCAGGTTTAAACTTTAGAGATGTTGTTAATCACGTTTTAGGGGACCCTCCATTATAAATATAGGCTCAAATTTCGAGAGAAGGGAGAGAAAACGAAACCCTAAGCTTGGTTCGAAAAAAAGAGCAAACAGCAGCCCAAGCCCCTGATTCTTCGCTATTTCTCTCCCAGAAACCCTAGCTTTTTCACACAGCGCCGTCACCCCTGGTCTCCCTCCATTGCCCGACGCGAACTCCCTCTCTCTCGGTGCGCGATCTCCCGACCGCTGCCATCCTCCGTTACGCGCCACACCACCGTCCGCCGTCGCCGTCGCCCTCGTCATCGCCGGTGAAGCCCTCGTCGTCGCCGCCAGTGCTCCGTTACGCGCCGCACCACCGTGCCCGACCGTCCAATCCTCGTCCGTCGTCGCCGCCAGTGCTCTGTTACGCTCTCCCTCTCCACCGACGCGCCAAACCTCCACCGCCAGCCGTTCGCGTCACTCGAGCGCCACCAGCATCGCCCGCCGTCTTCGTTCGCCGCTGAAGAGAACGAGGCGAGACCCGCGATCCGGATCGCGACCCGCCAGACCCGCGATCCGACCCGGACTGACCCATCCTTCATCAATTTTTGGTATAACTCCGTTTTAGCCCTTCTAATTTTCTGTTTCATTCCTACAAGTCACTGACATCCTATTTTTTGCAGATAGGCCATTGACAGCAAGTTTAGTTTTTGTTTTTATTTTTGTTTGTTTCTTTCTCATTTGTCTGTTTTGGTCATTCATTATTAACTGAGTGTGTTTTGTTTTTCTTAAAATTAATTTTTGAGTTATATTTTTGTTTTTTTTCTCTTGTTATTTTTAAGTGGTTCTTTAATTGCTTAGATTTTATTTATTTTTCTCATTATCTAGACATTAGCAAGAAATCAAATGAAGGTAACTTTTTTTTTTTTTATATTTTTAGTACTTGACATTTGTTTTTCAGGATGTCCGTTCTCGGTGGTTTGATAAAATCCCGAGACGGATTGTTTATTCCATATTCGGTTGGTCTGATAAGATCTCCGGTTTGGAATTAAATTAGACAAAAAAAAAATCACTTTAAATCAAAGATTATATCAAGAAATAAATGGTTAGGAAAAGATAAAACTGAACCCCATGGTACCAATTCCCGGGCGCTTTAATAGGGTTATTTTAGCGTAACCGACTCACGATCTTAGAATCTCTCGCAGACCATTTTTCAGGTATCCAATCGACCTAGGAAAACTGATTGGTGGCGACTCCTAAAAATCACGTTGCTACACAATGTTAGCATTAGGAGTGTGCTGTCGAAAACTAATTCCATGGTAGAAACTTGAACTTCTTGCTTTTGAGCGCTCATTTTGTGAAATTTGACCTTCTCGAAAGAGAATTCTTAACCTATTAGCCCTTGTTTGGTCGATATCACTTTCAAATGTATACTGCACATAGTAGAAGTATCAAAGTATAACACAATTTTTTTAATGGAAAATATAGTTGGCTATACTTGGATAGCAAAAACTTTAAAAAGATAAAAGCTTACAGCCCTTGTTTAAATAGAAATGCTAGGCTTAGGTTAGGTACACAATCCATCTATATTATAAGTAGTACACAATCTAGCTAGCTTGTGATTTACCTAGTAGTACATAAATTAATACAGTATAATTACATAGTAGAAAAAATGACTAGTGAGACAAGAGTTGCCTTTCTTTGAAGGCAAGATAAATATGAAAATATACATAAAGTGTTAGAAATGAAGATCTTAAGCATTGGAGCTGATCGAGAAGCACGTCCTTTATCCATTAGGTTCCCCTTTCTACTGTAAAAAGGAATCTTAGATCTACACAACAAATAATAATATTTTAAATAAAGTATAGAACATATTTGGTTTTTTTAAAAATTAGCCAACATAATTGAGATAGAAAAAGAGATGAGACTAAAATCATAGTTGAACCAAATAAATAGAAAGCAATCCAAACATGTAAAAATACATACATAACGAAACAAATAACATGAATCAAGAAAAAAACAAATTTGATTGTTATGCAAAAAGTATCTTTCATTAAAATCAAAGCAAGGCTCTTAAAACATATACAAAAAATTTGACACAGAAAGATACAAATTGTTCCAAATTACTATTCCCAAATTACATGCTTATCACATAACAAGAATTACCTAATTACTAGTCAACTCCATCCATCCTAACTTATGTAGGATTTTTACCAGAGTCAAAATTATTAACGTCAGGATGCATCACGCCAACATCATCAATTTTTTCTAACTCCTCGCCCAAGTCAAATAAATCTCTTGGCTTGACCCTCACAATAGTAGACCAATTAGGATGTCTTGGATCTGGTACATAGAATACTTTTTCAACTTGTGATGAGAAAACATAGGGATCATCCTTCAATCTTTCACCAATATGAATCAAGTTTGAGAAATTGACACTTATGTGGCCAAATTCATCCTTTCTTATGCTTGCAACCGAGTGGATATTTACCCACTTATATTTAAACAAAATCACTTTAAAAACACTCATATAATTTAGTTCAATAATTTCTACTATCTTTCCATAATAAAGGAAATCTCCCCCTTTTTCCTTATTGACCATACCACTATTTTGAGTCTTCATGTTTGTTCACGATTCTTAGTAAGAAACTGAAACCCATTCCTAGTCAAACTACTATAGGATTAAGCCCTATGAAGTGGTCCTAGGCCAATAGTTCTGAGTTCACTTGAAATTTGGATATCGCCTTCCCTTATAACCTGAATAGTTAAGGAAGAAGTTATTTATATTTCAAGCTAAGTAATTGATTTATAAATGCTATTCACTTACTTGATTCCGTAAGCAAATGTGGAATTTATCATTCAAAATCTTGAATTTCTCATTTGCACTAAATTGGGTACGATGACCACGGAACTTCATCTATTCTAATATGAACTCATTGCAAATGTTTGATAAAATATTACAAAACAATAGTGTAGGACATGAATAGTACAAACTTGTCATGTAAGAAGTACACTTACTTTCGAAGACTTTCTAGGTAGTCGTAGTGACGTAGGACATAACGTTGTGCCTGTTGTCACTTCATATCAGTTAGTGTCACAGTACTATGGCGTCCAATAGGTTTCCCAAAACTAGAGAATAAAAATTGACCACCAGTTTCTTGAGGGTTGGGATTATGAGATGGATGATTGAATCTAGTTTCAAGTCCAACAAGATACTTTGAACAAAAAGTGAGGCATTCATCAGCTATATATCCTTCGGCAATTGACTCTTCAGGTCGTGCTCGATTATGGACATAATTCTTGAAGCGCAAAAATGATCTATGAGTAGTGATTTTAAATTTATAAGTAATAATTTTTTAGGAAGAAAAATAAAAAATTAACATGGGTAAAAAAGATAGATGCATACATTTCATATGGATACATCCATCAATAATGCACCGATCCACTAAGTTTAGCTTCATCTACTAAATGGATAATCAAATGAACCATGCTGGTGAAAAAGGAAAGGAGGAAGATTTTCTCCATTTGGTAAAGAGCTAGTATAACACATTCTTGCATCTTATCCAATTTCTTGGGATCTAGCACTCTAGCACATAATGCTTTGAAAAATCTACCAATTTCAACAACAATTGCAAACACATGATGTGATTGAAGACAAAACCGTAGTGCAAGAGGCAATATAGTTTCAATAAGGATGTGACAATCATAACTCTTAAGAAAATCTTGCGCTCTTCTAGATTAACACAACTTGAAAGATTAGATCCATAGCCATCTGGTGCTTTAAGATCCTTGAAAACTTGACAAAGAATATCTTTCTCCTTGTTTGAAAATGTAAAACTAGCTAGAGGCAAAATTTCTTTTTCTTTACCATCCAATTGGATATGAAGTTCATGTCTAATACACATTTTTTTCAAGTCTCTATGAGCTTTGTCATTATCTTTGGATTTGTTCACAAGATTTAACAAACTCCCAAGGATGTTATCACAAATATTTTTCTCAATATGCATTATATCAAGGTTATGCCTCAACAAGTTATGTTTCCAATACGTTAGACTAAAGAAGATGGACTTTTTTGTCTACCAGGATCTAGGATCCTTTTTGTCAATTGTATGTAGGTTGGAAGCTTTTCTCTTCCATTTTCCAACATTAAGAGATACATAATTTTTTTTCTTTTTCCTCATTGAATTTTTTCCTAGTGCAAATTCTCTTCCATCCAATTATTCTAACACATCCTCCCTACTCATTCTTCTAGGTGCTGCCTTTAGTTCATTATTATTGTTAAAGCACCATTTTTTACACAAAAAATGATGATTAGAAGGGAGCCACTTACGGTGACCCATGTAACAAAACTTTCCCCCATGAGTCAACCATTTTGACGTGGTGGAACCCATACAAATTGGACAAGCATATCTTTCTTTTGTGCTCCAACCCAACAAATTAACATAAGCTGGGAAATCATTGATGGTCGACATTAACATGGCTCTTATACTAAAATACTTGCCGGTCAAACCATCAAATGTCTGAACACCATCCCACAACAACTTTAACTATTCCATCAAAGGTTATAAGAAAATGTCAATGTCATTACCAAGGGATTCCAGCCCTGAAATTAGCATCGACAATATAAAATAGTGCTGTTTCATGGAAACCCAAGGAGGCAAGTTGTATACAGTCAACATAACCGGGCATATACTGTATGACTTTGACAATATGGTGAAAGGATTAAAACCATAAGTTGCCAACACCAACTGTACATTATGAGGATCAGAGGTAAAATCTGGAAATTTTTCATCAAATGATATGCAAGCCTCTCCGTCCGCCGGATGACGCAACAATTCATCCTTCATACAACCTTTTTCATGCCAACTCATATCTTTCAAAGAGGTTGATGACATAAATAGCCTTTTCAGTTGTGGTATTAGTGGAAAATACCGTAACATCGTAGCTGGAACTTTTTGTTTCTTTTTATGTTCAACACCTTCATTGCTCTCTCTTGTGTCATCACTTCTATCATTACTTGCCCATTGAGAAAGAAGACATGAGTTCAGCTCAGAAGTAGCTCCTTTATACAACATGCAATCATTGGGGCAAGCATGGATTTTTTCATATCCAAACCCAAGTGTCTTAATAATTTTATTGGCTTCATAAAAGGATGAAGGTAACAATGTGTCTTTAGGAAGGATATCTTTCATAAACTTTAAATTATCATTGAACCCGGCTATTGTCCACCCATGCATGCATTTTAGGTGGAACAAATGGAGAATGAAAGACAATCTTAAGTGAGTGTCACAACCCTTATAGAGTGGTTGATTAGCTAAATTTGATATCAACTTAAACTCAGAAATGTCCAACGGTTTTTCGATTGGGGTGGATTCTTCAATTAAAGGGAAGTAATCATTATCACCCAATTGTGGGCTATTTTCTTGGTTTGGAGCCACAAACAAATCACATAATAACCCATTTATGTCATCTAAGTTCTAACCATTGTTACTAGTATCCTCAACTTCAAAACTTTCTCTTGTATTAGGTGTATAATTGGAAGATGAAACGACTGAGTCCATGCTTTTCTCATTATGGACAAACCAAAATGTATACCCATCTAAAAATCCCTTACATATTAAATGTGTCTTAGCTTCCATCTAACTTTGTGATTTTAAATTTTTACAAAGCTTGCATGGACATAATATTTTCCCGTCTACACTTGCATTTCTAGATGCAAAATCTAGAAATTGGCTAACACAATCTTTATACTTTTTGGTGAATCTAGGTTTTTTCATCCAACTTCTATCCATTACCTACATATAGGTAAATTAATTGTTAAAAAAATAATATGTCAATAATGTCAATTTAAAGGTCAAGCATAAAAAATGAAGATAGATCATAATAAGGGACACTATATATCATAATCAAATGAAGATATGAAAGCATAAAAAAAACTCTCATGCTTTAAAAACTTCTATCCAGACATGTTCTTCCTTAACAAAAAAAAAATCAACAAGATTTTTTTTTTAATGCGAAGAAGAAAAACACTACAATCTTGGTTGCCAGCTAGTAATAAATTTGCACATAAACTCATATATGATACCATTAAATAAAACTACAAAGCAAGCAACAAGCACATGTAGCTTATATATATAAAACTAGGAAATAAAAGCCATAACAAGCACTTGAGCTTGTGAAGAACTCTAAATTGCAGCAACAGAATCAACTTAAAACAATTGTAGCTGGTTTAAGTTGTATGAATAACCCACCAAGAAATAAAGAATAAATTAACAAGAAGAATGATCATCAAATGAGATTACTTGAACTGAAAATTTATTCTATCAAATGAGATTACTTGATCTAGAAATTTATCTTACTCATACATTAATGTCTAACAATTAAAAAATTGACCATGTTATTCAAATTATATCATAATTAACCATTTTCTTTAAAAAATGTCATTGAACACTCATGTATAGTGACCTTTAAATATAATAGATTTAACTATGCCATTAAGATGAGATGTAGGGGTGGAAGAGCCAATAGACATTAAAAAATTATTTGCTCTAGCAAGTAGTAAAATCGAAGACACTTGGCATTCACTTAACAAACCTTAAACTATATATGAAATATTTTTAGAAGATTAAACCAAAAGAATTAACAAAGATGCAACATCCTTGCCAACACAAAGTTTTAGAGTTCTAATTAATTATATTGGATATTCTATTAAATAGAAAATAGAAGAGCTAAATTACTAGGGAGCAATGAAAATTCGAACATAATGAGGCACTAAAGCTCAATAACTTCTTATTTCCGATACTTGAATAAAGAGAAAATTTTTTCTACTTCTTCAAAGCTTTATGGCAATTCTATAATGGCTGCTTCTTCCAAAAGTTAAAGCGCAAGAAGCCATAATGATCAAACAAACATGCAAAAGAGGAAAAACAATTCACTGCCAGAAAAAACCAAGTAACACTTAACAAATAACAAAACTAAATAAAAAACGTCAAATACGATCATAGCCATAGTCGGATCTTTAGCAATAGCAATCTAATTAGCAAAATGAGTTGAATAAAAGAATAGAGTAGTTGTGAAATATCTCCATAGTTTGACACAAAATTCACAAACCAGTGCAAACACATGAAAAAGATAGAAAGGAAATTTCAAACAAAATAGCTTTGATATATCTATGATAGTTATAATTTTCTTGTCAATGGCCGACCTGAAAGTTGATGAGGCACGGCGCTAGTTGGGACAAGACAAGGGCAGTAGCAGCGGTGTGAGATGGATGCGAGTGATGGCCCAGAAAGAGGTAATCTAGGTGGCAACAATTAGAGCTGTTGTGCAACAATGAACATTGGGTCCACAATGAGAGTTTTCTAGGGTTCAAGTTAGCAAGAGAGTGAATGTGGGAACTAGTGGGAGCAGTCAAAAAAATTCATTGGGTAAGCTAGTAGGCGGGGGGACGAAATTAGGAGTCTTTTTTGGACCGGTCATAAAAATTGGGCCTAAATATTTTGTCCCAAATAATTTTGGAGCAAGTTTTAGTAACCGATCCCAAAAAACCGGCCCCAAATTGCAATTTTCTTGTAGTGAATGTAGGAATAATGGATAATGAATAGTCAAAACATGCTATCATAAAAGAAAAATTGACATATGCAAGTTTGGGAGTGTGACCCTAGGTATGATAACAAATCTTCTGACTATGTAGTGGTTAAACATACATAGGAGAATTGTCTTTACCATAAATCCTTGAATTAATCAAATATCCTTGAATAAATCATGGTTAATTAATGACACATATATCATTAATCATGCATATATGCCTCAAGATTTTGTTGATACATAGTTTGGCTATAATGCATCTCTTTTATGAGTTTACTAATAAACTTTCTGTCAAATACCAAACTCGGGATGTATTCATTTTTAAATTCATTTTATACTTGAATCTTGTAGTACACTAAGTAATATAATATTACACTAAGTACTACTTATGGGTGCTCGTATTTAAGTATAAATGATAGTGTATCAACCATCTGACTTGCAGCACATGCAATACGATTGTGATTTGCAACAATTTACAAATACACTATAAAGTCTTTCCTATTGAACTCACTATATAGTAACCTAAAACCTGGTGATTACCCAATGAGAAACAAATCTGGCTACATTATTATAGTCGTAGGAAGCTTACCAAAGTAATACTATGATTTTAAATCATTAAATAGTAGTCAATAGTGAGTAGGAGCATAGTGAAAGAAACTCACACATAAGTAAGATCAGAGAAAACTTATTTTCTTTCTATGGTCAATTTGACAATAAAAAGACACACAAGATATGTACAAGTGCCATGATATCTTAGTATAAACAATCACAATGTTTGACAACCATTATTTAGGAGGTGTCTGTCTTCCTCTTAAACATTGTTTGTATGACTCCATGTAGACTTCTACTAGGAGTATATGTCCTTAACAAACCATGCAAGTCTCAAACTTCTCATCTATGAGAAATCCACTTGGTGACATATGTTAGGATGTATGTGTGGGCATACAAACATGATGTGACTAAGACCTTACCTTGATCTCAAATAAATATTTTATATTAAGATGACTTTTATGCTAAAGTTGTCAAAAGTTGGATTATATGACTCCCACTTGGATGTGAGTCTTTATTGAGTCACATATGACTAATTTAAGTAATGACCTACATTCAAGACTTTAGTGGTCTCATCTTTATTCAAACTTCAAGAACTAGGGCAAGTTGTTTGTATGAGAAAAGCAACTTTCAACCTATGTCTGGACATATATTTGATTTTTGCTATGATATGAGCTACATATATGATGATATGCATGACACACTTGTAATACAAATATCTAATATAAGTATAAGCACATATATGATGAACACACATTACACATATGTAGTGTAACTTATCATATCTTCGTACTAATAAGGGGACAAAATATGAATTTAATCTAACTAGTTAGTTAAACTAACTCTAACTTCATTTCCATTTGTTACATTTCAGTAGTTATATAATAGACTTTATATTTCCATAAAATATGAACACTAAGTATGCATAAACTACCGTTAAGATATTCCAATGCTAAACCACCACTAACATAGTGCTTAGCCTACATGAGTCACTAACGATTCTTATATTTCATGAAAATAAGCTCCTTTGTATGAAAATAAATACCACACAAATAAATTGCTTACACAAAATAATTTCTTTTCCACAAAGTAAGATGATATAACCAAATGTAGATATGTATTCATTACTAAACTTAACCATATTTTAGTATAGTAATGTTACCTTGATAACATTCATCATTGTTTAATTACATCCGAATGATGTAATGTGGCATATATTTGACACTAATATGGTTCTTATGATAGACTAAAAAAAAAAAAAGAATATTTTAACCAATTATCGTAATTAGC
This sequence comes from Aquilaria sinensis, assembly GCA_005392925.1. Classification (NCBI taxonomy): domain Eukaryota; kingdom Viridiplantae; phylum Streptophyta; class Magnoliopsida; order Malvales; family Thymelaeaceae; genus Aquilaria; species Aquilaria sinensis. The sequence goes on along the minus strand of SMDT01000753.1, from coordinate 219,277 downwards.
TTGGCTAACATTCAATCATGTACACTTTATAATACATGTTAGACTTAAATAAGAAACTAATAGAAACTCTCCCATTTCAGAAGAAGTGCTTTGGAGTTATGAGTAACAAACACAAGCTATACTTGAAGTATGGGCCGATAACAAAATTGTTATTTTTGTATTATTTCAAACCAAGTTAGGGGTTGCACATAAAGTACTTTGAGACCTTAGTCTTAAAGTGTCACTTCGTCTAAATGGAAGGCCATTAAAATTGATATCCAGATTATCTTTTACGGCAATTCTATATCTCTAATTTAAATAACTAAATAGCCACTTTTATTTATGAAAGTTTAATTGATTTAGCACTTATGCTAAATCAATGGACTCAATATGTGGTGTATAACCACATGTCTTAAATTCATTTCTTGACCACCATTATCTTGCACTTATGCTAAACACAAAATCCATCAATATGACAAACATAAGGTTTTGATAAGATATTAAACGATCAAGGACCTAAAAGAACCAAGTATCTTAGTGAGCCTTGGACCACTTTTATCATACTCTACACAGGCCACAGCCTGTGCACCTATAGTACCACTCATCTGTACTTCCAAGTACTATCATCTATGTAACTTTAATACACCTATAGTGGTTTTGGTTTACTTTTTTATGGCTTGGACATACTTCTTTTAGTTGATTTAATCCATTATTCATGAGGCTAAGGCCTGGAAGGTGACCCAGGAGGCTAAGTCCAATAGTTTTAGTCCATTACTTGCATTTCAAGGCAAGACTTATAAGGTTACTTACAACACAAGGCAAGGCATATACACTTTTATACTTAAGTGTTTAGAGTGTGTGCTCATCAAGTGTGGCATTCTAATGCATGTCAACCAAGAAGCCCACATCTTTCAATGTTTTGAAAACTTACTTTTCATGCTTATACACATTCGGCCTAACAAGAACCAAGAGAGGTTTAGCACAATATGGTCCAAAACTTTCATATAAGCAAGTACTATTAGCATAACTTGACACTTCATTCATACATAATAGTTCCATAGTCTAGCCGAGGCTATATGTACACAAAATAACCTCCACACTTAGTGCTACATACTTGGAACCATACCAAGAGTACTCAAAATCCAAAATAGCGATTGTTATGCATTACATACCCATAATTCCTAGTAATACCCGAGAGCTACTTTAAGTGTACAATACAAAACCAAAGTTTGTAGGAAAAAACCTACAACCATAGCCATACCCATACCCATAAGGGCAAACCATATAACTAAAGTCTATGAGCACACATCCATTAATCCTAGACTTGTCCCACAAACCTACACAATCCTGCAAAACTCAAACATATGAGTTTATGCCTTAACATAAGACTTACATAATGTACTTATATGCCAAGCATTCGGTTGAGTACATACCTTGGCAAAACCGAGCTAAAACTTAGCACACAAGCATTACACAATTCAATCAAGCTCAAGACCTTTTCCTGAAACATATACAATAAGGGGCATGAGTTTCATAAACTTAGTAAGGTTCACTACAGCTTCAAGGAGCTTATTTAGTTAAGCCTGAAGGCTTAACCTCCCTTTAGCATTACTTTACCTGCAAGAAAGACAAGAAAACACCAAAACCACAAGTGCAATAACTTATACACATAATAACTACAATTATGAGGGGTTAGCAAGCACATCCAAACAACCAAGAACACAACTCACCCGCCACAGACACAATGTTCATTTCGGCCGAAGCCAAACTAGCAAGTACACACATAACTTTGCAATCCAAGCTTCATCAATTCAACACCCATTCCACTAGAGCTCCAAGTTCAAAAATAGGTTGGCCTACCTACCATGAACCTTAGTACTTGCCATTAGTGACTAGCTAGCCAACATATCACATAAACCTAAAGGTTCCATATACGCCCCATATAGCATTCTAAGATCATATAGCTCAATTCTACCATCACTTAGAAGCCAATACTCTACTTGAACATGAAACAATACCAAAATCAAGTAGATTACGTGAATCCTTACCAATTCCTTGTCTTGAGCTCTCGGTTACCACTTGAAGCTTCAAGTCCATTCTTGAAACTTCAATCACAAAGTCGCCAATGGCCGAGAATGCCAAGTACGAGTTTGATTCTTTAATTGAAGCCTTAATTTTCAAGATTTGTCATGGAATCACCAAGAACCTGACCCTTTCCTTGCCAAGAACATACATTGACCTTTAAATGGGTTCTTTGACCCATCTAAAGTCTCGGCCGTGTAGTGGAGCCGTGCAACAACCGGTTGCATGCCATATGCGCCCAAAAATGGTGCTAACACCTTTCATGACACCACTCAATTTTGCATGGCTCACTTAACCCTTCCATGTTTCTTAGCATTATTATTAGCACCCGATTAAGAGTACATTATGGCCTTTAAACTTTGTTTCTCGCCATTAGCACTTAGGTCATTTTACATGTTCATTTTGAGCCTGATAGTTCTCAGTTACACATATACATCATTTTCCTCATTTTCACCTAAGTCTTTCATTGTTTTAATGTATTTCTTTTACATTTTTGACATGGGCCAAGCACTGAGGTAGTGTCCTGACAGCTCCTCCCTCCTTAAAGAATTTGGTCTTCCAAATTCTTCACAAGTTTTGGATTCAATTGAGGGTAGCTCTTGGCAATTTCCTGTTCTACTTCCCAGGTTATCTTTTTTGGAGTATGGTTACTCCACTGAACCTTAATCATAGAAATCCACCTATTTCTCAACTTCATAAGAAAGGTTTGGGTTTATAGGTACACTAGCAGGTACTTCTATCTGCTTTGAACTTGGAACTTACTTGTTAAGTAAACTTACATGAAACACATCATGTATATTTCCAAGTTCATGTGGCAAGTCCAACTTGTATGCCACATTCCCAACTTTGGCCAACACTTGGTATGGTCCTATGTACCTGGGTGCTAATTTCCATTTCTTTCCAAATCTTATCATTCCTTTAATAGGAGAGACCTTAAGCGACACCCAGTCCCTTTCTTGGAATTCTAGGTCTCTTCTCATTTTTAGGTTTGCATAAGACTGCTGTCTATCATTAACAGCCTTAATTCTTGTCTGAATCAATTTTATCTTTTCAGTGGTCTCTTTAACAATGTCTAGTCCCAATTCCAACTTATCTTCTGGCTGGTGTTAGCAATGGGGTATAATACACTTCCTGCCATACAAGGCTTCATATGGGCCATTCTAACCATTGTTATAAAAGAACTCCACTAGTAGGAGATGCACATCCCATTCTTCTTGGAAATCAATGACACAACACCTTAGCATATCTTCTAGTGTTTGGACTGTTTTTTTTGTTTGTCCATCAGTCTGTGGATGGTATGCTGAACTAAACTTAAGTTTAGTTCCTAATGCTTGATGTAGGGATTTCCAGAACCTAGAAACAAACCTAGGATCCCTATCTGACACAATATCATCAGGTACTCCATGAAGTCTCACTATCTCCTTTATGTAAAGTTGAGCAAGTTTGTTTAAAAAATCAGTGAGATTCAGTGGGAGAAAATGGGCTGCCTTGGTCAATCTATCTATAATGACCCAAATGGCATTACATTTTCTTCTTGTCAGTGGCATTCCCACTACAAAATCCATGGATATGGACCCCCATTTTTTTCAGGTATGGGTAAGTTCTGAAGCTTCCCTCCTGGTTTCTGGTGCTCAATTTTCACTTGTTGGCACACTTCACATTTAGCCACATAAGTGCTAATGTCATGCTTTATATATGGCCACCAAAAGTAAGTTCTAAGAGCATGGTACATTTTTGTGGCTCCAGGATGCATGCTAAGTTTACTAGAGTGTGCCTCTTCCAGAATCTGAAATCTTAGATTATCCTTTTTAGGCACATATAACTTGTTTTGGAAGTATAACAATCCTTGTTTATAGGAAAATCCTTGAAAAAGTTCTCCTTTCCTTTGCCCAGACACCAATCCCATGTTCTTATCACTAAATTGAGCTTCCCTGATGAGTTCTTTCCATTTAGAGGTAATGTTAAGCACACTAAGTTGCTCATGCTCCCAATTTAACCGTTGACTTGCCAAGCAAGTAAGGTTAAGGCTTTCGGCCTTATGTTTTCCTTCTCCTCCCTTGAGCACTCTAGTATAATTCCTGCTCAGAGCATCTGCCATTACATTGGCTTTACCAACTATGTATTCAATCACACAGTCCAAATCCTTCAGGTACTCCAACCATCTTCTCTGCCTCATGTTCAAGTCCTTCTGAGTAAAAAGGTACTTGAGGCTTTTATGGTCTGTATAGACTTGAAATTTATTACCCAATAGGCAATGTCTCCATTGCTTAAAAGCAAAGACTATTACTGCTAGTTCCAGGTCATGCACCAGATACTTCTTTTCATGTGGTCTTAATTGTCTTGATCCAAAAGCAATAGCCTGTTTATTTTGCATTAGGACACAATCTAATCCTACATGAGATGCATCCGTGTACACCTCATAATCCTTTTCAGGATCTGGTAAAACCAACACAGGAGCTATTGTCAGCTTCCTTTTTAGCTCTTGGAAGCTTTCTTCACATTTGCTTTCCCAAACAAATTTTTGGTGCTTTCTTGTTAACTGGTTCATGGGAGCTACTAAAATAGAAAATTTTGGCACAAACCTCCTATAATAGCTAGCTAACCCCAGGAAACTTCTAACTTCCTTCGCATTCTGGGGTTGCCTCCAATCCAATCTTGATCTTACCTTTTCAAGATCCATAGCTAATCCTTGATCATTAATTACATCACCTAGAAACCCAATTTCTTTAGTCCAGAATTTACATTTGCTTAGTTTCCCATAAAGTTTATGTTATTGGAGCAAGCCAAGCACCATTTTTAGGTGTTCTTTATGAGTTTCCTCATCTTTTGAGTATACCAACATATCATCAATAAAAACCACCACAAAGTGGTCTAGGTATGCTCTGAACACCCTCTGCATTAGATCCACGAAAAATGCAAATGCATTTGTGAGCCCAAATGGCATCACTATATATTCAAAGTGTCCATACCTAGTCCTGAAAACAGTCTTAGGTACGTCTTCCTCCTTAACCATTAGTTGGAAATAACTAGACTTTAGATCTATTTTAGAAAATATCTTTGCTCCTTTCAACTGATCAAATAGATCTTCAATTCTTGGGAGGGGGTACTTGTTCTTGATGGTCAAGGCATTAAGTTTTTTGTAATCTATACAAAGCCTAAGGGTTCCATCCTTCTTTTTCACAAACAATACAAGTGCTCCCTAAGGAGACACACTGGGTTTGATAAACCCTTTTTCAAGCAATTCATCCAATTGTTTTTTCAACTTTACCATTTCAGGTAGTGCCATCCTATATGGAGCAGTAGACACTGGGGCTGTGCCTGGTACTAATTTGATTTCAAACTCCACCTTTTTCTTGGGTGGCAATCCAGCTAGGTCTGAAGGGAAAACCCCTAGGAAATCTTGAACTATAGGTATCTGCCTAAGTTCACTAGCCATTCCCTATTCATTTAGTTCCAGGCATTCATATTCATTTTCTAGAGTTATTAATTTCAACACTTTAACTTGGTAATCCAAGGCTAAATTTAGTGATTTATCCAATTCATATGGTTTACAACCAGGCATTAACAATTGTCTAGCATGACAATCTATAACCACTTTATTTTCACTTAGCCAGTTCATGCCTAATATCACATCATAATCATAAGTGTCTAACATTATTAGGTCTACTCTAAATTTCAGCTTGTCAATTTGAATCACACAATTTTCAACTATATGATATGTAAATAAGACTTCATTGCCAGCAGTTTTAACCAAATACATGTTTGTCATGTACTTTACTTCTAAATTCATGGTTTTAAACAAGCTAGTAGAAATTATGGACAATGAAGCTCTACTATCAAATAGTGCAAACACTAACAGGCCATTAAGGTAAATAGTACCTTTCAAGGCTCTCCTACTAGTCCTTTGCTGACTAGTTTCCTTTCCAACTGTCTCGGCCTCTAGTGCTTCATGCACCTTCTTTGAGGTCTCCAACTGAAACACCCTGCCAAAGGGTGCATTTGGCCTTCTCTGATCCTGAGGTAGCCTTGGTACTTGCCTTCCCCCTGTGTTAGGCATATTAGTCCTCAGCTGTGGCATTGGTATCTGCCTGCCAGGCCCCTTGGGGCTGGACCTCCCTGACATTCTCCTGTCATCCCTTATTTTAGGACAGTCCCTCATCCAGTGATCTGGGGCTCCGCACTTGTGGCATCCATTGGTGAGTTTGAAGCATGGCCTGTTGCCATGAAACTTCCCACAAGTAGTGCACTAAGGACTATATTGCTGTGGCCCTTTTTTTTCTTACTTCATTTCTTTCCTCCACTAGGTTCAATTTCCTCTCTCGGATTTTTTTGGTGTCCTATCTGTGATCCACTTCCACTCCCTGGACCATTTCTGGTTTGCTCCTTGAACTCTTGCTCAAGTGCAATAGCACTCTGCACTACTGAATAGTAGTCTCTGGCTCCTACAGCCTTGAGTATTTGCCTCAGTTCAGGCCGTAAGCCTCTCAAGAACCTTTTGGTCCTTATCTCATCTTGCCCATCATACTGAGGAGCATATTTGATCAAGCTATTGAACTTTTGTTCATACTCCATCACATTGACGTCTCTCTGCTCTAACTGATCAAACTCCACCTGCTTCTGATCCTTCTGAGCCTCATTCACATACTGCTGTTGGAAAACTAGGAGGAACTCAGCCCATCTCATGGACCTCCTCTTTGCAGGTGGCCTCCTTTGGTTCCTCTCCTGATAAGTTCTCTGTATAGCTCTCCACCAGAGTTCTGCATTTCCTTCCAACCTGAAGGTGGCTAGAAGCACTTTCTGGGTAGAGGATACATCCATCCTCTCAAATATCTTCTCCACCTGGTATATCCAGAATTCAGCTTCTTCAGGGTCACATCCACCCTTGAACACATGAGGTTTCAATGCCAGGAATCCTTCTAACTAGCCTTCCTTTAGACCACCTCTTTTTGATCTTTCTTCTCTAACTTCTGTGTCTCGGGTTCCACTTCTATGTGGCCCTCTTCTAGCTGTAACTTCAACAGGAGGCTCAGTCCTCCGTGAAGACACATAAGTGTCCATCTCCTTCATCATTGGGCTCTCTTCTACTTCATCCCTGGGTTCCTGCTGTTGGGTTTCGGGAGCCAAACAGCGCAGCGGAATTTAACCGAAACCCTCCAGGATCCAAGTGAAACGGGGTTAATCGGGTGTTCGAAAATTTTCATACCTAATTTTCGATTGAGATCTCTCACTCAACTGTAGAGTCGAATCACAAAACCTGAACAGTTGACGTGTTCAGGCTCTCTATGGTATCCACACGAGCCTCTCGGGACACCACGCTTCCACCATGTCCCGGTAGATGCGTTTCTCTTGCGCTCGAAGTGCTAGCTTGCGTCCTCCAAGGAATTGCAAGAGAAGAGTGCGGCTGTCCCTTTTGGAGGCTAGGGCAAGGAGACCTGCGAATTTCTCACTTAAAAGTTGTATTTATAGTGAGACTCAACTTCCAGGCCTAATAGGTTTCAAAGCCCTAATCCAATTAGGATTTAATTTCGGGCTTAATAATGGCTCAACTTTTGGGCCCATTATTAATACGAAATTAAAGTGAAACCATAACCCAAATAATTAGCCCATGCACTCTAATGATCCAAAATGCTCTATGTGTGCGACCCAATAGGCTCTTATCACGTTGGCAATGATCATAAATCACATTTATGATCATAAGCAATGAGCGGTGTCTAGCAACACATCATTGCTACCCAAGTGACAAGATTGTCGATGATTCGACTATACCTTTATGATCATCACCGATATATGCCATTGTCCCTTTGTCCAAGATATCAAGACTAAGCACGAGACATGGAATGTGTCACTCTCGTATAGCCCAATCTTTGGTTTCTTGATTACCGAGTAGACTAACTTAAACTGATGACATTGATATCGCATATCAACCCATCCGAGCATGGCCATGCATTTTCTAAGTCTCACTCTATCAAGGGGCCCGAAGATATCACTCCCGTTACATAGGAGGGACAAATCCCATCTTGATCATACAAATCCCTCCGCATGATATGTGACATACCCAATGACCTCCTTCAAGTTCACTCAGTTACGAGCAACAAAGGAAAGTATCAAAGTATGTGACTCACATGTAGGGAACCTTGATGATCTTAGGTCGAAGGACTACATATACCCTGATCACTATGGGAATCACTTATGACACTCATATAACGATCCATGTAGTGTTCTCATGGTGGGTCGGTCCAGTACACAAGTTCTCCAACTTGTACCCATATGTAGACTACATATCTCATATTAGTCTCCACATATGCTAGTCGTTATGTATTATTGCAACCCGCTCCACAATAATACTAGATCAGGGACTTTTAAGAATATCATTATTCTAGGGTTACAATTATGTTTGTTAAGTTACGCAGGAACAAAACAACAAACATAATTGCTGGATTAATGCCTTAATAAAATATCATGACTCAATGTGCAAAAATACAATCATCTCATGACTGGCTTTTCGGCACAACACTAACACCTGCCTCACTTCTGACCTCATCCTTCTAGCATTTAGGTGTCTCCTCTTCTCATCTCCTTCATCTTCCTCTCGATCCCCTCCATTCTTGCTTGCTTGATCATAGTTCATTGGTTCTTTACTAGGCCTTCTACTTCTCCTACCTTCACCTTATATGTTTTCTCTTGCCCTTGTTTGTTCTGGGCTTTCTTGTGGTTGGGCTTGGCCTCTAGCCAAGGCTTGCATTCCCACCATAAGTCATGCCACAGTGGCTTGTAACGTTTCCATCATCTGTTCCATTCTTTCTTGCCTGCCTCTACTAGGTCTAAGTATATGTTCCCTGGCATTTGTCTCTTCGTCCAAATTAGGCTCTAAGGTCTCTGGCTGCCTTTCAGGCTCATCTGTATACATTCCATCTCTAGGATAGGTTGCCCTACTTTCTTCCTGCGCACGGAATTCTCTTTCATTGCCTCGAGTTCTCATCTTGCGCTTAAGATGCATTTATTCAGATATGCTCAATAAGTACAAGTCTTATATAAACCTAAGTGGGAACAAGTCTAGACAAAACTCTATAGTTGAATCAAAGCTGTAAACCAAAGCTCTAATACCAACAAAGCCTGTCACGCCCCACACTAGCCCCAGCTTGTGCACCTATAGTACCACTCATCTGTACTTCCAAATACTATCATCAATGTAACTCTAATACACTTATAGTGGTTTTGGTTTACTTCTTTATAGCTCAGCCATACTTCTTTTAGTTAATTTAATCCATTATTCATAGGGCTAAGGCCTGGAAGGTGCCCTAGGAGGCAAAGTCCAATAGTTTTAGTCCATTACTTGCATTTCAAGGCAAGGCTTATAAGGTTACTTGCAACACAAGGCAAGGCATATACACTTTTATACTTAAGTGTTTAGAGTATGTGCTCATCAAGTGTGACATTCTAATGCATGTCAACCAAGAAGCCCACATCTTTCAATGTTTTGAAAACATACTTTTCATGCTTATACACATTCGGCCTAACAAGAACCAAGAGAGATTTAGCACAATATGGTCAAAAACTTTCATATAAACAAGTACTATTAGCATAACTTGGCACTTCATTCATACATAATAGTTCCATAATCTAGCTGAGGCTATATGTATACAAAATAACCTCCACACTTAGTGCTACATACTTGGAACCATACCAAGAGTACTCAAAATCCAAAATAGCGATTGTTATGCATTACATACCCATAATTCCTAGTAATACCCGAAAGATACTTTAAGTGTACAATACAAAACCAAAGTTTGTAGGAAAAAACTTACAACCATACCCATACCCATAAGGGCAAACCACATAACTAAAGCCCATGAGCACACATCCATTAATCCTAGACTTGTCCCACAAACCTACACAATCCTGCAAAACTCAAACATATGAGTTTATGCCTTAACATAAGACTTGCACAATGTACTTATAAACCAAGCATTCAGCTGAGTACGTACTTTGGCAAAACCGAGCTAAAACTTAGCACACAAGCACTACGCAACTCAATCAAGCTCAAGACCTTTTCCTGAAACATATACAATAAGGGGCATGAGTTTCATAAACTCAGTAAGGTTCACTATAGCTTCAAGGAGCTTATTTAGTTAAGCCCGAAGGCTTAACCTCCCTTTAGCATTACTTTACCTGCAAGAAAGACAAGAAAACACCAAAACCACAGGTGCAATAACATATACACATAATAACTACAACTATGAGGGGTTAGCAAGCACATCCATGCAACCAAGCACACAACTTACACACCACAGACACAATGTTCATTTCAACTGAAGCCAAACTAGCAAGTACGCACATAACTTTGCAATCCAAGCTTCATCAATCCAACACCCATTCTACTAGAGCTCCAAGTTCAAAAATAGGTTGGCCTACCTACCATGAACCTTAATACTTGCCATTAGTGACTAGCTAGCCAACATATCACATAAACCTAAAGGTTCCATATACGCCCCATATAACATTCTAAGATAATATAGCTCAATTCTACCATCACTTAGAAGCCAATACTATATTTGAACATGGAACAATACCAAAATCAAGTAGATTACGCGAATCCCTACCAATTCCTTGTCTTGAGCTTTCGCTTACGACTTGAAGCTTTAAGTCCACTCTTGAAACTTCAATCACAAAGTCGCCAATGGTCGAGAACGCCAAGTACGAGTTTGATTCTTTAATTCAAGCCTTAATTTTCAAGATTTGTCATGGAATCACCAAGAACTCGACCCTTTCCTTGCCAAGAACATACATTGACTTTCAAATGGGTTCTTTGACCCATCTAAAGTCTCGGCCATGTGGTGGAGCCATGCAACAACCGGTTTTATGCCATATATGCCCAAAAATGGTGCTAACACCTTTCACGACACCACTCAATTTTGCATGGCTCACTTAACCCTTCTATGTTTCTTAACATCATTATTAGCACCTGGTTAAGAGTACATTACAGCCCTTAAACTTTGTTTCTCGTCATTGGCACTTAGGTCATTTTACATGTGCATTTTGAACTTGGTAGTTCTTGGTTACACATATACATCATTTTCCTCATTTTCACGTAAGTCCCTCATTTTTTTAATGTATTTCTCTTACATTTTTGGCATGGGCAAAGTACTAAGGTAGTGTCCTGAGAACTTCCTCTCAAAAGAAGAAATTCATAATGCTTTACGCATACTAAACTATCCAAATAAGAAAAATTAAAAATGAACATTCATAAACACTAGCATCTTAGAACTTAACCAACATGACACCTTTTTAAGATTCAAGATTGTGATCCTCTACACATTTCATGTTGATTAACATTTTTCTTTAAATGTTATTATGGACCTTCATGAGCTGTTGAGTCACCATCATGACACATTGTTTGATTATGTTATTACAGTCCAACGTAGAATCAGAAATGATCCTGGGTTAGTGTTGTTCAAATTTGAAAGGTACAATTATGCACTTTATAATATTGAGAAAATTCTCAATAGGAATGGAAGGTATTTGAAAGAATTTGTTTGTTTGCTATATCCTAATCTAAGTACATTGATTCTTGAGCACAATTTATTGACATTAGAAGAGCTAAATTATGAACAAGTTGCACTCTAAAATGAACTTGAATCTTTTTCCTGTGGCCTGAATGATGGTCAATTAAGTGTGTACAATTCTATAATAAGATCGATACAATCTGGCAATGGGGGTACTATTTTTTATATATGAAGGTGGTGACACTGGCAAAACATATCTTTGATGCACACTTATATCACGTGTTTGTTCTAAAAAGCAAATAGCATTAGCTATTGCATTTTCAGGTATTTCAGCACTTTTGTTACTGGGTGGTCGTACTGCACTTTTGTGGTTGATAATTCATATCGAGTTAAATAAGTACACTGTATGCAATGTCATGCAATCAACTCCACTTGCGGAGTTACTATGTAGGACAAGCCTTATTGTATGGGTTGAAGTGCCCATGGCTAATTGACATGCATTTATGGCTCCAGATCGCACTTTGCATGACTTTATACATTTTCATGATCAGGCTTCTTTCGAATACAATCTTTGGTGGGAAAAGTATAGTTCTTAGTGGGGATTTTTGATAGATTTTGCCCGTCATTAATCGTGGTAGCAAGGGTAAAATTATTGCAGCATCAATACCTTCATCTCTGTCATGATTAAATTGTACTATCCACACACTTATTCAAAATATGAGACGGAGAAATTTAATAAGTCTTACAATTGCATAGTTCTATGAATGGATTTCGAAACTTGGAGAGGGTTGCTTGCCATTGGAAAAGCTGTTAGATGATGAAAAGGAACCAACTTAGACTAAAATTCTTGATAAGTTTTTAATTCCATCCAGTGACAACTTAATTGATGATGTTATCCTGCATACTTTCCCAGATTTGCATATCATGATCAATCATAGGGAATATCTTAAAGAACAAGTAATACTCGCCATAAAAAATGACATTGTTGATGGTATCAATTATCGGCTACTTGCACATCTTCTAGGAGATGGTAGAACATACTTAAATATAGATCATATTTCACCATCTTTTAAGGATGGTAAGGCACATATGTTATATCCAGTTAAGTACCTAAATGGTTTGAAATTTTCTGGACTTCCTAACAATAATTTGGAGTTGAAGGTTGGTGTTCCGGTTATATAGTTAAGAAACATAAATCAAGCGAGTGGTTTACGTAATGGGGCAAGATTCATTATTACTTGTATTGTCGATAGAATAATTGGGGCTGAGATCTTAACTGATAGTAATACTGGGAATCGTTGTTTGAGTCCTCAAATTGAAATGATACTGTCAGACACTCAATTACCATTTGGCTTTTCTCGATAACAATTTTCATCGAAACCATGTTTTACAATGACAATAAATAAGAGTTGATGATAAATGTTTAATCATGTAGGACTCTATCTTCCAAAACCAGTGTTTAGCCATAACCAACTATATGTTGCTGCTTTTTGTGTAACTTCACTTGATAGATTCCAAGTATTTTTGTGAAACACGAACCTTAGGTTCATGTCATATACGAAAAATATTTTTTATATAGAAGTGTTTGCTCGCATATACGGCCTCCATATTTGAACCACTTGCTTCTTGTATTTTGCATTGATACAATTTATTTACTTTGTATTTCATTATTTAACATTGTACAATGAGTCTTTATGTGTAACTGTATTTTTGTATTGTATTCCCTTTGTTTATTTCTATTATTAGATAATAGTACTTAATTTCCATAACTTTCAATTTCAGTATGAGACTACAACATCAATATCAGCATCTCGCACGTGTTGGATACAAATGGTGCTTAAAGGCTAGTGTTACTCATGTTTGTGATACCTGAGCTAAAGATATGATCATGTTAGATTCCAATTTATGATGTCAGCTTCCTTGAAAATTACATTATTATACATATTCTTTATAATATTTTAATCTTATGTTACTAATTTTTTTCCTAGCCAGAACGCACACATATGTGTAAGAACTCCAAGGGACCTTGCTACCATGTTTCACAATGTTATTGAAAAAGTTTTGAATTTATTGTTAAAAACTTCATAGTTGACCATTCGATTGATGTTCAGAGGCTTGTGACATATGAACATAAATTTTTTTTCTCGAGGTACATATCTGTCAGTTGGGTCAATGGGGATTGTCTTGAGATTGAGAGACACAAATTTGAGTTTATTCACTTTGCTAATATCAAATTGCACCTTCCATTCAATGTTATTTATACAAGCATTCTCATAAATAATTCATTTACAAAATGACCATTCACATTATAACTTAAAAGATGCCATAAAATTTTTTGGCTAAAAATAGTTTATTGTAATTTTTTGGTTGAAAACAATTTATTGTAGCAAGTTTGTTATGTGAACAGATGTTATTGTGATTTGGAAACTTGGCCCTCTAATCTTTCAACAAATTGAAGATCGTCCTACCACTCGTAGGTGTACATTGTACTTAAGAAATCACATGTAAGGCAATTTCATAACAACTTTATAATATCTATATTCTTCCTTCAATATTCCTAACAAATAATTATTCTAATTTTTGTAATGGTTCAAAGATTGAGGTTGTACTATAGGGTGACTATGTTAACTTACTTGATTATCATTCTATTTTTAACATGAAGGAAAAATATGTTATTTTAATTGTAACATCTACATATGTGAAGCCATATGCTGGTATGAGGCAATAATGTATTTCTTATATTAGATTGCACCGCCTTTCAATTATTCTATATAATTAAAATATGTCGATCTATACTAATCGATACTTCAGTCCATTTAAAGGAAAATACTTTCTACATTTGACTTGTCGAACCAAAATATATTTGAATCTTGAAATCCCTGTAGTTGTTACTATTCTACATTTGTAAGATTAGGAAAAAAAATATTATTTATTGTTCTATATACATTATAAATAATGTACACTTTATTATGTTAAAAATTTTACAGCATAGACATTAGTCTAGTCGGGGTTATTCATGAGATAGCAGAACAACAAATTGTTGATCATTCTACAGATAGGGAGGTTGCTGCACGCTTGACAATACTTAACATCGAGAACAAATGCTCAGACCCTTCAATGGGGAAGACTTAATTAAAATTTGACAAACATGACCTCTCATATATTTGTTACTATTAATAAAAGTTACTATGTCTATTGCAAAATAAATTTTTCTTATGCTATGCAACAATTATATATGTTGATCAACAGTACACTTAGTTCTATGTGGGGTGCCCTGCTTACTCAAGGAAAGTACTGCCGCATCGCTCAATATGTTATTGTGATAGGTATCATACTGTAACTTCTAACCGTGTCATCAAGTGCTCACTAATAATTATCAATAGTATTTTATAGTTCGTTTACTGATATTATTGTCATGCAGCAGTCTTGTGACTTATTTGATAATTTTTTTGATCTGTAGATATAAAGTAAGTTTCAAGGTTGTAGATGATTCATATGAGACATTATTATGTTTGAAAAAGTTACTGAATAATTATCTGGATGTCCAGCTTATGATTTATACATAATAAAAGACATTGTAAGTCTTTTAAATAACTTGCTTTTTCACATTTGGTTTTATATTTGTTTGTTATTGGTGCAATGATTTTGAAATAAAGTATAAAACTATTGCCCCTTATTTGTTGTTTCTTTATGACTAGATGGAAGGGAAGGAAAGTTGCAAATGATATTTTGATGTTTAAGGGGGACGTCATTTATGTGGAAGATGTAAATAACTAGATATAACCATGTTGATATACTTTCTACATTTACTTTCAATAAGGTTGATATAGTTAATTGGTCAGTTAAAAGTCAAGCCCCCCTTCGTTTGATTTCCATGGTATCAAATGGCCACATATCAGAATTTAAAATATACAATTATTTTCTTACTTATAAATGACTAGTATGCATTAATAACAATATTGCTACTAATATAATTTGGGTAAAATCCACCGGGGGTCACATAGCTTTTTTTTTTATCCTATACGGGTACCTTACCTTCAAATTGTCCTACCGAGGTACCTTACCTCTTATCGCGTGTCCTATCTGGGTACTTTCCGTTGATTCCATCGTTAAGTCTCACGGAAATTGCTGATGTGGCATTAATTAATGCTACAATAAACGTAAAATAATAACTTTGGACCCTAAACTTTTCTAATAACTAATTCTAACCCTTAAACTTCCACCAAAATCATTTTAGCCACCGTCGACCTCTTCCTCTGTCGCCCACCATCCCAGCCGCCCTCGCCTTCGAAACCTGTCAGCAAAATCATCCTCCTCCTCGTCAACCTCATCTCCATACCCAAACTCAGCATCACCACGATATCCGGGCTCGCTTCCGTAACCCGATTCGATTCCTTGACCATCAAAGCCTCCGACTTGGCCCCCACCACAACCCACGCCAATCAAACTCTCCTTCTCCCCACTTCCACCATTTCCGCTGCCGTCCCCCCTATTATCCCGCCGCGAATTGCGAGCTTTGCTGACATTGGACGGCCAATACGAGGAGTCCGCGCCATTTCCAAAAAGCTCGCTGCTGGAATCAGTCCCCATTGCCATGGGGAAATTTGAGCACATACCATAAGCCGCATACGCTCCAACAAAACAGCACCGCCTCGTCCCGCTTCGGTCGAAGCTCCGACCCGACACCGAGCGCGACCCGCGATGCCTACGCTTCCGGGCAATCAATTTGTAGCTGCTTCGCCTTTGGCTGTGGGCACTGGCGACAGTACGGTCATCGTCGATAAGGGTGAGCTTGGAGAGGTTGATTGAGAAAGAGGTGGTCCGATTGGAGTGGCAGGGGGCGCTTGGTGTGAAAAGCATTAGCTGAAGGCTTCTTGGGCTGTTGTTGGTCGGAATCTAGGAAGGGCCACCATGAGTGGAGTAGGAAAGTGCAGGAGTCCAGCGGATGGCGTGAATCCAAGGACCTGTGCGACATCGGATTCTAATAGGGTTTTCGAGTACAAGATTAAGAAGTGAGGATTGAACAGTATATTTGAAATAGGAGGGTGCTTTTGGGAAACCTGTCGGTGGATCCGGGCAGCTGGGATGGTGGGCGACAGAGGAAGAGGTTGACGGTGGCTAAAATGATTTTGGTGGAAGTTTAAGGGTTCGAATTAGTTATTAGAAAATTTTAGGATCCAAAGTTATTATTTTACGTTTGTTGTAGCATTAATTAATGCCACGTCAGCAATTTCCGTGAGACTTAACGATGGAATCAACGGAAAGTATCTAGATAGGACACGCGATAAGAGGTAAGGTACCTCGGTAGGACAATTTGAAGGTAAGGTACCGTTTAGGACAAAAAAATAAGCTAGGTGACCCCCGGTGGATTTTACCCAATATAATTTCTAGTTTCACTCATTGCGTAAAAGCTCAACCGTTAAAAGACATTCCTTCAATGAAATGAAGTTAAATCTTCAACTTCCTAAGTGGCAATGTTACCTTGGGTCAATATCTATTTATTTTTCAAAATATTACAATTTTTTCTCTTTCTAAATATTTTTGTTGTACTAATTGTAAGAAATTGATATTTTAATAGTGAGATTAGTAAGGCCTTGGGCTGTTCTCCTATTGTTACTAATACAGTCGAAATAGACATTATTGGTAGCCCAATACAACCAATAGAAGGTATTAAGCTATTTTATTTTTATCTTATTTATAATGTTTCTTTTTTTATTGCATTATTCTTAATATCATTTTTATGTTAAACTTCATTTTATAATCCACATATGCAACAGTCCTATTTTTGTGGTACTACAAGTGATAACATAGCTAATAATGTTTTATCACATAAAGACCCATTGAAGACATTACCTTCACAATAATATCTAAATGAAGATCTAGTGTGAGTCTTAAAACTCTATTACCTCTTCCCATATGAAAATATTTTTGGCAAAAACCCCTATTATTGAATATGCATATGGCTTAAAATCGCCATGCATGTTCATGAGCTCTTGAGTTGAGCTCAAGAACACTAAAAATCCTCCATGGCCAAATCTTCAAGAGTTTTTCTAGAAAAAATCCAACATGGTCGAGACATTAGTGAGCAATATCTAGCTCAAAAATACATAAAATTACCAAGAAAACTTGGTTCACTTACAACCTTTCTTTGGCTGAATTTTGAGCTTGTTCTTCCTTGAAGTTTTCCTTGATTTCCTTGCCACTCATGGCTTAAACATGCCATGTATGTTCATGAGCTCTTGAGTTGAGCTCAAGAACACCATCATCTCTTCATGGCCGAATCTTCAACTCTATCTTTCTTGATGTTCTTCTTCATTTTCTTGCTTCTCATGGCTTAGAAATGCAATGCATGTAAGGAGCTCTTGAGTTGAGCTCAAGAACACCACGAAACTCATATGGCCGAATCTTTCAAGAGTGTTTTCTTGAACATCTTGCTTGATTCATGCTCTAGATGGGTTAGAAGCTTGAATCACTACGAAAACGTGTTTGCATGTGTAAGAATATGTATTTTCTGGATAGGCCGAGACTTAGATGAAGAAGAAGATGATGGAAGCTAGGAGAAAGAACCATGGCCGGATGTGTGAGTTCTAGAGAGAAGGGAGAGCGTATGGCTTAGAGAGAGAGAGAGAATGAAATGTTTAATGGGATTGGAATGGCCGGTTATGCTTCAAATGTAGGACAAATGGGACACAAATGCAAGCCAAATGTGGCTAAATGCATCATGGCCGAATATAATCTTGAAATGGATTCCAAATGTAGTCCAAATGCCTTTAATTTCATGTCATGGCCGGCCAACAATTCAAAAAGGGGGAAAGATAGTCAAATGTCAATTAAAATAATCCTTTAGACAAAAGAAAGTGGAGTCCCATCAATCAAATGGTAGTGAAGTTGGTAGTGGACAATAACCAATGTAAAGTGGGGACAAGCATGGGTAAAAAATGATGGGCAATTTAAATAATGTGAGTGGAGGCCAATTTTTTTTATTGAATTAATGGGGATGGCCGGCCATGGATATTTTTCATGAAAAATGGGCCGAATCCCTCATTTGGTCCTCCATCTTCTCAATTTATGCAATTAAGTCCTCCCACATAACTTTCCTTTGTGCAATTGATTCCCTCAACTTTAATTTCCACCATGTACATCACCAACATTCTTGGCCTAAGCCAAGCATAATTCCTAGAGTGTCCAACACTCATTAATGCCCATTCCATAAATAAATTCCATGTCTCCCCAATTTAATTGGCTAAGTTTCCAAATTAGGAAACTTTTTATGCCACTAATCCACTTAACCCGGGACTTAGTCATTTAGCCCTTTCCAGGTGTAACAATACTCCCCCCCTTAAGAAATTTAGTCCTCCAAATTTCCTAAGAGTCAAAATATCCTCCTCATGTAGCCCGTAGTTTATTACCAGAACACTGGTAGACTACCTTAATTGTCAAGTAGCCCCCTTCCATGGCCATAAATATCCATTATTCTCTCTCAAGATTTCAATTCTCTTTGTCAACTCCAGATTATATACTGGATAACTTTCCTCATAAGGTCTTATTTGCCTTGATCCACAAGTCCTAGCTTGTTTCCCTTTTCTAAGACTCAGCCCATCTCATCAGTGAATAACTGATATTTCTTAGTAGGGTATGGTAAAACCAGTATTGGGCTGCAGTCAATTTTCTTCATGAATCCCTCATACTAAGGTTGCTTCCATTCCAAGATAACTTAAATCTTTCTCGGGATCAACAGCTAAACCTTGCTTATTGATCAACTGTCAGAGGATTTCAATTTCCTTAGCCTAGAGTTGGCACTCAGTTTGCCATTCAACTTCTGTCATTTAACAGGCTTAGCACCACTCTTAGGTGCTCCTTATGGGCTTTTCATTTCTTGAGCACACCTATATGTCATTACTAGTGAGCCCAAATGGCATCACCGTGTACTCAAAGTGACCACTTTTGGTCTTGAAAATTGTCTTTAAGACACTTTCTCCTCTGATTCTCGGCTGGAAATATCCAGGTTCGAGGTCCATCTTTCTCTTCCACATAAAGCACAATGCTTTCTAGGTAAATGTTCCTGGCCTTCAGCAAACTCCTTCTTGGCAACTTTCACATTCTGTCCTACATATCCCTGCTGGGTCTAGGCACTTAAAACCTGGTATTTGGCTCAGTAGCCAAACTATGCTCACTGTGAGCAGTCTGCCTTTCAGGCTCATTCCCACCATATCCATTTCTGGGGTAGGCAGCAGTATTATTTGCCATCAATTCATTCCTGGTATTTCTAACCAGGCGCACTTCAGTGAATACTTCTGTCATTCATCAATTCATTCCCTTGACTAACTTGGCAGTTTTCACATACAATAACGCACTAGTATCAAATTAAAGCTGATATTTCATAACTGTCAAATAAAATGTTACCTGTCAGGGTCTTTCTAACCCAATCTTGACCTGGTCCATTTCTTCATCAGCATCTTTAGCTCTTTTTGACTTCATGGTCCCCTTATACTTTTCTTGAAGTCTCAATTGGAATACTCTTCCAGTATCCTTAATTTGTCTCTTCCTGCTCTCGGCTTACTGAGGTCCTGATCCATAATTTATATTTCAGTCCATGGATCAAAATATGCACTGGTAGAGGCATAGCTGGCCTCTTTATGACAATTCCAGTCTCTCCAATGAGGATGGGGTATGTTTTGCCCTTCATGGAAATTGCCCTCTGTCATTAACCTCTCGGGGTCTTCTGCCTTCCTTTCCTAATAGTATAGCCCCTTACCCAGTAACTCTGGGTGTAGCTCATAAAACAACCATTTCTGATTCTGTAGCATGGCTCTTGGCCATGAATCTTCCTTGAGTCTCGCTCGAAGGTCCATATTGAGCTATCTTCTTTTCCCTGTTGTTATCTCTTTCTTGGCTTAAGCGCCAAGCCTTGATCATCTATCTTTCTGGAAACCTTTTTTTACATTCTGCTGGTATTCCTAAGGCTTCTCAAGATTTGCCCTGTGGGCTACTTTTATTATCCTCTCTTGGCTTAAGCGCCAAACATCATCTGCTTCTCTTTCTAGATGGTTCCAGCTTCCTGCTGGTCTCATCTCTCATCCTCTTTCTGTGGTTGCCCTTTCAGGGTCCATTTCTACTACTAGGTACATTCCTAGTTCATTCCTTGAACTCCCGCTCCTTATACTATGGAGTATATCTAATTATCGAATCTTTGTTGAATCCAGGTACTTCTATATGCAAATCATCTTTAGGATGGACTAATGTTTTTCCTGTTTGCCTTGGGGATTCTCTTTCCCCTATTCTCATCTGTTATGAGCTTTCTGGTATTTTCAGTATCAGGCCTCCCCTTTGGGTATGTCCTTAAATTTTCTTTATGTCCTTTTCCTTTGCTCTTGAACTTTCTTCATTCATTACCATCAGTACCAGTTCCACTGGTTTGATCTTAGCATATATTCTCTGTCTGACCTTCTCCTCATTGTTAGTCCTCGTTATTGCCCAGCAAGTTCTGGGACCTATACCGGACAAGAGGTCTGGTATGCTCCATGGCTGGTGTAGTCTCCTATACTGCTTCCAATCTTTCTTTCCTTAGGGCTTCAAGGCCTAGTAATAATTGTCTTATTGGCTTATTAGCCTCAACTTGGTCCTCTGGCACAAAGCCAGCACACTCCCTTTTTCATTGGCACAAAGCCAGTACACTCTATTTTTCATTGGCACAAAGCCAGTATAGTCACTTTCAATGGCACAAAGCCAGTATGCGCATTTTCATTGGCACATAGCCAATATTTTCATTTTTAATGGGCCTCTGTTCATACTTCTGGTTCTCATCCTGTTCACAACAACAACAAAGCAAGGCACAATACACATATATGCTCAAAATTCATAAGTGACCCAACCTAGTGGACTTCCTATATGGGAACAGGTCTATACTATAACAATCAATGACCAGAACACTGGTCCTTTAAAATAATCATGCTCTAATACCAAAAACTGTCACGCCCCAAACTGCCCCCGGCCCACCTGGGCCCGATTATCAGAGTAATGCAGCGGAAGTTACTTAAACGGAAGGGCTTAATTAAATATTATGAGCACCTACGGCGTGACTCCAGGATTTATTCTGGTACTAGCTTGTTACTTAATTACTTTCAATGTATTGTCAGTTCCATTTATGGACTTTACCACTTAGCCAGTTACACACACAAGTCTTTAGATGCCATCTCAACAACTAGGCAACAATATCCATGCATATCCAGATTCACTGGAAATGTTTCCTTAGATGCACATACTCAACTAATTACACTTGTAATACAAGTAAAACATACACTTAAACCATTAAGTGCATAGAATGTGTGTCCATCAAGTGTACTAATCCAATGCATGGCAACCAAGAAGCCCATCTCATTTCAAGTTTGAAAACCACATTTATATGTCCATGAGCATTTAGCCAAGTCTAGTACACATAACATAATCATCCATCATGGCATTCCATCAAAAATCATCTAGAGCTAATCATGAACACAATGTGCATCAAACAAGCATCATCTACTTGGAAAACGTACCAAGGATGCTATATGTCTCTAATTAGCCAGGTTCAGGTTTTACAGACCACACCATCATACTACCCAAACCTCGACTCATAACAACCTGGAACACATTCCAGCTTAATAGACTTTGTTCCCACAACTTCTAAACTCCATAAGCCTGCACAAGGAAGTCCAAACCATTAGCTTGATTCATAAGCAATCTATACCACATAAGTCACTTAGAGTTAAATGAATAGATTGAGCAATACTAATCATATACCCAACCCTTTAGCAATTTAAATGAGTACTCCCATACTCCTAGCTTGACCTTCAAGCAATCCATTTCCTACAAAATGTATATCAAGGCGGGTGAGTTTATAAAACTCAGTAAGAATCCCAACGGCATCCAATGCCTAGTGAGGTAATTAACTCATGACTTTCAAAGTCATCATATGGCTTCCAAAGCCTAAACTTGTGCCAAGAATGTAATGGCAATTAATCCATGTTCCTGCCAAGGGAAACACTAAAACAAAGAAAACACAAGATATAGCACAATAACAATAACAATAATAATATGGGTCAGCATGCACAAACAATTTCAGAGAAGCACACAACTCAACACACACAACACTGTCCTCATAAGATCATGTTCCATGTCATCGTGGGCATCGCAAGCATTAGCATAATCCATGCCACTAATCCCGGCATGCCATTTATTTTTATAACCTACTGAGCGCTCCTTAGCTTGGGAATTGAGTTGGCCAAACCCAATTCCTAGCCCTAAATCCTTGCTAATTACTCATGAGTAAACCATAACCATAGTTGCCAAAGCAATGATACCTCATCCAGTATGCACTTATGTGCCCAATTATTCAGAACCACAGTTGCCAAAGCAACGATACCTCATCCATTATGCACTTATGTGCCCAATTATTCAACTAAGAAAGTATCATGAGTCCTCACAAAAAGTAACAACCACATAGCCCTGTCATGCACACCTATGGTCACTTGGTTCTTTGACCATCACATAGGGGCACTAATACTCACTATGAAATTTATGGAAATGTACCATGTAATAAGTGAGTATAGGAATCCTTACCACCATTTGTGTAACCTTTTGCTCATTGTCCTTGCCTTTCTTTGCTCTGTTGTTGTTGGAACTTATCTTTTCCTTAATGGACCTATAAGCCCAAAACATCTAGCAAGTTAATAATTTGCTTTCCATTAAACAAGAGAACCATAATTTACCAAGCATACTTGGTTTAACTTACTCAACCTCTACTTAAGGAGGTAAGGCCCAATTCTGCCTTTTTCTGAACTTGAGGCCCACTTCTTGAAACTTAGGCCCAATTGGCCTTTCCTTTAATCCTAGGCCCAACTTGGCCTTTATTCTCTGAATTTGGGCCTAACTTGCCCTTTCTCTGAATTCAGGCCCACTTGGCCTTTTATTCTTTCCCAGGCCCATTTGGCCTTTTATTTTCTCAGGCCCGCTTAGCCTTTTATTTTCTCAGGCCCACTTGGCCTTTTATTTTCTCAGGCCCACTTGGCATTTTATTTCTTTTCTGGACTTGGCCCAACTTCTCTGTCCAAGTCTAATTCAATGAAGCCCATTTAGGCAATTTAGCCCATTTTGCCAATTTTACCAATATGGCCCAAAATAGCCCATTTAGGAGTTTCTGGACCATTTACCACCAAGAACACTTGGTTTTCAAATTGGGCCTTCAAATTTATCTCTTGGCCGAATTTGCCCTATTATTTCCTTCTTTTGTTCAATTTAGTCCCACAAGTTTTCTAAGGACCATTTATGCCAAGAATACTTGGCTAACACCAATTTTTCACAAACTTGTCATCATGGCCGAATTCATCATTCACCTTTTCTTTACCATTTTGGCTTCACTTTTTACTAGGAGCACCTAGCTACCATGAACACATGGTTTACACACATAACCACCAAAAATGGCACTAAGGCCGAAACTTCTCTTTATTTCTTTCTTTGATGTTTTGGTCCACATACATCAAAGAACCCAAAAATGCCAAGAATACCATGGCTAAAATGTCAAGTCACACTAAACAAGACATGGCCAAATGTACACTTGCTTGTTTAGCTTACAAAATCTTCTCTTTTTACCTCTATTTCTTGGCTAACACCTTGTATGTTCATAAGAACATTTTTATTACCAAGAACACTTGGAAAAATGCACATACATGCCAAGATTCACACTTGGCCGAACCTTCACCCTTGCATTTCTTGGAGTTCTCCTCAATTTCTTTGCTTCTCATGGCTTAAAATCGCCATGCATGTTCATGAGCTCTTGAGTTGAGCTCAAGAACACTAAAAATCCTCCATGGCCAAATCTTCAAGAGTTTTTCTAGCAAAAATCCAACATGGCCGAGACATTAGTGAGCAATATCTAGCTCAAAAATACATAAAATTACCAAGAAAACTTGGTTCACTTACAACCTTTCTTTGGCCGAATTTTGAGCTTGTTCTTCCTTGAAGTTTTCCTTGATTTCCTTGCTCCTCATGGCTTAAACATGCCATGTATGTTCATGAGCTCTTGAGTTGAGCTCAAGAACACCATCATCTCTTCATGGCCGAATCTTCAACTCCATCTTTCTTGATGTTCTTCTTCATTTTCATGTCATGGCCGGCCAACAATTCAAAAAGGGGGAAAGATAGTCAAATGTCAATTAAAATAATCCTTTAGACAAAAGAAAGTGGAGTCCCATCAATCAAATGGTAGTGGAGTTGGTAGTGGACAATAATCAATGCAAAGTGGGGACAAGCATGGGTCAAAAATGATGGGCAATTTAAATAATGTGAGTGGAGGCCAATTTTTTTTATTGAATTAATGGGGATGGCCGGCCATGGATATTTTTTTCATGAAAAATGGGCCGAATCCCTCATTTGGTCCTCCATCTTCTCAATTTATGCAATTAAGTCCTCTCACATAACTTTCCTTTGTGCAATTGATTCCCTCAACTTTAATTTCCACCATGTACATCACCAACACTCTTGGCCTAAGCCAAGCATAATTCCTAGAGTGTCCAACACTCATTAATGCCCATTCCATAAATAAATTCCATGTCTCCTCAATTTAATTGGCTAAGTTTCCAAATTAGGAAACTTTTTATGCCACTAATCCACTTAACCCGGGACTTAGTCATTTAGCCCTTTCCGGGTGTAACAATTTTCATTTCAGTGAATTGCGTAGTCATCCGATAACTTATGTCACAAATGGTTTATTGTTAGACGATAAATTGATCAAATCACTGGACAAGTGCAATTATTTTTACAAAAAAATGAAAAATTATAATTCTTATTTTTTTAAAAAATTTATTGTTTTCCATGACACATTTTTTATGACTAATTATTGCAATGCATTATTTTAAGACCAAACAGGAGATGGGCGTTCGAATGTTGATGATATGTGCACTTGATTTCATTGTTATTCATAACTTAAACATTTGATAGGACAAATAAATTTGATGGTGATACAATATTAGGATATCTCATTATAATCTTCTTAAAAATGTTGGTTTTGTAATATTTTCGTACCACGTTAAATATTTATACATTTTCAACCATTAAATGCACATTTGGCATCACGGCAATGCTAGATATGTAAACTAGTTAGTACTAGTACTAGTATATTTTTCATGTGAATGATTTAACAATTCAATATTTTTGTATAGTGTTAAGGGCGGGCAACCTATTAGCCATTAATTTATTTAGGTTAATTATTTAATTGGATAAATTTAATTTTGATTGGAATCATAAGTTTTTGATTGATTTTTTTTTTTACCCACAAAATGGATTCATTCCATAATATTTCGGTGTATCAATCCCTTCCATAATACGTAATACAAGAAAGACAAATTGTATCATTCTAAAATAAGTAAAAAAATAGGAGCCTTTAGTTATGAATTTTTTTATCAAACATTATATGCATTAATTTTTGTGTAAATCAATATGAGGTTTTTTTTTAAAAAAGGGCAATTTCAATACTGAATAAGTATATTATTTGTCATTGTCCAAATGCCAAGATTTCTATAAGGATCCAATAAGAACAAGTTTTTTACTAGTACAAGAGTAGTTCATCTATTATTGGATTTTATTAGCATAAGAGTAGTTCGTCTTTTAGCATCCAATAAGAGCCTGAACTTTAGAAAGTGACATAAGATAAATAGGTAAAAAAGCTAAAGTGGATTGGATTAGGGTTAGATGTTTGACATTGTTCAAGGATTTCATTTCTAGCTTTCAAGTTTTCATTTAACATTGTTAGCCAGAAATTAATAAATGCAATTTGGGACATATTCTAAGCTAGAGGTCGACCAATATAATGTAGAATGCTCGTGTTTATTTGAAAAATTAGGATCTGACAAAACTCCTCATTAGTTAAGGTAGAAACATTTCAGATGAACATTCATTTTGATTTGTGATAGTTAACTTCCCGATCTACAACATCTTAATAGAGTTTTAAAACATTGTATAGGTGGTGTATAGTTACAATAATTGGCTTAAAGAAAATAAGGCTATCAACAACAAAAGAATAAATAATTGATTTGAGGGCCATTCACACTGACTTTAAGCCAATTGAAAGGACCAACAATTTGCAAAGAGTTGAGATGACAAAAGAAAGCTTCTAGATGGAGAATGAATAATTAGGGATATAAAGGGTTTCTCTGTTAAATGCCTACAAGCAGGGAAAACCATTTCATAGTGCTACCATTCATGAGAACATAATATAAAATTGTAGAGACATATTGTAGAACAAGATGGACCCATAGGTACAGAGAATGCATAGCTTGAAGCATCTTTTGAATAAAATACCATTGGAGCTTATTCGATGCATTTTGGATATCTAATTTTAACACTGCTTTGTATCCACAAGAACCTATTTTAGCACTTATATGATAAATAATGTGAAGGAATTCATGGGAAAAAGTGATACTCCCTCTGTTTCACAAAAGCTGTCCTCTTTACTATTCACAACAATTAATCTATAATTTTATTTCTTTTAAAATTTATCATAAAAATATGAAATTTTTACATGAAAATGAAACTTTAAAGATTCTAGTTTCTAAATATCATTTTTGATAATTTTTTTAAATTCATATTAATATAAATATATTCAAGTCAAACTTTAGTAAAAAAAGGTAAAAGGGACAGCTAATATGAAACGGATGGAGTATTATTTTGGATTAAATGTCTTGGAGCAAAAGCATTCAGATTTTCAAAGATAAGTGAAGTAAGAACATGCTTTAGTTAGTTGACCAAAACTTTGGCAATAGCCTTCTATAACGTATTGCACAAAACTAATTGGCCTTAGAGCATCACTTGTTGAACCCTTATTTACTTTTGAGGATTAGTGTAATAAAGGTCTGATTAGGCTATTTCAAAAGTATACCACCATCAAGAAAACTTAGAACAACTCCTATGATGGATGGGCCAAGATAGTTACAAAATCTTTTGAAGACAACTGGTTGTGAGTCATCTATTCCAAGAGCTTTATAGTTCCCTTACTAAAAAATAATGACTTTCTAGATTTCTTATTGAGTGAATAAGAGCAAAAGTTGAACCTATTGAAAGCTAGAAAAAGTATCTCTAACAAAAGCACACAATTCATCTTGAGCTTATGTACGTGAGACAACAGGTTTACAAAACATAACTCTAAATTTACTCTAGATTAGGTTAGTATTTCATTTTTTTAGTAGAGCCGCTACTCATCAGAGGTTTGGTGGATTAGGATATGAGAAATTATTCTTCTAGCTTTAATAGGCAGATTGACAAATCTTTTGTTTTGGTCATCAAGAGCTAAACATCTTATTCGTGACTTTAGAGCCCAATGATGTTCTTTATCAATAGCAAAGACAAACATTGATGTCGAAGAGTCTGTATATGATTCTCCTAAACTAATTCATCAAGGGAAATTTAGGCTTGGAGCAACATGGAATCTATATCATAGATTTATTGCCAAAGATCTTTAGTTGAAGTTTAACTCGATTGTCTCAATTTTAGAACCAAGGTATGACATTTAGTAGCAGCCTAGATCATCTCTGAGGCAACAATTCTCCTGGACTACACCCTTATAACTATAGACTCACATTAAGGATGTTTAAGCCAGAAAGCCTCGAATCTTCAGGGTCTATGATATCTTAAGGGCAAAAGTCTAAAAGTGGAGAGGCACTGTGAAATTTCTAGATACCCAAATTTATCACCTTAATTAACAGAGTCAAATCAACCCAATCCATATTATACAAAACTTTGTTAAGAAATTCAAACACTATACGTTGGCCAGATTGACCATTTCTCCAGATAAATTGAGAGCAAACACGAGGCAATCTAGTTAAGTTAAGATTTATTGTAAATTGGTGAAACTTTTTTTTCCTAGGAAATATAAAGAGATGTTTCCCTGTCTATTTTTTGAAGAAAAGAGAACTTGGTTAAAATTAGGAATCAACAACAAAGGTTTAGTATTACTGGAGGGTAGCCAGAATGTTATTCCAAGTAGATTATTGCCTTTGAACAAAAGGGTGGCAATATATATTGGCTAGCAAGCAAAAATCACCTAAATCACCTAGCTTGACTTAGTCTTAGTTGGGGGTCTTTATATTGGACCGGACAAAACTGACCTATTGTCCATCCTAACCAAAGACCACCTTTTCATCTGGTCTCATTTGTAGACTCATAACTTGAATATCCAGTATTAGTTAGCTTGCAAGGGATTTCCAATACATGGAACTTGATTTCCATCACAAAGGTGATATCTGGCTTATGGTGGGCAATGAGGATGCTTGATGATGAACTGCCACAAGCATCCAAGGCCATGATGTTTGTAGTTTAAAAGCTTCAGGGCTGATTGGGGGTTTGATTCAGAACAATCCCAAAAAATCCTTACTTGATAGTATTGGACTTGGTTAAACCATGGCAATAACATCCAAAGAGCCATGGTAGTAAAGAACAAGCCCATTTTGTTGGGTGACCAAACCTAGTTTTATGAAAATCTGTGAGGTCTATTGAGCGTGTACACTTCATAAACAAGAGGATGAATCATGGGCATTTCCATTGATTCCTAAAATCTGAAAGTGGCAACTGCATCTTTTAGTCACGCCCATCTATGAAACTAGCATTTAACAAAAAAATGTGGAAAATTAATGAAGTAAGGGGTAAAAAACCTAAGCTTTAGGCCAATTTGGTCATGGGAGTCAAGTGAGGTTGAGCCATAAGGCTTGAGAAAATTCTTTAGTGGCTAGATTTATTTCTTGTCCCCAAATTCTTGAGAACCATGACCATGGAAAAGATTGATGCGTTTACACATTTGAGTGTAAGTGTTAGGATTTTTACATAGCTGCATGTTATCAAATTAGCACGTACCAAGATTACGTCATAGGAATAATTATACAGGTACATTTTTTTTAATTCTACAAGTGTAGAATCTCCAAGTTTTCACACGCACAAATTCTTCTCTTCCTAGTTTGCTTTCAACTTGATTCTCTAGTGGAGAAACCCATGTACATTTCTTATATTTTTTTCATTTACAACCCACAAGACTTTAACTTATAGGCAAATATGGGAAAAAAATATTAGAATGTGGCATTTGGCCTATTGAAATCTCTTTATCCTGTCAAATTAGTTCCAAACTAATTTGTTTTTTGTAAGTTAGAAAACACTTTATTTTGGACGATCTTGCAAAATCAAACAGGGGTTAGAGACTTTCTTACAAAAACCCAAATACTTTATATTATTCTGTTCACCAACTAATATACATATGCTCTAAATTAGACATACCAATTTGTATTAAGGCACCACCATTCAGAAACTCATATGCTAATGTCTTCATGTGATTTGGACATAAAAACAATTTGGAAAACATTTGAATTATACATATATATATAATTTCATATACCAAAATAAGTCACTTTCTAAATCATTCACGGGCTGATTTTTAATCGAATATCATGGAGATATATTCCAAGTATCCCTCTATTATAGGAGTGTTGGATCCCTTATTGAATGACTATGAATATTATTGTGTTAATTATGTGATCCTACATAGCCAAGTATATCTAGTAATAAGCAACATTAGTTGGTGTATCAAAATCACATAACCATCACATAATGTGTTGGTGTTGTGCCAAAGCCAATTATGAGATGATTGTATTTTATACATTGAGTCATGATATTTTATTGAGACATTAATCCAATAATTATGTTTGTTGTTTTGTTTCTGGATAACATAATCAAATATAATTATAACCTTAGAATAATATTATTCTTAAATGTCTTTGATTTAGTATTATAGTGGAGTAAGTTGCAATAATATATAAAGACTAGCATGCGTTGAGACTAATATGAGATATATAGTCTACATATGAGTACAAGTTGGAGCACTTGTGTACTAGACCGACCCACCATGAGAATGCTACATGGATCGTTATATGAGTGTCATAAGTGATTTTTATAGTGATCATGGTATATGTAGTTCTTTGACCTAAGGTCATCAAGGTTCCCTACATGTGAGTCACATACTTTGATACTTTCCTTTGTTCCCCGTAACTGAGTGAACATGAAAGTAATCATTAGGTATGTCACATATCATGCTGAGGATTTTGTATAATCAAGATGCGATTTGTCTCTCCTATGTAACGGAAGTGATATCTTCGGGCCCATTGATTGAGTAAGACTGAGGAAATATATGACCTGCTCAAATGAGTTGATATGAGATATCAATATCATCAGTTTTAGTCAGTTCACTTGGTACTCAAGAAACCTTAGATTGGGCTATACAAGAGTGATCATAGAGGTTTAGTCAAATCATCGGCTATCTTGTCACTTGGGTAGCCATGATGTGTTGCTTGACACCGCTCATAAATGTGATTTATGATTATTACCAATGTGATAGGGGCCTATTGGATCACACACATAGAGCCAATTACATTATTTGAGTGGATGAGCCAAATTGTTTGGGTTTTGGTTTCATGATAATTTTGGATTAATTGGCCCAAAGGTTGAGCAATTATGAAACCTGAAATTAGCCCTAATTCGATTAGGGTTATGAAACCTATTAGGCTTTGGAGTTAAACCTCACTATATGTACGTCATATAATGAGAATTTTCATAGCCTTAACCTCCCAAAGGACAAAATCAGAAGGGTTCTACAAAATTCTACCCACACTCTCATCTTACCTTTCTTTGGATGACAGAAACTAGCACTGTGAGCGTAAGAGGAATGCATCTGCCGAAACGTAGTGGACACGTCGTGATCCGAGAGGTCCATGTAAATACTGTAGAGAGCTTGAACACATCAACTATTCAAGTTTGTGATTCGACTCAATAGTTGGGTGAAATATCCCAACTAAGTAGGTATAAAAATTTTGAACACCCGATTTATTCTATTTCACTTGGATCCTGGAGGGTTTCGGTTAGTTTCTGCTGCATTTCCACTATATTTGTTTGGCTCCCAAAACCCTGCATAATGTTTATAACATTATCAGATCTACAAACTAATATAACTCGAACGCTTTTCTTCACAGTTTATAGGTCTATGAGTTCTAACCTTTGATCCTGTTTAATATTTGCTTACCAATAATACTCATACGTAATGAAAGTCTTCACTGTGATAATTTGAGACATATTATCTTATCACTTATAATAGTAATCATGTAACAACTTTTTATGTACATAATGTTTCTCTTATGCCCATAGGTTGAGAACCAAGCTTTATGGTTATAAGATAATAGATTAAGTCTCATTATTGATAACTTCTATTATTAATATGATTTTATTCAATATAACCTTTGGATACATTCTTATGATATCTTATATCAATGAGAATTGCACATTACACATAAACTTCTCTTGACATCTTTATGTCATTTTGCTACATATATAGTTATGCATGTAGTGTAAGCTCACATGTGTACAATACCCCTATGTGTATGTGATTAGTGTATAACTTGTTATCTAATAATAAATTATCATTTGACTTTATAGACATATATCTTTCAGCAAGAACCTGAGGAAGTTGATGAATGTGACAATTGGACCTTGCTAATTAAATTAGCTTTAGCATCACGCAACTCATCTGCTTCCTCCATGTTAGAAAACTTTTCCCACTTCAGAACTTTTACAAGATTGTCCTCTGGCTTTCTATTAATGAGGCTGTCCCCAAAGTCAGGAGAAGGAGCAGCAACATCACCTTGTTCAAGGAAAGGCAGATGGACTTTAGTCAATCAAAGGTTCGTGTTCCGATCAGTCCAGAAAGTTCACTAGAGCTGTTATCTAGAACACAACTGAGTCAATGACAAATATTAATATCATAGAATTCGGCTCCTCAACTATTTGGCCGTGAGATCGAGCATGAGAGGCTGATCATCTTTAGCCTTGTTAACTTGTTCTGGATCCCTGGGGAAGTTCTTGAAAGACAAGTATTATGATAGCTAATAAGCAAAAAGTTATCCAGCCCTTGGATTTGTCCTTGTTAAGAAGACCTGTGAGAATTGTCACGGCAAAGTTGTCCATCTTCGTCAAATTGTACGTGTGCAATATTTACCGAGTTGAAAAAGAGTGAGAGCCTCAAGACCACATCAGGTACTCGTCCTATATTCAAATTGTACCTAAAAACTTCGGGAAAAGATATTGGTTAGTCCTGAGACTTTTCACATTTTTCCAACTGAGTTCTAAAACTCATCAACTTGACAAAATAATCATAAAACTATAAAATCGTTAGCTTTGTTAGTCCTAATTTGGATGTCTGGCCAGGTAGCCTACAGAAAAGCTAATGTGGCAACTAGTGGCATTAAAATGCAGACTTGTTGACTTTTTTAATCTAATGGATAATTTTGGGGATTGAATTGTTCAAAACGAAACACTAGAGGGACTAAACTAGTATTTCCCCACTTTTTTGAAAAACAAGGTGTTTGCCGCGTTTGGGAGACGAGCTCCGGCGGCATTTGGGAGAGCATGTAGAAGGTTGCAGCGCTGGTGCTGACAAGGCCTTGGTTCACTTTGTTATTCTCTTCAACTAGAGGGTCACAGAAGGCTCTTGGGGTAATGAAGCTACCTCTCCTGCAAAAAACATTAATAGGAAAAAATTGAAAAAAAAAAACAAACAAAAAATTAGAAAAGTGGGCCTCGTTAAATACGATTATTGGAGAAATATCGGATATTGATGAGCTTGTGAACTGTGATTAAGCAAAGATGAAAAAAAGTGAGAGACTGGAAGGAAGTCTTCAACTTCTTACTCCATAATCCGACGCCTCTCCTTGCTTCGCCTCTCCCAACTAACATGCCCTTCAAATTCTGAACGATCAGTGGCCTACATCTCAACAAAATTTTGGGTATAGCCTCTGATTATGATCATCCTAATCAAAATGAATTTTTAATTAATTACCAAATTAATTAATGTTTTATTAAAATAAATTTAATTAATTAATTACCAAATGGTAGTGGTAATTACCAAATTAATTAGTATTTCGTTAAAAGAATTTTATGATAAGTATAACAATATCTTTTGAATTATCCTAATCGATTCAATATTTAATTGGTCTGGACAACAGAGAAATAATTAAAAAAACAGCAAAAAGAAAAAAAGAACAACCTAGAGAAAATGGTGCCGCATTCAGATTTGTATTATTCTAACGTTCATCAATTGCTGCATCAGCTTTTGTATAGGCCCGCTGGCGAGACATCCAAACTAGAACTTATAGCGCTAACGATTTTATAATTTTATGATTATTTTGGTGAATTGATGAGTTTTAGGATTAAGTTGGTAAAATAAAAAAAAAAATTAGCACTGACTAATATCTTTTCCGTTCCATCGTTGACCTCCCTAATGACCAATATCAATAACTTTCGTCTTGGCAGTGGAAGAAGAAGAAGGATAAAGGACAGGTAAATGATGCATTTGCACCCAAATAGAAACAAGTTAAAAATCATGATCACTATATAAGCACAATGAAGGATAAATTGTTGGGAAAGAATGAGAGCATGATCGATATTCCAAGGAGCATCGAGTTACATATCGTGCCAAGAGGAGAATTTAATTAATAATTTGTTATGTCCAACAGCTCCAAAATCCTTATCCGAAGATAGCCCTAGACAACTTTGGATACAGATAGTTAATTTGCAAATAGAAAGATGTGTTTTTTTCTATCTTCTTTGTTACTAGTGATTAAGAACAGTGCAACCTCGAATTTTTTGTTCCCACGTCGATACAGCAGCAATATTAGAGTAATTTTGGATCCCAACGTTTCTCCTACAACCTTTTCTTCCATCATTCACATCAACAGGCTCATGATGGACAAAATCCCAATCAATTGATTCCCTAAGCCAGGACTCAAATTAGAATTAACAAGTTACGAGGGGGAAGGAGAATGGCTCTGTTTTTTACGTAAAAATGAGATTGACAAAAACGTGTTAATTAAAAAAAAACTAAAAAGGCAGCAGACCAGGTCGGGTAAGGGGTTCCGGGTCGGGTCAAATTTGGTCGGGGAACGCTGGAGGCGCGGCAAGGTCAAAGCATGGGTTGAAACCTCATTTTCACATAATCTCCCCAGAATCGGCCAATATCCCTAGCCTCCGGCCAACTTGAAACCCACGATTGGGCTAAAAATCCTCAATTGAACAAAGACCAAATGATTTCATCGTTCCTCAATTTCATCGTTTCTATTTCATCAAGGTTTTAATCTGTTCCTTCTCGGCGTCAACAATCGGGTAGAGTGCGATGCCATCCCTAGAATTGGCAGCTGGCGCCCATCGGAAACAAAGGTGATTCTTGAAGTTGATGGCGGCGGTGTGGTGAATCTGTTTATTGACGACGGGCTCAGTGATGATGCGGAGCACCGTGAGGCAATAATTGGTCTGGGCGACTACATCTGAGAGAAATGACTTCGAGGCAAGACGCAAATCGAAGAGGCGGTTCGATTTTCGGCGAGAGAAAATGGCGGAAGGGTGAGGATGGTGTAGGGGTAAGGCTGTCGAAAGGGGTTCGATTTTCAGCCACAAAATGTGGCGGAGGCCGGCGGAGGGTTCTAGCTACTCACATTCAGCTTTGACCTTGCCGCGCCTCCAGCGTTCCCTGACCAAATTTGACCCGACCCGGAACCCTTTACCCGACCTGGTCTGCCGCCTTTTTTTTTTTTGAATTAACACGTTTTTTTCAATCTCATTTTTACGTAAAAAAACAGAGCCTAAATGTGTACGATAGCCATAACCCGTATTAGGCATAATTATAATTGGATTACTAAGTATTGGGCCTAATTAGTAATGGAGGCCTAATAAAGCCTATCAAGCTCCAGAACGAGGGTACAACCCCATTAATCTCATCTACTCAATATTTATACATGGAGTATCTCTCTCACTTTTTCCTAGATTCTATATTGCGGCTCCACTAATTTGGGAATCAAAGGGATCCCTTAACTCCTTTCTTCACGTCATGCAGGTGACCAAGGTTGACCAGTGATCAAGAGGGGGGCTTTTGATAGCCATAACCCGAATCAGACCCAATTATCACAAGATTACCAAGTCTCAGGCCTAATTAACAAAGAGGCCCAACAGGCCTATTAGGCTTTAGAACTAGTGCACAAACACATTGAACCCACCAACTGGCTATTTATACATGGAGTACCTTTCTTATATTTTTTTTCTATGATTTACACAATAACTTTACTGACTTGGGTATTGGATGGGTCTTGAGGACACATCGTGGGTCTTCCTAATGCCTTTCTTCATGTCACTAGACAACAATCAAGAGTTTTCATTGTCCAGCTTGGAACCATAGATAATTTTGGTATCAAATGATACCATTTGTGAGAATTGACAATGGCTACCCGATCACCATTATGATGATATAACGCCATACGCAAGAGGGATCATGACAATTGAGAGGAATTTGCTCTAATTTGAAAGGATAAGGGCCTCATGAGTCATGACGGTTCCAATGATCAAGGGCTCTATGTTAAAACTGGACCCAAAGCAGTTTGAATATCCTCTACAAGTCTCCATTGTATGATGTGGAATCCTAAATAGTTTGACTATCAGAGTACAACCTAGATCTTTTACATTTGTCACTAGTGACATTCAATGACAAAAGGATTGTCCATCAAGTTCTTGAATCATGACAAGATCTCAACACTGCATTTGTTACAAGTGATAAATTTTTTGAGTCATCAAGAGAAGCGTTGGTGAACGGACTCAAGATATCAAGGGAACAATACAATGGTGGGCTTGAAGACAAATTGTAAGACACTAAGAACTAATTGATGTCAAGAAAGAGGAACATCAAAGCGGGAAATACAATGAAGAACAAGAACATCGAAGCAAGATATACGATGGAACAAAACCCAATAGCATGTGAAAAACAAAATAGAAGACTAACAGATTAAGGAAAAGAAACAAAAATAAAGCCAAGGAAATTAGGACTTTGAAGGGCAGAAACAGGGACTCCCAAATAAAATAGCACAAAGTTGAACAAGCCAGAAAGGGACTAACACAATAACAAAAGAAAACAGAGAAAACTTACCGACATAGGCCAATAAACACGAAATTTGAAGAAAAAGAACTACTGGAGACTCCCAAACTAAGAGAACACCTACAACAAATCAAAATAACATAAACAAGGGAATAAGAAGGGAAGATTGTCACAAGACGTTGAGATAAAAACATCAAAAGAGCATTGAAAGCCCTCTTAGGCTCTTACAAATCAAACAAAATTTTTTGGGGAAATAAAGATAGGAAATTGTTAAAAAAAATCATATCAAATACCCATAATTTTCTTTTTTCTTTTTTTTTCCAGATAATTTTCTGTTTCTAGAAAAAGTTTCATAAAGTATTCGTTTGTGCAATTAAGAGCACAGTCTTGGGCTGACACGTGCCAATATCATCTATTAGAGTAGAGAGCTATGAGAATTTGAGTGCCAAGTCAGCAATTCCATTTGCCATGTACAAATCCATTCAATTTGGGACCAATAAAGTAGACTTTGACGAAGTTATAAGATTTGTTTAGAAAAACATAAAATTTTAGAGTTGGTAAAGTTTTAGAACTGTTCTTTCCCTCCTTAAAGTACACCCCCAAAATCAAAAGAAATCATACCCATTCGAGAAAAGCTGCAAAGGCAGTGAACTGAGGTTGCAGAAAACAAGCTACTCAGATATTCGCAGAGTTGACGAATTGTCTCG
The DNA here is from genome assembly GCA_005392925.1 of Aquilaria sinensis. NCBI lineage: Eukaryota > Viridiplantae > Streptophyta > Magnoliopsida > Malvales > Thymelaeaceae > Aquilaria > Aquilaria sinensis. Next base: position 182,033 of record SMDT01000753.1, on the reverse strand, counting down.
CTAGAAATCCTGAAACGATAAGATGAACCTCTTTATAAAATGGAACAATGAGATTACATGTGAAAGAAAAGCACCCACTGCTGCTGGTGCAGAAGTTGTTCTACAAATTTTCACAAAGAATCTTCTTAAATGGAAGTAAGTTACCAATAACAGGTCCATATATAGACGAAACCAAAGCAACAGCCACCAATGTTTGAAAAATGAACAGGTAGGGTTTGGCTCCAATTTAGGGGAAGACAAAACAAATCAACCAAGCTCAACTTGAACCCCTTTTTCTGAAGTTTTGTTCAAAATTCCTAGACCTTTTTTTAAGATATCTCTTCAAGCTCTCAGTTTATTTCTATTCCTCCAACTTCAACAATTTGGACGTAACGTACCTGGAGTCATACAAGAAAGGTTTCCATCGATGAGATGGCCGACTTGAAACCGGCCCAAGTCAAATTTGGGCCAACTCGGTCAAACCTGGGCGGAGAATGTGAGCTGAATATAGGTCCGGAGGAAGAGGAGAGCCAAATAAGGCCAGCCTGCCCTAGGCTCGGTTTAAGCGTGGAACTGGATTGGCTCAGGCCTAACTGGTTCGAGTTGGCCGTTTTGGATTCTAACAGTTGCATTTTGAACTTTCAAAAAAAGGCAAAAGTACACCCCAAGCCCCCAAACGGTTCTAAATGTTTAAAGAAGGCATTTTACTTTTATACCCCTTTAGCTCCTATAAACAAGTAGTTTTTTAGGGTTTTTTAGGGAAACCAAATTTATAGCTCCCCTATAAATAGAAAGCCTCACTCTCACAATTCCTCACACCAATCTCTCTTATCCATCTGCAACATTCTCTCATTCTCACTACTAGCTCTCATCCATTTTCCTTAATCTTCTGCTAATATTTTCTTAATCTCCTTTTAATCTTCAATTGTTTTCTCTCATAAATGGAATCACAAGGGAAAAATTCTAGCAAGAATGCCACAAGCTCCTTATCCCACACTAGAGTTGGGTTGCTTTTCAAGGACCACTTGTTCTACAAAAGCCGAGGAGTGCACATCCAAGAGGTGGCCGACAATAATGCCAACATTGATATGACAAATTACAATTTGGCCCCCGACGATCAATTGTCCGATGATGACATTGAAGAGGTCCCCCGGCCTAAGCTTCAACCGATGCCAAAGGGCCACAACTGACACCACAAAATGAACAACCTGATGGCACACAGGGCAAATCTGGGAATCTCAAAACTTTGATTTGGGTGTATTTCAAGCAAGTGTAGAAAGGCAAGATGAGGTTTGCAAAGTGCAAACATTGCAGTAACAAATTTGTGCACAAGCTAAAGTTTGGTACAATAATGCTAACATGACATTTAAGCAAAGTCCACAGAAAATCTTGTCGACACTTCTAATGGACAATTTAGCTAATGAGAGTGGGGAGCTTTAGCGGTGCAGGTATTTTTGGCTATAACCAACAAACTATATTTTTTGCTATGACCAAAAAACTATGAGACAAGGGTTAATTAATTGGATGATGCTTATGGAGAAACCATTCAAATAAGCCGAGGATGAGCATCTAAAAAGATTAGTTGTCGATAATTTGAACCTGGCTTATAAAAAAATGTCTAGGCAAATTGTTAGCAAAGAGAGTTTTAAGTTATATGAATCTAGGAGATTTGGTTTGCCAACATATTTTTCAATGTTTGATGATTGTGTTTTATTTACATCTGATTTATGGATGTCACTCATAGGACAGAATAATTATTGTGTAACTGCATATTGGATTGATAATGACTTGGCTATGCAAAAATACATCATTGTATTTAAATGCATGGAATATGATTATACAAACTGGAACATCATGATGTGCATTTTAGAAACTCTGTAGAAATTTTTACACTAATAAATGTTCTATCCATTTATTATGACAATGCTTCAAACAATTATGTTACGATTAGGAAATTGATTAAAGAGATAAAACAACCTGTTGAAGGATTCCCCCCCATATTTACTGCTTATATCACATTTTAAATTTATTTGTTCAAAACGGTTTACAACTTTGCAAACAGAAGTTACCTCAATTCAGAATGGACTACTTTTTCTAAAAAAAAAAAAGCAAATTGGCTCATGAATTTAAAATATTTTGTTTTGAAAATAGGATCTTTGATGATGGATTAGAATTCTAAAAATAACTTTATTTAACGGGATCTTAAATCAAAATTTTAACACTTTAAAATTCTAATTTTGAATTTCGTATAATTTTGAAATGCCTTTTTTCCTTCTAGTATTTGAAAATACCAATTTAAAATGAAAAATTAGATAAAATTTATCAATCTAAACACAAACCTATCATACTTAGCCCTAAAATGGAATTCTGTTCCAACTAAAAAAATATAAAAATAAAAATAAATCATTTTTTATAAAGTTGAAGTCAAAATGAAGTAAAAATTATAAAAAAACTCCTAAAGTATATCCTAACCTACATTTGTGTCATCCATGTTTTAAATACCTACACTTACCCCCATTCAAAGCTAACTTCATTAATGACCATTGAGAAAAAAAAAAAAGAAATATTCATTTTATCCTCCTAAATTCCTTCACTTGATAACTTTGCTCCCAAAAGTTCGCACCCTATTTGCTCCATCCCTCCACGTTTCCCCAAAATTGTTTCTTCCTATTTTAGCTATTCTAATTCAATTCTCACCTTAGCTAGGAACACGATTCGACGTTTCGCTAGAAGACCAAACTTGAAGACTTTTTCGCAAGCAGGTTGGTGGCCAGGGTAAAGAGCGGAAGAGAGAGGAGGTTAAGGTTTCTAGAAGTGCGAATGAAAAAGAAGAGGCCAGAGCTCTGCGGACCCTTTCATAGGGCTGTAAATGAACTGAATGAATACAAACAAGCCATGTTCATGTTTATTCATTTAACTTTAAACAAACATGAACATGAACACAAATAATAAACGAACGCAATTTCTCTGTTCGTGTTCGTTCATTTATTAATAAATGAACACGAACACGAATAAGAACAATTAAACTTGATGAATACCACCAATCTAAATTGTAGCAAGTCTAGCAATGGCCAACAAGGCAATAGGCGATGGTGAGAGAGATTATAGATTATGACAATAGGGCTCAGCTTGATGTTGCAGCAGGTTCACGCTATGAGGAAAATAACTTATTATGTTTGGGGAAACAAAAATAATATATTAATTTGGGAAAGATTGGAGCATAATCACATGAGTGGAGTAGGTAGACACTAATAAAAATGCATGATCTATAAAATATATATAATAATAAATGTACAACTAATATACAAATAAACAAATAAATCAATATAAATGAACAAATAAATAAATGAACATAAACGAACAATAACCGAACGGTTTATGAACGTAAATGAACGAACGGGACCTTGTTCGTGTTCATTCATTTGACTAATCGAACAGAAAAATATGTTCATGTTCGTTCATTTAACTAAATAAATAAATATAAATGAACCCTTATCGAACGGTTTACGAATAGTTCACCGAACATTTTGTTCGTTTACACTCCTACCCTCTCACTCTTTATAGCCAAATTTGCGGTTGAATTGGGGTGTAAACGAACAAAACGTTTGGTCAACCGTTCATGAACTGTTCGGCATGAGTTCATTTGTGTTTATTTACTTCGTTAAATGAATGAATATGAACAGGTTTTTCTATTTGATTAGTTAAACAAATGAAAATGAACAATGTCTTATTTGTTTAGTTACATTCACCAAACCGTTCGGTTATTATTCGTTTATATTCATTTATTTATTTGGTTGTTTATGTATATTTTTTTCTTTTATTCATATATTAGCTGTACATTTATTATGATATATATTTTATATATCATATATTTTTATTAACGTCCACTTACTCCATATACACATGATTATGCTCTAATCTCCTCCAAATTAATATATTATCTTTGTTTCCTCAAACATAATTAGTCATTTCTCTTATAGCATGAACCTAGTGCAACACCAAGTCGAGCGCCATAGCCCTAACCCATAGTCTTTCTCATTATCGCTTATTGTTCTGTCAGTCATTGCTAAACTTATTCCAATTGAGATTGATGGTAGCCATCAACTTTAATTGTTCAAGTTCGTATTTATGTTCGTTTATTAATAAGTGAATGAACACGAATAGAGAAGTTGCGTTCATTTATTATTTGTATTTGTGTTCGTGTTAATTAAAAATTAAATAAACTAACATGAACATAGCTTGCTTGTGTTCGTGTAGTTCATTTACAACCTCGGTGAGTAGTTAGTGTTCTGATTTCACTTCTAACTTCCTTTTTCCTTTTCAACCAATTGCCGAATTCGGAGATAATTTTCTTAACAAAATTATCGGTGAAAGACCACCCTCAGCCCTATCCCTTATCCTTCGGTTGGATCTCTCCACTTCTTATCAATATCCTCAAGTCCTTTCATAATTCCCAAACTACCCCATTCAACCTTTCACTTGTTGATCCCACTTCTCGCTGACCCATTATGATGCATTCACATCTTTAAAAGCTTCTTCATAGGATAGGTTGTTTTGCTTTTTTCTATCATTTTTGGCTTTTGATTTATAGATGAATCATTATTATTGTTCCATCCTTGGCCGTTTTCAGGTTTTGGTTTTCTATTTCTTACCAACTGGAGTTTTTGTATTCTTTCTAATGCCTCATCCATTGTATCAGGCAAAACAAGCAGTGAAGCTTTCTAATGATTTTGATACAAGTATCCTATTTTCCATATTCCAAGATCGAGATAGTTTCAGCTTCTTGCTCATCATTTTTACTTTGGATTAATCAAAGGCAGTGTTTATTTATGCAGTGGTTCAGTCTAGTGGCCAGCTAAGATCATTGATTTGGTATGTTGGTCCATTGTTGTCAGAGAAATTGTTGTTGTTGTATTGTTTTGGTGCTCTTGTTGGGCTTCATTTGATCTATTTTTCTGAAGAATAAATAAAGAATTTGCAAGATGTTTGTAAGGATCAACAAGGTCTCAATTAATTTTGTTGATCGGAGCAGAGCACCGGCGATGGTGATGGTGGAGAGCAAATATGAGAACGGAAGGATGGAAGGAAACACGGACTAGATTGTTAGATACAAAATTTGGTATGGCAAAATTTTTAAGGAAGAAAGTTAGGAGGACAAAAGTAGGTATTTTCTCTTTTATGTGTTAATGGTGATTAACAAATTTTATTTTTTGGGGATAAGTGTAGGTATGTGAAGCAGAGATGACGCAAGTATAGGTTAGGGTATACCTTAGCGGGTTTTGGTAATTTTCCGAAAAATGAATTTAGTGTTAGTCTTCTAAATTCTTGTCAGTCACATGATCTAATGGTCTTTAAGCGAATTAGATGAACAACTAGTCGGTTAGGTAACAACTTTAATTTATGTCTCACATTATTAGTTAATATAGTCAATTCATTTTAATTTAATTTAACTTAATCGTAAATAACTTTTTTTTTATCATTTTGTCATGAACCAATTTCATTTGAAAGTCAATATTATTTAGGAAAAGTTACAAAAAATACCTTGTGGTTTGGTCTAACCTATATTTTACCCTCTCTATTTTAAAAAACCTACATTTTACGCCTACCTCATTTACAGTGTCCAACAACAACTTTTGAAAATCTAATTTAAATTGTCTAATAATAATGTTCCAGTAATTTCAAAAGTTTTGATATTTTTTCACAACTAATAGGCCTTTAAAAAATACTGATATGTATTTACAAGAAGGAAAATGTATTTACAAAGAAGAAAAGTTGATAATTTAAAGTTTAGGTTTTCAAAAATTAAGGGGCAAAGTGTAGGTTAGGGCAAACCTTGAAGGATAATTATAAGTTTTCCATATTATTTAGGTATAATAATCCATTGAATGTAAAGTTTTTATGATATTATTAAATTTTTATCAATTTTTTTTCCATTTGTCAGCATTTAAAAAGAACAATTCATAAAATTTAATTTGAATTGAACACCTTCATAATATTGACTTTCAATTGAAATTAGTTACAGGAAAAAGAATACACAAATAAAAATAAGTTATTTTGGATTAAATTGACTTAATTTGAAATGTATTGACTCTAAAATTTTAAGATCATGCTTGAAGCTTGTAATCTATACACACGCACACACACAAACACACTCTTTAAAGCATAAGAGATTGATACTGTGCTGACAAGTATGCTTTGGGTTATGGTTTAATGATCAATTTTGTCCTTATGCTTTTCTCTTTGTGTTTAAGGCTTGCAGTTTTCTAGTGGCCAGGTTAGTCATGGGTAGGTTAATTCCACCTGTCTTTTGTTGGATGATATAATTAGAGGGGATGTCCTTTAATTGTCTAGAATTGTTGTTCAAGGACTAAATGTTGGAGCTATTTGCTTTACATCATTACATCAATAGTTCATCTTGTGAGTGGTTCTTTTTGTTTTTCTTTTATGCTTAGTAGTTACTGTAGTAAGTTCTTGTAGTTAGTCGCAATTGGGTATTTATATCTAAAATTCCATATACAATTTTCTGGAATTTATATGGATATATTTGGAATGGGGGAAAAAAGTGGTTGAAGAAAAAAACTTTAGTTCTTTATTGGGTTAATATCTATTGTGTGCTAGTTTAGTTTGCTCATTGCCATTAGATGCATAGATCTTCCATTTTGTTCTGTTCTTTTTTGCTCCAATGAAGTTAGGCTAGATAGATCCATTTGCCTTGCCTTCAAATGTCATGTAATCATTGCACATGTGCAATGATTGTAATTTATTTATTATTTTTTGCATGATGAGTGTTTTTTTCTATGGATTTACATGTTTGTAATTGGTGGGGAGAAAGAGAACGTGGCAATGAGTGAAAGGATGAAAAGTTACATGTGGAGTTTCATGATGTTTCTATGGAGAAGGAGATTGATTTGACAATAGGAAATATGTGAAGGTGGTGCAATGATTGTAATTTATTTATTATTTTTTGCAAGATGAGTGTTTTTTCTATGGATTTATGTATTTGTAATTGGTGGGGAGAAAGAGAATGTGGCAATGAGTGAAAGGATGAAAAGTTACATGTGGAGTTGCTTGATGTTTCTATGGAGAATGAGATTGATTTGACAATAGGAACTATGTGAAAGTGGTAAAATCAAGTTAACAACTAGCGTAAAAAGGGGAGGATGGGCATGTACATGATTGCCTATATATAAAGGCGTGCATAGGCTGTTGTTCCAGGCAGAAACAAAGGGAAAAGTACCTAAAAACCCATTATAGTTATGGGCCTAGACCCTATTGCCCACTATAATTTTGAGTGGTTCCAATTGTAGCACTAAAGTCTTAGTTTGATGCCAAATTAACTACCAAAATTTTGAACTAAGACCAGTATAAGCACTAATGAAACTGATAGTCAAATGGTATAGCATTCAGTTTAAATGTGATTGTCTGGCAAATAATGGCCAAAATGATATGCCATGTGTGCAAAATGCAAAAACTCCAGAGTTAGGGACCTGGACCAAATAACTCACTATAGTTAGGGATCTAGATTGGATTGCCCATCACGTTCGCCGCCCAACCTCCTTTCACCACTTCTAACCCTGATCCATCATCGTCCATGTTACCTCCCACCACCAGCAATGCAAAAAAAAAAAAAAAAGGAAAAGAAAAGAAAAGAATGAGCTGAGCTGGTTCAACCTAAATAGGGATTCACCACAATTGCCATTGCCTCCCATGTCCCTTTGCAATCTCATCGTCGATTTAGCCAACCCTCACCAATTTAGCCAACCCAAGGCCTCATCGTCATCGTCCAATATCACCCTAGCTACTGTTGATAAAGTCTTTGTTAGTATTGTGCCTAAAAGCCAACAATAAGATAATTGTATTTTGCATATTGAGTCGTGATAATTTGGTAAGGCATTATTTTAATAATTGTGTTTGTTCTTTATTTCTACATAACATAATTAAATATAATTATAACTCTAAAATAATAATATTCTTAAATGTCCCTAGTCCGTATTATTATGGAGTGGGTTGTAATTATACATAAAGACTAACATATGTGGAGACTAATATGAGATATGTAGTTTACATATCGGTATAAGTTGAAGAACTTGTGTATTGGATTGACCCGTTATGAGAATGCTACATGGATCGTTATATTAGTGTCATAAGTGATTCTCATAGTGATCATGGTAAGTATAGTCATTTGACCTGAGATCATCAAAGTTCCCTACATGTGTGTCACATACTTTGATATTACTCTTTGTTTGCTCGTAACCGAGTAAACATAAATGTGGTCACTGAGTATGTCAAACATCATATAGAGGGATTTGTATGATCAAGATATAATTTTTCCCTCTTATATGATGGGAGTAATATCTCTAGACCCCTTGATTATGTGAGACAGAGGAAATGCATTATCATATTCAGATGAGTTGAAATGAGATATTAATGTCATCGATTTTAGTTAGTCTACTCAGGAATCAAGAAATCATAGATTAGGCTATACGAGAGTGACACATTCTGTGTCTCATGCTCGGTTTTGATCTCTTGGATAAAGGGATGAAGACATGTATGAATAATGATCATAGAGGTTCACTTGAGTCACCAACTATCTTGTCATTTGTGTAGAAATAATGTGTTGTTAGACACTGCTCATTGTTTATGATCAGAAATGTGATTTATAATCATTATCAATGTGATAAAAGCCTATAGGATCACACATTTAGAACCAATTAGATTATTTGAGTGCATGAGCTAAATTGTTTGGTTATGATTTTATGATAATTTTTGAATAATTATTGGCCCAAAAGTTGAGCCCATTAGTAAGCCTGAAATTAGGCCTAATTGAATTAGGGTTATGAGACCTACTTGGTTTGGGAGTTGCGCATCACTTTATTTAGGGATATATAGTGTGGTTTCTTAGATAGCATCTCTAGACGAAGTCAAAAAGGGTTCTAAAATTCTAGCCACACTCCCCTATTGTTTTATTTAGATGATGCAAGCTAGCATTACAAGCACAAGAGAAACACTCATGCCGGAACCTGAGGGAGACTTGGTGATTCAATTGGTTCGTGTGGATACCTTAGAGAGCTTGAACACATCAATTGTTTAGGCTTTTATGATTCGACTCAACAGTTGGGTGAAATATCTTAACCTGATATGTATGAAAATTTTCAAAAACCCCGATTTATCCCGTTCTCACATGAATCCTATACAGTTAATTTCTGTTGCATTGTTTTGCCTTCTGAAACTCAATAGCCTTGCCTTACACCATCATCACCAACAACGAAAAATTAGACGATGAACTATTCACAAAATCCATTGCCTATTGCCACCCCTATGTGTCGTCCATTCGTTAGGAGATAGTTGACGGCATCCTTTTCGTGACTTAGGCCCCCAACTTCCCTAAAATCACCACCCATTATTGCCGAGGTTGAAAAACGGAAAGAATGTGGCAAACTTAGCACCACATGACCAATTCTAATACCACATCACTTGCCTAGTCACACTTCCGTTTACAACTCAACCCCACAACGGGCCAGTGGTCAATTTGGCCTCAAACAGTGATTTGAGTGATGAATTTGAAACCACCCATAACGATGGTGAGCAAATGAGTCTAAATCCATAACTATAGTCGATTTTTTGGTACTTTTCCATAGAAACAAATTAGGTGCTAGGTTATGTTCATACTTGATTTTTCTTTATTTCGTTCTTACTGCAAGTCCCATATGATTTTAGTTGTTCAATGCTATTATGCTGTTTTAACTATGTTAAAGAATAACGTTATTTCAGCTGGGAAAAGTTTTCATTTATAGTTATTAACTATATTTCGATTTGAATTTTTAAACTTCCTTTTTCCTGGAAGCTGCTAGTTGAAAAATAGGTTAGTTACTTTATGTTTTTATGTTTTCCTTACCTGTTCCTTGGGGGAACAAAAAAAGAAGGCTGTACTTTTATGTAACATATATTATTGTTAAAATATGTTATAGTGTTCCTAAGTTTCTTTGTTTGCAATTGAGGCTGGTATTTTTAGAAGGGGATAGTTTGTCATACTTTTTGCGGTTGACTCTTCGCCTAGACATATAGGTCCTTAGCCTTAGGATAGTGTAGGTTCACCCAAAAATATAATTCAAATTATAAGAGTTTAGAACCAGTTAAGCTCCAAATTTTAATATTTTCTTATGAGAAAATTTAAATAGGCTAAAACTATTTTCTTTCACTTAATGTATCACATATCAATTTTTTTTTTCAAATAGACAAATTATTTTTGTTTAGTTAATGTATCTCATATAAGTGGTTTTTTCCTACAATTTGTTAATCATATACTCCACCTGATCTAAATTCTTTGCATTATTCAATATTCAGCAATTAATTTATAATTTTTTTTAATATTTTAGAATATAAATGAAAGATATTTACATATGAATGATCTATATTTTTTTAATTTTTTCTAACAAACAATAACATGAATAAATTGAAGTCAAACTAGTTGAAAAAGTCCAATGAAGCAAGGAAAATGGGACGGATGGAGTATCAATTAATTTCATGTTACTTAATAGAAATAATTTGTACCCTAAAATCTTATTATTAGTTGTACATCTAAAACTTTTTATCCTATAATCACTTAAACACTAATTTATTTTTTATTGCAACCAATACCCCCTCTTTAATAAAATTACGCAATTACAGCCACGGCAACGCTTAGAGCCAGTTATTCTAGAAGGTATAAGGTTTAATTGTTCACACCTCTTAATCTCTGCATAGACCGTTTCTTTAAAGTAAGTGTAACATTAAATCTTGCACGTTATACAACAAATGCGGAACTTACAAGTTAAGTGATTTATTTGTGCAAATATCAGTGAAATCCAATCCAATTAGATGAAAGGGAATGATCAAAAGAGACGGCTTTGGAAGTGAAACAAATTCCGGTAGCTAGTTGGACTTGGACCGAGATCGCCCTCTTGATCCATTCTAACAAAAACCCCCTTTCCCTCTCAACGTTCACATCTCACACGTTATTTTGTTACTCTCTTAATTGACCCACCCCTATGATTAACAGAATCGTGCAGCTGTTCAAACCTCACCAAGTCGTCTTTTTCAACTCAATTCAATTGATTAAAGTAAGACATTATTTTGGTCATGATTTGGATTTGAGGTATAATAGAGGTATAACTGTAAATGAACTTAACGTGCACGAATAAATCATATTTATTTTTATTCATTTAACTTTTAACAAACACAAATAATAAACTAACACAACTTTTCTGTTCGTATTCGTGTTCGTTTATTTGTTAATAAATAAATACGAATACAAACACGAGCAATTAAAGTTAATGGCTACCATCAATTTAAATTTGAGTGAGTTTAACAATAACTGATAGAGCAACAGGCAATAGTGAGAGAGATTATAGGTTAGGGCTATGGGGTCCTACTTGATGCTGCAGCAGGTTCACATTGCGAGGGAAATGACTAATTATATTTGGGGAAATAAAGACAATAGATTAATTTGGGGGAGATTGGGGTATAATCATGTATGTATGAAGTATATGGACACTAATAAAAATATATGATATATAAAATATATATAATAATAAATATACGGCTAATACATAAATAAACAAATAAATAGATATAAATAAATAAATAAATATAAACGAACAATAACCAAATGGTTCATAAACGTAAATGAATAAACGAGACTTTATTTGTGTTTGTTCATTTAACTAATCGAATAGAAAAATTTGTTTATATTCATTTATTTAATTAAATAAACGAATATAAATAAACTATTACCGAACAGTTCACCAAACGCTCTGTTCATTTGCCTCTAAATAGAGATACTTTCACACATTTGTAAACAAGTTGAAATATAATTCAACATCTTCTAGATTTTATGAGACATATAATTTATTCCTACACACCTATACAAACACTAGTCTCCTTGCAACCTTTTTGTTCCACTTTGTCTTCTGTTTCCGCACATGGCTTCCAAAATCCTGTTCTTCCACTGCCTCTGCTTCGTCCTCTTCCTTTTTTTTATTCCTTGGTAAGTCTTCATTTGCCTTCTACTTACCAAGCTTGAAAAGATCAGCTTTCGAGCTTAATTTGCAGGCGAGAAGCAGGTACTGGTGGAAGGTTGAAGGAGTAAGATTGGGTTCAGACCCAAGAAGCTATTCGTGTTCGGAGACTCCTACGCCGATTAGAGTTTAGAGTTGTCTAACATGTACTAAAATTTTTTTATAGAAAGTTACAAAATACAATGTGTTACAGTTTAATTGCGAAAAAGAAAATAAAACCCATATGTTAACTTTTAGGTTGTATTTAGGCAACAGACAACAAATATAGATGCGTTACCATGGATCTTACGTAGGGCCTGTAACAAAAAAGGCCGTAAACGCATCTGTTACATCTGTAATTTGTTGCCAAAAAATTTCTTAACTTTTTTACATTTACTCCTCTCTTATCAAAGGTCAACATTGTATTCTGTATTTGATTTTAATGCATTTAGCAAAATTCTTCGATATCATTGTCTTTCACATAAATTGGCACATCTCACTATCGTATAAATCATAGTTAAGAATTTTTTGAAGCAAATATAAGTACATGGTGGGTTCGTGCCCTCTAGAGGCTTTTTCACTTTTATGATGACTATTATGACTAGTGGAGGAGCTTTTCTTTTCTTTTTATAAAAAAAAAAAATTACCTTCTGTTTAGTTCATTATTGAGTGGTTTTGCTTTTTAGTGAGTTGTTAATCGCTTGGCAGAGCTCAGATTTCATCGATTCCTATCCCAATTGGTTCTCCTTTTTGTTTCCTCGGGATTCATTTCAAAGTCTTGGTTATGGCTTATTATGCCTTAATAAATGTTTATGTTAATTTAAGTCCTCCATCTGGTTCTCTCACCTGTGGTTATGATAATAATCTGTTAACTGCTTCTAACAACTCTTGGCTGCTTATGAGATGGCTGCTTCGCTTTCATTAATACAACCCAACATCTTAGTATGGTACTCCTCAATACAATAATGATGATGCTTTTTAAAATTTTCGCATCCCAAAATAAATGAAATCCTTTTTTGTTTATACAAGTATGTCTATATATATTTTACTCACTTAGTCCTATACCCATTTAGAATAACTTTTTCTGTACAAAATATAATAAAAGAAAATTAAAGTGTCAACTATTTTAACAGGGAGTGAATTATAGATCTTTTAGCTTTGCACATATACGAATGATGAACGTTAGAGTTCTGGTTACCCTTCAAGAGTCCCGCAGTCTAGCTCAGAGAACTAGCACTCGGTGCACCAGCCCGCTATTCCCAAGCAGTAGCATTCAGTGAGTCAGGAAGCGGCGCCACTACAAGTTCCACAGGACCCACTGGATGTCCCGAGCAACAGAGGACGATTATTTATTGCTTTTCCATCATATTTTATAGGTACTGACTGAGTTGAAATTAATACATTACAATTTTAACTGTAGCTTTGTTTGTGACGCTGAAGTCTGAGACTATTAGCAACATCTCACAAAAGTTTTCAAGCGCAAGCAAGTCAAGTGGAAAGCCATTAATTGCGCGAATGGTGAAAAATAATGTATTTTAACCCCATATTTGAGCTTAATTAATTGAAAGATTTGTGGTCTTCTAGCATTATTTTGGTGTTTTTATTTTCCTGGAATTATTGTGAACTTTAGTTTCTTTGTTGGTTTTATTTTAAAGATGTATTTAGGCTAAATTTTTTCATCTTCTAGAGTGATTGTGAATCTCATATGATGCTTTAATAATTGCTTTAATAATTGCTTGCTTGAATTATAGACTATTTATTGAATTTATTGTTTGATTTGCTTATGTGCTTGATTGTTGAAATTATTGGCTACGAATTTCTTTCTTGACGCAAATTTGTCTTTTGGAGGAGAGATTTGAGTCAAATGAAATAGGCAAACTTCATTAAAATCACTTGAGGAGCGGAAGTCTCAAGCCTCTAAGAGATAAATAAACTATATAAAGCTTAAAATCCTTTAATTTTGAGTGGATATGGAATTGTCATTTAAAATTAGAGAGATTAAATACATTCACATTGGGAGAGGGAATTTTTTATTGGGTAATTTTATCTACAATAAATTGGTAAATGTCTAGGTGGATAGTAAACAAACTCAAAGTAGATTTCAAGATGATCAATTACTCTAGGGGAATTTATTTGCCATAATTATTTGATTAAACTTACAAGTAGTGGTTAGTGTTAGTTTATTCAAGAATTAAATTTCTAATTTTTTAATAATTGCAAGTAGTTAATTGGATTGATCACCTATCACTTTTTATTTAGTTTAAACACTTAATTTATTTTGGTTCTATTTATAATTCTTTACGAGCTTAGTTTTTTCTAGCATTTGATCTTTGTGGATATGACCCTGTCTCATCGGTTTTATTACTAGTTCGATAATTATATACTTGTGGGGTGTGCAACAGTAAGAAGGGGAAAGTATATTGTGCAACTGTAGGTAAGCAATTTAACTCATTTTTGCAAAAATTATAACTTTATTGCAATTTTAACAATACTCATAAATTGGAAACTATAATTGTCTTTTTTGTTTCAGCAATATTACTATTGGGATCTAGTAGACAATGAGAAGATTATGAATTAGTTCTTCCGGCAGATGAGGGATCGATGCAAGCACAAGTTGAACAACTTGAAGACCAACATCATTAAGAATAAGTTTGCCACTGTCCTGCCTAATAACTATTATAGCCTCTTTTGTCCCCACCAATGGGGTTTCATTTTGTCTCAGAATTGGGAGAATTTGATAAACTACTAAGATGACAAGAAATTCCAGTACGCCAATGGTGTCATGAAGGAGAATAGGGTAAATAAAATTAATTTTATTTTAACTTGTTATTTTATAATATACCTGTGAATATCTTACTTAGATGATTTACTAATGATTTTTTTCAAGTGACTTGTTAGTTGGTGAGGATGCACTTGAGGGTATGGAGCTACAAAAGCATTCTCTGAGGAGTTAGATGAAGTAGATGCTATGATAGGATGGTAAGATTATTAAAATTCTTTCAAACAAATTTATTTTCAATACATTATTCTAATTAGAACTTTTTTCTACTTATACAAATTTTGTGCCACAAAACTCAGGATGACTAGCCACCGACATTCAGTGACTTTATTTGTTGGATGTCAACTAGGCATGGATCTAGTTAGATCCTGTCTCAGTAGCAGATAGATGTGGTTGTAAGTCATAACTAAATATTTATATTAATATTACATTTTTAACATTTCCTACTTAGGCCAAGTATGAGGCGAAGCCATACTTAAGTATAGGCCAGATGTGTCAAAGCATCCCACCATCTGTCAGGAGTGCTGGGAAATGGTGGTCAGCTAGGCCTACAAGGGAGTGTGAATGGGTTTCTTGTAGTTGCTAGCATTCCCTGATCGGTTTCACCTTGCATGATTAAAGGTGCTCTTTCAAATATTTACTATTCATTTCAAATTTTAAATTTAGTATGTACTAACATTATAGGAACTTTAAGGGTATGAGGTTTATCATACTAAGTAGCTATGTTAGGAGAACACAAAACTTTGGTCCAGCTCACCATTGTTCGGGCAAAGATGCTAGCTCAGGGGGTTCATCAAGCTCAAACAAAGAAGAAGATGCAGGGCTTTTAAGGTCTTCAAGTAGACCATGGTTGCAATGCAGGGTTTATGTGTCAGCTTCGATTTCATGGCTACTGCTACATTGTCCTAAAGGACCCTGGCCCCTGGTGTTCTTAGCTTCATACCTAGAGGTCAGGCAGAAGGGGATCCTATCCCTTAACACATGGCTTATACCCAATGCCGCTGGGATCCTATGGGATGTCAAGATCCATACCCTATTTCCTCCTGCACTATATCCATGGATAACAAGATCCTAATGGCAGTTTTAGCCTGTATTAGTATTCTATCAGCATTCTTTGGTATCAATTGGCCCATCCACAATGCCAGCTTTCTAGCAATAGGTGTCAATGATATTTGAGCAGCCTTACCTAGGATTGAGTCAGTCACCACTAGGATCACATATGGCACAATAGCAAATATATTTTATTCCTGATATGTCGTGGTCGATTGATGACCCAACTTAGCTTAAGAGTCAAGTATTGAAAACCCAGGATATCTTGGGACCGTTAGGCTGAGGGCGAGTAGTAAATCCAAGAACGTCCAATCGATCAAGATGATGATAAGGAAGCCAATACCTTCCTTGACTTTTGATTTCTTTAGGTCATTTCTTTTTATTCTTGTACGTAATTTTATATAAATGATTTTTATATAAATGATATATTATTTTTATTCCAATTTTTTTGTTTTTATTAAACTTTCAAATGATCCTACAACTGAACATTTCTGTCACGAAGCAGGCTCCTAGTGCCCCGGATTACTCAACTTGTAGGCCCTATGGGACTGTGATCCCACTTAGTTACGATTGGCTAACATTTACTTATAGGTAAATTTAAAACAATTTACGTGCAACTAGTTTCTTAGCCTACTTTATAAGAAGATATGCATACGTTTGTCTTGGTGATGCAAACAATTAAGTAAATCATTTCAAAAATTTCGTTCGAACATTGCATTTTAAAAGTACTTAAACCGTTCCAAGACAATGAAATATTAGCTACTTCAACTTTAAGTAATAGTTTGTGCACACTCCATAATACTAGCATGCTCCCAAAAGAGACTTAATGGTTTAACACCAAAATGTATCCTAATAGAGGTAACATCTTAATACACAAGGTACTTTACATATACAAGACAAAAAATCCTTAACTAATATCCACTACTTGAGCCCCACCTTTGAGCTATCAAGCTTCAAGTGCAAACTCCTTTTTTATCCTTGTGCACCACTTAGCCTTTAAGCTATAAAAGGCATAACACTTAGTTAGTACAAAGCTTTACTTACAAGTAAACTTAGAATCTCAAGGATTCTAAGGAATAAATACCTGCAAAAAGAGGAAATTTAGCTCACAACAATCCACTAGTTGTTAGGCCCGGTGTTAGAACCTGCACAACAAACTTAAGGAAGTGAGTATAGAACCTGCACAACAAACTTAAGAGAGTGAGTACATGAATATACTCAGTAAGGGTCCCTTAGGGTACCTACAAAAAAGATAGCAAACAAGCATGCAAATGTGGTATACAACCAAACAAACAACCAACAACCAACACAAGACCAACATAAAAAATATGCAATGCATCAATGTATGATACACAACATACATAATCCTTGGGACTTCTTACACCTTAGGTGTCTTATTCTGGCCGTGAGCTCAAACGGTAGAAGTACTTGAGACAATGGCCCTCGTATCCCGAATCTTTTACCTCTCTTAAGTCCTACTTACAGGTCTTAGAGTATGTTATCACCTCATCTCAAAACTTATTCGTCTTACTCTTAACTTATTGTGCAAGGTAGCCATCTTATGTGATCCAACTTGCCAATCTTTTATAGCTTAGCTTAAAGCTCCTTAGTGGCTCACTTACTAAACCACATGGTTTGGTTGGGATCCCCTTAGGTTTCTTCCTCATCTCCCCAAAGGTCTAAGACCTAACTTTTAGGCCAGTGAAGACTCTGACACTCAACTTAATCCCTCTAGTGCCTCTTTGACAACTTGAGCACTTATACCCCCTTGCTACTCTACTTAGCTCTACCTTAGCCATACCACTTAGCTACCACTTAAATAATACATAATTTGCAACTTAAAAATGAGTCTTAGACCCAACCGAGGCTATGGAACATCTTAGAATAGCCTAGGGATGATAACCGAGAGATTGAGATGTTCTTAGGATGCCCCGAGCTTAAGGGACTTATGCCTTAGCGACTCTATCGACGACGTGTCACCAGCGGCATCAGTTCTTAAGTTTCCTAGAAAATTTCCATTGACGCATTGCCAAATCACGTTAGCACTGAGAATCATCACCATTTAGCATCGCCACGGCAACGCGGCGTCAATATTCTTCCAGCATTACATGACTGCGTGCTAACTTGCACCAAACTTGCTCAAACTTTCAATCCTTAAAGCCAATTCATATGGGTCTTATTGCTACTTCGTTCCCACATGTAATACTACATTTTTATGCATTACTTGAGCTAAATTAACTTGAACCCTTACGCCAAATTCCACAATAAAGCAAGAACAAAGCACAAGCACACTTGAGCTCAACTTAGCTTTCCTGAGTTCCAGACCTTAAACCCATGTAATATGGCATCAAGAACCTCAAACCAAGACCACCTCTAGCCACTCAAACAACTTAGAACCAGCTCAAACTAAACCAAGAAGCTTACCTTAGGTTTCAAACCCAAAACAAGCATCAAAGAGTTAAATGGGAGCAAAAACACCAAGAATAAGTTGACGGCTTCTTGGATTCACCTTGGAACCTTCAAATTCGGTGAAAATTTGTGGAATTGGGTAGGTTTGAAGTAGGAAATCTGGTGGGGAGAGGAAGCCACAAAATTTTGGAGAGAAAGAAATGAAAATGGAAGTCAAAGACTTGGTAGAAATATCTTACTAACTCCACTAATTTATTTTTTTACTTCTTGCCTTTTGGTTATCAAGTTTTCCTTTGTTTCACTTTGGTCACTAAACCTACACCCAAAACCATCCCTCCTTGATCCTAAAGAATGTTGAAAAGCATCTTACACTTAGCCTCTTGGACACTTGCCACTTAAGAAATAAATGGCTCATTTAAGTGCTTAGTGCAATTTTTGCACTTTTGTTTCAAATAATGGTTCTAATAGCTAGGATAACTTATGGTATTAACTTAATTAGTCAAAATTCCTTACATGACCCTAATTTATCCAAAATTATAGTCATGCCATCTACTTGGGTTAAAATTACCATTTTGCCCTTTTTGATTCTTAGGTGCCCAATCACACTTAAGAACTCACCCTTACTTAAACTTAGCTTGTCTTTCTTACTTAATAAGATGTCAACTTGAGGTGTTTAAGTGGAAACGCTAAATAAAATATACATACCCGATCAAAGCCAGCCATTGACTAGAAGAGTCATCACAATTTCACTTTCATTTTAGTTGCTTGGAGCGACTGAACTGAAGGAGACTATTTCATCTGTTGTTTTCCTTTTTTAATCTTTTAGTGAAATTTTTATGACTTAAATAGAAAAATTAAAAAAAATTCAGTACTAAAAGTAATCCTTCCTTAATTCTAGTTAATCAGAAGATTTGATGGTCTTTAAGCGAATTAGATGAACAACTAACTTGCTAGGTAATTACTTCAACTTATGTCCAACATTTATATATATATATATATATATATATATATATAAAGGAGAAATCCATCAATTCCCCAAGACTAATTCCTTTAGCATTAATTTTATAGTAAACTTGAAGCATTAATTTTAGAATTTATTTGTAATAATTAATACTTTGGTCGCTATATAACTCTCACTCCAAAATTCACTCATTCCCAATACTACTTCTTTTACCATTAATTGCATAGTATGTTTGTATGGTTTAATAACTTAGGCTCTCATATAGTCATGATTCAAAAATTTAAATTTTGAATTGTAATTCTTGGTGAGCTCTTTTTATCATAGTTGAGAGTTCTTGAAATTCTATTTTTCATACATTTTAATAATTGGATTTATCAGTATATATATATGAGAAACCTACTCATTCCCCAAGACTACTTCCTTTAGCATTAATTTCATAGTACATTTATAGCATTAATTTTGAAATTTATTTATAATAATTAATACTTAGGTCCTTATATAACTCTTACTCCAAAATCTACTTATTCCTTAAGACTACTTCTTTTACCATTAATTACATAGTTTGTTTATAGGGTTTAATAACTTAGGTCCTTATATAGTCATGACTCCAAAATTTAGATTTTCAATTGTAATTCTTGGTGAGCTCTTTCTATTATAGTAGAAGGTCTTTAAAATTTTATTTTTCATACATTTTAGTAATTGAATTTTTATATATATAAAGGAGAAACTCATTCATTTCCCAATACTGTTTATTTTAGCATTAACTTCATAGTATAGTTGTAGCATTAATTTTATAATTTATTTACAATAATTAATACTTAGGTACTTAAATAGCTCTTTCTATAAAATTCACTCATTTCCCCAAGACTATATTTTTTTTTATCATGAATTGAATAGTACATTTGTATATTATATTGTTTAATAACTTAAGCCCTCATATAGTCATAATCTATAATTTGGATTTTGAAATATAATTTTTAGTGAGCTATTTGTGTCATAGTAGAGAGCATTTAAAATTCAACTTTTTATACATTTTAGTAATTGAATTTAAATTTATATTCTCTTAGCATAATAAAACATCATTAGCTTTTGTTCCTTTCTTAATGGCTCATCAAAAATATTGTCCCTTAATCAATTGTTTTAAATAGATTCCATCTCTTTGTTGCCATTTAGAGCATTTTAATTTCCATTAAAATGCTCTGATTATAATTTTATTTGGTTTCAATGGTATTAATATTGTGTATTCAACTTTCCCAAAGACTACTTCCTTTAGCATTAACTTTATAGTACATTTATGGCATTTATTTCAAAATTCATTTGTAATAATTAACATTCAATATTATCATTTGTTCTTTTCATTTCTTCCTATCATCTTTTGCTACCTTTTTTTAATTTCTTCACTAATTTATATTTTTAGATTCTCCCCAATGTCAAAGATGAGGTAGTTATTAACAAGAATGATAGATTTTTTTTATTTCATAGTATTTGAATTCATACAATTTTGACAAATATGTTCTTTTATGAATCTTTTCTTATTTTTATAATCTCCTAACAGAACATGTAGTATTAGAGGAATTGCCTCTTGAGAGGATTGACTGGACTATTTATGGGATGTTTTTTAAATTTTTGAAAAAGTGACCAATTTATCAATATAATTTTGTTCTTGTGGATTTGAAGATATTTTTTTTTTCCTCAATTCTACTGAATTTTATAACTTATTATTTTCTCCCTACTATAAATATATGTTCATGATCTATTATTGTCTACTATGTTTTTGGTTTACATATGTAGAGTATGGCAATTCATGTATCTATCAAAAATTTTTTGGCATACATTTCTTCCAAAGAAGAAAACATACTAGATCACAAATACACACTCATTTATGATCCACTTTACTCGTAATACACAAATCTATAATGTGAATCATGAACCTCATGATTTTTCTTGAGTTTGTTGCTTTTAACCAACTTAGCAAATGCGTGGACAAAAAGAAATTCTTTACAGGTTTTACTAAAAAATTTTCAAAGTATAATCCGATGCTACATTTACTATCTATATATCATTATTTCAATTCCTTTTTTTCTTGATAAATGTTGTGGGAGTTGTTGTGGAGGTTGGTACAATAAAGCAATAGATTGTTAAGAGTGATTTAATTGATACCTAAAATATAAAATTACAGGATTTGAGGTATTTTTTATACCATAATGTTCAATGTTTTCCCCTCGACCATTTGTGTATATATTTTTTTTCTAATTTCCTTTTTTTTTTAATAATGGGAATAAAATTCTATTATGTTCATAGTTCTCCAAAGTTTTTTGTGGAAAAATGGAAAAAATGAATCATCTTGTGCTGTAAGAGTTTTCATTTCTTTAGTCATCAAATCTTTTCAAGATTTCTAACATATTGTACGTTCTCTCATCCATATTTAGCTTTACTTATCATTCTACTATAATGTAAACCTTTTAACTAATTTATTTTTGTATATAGGTCGACCAAGCTTAGGAACTTCAAGATCGAGCAAGATTTCTTTAAATATTCAAATTCCTAAGGTTGACAGTATAAGAGATGATTTTATGTAGGTTTTTAAAACCAATTTTTGGTTTACAGTATATGTCTTACTTTGATTAATAACTTACCACCCAAGATTTTATATTGTATATTTGAGTGTATATATATATAAGAAAACCAAAGCAATGGTTAAAGTACTATAAGATTACGCAGATGAAATTATGAAAGATTTGTAATCTTTGCAGTTAAGATCTATTTCATTGCAATTATAGGTTTTACAACAAGTAATGTCTCACATCGAATAATAGTATTAATAGAAAGTAAGAGTTTATACAGCTAAACAACATATGCAAACAATGAAAACATAACTTATATTATAACATATAAACCCAATTTCAATTTAATGAATAATTCCTGTGTATTGCACGGGTTATTCAACTAGTTAAAAACTAATGTAGCTAATTCATTCTAACTTAGCCAACTTAAAAAAATTGATTTATTTTTCTTTTACATCTTTTTGGCTAGGAACCAATTTTATTTGAAAGCCAATACTATTTAGGTGTAATAATCCATTGATTGTAAAATTTTTATAATATTATTAAATTTTTATGAACTTTTCCCTTTTAAGAATTAAAAAGAAAAATTCATAAAAAAATTAATTGTAGCATAAAAATTTTATTCTGAATAGATTATAACATCTATACAATATTGGCTTTCAAATGAAATTTGTTAATATCAAAAAAATATAAAAATAAATAATTTATTTTGGATTAAATTAACTAAAGTTAAAATAAATTAGCTCTACAAGCCAATTCATTTTAAATTTAGTTAATTTAATCCAAAATAACTTATTTTTATTTTTATATTTTTTTTACAGGGAACCAATTTAATTTTTATTATCTTTTTATTTTTTTTATAAATTTTTATTTTTTAATTCCTAATAATAGAAAAATTCATAAAAATTCAACCTCATAAAAATTTGACTTCAAATGGATCATTACGTCTGCATAATACTGGCTTTCAAATAAAATTAGTTTTGGACAAAAAATATGTAAAACTAAAAATAATCCATTTTAGATTTAGTTAACTTAAGTTAAAACGAATTGGCTCTAAAATTTTGACATCATGCTTTAAACTTGTAATTGTTCTCGAAGGTATATGGTTTAATTATTCTCACCCTTTAATCTCTCCACATACCATTTCATTCATTTGTTTCTTTAAATTTAAAGCAATGCAACATTAAATCTTGCATGTTTTGACAACAAATGCAGAACTTACAAGGTTAGTTGATTTATTTGTGCAAACATCAATGAAATCCAAATAGATGAAAGAGAAGGATCAAAGGACTTGGTGCTAGATTTAAGATAATAATATTATTGCTTATGAGCTATTGTACGTGGTCAGCCGCACTAATTGTTCTACTTGGCAAAATGGACACAAAGCAGTTCTAAAATTAGGGATGCATAAGGCATATGATAAATTGCAATGGTCCTTTTCGAAAGGGTTCCTTGGCCATGCAATTCCCAAAGCTATAGGTACATCTCATTATGCAGTGTGTAACTATAATATTATATTATGCTTTGATAAGTAGGAGCATTACGGATTGGTTTTCCTCAACCATGCAAATTCAGCTGGAAGACCTATTATCTCCTTATCTATTTATTATAAATTAATGGGTATTTTACCAGGCTCTGAGCTAGTAGAAATAAGTCGTGATTGATCATTTATTTTGTACCAATGACTACCTTATCTTTTTTCAACTTATCTCCATAGCAAGTTGACACATTCACAACGCATTGCATCTTTATTCTACTGTGGCTGGTTAGGAAGTTAACTATAAAAAATCAAAATGGATGTTCAATTGTAATGTCTTTACTCATATACGGAGAGAATTCTATCATATTCTTCTTTTCTGAATCAATATAGGTATTCTCCATTAACTCGGCCTTCCCCTGTCATAAGATATGTCAAAGTCTACATCCCATCAATTTTTGGCTAACAAGGTTAAGTAGAAAGTTGAAAGTTGGAAATGGAATTTTTTAAATAATGTAGGTCGACTAACTCTAATCTAGTTCTCCCTTGCTTCACTACACATCCATGTTATGTCTTCTTTTAAGGTCTCAATTACTTTATTAGATTCTTTATGTAAGACTTGTATTCAATTTTTGAGGTCAGGATCACATACCCAAAAGACTTCACATATGAAGCCTAGAGAAGTTTTAATACTTCCAAAAAAATTGGGAAATTTTGAGATAAAGGATCTTTAACTTTCCAACCAAGCTCTATTGGGTAAGGCATTCTAGTGCACATCTATTGGTGACCTAGGAAAATTGGTGTATAAGGTCCTGATGAGCAAATATGGCGACTTTCAATCTATATGGCGGGTCAAGCCTATTAGAAATATATCCTTTTTATGGCATAGTATCTTGCATGGATGAGAGATTCACATGCCATATATATGTTGGAAAATAGCTAATGGTTGATCCATTAGGGTATCGAAAGACAATTGGATCTTTAATGTTTTTCCTGACCATTTAACTATGTACCTATAGACATACCCTCACTTTAAATGTTCCCGTTTCTCTAATCTTACTAGAGAAAATTTGGATGTTTGAAATATTCTATTGCTTAGCTCATTATTTCTATAATGGATTGTCACTAAGATTTGTGCACTTCCCCCCTTCATCATCTTCTAGCTATAGGAACTCTACAATTTGGTATGGTTGACTTTCAGGCACTTTTCACTGCAAAGCATGCATATGCTTTGAAAATCATAAATAAATTTGTATCTTTTCTTCAAGTAGCCGCTACTTCAAGGATGCCATTCAACAATCAACCTATGCAGACTGTACTGAAAAGATTATAGGCCTTCAATATTCTAAAAATATTTAAAAATTTTCTATGAAAATGCTTTCTTAATGGGCTTCCTGCGTAACCTAATCTTACTTCTCATGATGGCGTTTTATATCAAGTTTCCTTTGTTGCAATTTAGTAGATGAGATATCAAAACATCTATTTTGGAATTGTCCCAATTATTCTTAGGTTTGATGTAATTTCTACACAACTCTAAACTGTAAGGAACCTCTATCCTTTAAGTCATGGCTTCTTCGATTATTGTCTCACAATCCTAAATAGAAATGAGAACCATTTTTATTATTGAGTCTCTACCTCTGGACTTTGTGGCTGGGGGGAAATAAGTATGTTTTTTTGACATGCTCAATTTCACACCCTATTTTTTATAGCCATGAGGGATATTTTAATTCAACAATTTTTCTTAGCTCGAAAGTACTAAATTCTGCAGTCTACCATTCCTTATAACCCACCAAACTAACTTTGCCACTCATGGGGTACGTGTCTTGCCATTTAGCCTAAGCTTAATCCTATTATTTTTATTGTGGATAGGGCTTGACATTGTTCTTCTAATTTGGGTGCTAAAACATGGCTCTGGATAGGCACCAATGCTTCGCCTATATTCCACGATGGTTGTTTTCTTCCTTATTGCTCATCCATGCTAAAAGCTATACTCCATATTGTTTATGGTGCTATTCTAGCTACTAAAAAGTTAAAGTTAAAAGCTCTTATTGTATTAACCGACTGTTTTAGACTCTCATTGCCTTACATGTTCTTCTAGTCATCCACCCAATTTTGGTAAGCTTGCTTCATTAAATGCGCACGAACCTAGAGATGTTTGACCAATGTAATCTCATTGTTGTTCCTTGGGATTTGGACACCATGACGTATCCCTTCACCTAAGCATATCTTCATATTATTCCTACTTAATTCATTCTTTTTTCTTGTTTCCTACTCCTGACTATAAAAAATGACATGGATTCAAAGTAAAAAAGTTCTGGTAGCTAAATTCCATCATAAAAATAGAAAAAGGATCATGATTATATGGCTAGCAAAGATATATGCCAAAAATGAAATTAGACCACCCACAGCTATGGATTCCTTAAAACATCATTAGGGAAAGTTCAGATTTATCAACGCACCTGTGATCTATGTTAATATAATTTTCCATAAATACCAGTTAAACTTGTAACAAAAATTCCCTTCACTCTAAATGTCCATATCTTTAGATTATGAAAAAAGAAAAAAAAATAATGTCCACATCCCTCACATTATTTTAAGCCAGCGAACTTTTTTTTTTATAATAAAAAAAATAAATAAGAGGAATAATTAAGAAAGAAAGAAAACAGTAAATTGGTGTGCAACAAGGATTCATTGCCTAAGCACAATGATTATAAAATAGTGCTTGAAAGATTGGAGTGTTTTCGTGAGTTGTTCTTGAGTAATCAAAGAAGGGATCATAGGTCGGAATCATGCACTACAATTCCTTAATTATAGGTTCAACATCAGATCTACAATTAAAGCTTAATCATAGCCTAAATTCTTGTAGCCTTTGTATAGCTAGCTGTGCCTATATATCCCCAACTCTTGTAACAATCTATAAAAAATACGAAAAAAAACAATTTTCTTCTCAATTCAACATGGTATCAAAGCATCCTTTCATCCTTTTTTCTTGTTTGAATAATCCCAGTAAAATGGATACATAATCTTTCCTTATCCCATGGCCGACAATAATTCTTACTTGGGTGAACACTCGGGCGAATCATAAGCCACTACCTCCATTCTATTCGAGCTAACAGTAAGAATGACAGATGTTTTGAGCAAAACTCCGGCATCTATCCCAACTATCAATACAGGAATTGCAACTATTGGCATCAAATTGGATTGTACGAATTACACCCTTTGGTCCCAAGTCATCGAAATGCATATTTCAGGCAAGGATAAACTTGGATATATCAACGAAGATCTTCTTCAGCCACCAGCAACTGACCCGTCTTCATAGGTGGAGGACTAAGAATGAAAATGTAAAAGGATGGCTAATTAACTCGATGGACTCATTTTTTATTGGTAAATTTATTCGATTTCCAATAGCAAAACAAGTCCGGGATGCAAGTACTATGACCTACTTTGACGAAGGAGATTTAACCCAAGTTTATGAACTTCGACAAAGAGTGACGCGGCTCAAGCAGGGTGGTTTCTCTATTGAAAAATACTACAATGACCTCTGAGGGCTGTGGCGTGATATTGATTTCTGTCGCCCCAACCCCATGGTATGCTCGGCGGACATACAACACTTCAACAACAGGCTGTGAGAGGATCAGGTATACACATTTCTTGATGGTTTGAATGATAAACTTGACAATATAAGAAGCGATGTGTTGCAGCTTATGCCCTTTCCGACTTTGGAACAAGCATATGCCCACGTTTGTAGGGAGGCTACTCATCAGGCAGTAATGACAGGGCATGATACAGAGAACACAACTATTGTAATGTTGGTTTCACGAAGTCTGAAACAAGCCCTCTTCTCTCTAGCCAACTCTCTGTCACTAAATGGCAAACATAATTCAACTTCCAAGATGAGGGGCTCAATTGATGGAACACGATGCTTTTATTGTAGGGGTGCAAAGCATACTATAGATACATGCTTTGAATTGCATGGTTACTCAGATTGGTGGAATGAATTACAAGCCAAAAAATGACAGGATGGGAGTAGAAAAGGTGGTGGGCCAAGCAAAACTGTAACGAGCAACATTGGCAAGGCTGTAGTAGCCTCGGCAAAGCCTCAGCTATCCCTTATCCCTACAGGAATAGGTAATGTGGATTCAGGTATGGTTTTTCTCGGGACTGATTCTACTGAATCTTATACTGATTGGATTCTTGATTCGGGAGTAATATATCACATGACATATGATGTCAAAGATTTTTCAGAACGTCCCCCACGTCTATGCACTAGTATTATTGATGCCAATGGAGACAGTAAGAGTATCACCAACCCTTTCTTTGATAAATACCCTTCTAGTGCCATCATTGTCACATAAATTATTGTCAGTAAGCCAAGTTATGAAGGAATTGAATTGTGCAATTCTAATTTATCCTACATTTTGTCTTATTTAGGATATTCTCACCAAGGATATAATTGGGCGTCATATTAAAAAGAGAGGGGCTCTACTATATGGAAGATTTTGGCATCGGTCAAATTAATCATATGAGCAGTACTGGTGATAGGAACAAATCAAGCATTTGGCTATGGCATCGTTGGTTAGGCCATCCTTCATTTGGTTATATGAAACATGCCTTTCCTGCTCTACTTTCAGGATTATCAAAATTAGGTTTTAAATGTGAGACATGCATCTTAGCAAAAAGTCATCGACATAAGAGTAAAAAACCTTTTAAGGTAATTCACTCTAATATGTGGGGTCCATCTCTCAAATCTATTGTGTTTGGTATTCGATGGTTTGTGATATTTGTGGATGATTCTAGTCAGATGACATGGTCATATTTAATGAAAAATAAAGATAAAGTTTTTCCAATTTTTCGTTCGTTTCATAGAATGGTTAAAACCTAGTTTTTAGATATGATTCACATACTTTGCTCTGACAATGGTGAAGAGTATGTGAATCAAGAATTTCGGAGTTATTTCACTCACCATGGCATGCTTCATGAAACCCTTTGTTCATAGACACCGCAACAAAATGGCATTGTAGAAAGGAAAAATTGACATAGTCTAGAAACTACAAATGCACTTCTGGTTGGTACTGATGTACCTACAATACTTCACCATATTAACCGGATGCCCTCTGAGGCTCTGGGGCTTTAGACTCCTCTCCAAGCTCTGTCCATTACCATTCCCTTACCCACGATCTTAATGCTTTCACCACGAGTATTTGGGTGTGTTGCCTTTGTTCACCTACACAAAAACCAGCACACCAAACTTGATGCTTACGCTATTTGATGTTTGTTTTTGGGGTATGGTCTATATCAGAAAGGATATCGGTGTTATGATCCAATGAATCATCATACCTATGTAACAATGGATGTCACTTTCTTAAAGCATGACAATTTTTTCCCTTCTGCCACAGCCAATTATTCTCTTCAAGGTGAGTCTTGGAGTAAATAGTTGAATTGGCTAACATTTGATTGGCCAAGAATGAGTAAGCCTATTGTTTCTATACCTGATACAAAGATTGGTGTCATACTATCAGGAACTGAGGAAACTAATGGTGAAACAATTAAAGGAACTGAGGAAATCAGTGATGAAATTTGCAAGGAGCAGCAGACTTCTAGTATATAAGCAGACCCCCTTACCTCACAGTATCCACAGACCCATCTCCTGAGAATACTCCTGAGGTAATCTCCTCGAACTCTCCAAGCACACCTCTGTTAAGTAACAATACATCTATGAGCTATGAGTTAACATACATTCATAACTGAAGGAAACCTCCAGACAGATACTCCCCTAACATTGAAGGCCAAAAGTCAAAGTACCCAATTGCCAACTATGTATCTACAGAGAGGCTCCCCAAACCACTCAATGTTTTCGCAGATGAACTCTCTTATTGCAGAATCCCTATAATTGTTGAAGAAATGATAAAAAGATCTTAAATGGGTCCTTGCTATAAATGAGGAGATGAAGGCACTATTGAAAAATGAGATATGGATCTTTGTCACTTTACCTGAATGACATAAGGCAGTAAGGTGCAAGTGGGTGTTTTCTATTAAATATAAGGCAGATGGAATAGTTAAGTAGTATAAGGCGAGACTTGTGGCGAAAGGATTCACGCAGACATACGGAGCTGAATATCAAGAAACCTTCTTACCTCTAGCCAAACTAAACACAGTGAGAGTATTGTTGGCACTTGTAGTAAACCTAGATTAGCCTTTACACTAGCTCGACGTGAAGAACGCTTTTTTTGCATGGTAATCTAGAAGAAGAGATTTATATGGATATTCCCCCAGGATATGTAGCAAACACAAGTGGCAACACTGTTTACAAGTTGCAAGGAACTCTATACGGCTTGAAACAATCACCTCGATCTTGGTTTGGGAGACTTAGCATAGTAATGAGAAAGTATGGATTCCAACAAAGTAACTTTGATCACACTCTATTCTTGAAACACAAACAAGGAAAAGTGACTGCTATGATAGTCTATATAGACGATATGATCATCACAGGAGACGACTCAGAAGAAATAGCAAGACTTCAAAAGTAGTTGGCAGCTGAATTTGAAATGAAGAACCTAGGCAGGCTCAAATACTTTCTAGGAATTGAAGTCATTGGATCAAAGCAAGGTATATTCTTATCTCAAAGGAAATATATCTTAGACCTTTTAATGGAGGTTGGATTGTTGGATTGTAAGCCTACAGACACTCAAATAAATCCAAACCACAAACTTGGGAATATTCTAATTAAGTACTAAAAGATAAGAGGAGGTACCAAAGACTGGTGAGGAGGTACCAAAGACTGGTAGGCAAGCTTATCTATCTTTCTCATACGCGGCCTAACATTGCATATGCAGTAAGTGTTGTGAGCCAATTTATGCACCAACCAAGTAAAGAACATATGAATGTTGTCATATATATTCTAAGATATCTAAAGTCTTCCTTGGAAAGGGGCTCATGTTCCCAAAAAAGGGCCACCTAAGAGTAAAAGGTTATACAGATGCAGATTAGACAGAGAACATCATGGATAGAAAATCCACCTCACGTTATTTCACCTTTGTTAGAGGGAATCTAGTTACTTGGAGGAGCAAGAAATAGAAGGTAGTTGTACTCTCAAGTGCCGAAGCTGAATTTTGTGGAATTGCTAAAGAGCTATGTGAATTGTTATGGCTTAGAAGACTGTTAACGAAGATTGGCTTTGCTCCCAGCTCTAAAATGAATCTATTTTGTGACAATAAGGTAGCAACTAATATCTCTCACAACCCCATACAGCATGACCGGACAAAGCATGCTGAAGTAAATCAACATTTTATTAAACAAAATCTTGATGAAAAGATCATATGGTTCCCTTTTATGTCTAAAGACTAACTAGCAGATATTCTTACAAAGGTAGTATGCAGTCAAATAGTCCACAACTCACTAAACAAGTTGGGCCTCATTAACATATATGTACCAATTTGAAGGAGAGTGTTGACGTGAGTTGTTCTTGAGTAACAAAAAAGGGGATTATAGGTGGGAATCATGCATTGTAATCCCTTAATTATAGGGTCAATATCAGATCCATAATTGAAGCTTAATCATAACCTAAATTCTTGTAGCCTCTGTATAGCTAGCTGTACCTATATATCCTCAGCTCTTGTAATCCGTCAAAAATATGAAAAATACTATTTTCTTCTCCATTCAACACGGAGAAGATGTAATATTTGGGTAACCACCCATCAGAGCCCTCCCTGTAAAACGGGGCTTGTCGCAGTCAAACGTAATTAAATAAAACTTTAGGCCTGAATTCCTTCAAAGCACAGCCAGGTCAATCGCGCAGGGCCGACAAAACACGTTCCGAAAACGTATAACTTCCGAACTGGTTCTAATTGACCTTGTGCCGCTGTACAAAAAAGCCCAACCCACCTATAAAACCCTCCACGTTTTCTTTTCCAAACACTATTGCTTCCTTGCCAACTTTTTTGTCCCACTTTGTTTTCTGCTCCCACACATGGCTGGGTCCAAAATCCTGTTCTTCCACTTCCTCTGCTTCTTCATCTTCCTTTCTTTATTCCAAGGTAAGTTTGCATTTTCCTTCTACTTACCAAGTTCCTGAAAGGACCCGCTTCGAGTTTAGATTTTTTATTAACGAACAAGAACAGGGTATTTAGAAAAGCTTAATTTTGATGGCGAGTTTAATTTGCAGGCGAGAGGCAGGTACTGGTGGAAGGTTCAAGGAGTAAGATTGGGTTCAAACCCAAGAAGCTATTCGTGTTCGGAGACTCCTACGCCGATACCGGAAACAACGCCATCTCTTTGTCCAGTTCTTGGAAGGTGCCCTACGGCGTCACGTTCCCAGGCAAGCCGGCCGGCCGCTTCTCCGACGGCCGCGTTCTCACCGATTTCTTCGGTAAAATTACCACTCGCCCCACCGCCTCCACGCTCTCTCGATCTCTCTGTCTGCCTGTTATGATTTGTTTCCCACTTCTTCACCTTTTTCTTTTCCTCTTGCAGCCTTGCTTTTTCATAATTTAGTAAAGTAACATTGTTATTATATTTCCAAATATCTGTACAGAAAAATTCTACCAACTTGTACGTGCACCTTTTTAGTAAACTATCAGAGTTTTAGAGTTGTGTTACATATATTAAAAATTTCTACTAGAACGTTATAAAATACGACTCTCTCCGTTCTATCAATGTTGCTTCATTTGGTTTAGCACGAAAATTAAGAATGTGGAAAAAGTAGATATTAAAGTTATAATTTTAAGAATAATATGATAAAATAAGTTATAAAATATGAAAATATTATAAGATTTAGGATTATAAAAAATAAAATGTGTTATAATAGTTTTGAAGGGGGAGTATATGATACCATTTGACTGCATAAAAACAATAAAACCTTATGTTGACTTTTCTACATTCACTCACCACTTCTTTATCAAAGGTCCACATTGTATTCTGTATATGTTTTAGTGCGTTTAGCAAAAATTAGCTAAATTATTTGATATCATTATCTTTCAAATAAATTGGCACATCTCACTATAGTGCCCTCTAGAGGGTTCTTCTCTTTTATGGTGACTATTATGACTAGCTAGTGGTGGAGCTTTTCTTTTCTTTTTTTGTTCTTTTAAAAAAAATATCTTCTGTTTAGTGCATTATTGAGTGGTTCTGCTTTTTAGTGAGCTGTTAATCTGATGTCAGAACTCAGATTACACTGATTCCTTTGCCAATTGGTCCTTCTTTTTGTTTTTTATTTCTTGTTTCCTCCACGTGATTTGGGAGCTCGTTTTGGTACACCTGTACTAATTTTTATAAGATTATGCTTAATTTGGAGGGATTAATTTTAAAGGTTTGGTTATGGATTATTATGTTTTAATAAATGTTTATGTTAATTTAAGTCCTCCATCTGGCTCTCTGACCGGTGGATATGATACTCTGTTAATTGCTTCTAACAACTCTTGGCTGCTAATGAGATCGCTACCTGGCTTTCATGAATACGATAAATGACGTTCTTTTGTATAAAATAAATGACATTTATTATTGTTAAAGATATCAGCCTTTAAAAACTTGTCATAAAAGTTATTTTTTCGTCTAGTAAAGCTTGTCCTTTTACTATTTACAGCAATTAATTTATAATTTTTTTTCTTTCAAAATTTCTTATTGAAATATAAATCTTTTATATGAAAATTGTATCATAAAGGTTCTAGTTTATAAATATAATTTTTAACAATCTTTTATAATATAAATTAATATGAATATATTTAAGTCAAATTTTAGTAAAAAAAAAAAGTAAAAAGAGTCATTTTTTACAAAATGGGGGAAACATATTTAGATAACTTCTTTAAACTTTGATTCTAATCGTAAAAGTTATTGCCAAATTGGCCGCACTGCTGTTACATGTTTCTTGCCAATCAGTGAAACTCATTCCTTTAGAAGAAATTTTTTTTTTTTTTTTGTTGTTTGAAGAGAGAGGGAGACTAATTTTAGTTTACAATGGTAACTTATCAACTGAACATGATTCTTTCCCTTATCTGCAGCCAAATTCTTGGAGATTAAGACACCCATAGCCTACAGATGGAGGAACTTGTGGGGAAGAAGTCACCTGAAATATGGGATCAACTTTGCTGCTGGAGGGACAGGAGTCTTTGACACTTTATTTCCTGGTCCAAACATGACAACCCAGATCAATTTCTTCCAAGGCGTTCTTTCTAGTGGTGACTTCACCAAGTGGAAGCTCATCTCTTCTGTGGCACTTGTCACAGTTTCAGGAAACGACTATTCTACTTACATCAGCCGCAATGGTTCAGCACAGGTAAGACCTCTAACAAACATTGATTGATTAGTAATTCCCATGTTACGCTTGATTCATCCCAAGCAAGTCTTGTGTACAACCGTGATAGGTTTGTGTTTCGAATTGGTTCGTTTTCTGATAAAGTATGTCAAGAGAATCGATTGCTTGTCGAACTGAAGGTCTGTCACATTTACCATCATCCACAAGCGGATGTTTTTTGAATTGATTTTTGGTTTGCTGACTCATAGTTCTTGGACCTTAGCAGATGGTAAGTGATAGGTGTGTGTTTTATGATGTTATATGGTACCTTCCAGCTTTCTTTGGACAGTCATTTGTCCAACAATTTGGACCCATTAGTAACACAGGATCATGTTCTGCATATACTCTGGATTCACATGGCATCTGGACAGATGGCCAGGCTGATGTGAACATCCTTGTCTTGTTCAAGTACATTTCTGTAGCATCATAGAGTGGTCCTTTCTTTCTGAATTGCTCGAAACGTTAACAGGGGTTTCCAGCCTTCATTAAGAAAGTGGTCAACCAAATTGAAGTAAACCTGAAGCAGATCCATGATTCGGGTGTGAAGAAAGTGGTAGTGTCTGCTCTTCAACCTTTAGGCTGCCTGCCTACAAGCACGATTAAATTGTCATTTCAACAATGTAACGCAACTGAGAACGCTTTGGTTGCCCTTCACAACCAGTACTTGAACCAAGCTGTGGCAAAGCTCAACGCAGAAAGTAACAGTTCTTCCTTTGTTGTTCTTGACCTTAATGAAGCATTCTTTACCGTGTTCAGGCAGAACGAACTTCATCAAGGTAACAATTACCCTTAATGAAACTGTCATTAGCTAGCATTGTACCGGATAAATGAACCGAATTCATATTCGCGCTTACCTTCTACAGCAAGTTATCTATCACACTGCAGGCTTGGCTTGACCTGATGAAATCCACGAATTTCTTTCTTCATTTGCAGGTACTCCAAGTTTTGTGAATCAATATAAACCATGCTGCCTTCCCACAAGCACCCAATATTCGTGTGGGAGCGTAGACACGCAAGGGACGAAGATGTACACGGTCTGTGCGGACCCTGGTTCGAGCTTCTTTTGGGACGGGGTGCACCCTACACAGGCCGGCTGGAACGCCGTGTACAAAACACTTGCAATTCAAAACACTCTGAAGCAGCTCTAATGGCACAGTGAAATGGCTTTGGCCCTTAGGGTTAATTTTGGTTTCTGTCTGTCAATAATCTTTAATTCATTTTTTTAGTTTAATTTTTCTGTGTATTGCCTAAAGCTCAAAGCCTTCTCTTGTAGTAATCGACCTTTTGAACAATGAGTTGGTGTCTTGCATATGGAGCTTCTGCTTGCAATCCTTTTTCCGTCGTTTGTTACATGATTCATAAATGTGAGTTCTTTGAGCTAGAATTAAAATCTGATTCGCTCCATCTCGTATCTATTAAATCATTTAGGCCAGTTTGGGGGCGTTAATGTATTTTTGTTAAACTATTTTTACAGCAAGGCAAAGGCGGGGAGAACGCCAGTTGATGTATTCCTCTTCAAAATTTACCATAATTACAAGCAGGCCACAATCTCCTGCTATGGACAAAATCCAATGGCTGGTTGAGGGTTGTAAATTGTTGCCAACTTCAATGACCGTTATGATATAAATAAAGAGATCTCACATGAACAGTAAAATGACAGGACAAAAAAAGTACATTAATGTTGATGCATTAACTTCAGACGAGCCACCCCTTAGTTTGACATGGAAATTAAGATAGAAAGTGCAAACAAATTTATGTGTTGTTTTTATTTTTATCCTTAATTTTTTTTTTACATAAATCAAGAAAGTTAGAAGAAATGAATACTGAAATGAGAGTTTTAAGAGTAATATGGTAAACTAATTTATTAAATATAAAAATATTATAAAGATTTAAAACTGCTAAAAATAGAATTTGTTGTAATAATTTAGAGACACAAACAATAATCAATAAGATGAAGTCGCATCCTTAAAAAGGTGTCTCCACACTTTGGAGAAATTTTTTTTGGTACCTATAGAGTTTTCAATTTGTAGTTGAAACATCCAACTACTCCAAACACTATCGTCTTATCCTTTAACCCTCTCCAAACTTTAAAAAGAGAAAAAAAAATCCGTCACAAAATCTTCATTTCAACAAATAAAATTCAAAATCAACTAAAATAAACAATGCTTCGACAACTATACTTGATGTAGAAACCTCTAGCAGTTGCACTTACAAAAACGAAATGTGCAGAACTCACGCGAAGGTTTGAAGGTGGATTTATTGCAAGTTGCACAAATCTTATCCTGCCAAGTATCCTATTAGTTCTCGGCCACCATATTTTTAGGGTCTATGATTATATAACCAACATGTAATTGGTATGCCTTTTTTTAGACCTAAAGGATATCAAGCTGCAATTTAACAAAAAATGATATACAATGCGCCGGTGAATATTCAAATCCTAACCATGGTGGGGGACATCTGAACACATTTGGTTGTTGAGTTACTGACGTCATAGCTTGATCTGTTTCGTTCATTTGATAGAGGTGACTAGTGGGCTGGGTTGACCAGGGCTTGCCTTAGACCCGACTTAGGTTAAACTCCATGCGGCTCAGTCAAATCTAGGTTCGGTCCAGCATGGAGTTGACTCGAGAGGAGATGGAGTGAATATGGGCTAGCAAAAGGAGGGAACCCAAGTGAGCTCGGCTTAGCCCACCAACCTGTACAACCCGGACCCGAACTTGAACCGGCAGGGCTAGGTCTATTCCCAGGTGACTATTGGCAATGTTAATTTTTTTTTTAAAAAAAATTAGAACTTAAATAGAAAAGTTGTAAAAAATTTAGGACTAAAAGTAGTCTTTCCCTTACCTTTTCTTATGTTGGCATTCCTAAACCTTTTGGGAAAATATCAATTTGTCTTTCACTATATTTTCTTCCAAATGCTTTACAAAATTGATCATCTATTCTCTTACATTAAAAAGAAAAAATCTTCTTTTTTGTTCAAATTTTCTAAAAAAGATACAATATTTTTTCTAGTTATGCATGAAATGATAAAATATTATACTTTGTTGAGGATATCTTTGTTGTCATCATTTAAATTAATGTTATACTTGCGTAGCCTATAGCACACCTGACATATAAAATTGGTTATTGTTCAATAGGTCCCATTAATATTATTCTTTTCCAGTTTAGTAAAACTATTGTCTTATTTATTATTTTGGAAAGTTTTCAAACTCATTAACAAGCTTCTTATTCAGAATGAGTTCAGTGGAGATTAATATTTATTTTGAGATATTTTCTATTCTTTGAAACTTTTAATCATTCTTTAAGATTTTAAAAATATTTAAAATTTTTCTTTTTTCCAAAAATGTATATTTTTTAGCATTCTTATTTTCTAAATTTGAAAAACGTAAAAAAATTATTAACAAAAATCTACTCAAATGGAAATTAAAAAATTGTAAGAAAATTAAAATAGTTTTACTTTAAAAATTTTAAAATCTTAGATTTTACTTTTCATTTTTTTTTTCTGAAACGTTGCACTATTTTCAAGTGTAAACCACGTCTCAAATGATTAAGTGTCATTTAGCTTTTTCATTAATAAAATTTACATCGATGGGGGTGTTTTTTCCTAGATAAAAACATGTTTAATAGAATTACACTCGAATAATATTTCAAAACGTGTTTCAATACTTTTTGCCGAAATCAAGAAAACTTGAGACAGTATGAACCCACTTTGGCCTAGCCCAGCCCAACCCAAGGCCAACTGCCTTAAGGTTGGCCGAGCCAAGGTACAAATCTCCCAACCCAAGACCTACTAGGCCTGGGCCAGGTTGGCCCACTGGCTACCTCTACCATTTTATGGCTCTCTCTTAGTTGGACTAGTGATGGCAATCGGGTGGGTCAGGTCAAGTTTGGGTTAGGTCATTCAGGTTCAGGTTTAATAAGGTTAGCATGTATTCGGGTCTAGGTCGGGTTCAGATCGGGTTATTTTGGTTTGGGTTGATTTCGGGTTCAGGTTGGGTCAGTCCGGATTTATTTAAATTCAGATCCAATCAGGTTGGGTTAGCGGGTCTTAGATCACATTCAACTTGATTGTTAGATTTACTTGGTTCATATTCCATTTGTCCTACTCTCTTTGGTTCATTTAATTTTTTTGACTAGTTTGATTTAAATTTATTTATATTATTATTTATTATAAAAAATTAAAAAATATATATTTAAAAACTATAGGTCTTGATTTATCATTCATATATAAAGACTTTTCATTTATATGCTAAAATGTTGATAATAAAAATTTATAAATTAATTACTGAAAAATGAAAGGTGCAAAAATTTGAGATGCAGGGAGTAATATTTAGGGTTAGAGGATGGAAATACTATCCAAAGGTAGCTTTTACCATTAAAAGTTTGAAAAACTATCACAGATGTTGATAATTTATTCCAACATCATTGCTAATTTTAAATGTTATTTTCAAATGAAGCATGTATCTTTCAAGATATGAGGTTTAACTAACACTCAAAGTCAAGGTGAATGTGTCAAGCCCTCAATAGAATCAACAAGAATTCCTTAACTGTTATCAATGCCCTTACGGGACTAGAAATGTGTTTGGTTCACCTCAGAAATTAGACAACGGCCTGGTAAGTAGAGATAAGCATTCAGTTGGTTCAGTTTGAAACCGACTTGAACACAATGATCTGATTGATTTTTTATTTTTATAAATTGTATCAAAATTATTAGAATTACATGTTAAAATTGATCCCAAAACTGTCCAAATTATATTTCGGTTTATTTGATTCATCTTTTTAAGACTCAGGCACATAGTAAATGAAAACATAAGATAATATTCAACATTTTATATCTCATATCTAAAATTAAAGAATGATCAATAATATATAGTCCAAAATTAGTAGGAAATAAATTTTATATATACATTGTCAATTTGGGTAATGGTCAAAAGTTTATTACTATTCAATCTAATTTTTTATTCTGATTCAAGTATATAATCTAATAACGGATCCAATAACAAAATATAAAATTCAATTTTAGTTCAAACCAACTGAATTAAAAACCAACCAAATAATTTTATCCAAACATAATCATCTTTTTTATTTTATCCCAATAATGCTAATGCAAGTTGATAAGATTTTCTTAGGTGGCGGCCTCCAGCGCATACCTACCTTAGCCAGCCATTGGCGAAGTTTGGAAGCAAGTAGACTTTTGTTAGGCAGTTCAAATTTAAACAAACGCAAGTCACACCCCACAAGCTAGGCCCTTCCCTGTATAAATAGACCGTTCGGTTCGTCCGTATGTTTTTGCTTTTAAATCCCATCTTTCGTTTCTTTTGGAACAATCCCTCGTAATTCGTAGCCACAAATGATATGGCCTCCAATAACCTCCTCTGCCATTTCATACGCTTCTTTGTCTTCCTATCCCTTTTCCATGGTAAGTTTTCATCTCTCTCTGATTTTTTAATTGATTTTTTTATTTTATTCTCTTCCGTAGTTCCATTTAAGACATGTGTCTTGGTTTCTTAGCTCAATCTTTTGATAGTACAAATTTTTTTTTTTAAATTCTAAAGTCCTCATTCACGCCTTAAAATTTTACAAATTTATCCACTAGGCTTTTAAACAAATGTTAGTTCCTAATTGTATCTCAAACTTTTGATTATGTGCCCAACTGGCCCTTGAATCACTATTTTTTGTATGTAAATAAAAACTTAACTATTTCGAATCTTATATGCCATTCCGTAAAATCTAATTACACTTTAACATTTTTGGAGATAGAATGTCAAATTAGGGCCAAACATAATACTCCCTTCTGTCAAATTCCGGGTTTTTTTTTAAAAAAATGGGTTTAGTACAAACATTAAGAAAGAGACAAAAAATTGTGTATTATTTTTTTTATCTTTTACTTTTTACACATAAATCAATAAAAATGAAAAAAGTAAATATTAAAATAATATATTGAACAATAATATAATAAATTATTTACTAAATATGTTATAAAGATTTGAGAAAATATAAAATAATAAATGTTATAAAAAATATCGAATGGAGGGAAGTGTTGATGCTAATTAAGACTTGTCTCTTTAAAGTGTAGTTACACCTTGCCTCTTAGGGGCCAAGTGACACCTAATTAAAAGTTGAGAGTGTAGTTACACCTTATTGCTTAGGGGCCGAGTGGCATGTAATTAAAATATTGTAAAGATTTGAGAAAATTTTTTTAAAAAATGATATAAAGAATGTGGAACTGAGGGAAGTAGTGCCATTAACTAAGACTTGCCTCTTTAAAGTGTAGTTACATCTTGCCTCTTAGGGGCTGAGTGTGTCTGAAGTACTTAGCAAAATGGTGTAGATGATGCTAGGCCGGGCAGCAACCTGCGTTCGAAACTTCCCCCCCAGGCTGCATTGCAATGACAAGCATTCTTATGTCAAATATGGTCCGAGACACTCAAAGTTTTAAAAAACAGGCACTCTAGCCACTAACTTTCCAAATATTCCCTAAATATCCTACCTTGTGAATGCTTCTAAGTATCAAATGTTGAGAGTGTGACGTGAAAGTAACATCAACTACACATCTGTTATGGATAAATTGTTTAGAATTGATTTTTGTAAAGAAGTAAAAGGAAAAAAGAAAAAAAAATTCATTCTACACAAAGGTTGATAATTTCATGGCTACTTTTATTTGCAGGCAAGAAACAAGTAGTGGCGGAAGGTTCAACTTCAAGGAATCAAATTGGGTTCAGACCGAAGAAGCTATTCGTGTTCGGCGACTCTTATGCCGATACCGGCAACAACCCTATCTCTTCCTCCACTTCTTGGAAGTTCCCCTATGGCATCACCTTCCCCGGCAAACCCGCCGGCCGCTACTCCGACGGCCGCGTCTTCACCGATTACTTTGGTAAAGTTACCACTCCTCGCCGACCACCTCTCTCTCTCTCTCTCTCCACGTACCATTGGTTAGTTGAAATTTCAAATTTAAGTGGGGTTTCCTTTCCCCACATTTCTACTTCAATCATTTTTCTAACATAAATTTGTAGAAATTCAAAATGCATGTTTTTCGTCTTTCTTATTTTTTTATTTTAAAATATTTATTACATTTCTCTTTCTTTCTGTAAATGTTTCTTGTTATAATAATATTAACTAGTAAACGATAACATTGGATAAATATGTCTAGTTTTAATATTTCATATGTCTCACAAAACCTGTTATTTTTATTATTCACAGTAATTAATCTAAAATTTTATTTCTTTTAAAACTTATTATAAAAATATGAAATTTTTATATGAAAATGGAACTTTAAAGATTATAGTTTCTAAATATCTTTTTTGAGAATTTTTTTCAATTCATATTAATATAAAATTAAAACTTTAATAAAAAAGGTAAAAAGGACAACTAATATAAAACAGAGAGAGTATAATTTTTTAAAATTTTTTATCAAATACTCCATCTATTTTGTAAAGGTTGGCTCTTTTACATTTTGTGACTAAAATTTGACTTAAATATATTCATATTAATTTGTATTGTAAAAAAAATATTAAAAGTTATAGTATTTATAAAATAGATTATTTAATATACCATTTTCATATAAAAAATTTTAAAATGAAAAAAATTATGAATTAACTACTGTGAATGGTGAAAGAGACAAGTTTTGCGGGAAAGTAATAATATAAATAAATTTGAGTGAAGCCTAATATTCTTCGTTCTCATGATTTCTTTCGCACTTCTTTTTGGTGCAATATTGAGTGGTTCTTCTCCTTTAGTAACTTGTTAATCTCATCTCGAAGTCAGACTACATAGTGCAGCTTACTGTTTCATTGGATTGCTATGAAAAAGAAAAGTTTTAAAAAGTTCAGTTATCTTAGAATTCATCATCTGTTAGAAAAACGGACGAGGGGAGGTGGTGCGGCAAAAACCTCCACTACATTTGTGCATCTCATAATTTGTTGACTACTTCCAGCAACTCTTGGCTAGATATGAGCTTGATGGCTGCCTAACTTTCATGAACATTAGTATTATAATATGCTTCAGTTTGGCACAGCTTTTTTATGATTATTTATGGTAAAGATATTCTCTTTTATAGACTAATGATAAAAAGCTATTGTTAGATAGCTTTCTTTGAATTTTGATTCTAACAGCAACCGCACTGCCATTACATATTGCTGGCCAATCAATGAAGCTGATTCCAATTGCTATTGTTAAAAAGAACTTCAATGGGCCATTAGTGTTTAGGATAACATAATATCTATGATCTATTAGTGAACTTAGTTGTGGGTTAATTTGCACCATAAATTTGTGCACCAACACTTAATACTTTTCCTTGTTTGTAGCCAAATTCTTGGAAATTAAGACACCCATAGCATACAGATGGAGAAATGTTTGGGGGAGAAGTCACTTGAAATATGGGATGAACTTCGCCGCTGGAGGGACAGGAGTCTTTGATACTACATCTCCTGGCCCAAACATGACAACGCAGATTGATTTCTTCCATGGTGTTCTGGCTAGTGGTGGCTACACCAAGAGGGAGCTTAGCTCTTCGGTTGCACATGTCAGTGTTACAGGAAATGACCACACTACTTATATCAGGAGGAATGGTTCAGCGCAGGTAAACTCTTAATTATCAGAATATGGTAGTAGACACACATTATTCATAATGACTTTTGGTTAAAAATTTGGTGTTAAAATGGAGTCAAATCAATCAAGTAATCTTCAATAGAACAATGATTTGTTTTTGTTTCTGGTTGTATATATAATTGGTATTAGTTCATTTGATGTGGTAGAGAAAGACTTGTTTTCCTTTACACAATCATCAAATTGCTCTTTGTTTTTCTCCATTGGAATTGACAAAATCTTC
The DNA here is from genome assembly GCA_005392925.1 of Aquilaria sinensis. Classification (NCBI taxonomy): domain Eukaryota; kingdom Viridiplantae; phylum Streptophyta; class Magnoliopsida; order Malvales; family Thymelaeaceae; genus Aquilaria; species Aquilaria sinensis. Next base: position 139,664 of record SMDT01000753.1, on the reverse strand, counting down.
TTACACTTTTGAAAAGTTCATTTTCTGATTAACTATGTTAAGCGAGACTCTTGCTTATGGAACTTTGAGAAAAAAAAAAAAAGGAACTGCAAAGGAATGACTAATTTAATATTATTCAGTTTTCAAGGCTTGGAAAATTTACTATCCTTATTTTGTAGAGGATAAATTATAGGAATGTGCATTGCAATGTTATATGGTACCTTCATGCTCTCTTTAGAGAGTTGCTATGTACAAATAGTTGTACCTATTTTGTTTTGGTATTCAAAAGTATCTATGTAAGGTATAAAAGTTAAGAGGTACTCATATTGAGAAATGCGGAGGCCAAGATTTAAACCCCTAACCTCCCCCATATTTCTCTGGCTCTCTGGCCTAAACATTAGGCTAAAGAGCTGAGGATAATAAGTTGTACCTATTCATAAAAGGGAATCCTATTTTGCATATACTCTTAATGCTTAAGGCATTTGTATGATTGGCTTGACTAATTTGAACATCCTTGTCTTGTTCAAGAACTTAATTAGTTTGGTTTTTTCTTCATTTGAATTTCTCAAAAATGAAAATAGGGTTTTCCATCATTCATAAGGAAAGTTGTTAACCAAGTTGAAGTAAACTTGAAGCGGATCCATGGTTTGGGTGTGAAGAAAGTGGTAGTGACCACTCTTCAACCTTTAGGTTGCCTTCCAAGAAGCTTGATTATTAACAAGTCATTTCCACAATGTAATGCAACTCAAAACGCTCTTTCTTTACTTCACAACCACTACTTGCACCAAGCTGTGGCCAAGCTCAATGCAGAAAGTAACAACACTTCTTTTTTAATTCTTGACTTCCACGAAGCATTTTGGACCGTGTTCAAGCAAAATGAAGTTCTTCAAGGTAACAACATATTCTCTTGTTTTTATCCAAGTTTTGAGGTGGCCTCTATGCTTTTGCTACATTAAGTAGTAATTGTTTATCTTCAAAGTTCTGATAAATCATCTTCGTGTGAAATTGTCTTAAATTTTAAGCCAAGCAATTAGGTACCTTTCCTAAATTGTTTGAAGATGTTGGTAGGTTTTGTTGTTACCATAAATGACTTTTGCGTATAGGCAGCCTTTTTTTTATGGCTTTCCCTAATTAATCTACCTATGGATTTGTTTTTTCATTTACAGGTAGTCCAACTTTTCTTAACTCATATGAACCGTGTTGCCTTGGCACAAGCACTGGAGCTACATGCGGAAGAATAGACGCACAAGGGGCAAAGATGTTTACGGTTTGTGCAGATCCTGGCTCAAGATTCTTCTTTGATGGGATACACCCATCACAGGCAGGGTGGAATGCTGTGTACTCGACTCCTGCAATTAAAAACACTCTCAAGCAGCTCTAATGGTACAATAAAATGGTATTGGCATTTAGGCTTTGGTTTCTTTGTCCACATTATTCTCCTTTTTTAGCTAATTTAATAGTTTGCTTTTTAGTGCCACACCTATAAAAAATTGTGATTAGCCAAGGTTTAATCTTAACTTGTATAAGAGATTTCTATTTTATAAGAGGATGGGTAGGGGTTAGCGTCAAGTATGTATGGAATGATGTCCTTTGTATTATCTCTAGTAGTTTTGAATATGAATAAAATATTACTCAATAATCTCAAAAAAATCATATTAATTGTGAAATAAACCTAATATTGTGCTAAAAAGGATTATTATAAGTGAACCTTTTCCCTTTATTAATTATGGCGGCAGTTGTCAGAAAGTGACTTTTAAGCTCGATATTCACAAAGCTTATGATACTTTTCAATGGTCTTTTGTTGACAAAGTTTTAGAAGCAATGAACTTTCCAGCAAAATGGTTAAATCTTGTTAACTAATGTGTTTCAACAATTTCCTATTCAATTTTGGTCAATGGATGTACCACTGATTGGTTTTCCCCAAGGAGAGGAATTCACCAGGGGGATCCCATATCCCCATACTTGTTCATTCTGTGTGTAGAGACATTTTCCTTATATTTATCCCAACTATAGAGATTGAGGTCTCTTTTAGGGCTCAGAGCTAGTCGTAATGGCCCAGTAATCAATTACTTATTTTTTATAGATGATTGTTTCATATTTTCAACCTTCTAAGGAAGTAATGTAGACCCTCCAACATACTTTTGCTCTTTACTCTATAGCTGCTAGTCAAGAAGTCAACTTTAACAGATTGGAATGAACCTTAATTAAAAATGTCTCTCTAACCTAGCAACAAGATTATTGTGCTATTCCTTTTTTTATAATTAATTCAAGGATCATGCATTATCTAAGTACTCCTTTCTGGTAAAATCTTTCCAAGAATGCCACTTTCCTTTTTCTGGTGTATAAAGTAAAGTTGCAGTTGAATAACTGGAAATAGAAAATACTTAATAATGTAGGACGTCATACTCTAATTTAGTCCACCTTAACTTCAACCCTAGTCTATGTCATGTCTATGTTCAAGGTCCCGGTTACCCTATTGGAATCAATCTCCAAAAACTTTATTCGATTTTGGTGGCTAGGATCTAAAGATAAGAAAGGTTTGCACTTTAAACAGAAAGCTATCTTGACACTTCTTAAGAGTCTAGGTGGATTAAGTATCAAGGATCTCAAGTTATTTAATCAAGCTTTGTTGGCCAAAACCTTTTCGTGAATCTTTATCGGGGGTCATGATAGTTTAGTCTTTAGGGTTTTTTCTACTAAATATGGATCTTCCCACTTGATCTAGACAACATGTGCTAATAACACGACATCTCAAGTTTGGATAAGTTTAATTTATGAAACAGATCTTTTTAAAGGATCTCATTAATGGAAGGTTAGGGATGTCACTGCCATTCAGGTATGAGAGGATCATTGGATCCTAAGAGTCGGTCTGGAAAGCATGTCATCTTTTGCTCAAGGTCGTAATCAGTTTGGTAAGCTAAGAATGGTGCATTTGAGTCTCCTGAATGGTGTGGGGTAGAACATGTATTTGCTTATGCAATTATTCCCTGATTGGATTATTAGTCAGATTATCTCCCTTGATCCCCCGGCCAATTTTAAAGGAGGAGATGTAGTCCAGCTGATTGAGACACTGGGGGGTTCGTATTCGACAAAAGAAGATTATTCGAAGTTAATAGTCCATCAGGCAACACATTAATTTCACCCCTAGAGGAGTTTAATAAGGGCTACACATTATCAGAATTTTCCTCAGATAATGAAGACGATGTGGGCTTCACAATTGCCTAAAAAATTTAAGGTTTTTTATGGAAATGCTTGTTAAATTCTCTTCATACTGGAAGTAACCTTGCAAGCCATGGAGGCCTTCATAACTCATTGTGTAAACAATGCAATATGGAGGAGGAGACAAGCTTGCTTCATTTTTAGGGTTGAACAAGTACAAAAAAAGTATGGGGAAACTTTTGCATCCTGTCACCTTTGGATAACTCAGTTTCATTTGAAGCTTGGTTGACTGCATTCTTAGCTTCTTGTGGTAAATGGTCCTATGATTGGATTGTTTTCTTAGTCATTCTCTGTGGACCATTTGTTTAAGGAGAAATGAATATGTGTTTAGAAATGTGCAATTTGACTCCTATCATTGATATACAGGAGAAAGCTATTATTCAACAAATTTTATCTTCTAGAGACTTTCCATCCACTCAATGAGTTTCTTATGCAAACTCTTCCAACAAGCTCTGCCATTTATGTGGAATGAAGGAATTACAAGCTTTATATCATAACCCAATTATCTTTATGGTGGATGGTGTGTGGTGAAGATCCTCAAGCCTTGGTGTGGTAGCTTGGCTATCGATGGGTATTAATGCCCCTATAGAATATCAAATTGGAAAATTTTGGCAATAACGTGCATAAGCTTTAGAAGCAGAATTAGAGCTATTTGGGGGGCAGTCAAAATTGCTAGTGATTTTTTTTTGTGTGCTAGATTACCATCCTATCAAATAGCTTTCAAGTGTTAGATGTTCTCTGTAGTTAGGGCTCCAAGAATCCATTTTTGGTAATCTTAGCAAGTTAGGTTGTTGCAGTGATGGAGAATTTTGAATGCTGCTTGTTGGTCATAATCCAACGACAGAGTGTTTTTCCCACCCATAACCTTGAAGCATCTCTCTTTCCCTAGTATATTTTCTTGATTTTGAATATGAAAAAGGTATGGTGGCAGCCATTTTATATTATGTAAGCAGCAAGATGATTTTCTAGCTCAACAGTCAGCTCATACTAGTGCTTTAAGTCTCAAACCAAAGAAGCTGAAAAATGATACGAGAATAGTGTGCTTTTTTTTTCCCCAGTTTTCATAATGGACTATACCAACTAGTACTAGGCATCTCGGTCATCTTGCACATACCACACCAGCTCAAAATGAAGAAAAATGTGCTTTTTTCTAAAAATTTCATTTTTATTTTTGATACTTCTAAGAAAAAATATAATTATTATGTTTTATTGATTATTTATATACAATTTTTTTTATATTTGAAATAAATTTGTCTTCTATGCCTTAAAATTATGTTTTATTTTAAAAAATATATTATTTATGTGTCAAAAACTCTTAATTAATTGTATCATACCGTACAATTAAAAAAAGGGTATGTATCCAATATGAAATTTAAAGCCTTGCTCATACTACTTCAGTGAACAGTCTATAAAGCATTATAAATATTGTACCATGCTTTTCATTTATATGAAATGATTTTTTTTTTTTTGTAACTAGAAGCATCTTTACAAAATATAAAGTTATGAGGTATCATATATTTAAGGGAAAGAGGGAAATGTCTGCTTCTTCAAAACTTGAAGGATACCTGAACCGACATTTAATTGAATTTTATTGGGAAAGTAGTGGAGGAAAGAGTTAAACCCTAAACATCCACTCAAGTCCTTTAGTCACCATACTAATTGGCCCAGATATATGAGATAACTATTGAGTACATATGTAATATTGATTTTTCAACAAAAATAAAAGTTCAATTCAAATTGTATAAATTGACCTAAGTAGGTATATTATGTGCCCAGAAGCAAGACACGCACCTCAACATCCAATTATTCATGAAATTGTCATTGTAACTTAAGTTTATATAAATTATGATAATGTTACCATGTCACAACTCTCTATTATATAGCTTGTCCTAGTTTCCTATATATTATGATAATGCCACTATGCAACAATTGGTTGCTGCATTGAAGTTGCTCTGTATGATTATTCATGTTCTATGGATGAATTTAGTTGTTTCTTTGACACGTATTATTATTTTTGACAAATCTACTTATTCCTTCTGCTCTTTAATGTTTAATTGTTTTGCTTGTAGTAGTTGTTCCTTAATAGATGTTTTCTGTTCTCTTGCTTAAAATAGTTTTCCTTTTGTCTCATCTTATTGTTCCTTGACAAATGTACATTCTCTGTATGATATTTAATAACTACTTGCTATACTTGTAGCAGTTGTTGTTTCTCATATTGTTTCTATTCTCTAGCTGAATTTATTTGTTCCCGTCATGTATATTATTATTCTCTCACAAATTACACGTTCTTTATGCTATTTAATGTTTACTTGTTATGCTGGTAGTAGTTGTTCATTATCAAATACTTTTTATTCTCATTCTAGTATAGTTGTTCTTTTATCTCATCTTGCTATTCCCTAACAAAACTTATTTCTTCCCAGATAAATCTGCCTATCCCCCCCTCCCCCCAATATAGTTGGATTCGTTTTCCTTCCTGCTTTCATACTATGCCTTCATATATATCTTCTCGTACCTTTATAGTTTCTTATTGTTCTATATGTCATACAATTTTCTGTTCAATTTTGCTTGCTTATTGTTTCTTTGAGTTATCTTTATTCTCTTATTTGTATTTGTTAGCAACTTTGATGGTTATTTGGATTAAAAAAAAACATTGGGCTTAAAAACAAGGAAAAAGTTAAACCCAAAAAAAGCTAATAAAAAAAGTTGAACCTTGAAAAGGTGAAAAACTGTAAAAATAAAAATAAAAAGTAAAAAAAGAAAAGACAAAGAAATAAAAGGCGGGAACAACAAGAATAAATAAAAAAGCAAAAGCTAAAATGGAAAAAGAAAACAAAGAGGGAGAAAAAAAAGAATTATGAAGTACAGATGGAACAAGAAAAATCGGGAAGCCAGAAAAAAAACAAAGAAAATGAAAAAAAAAAGAAGTTAAAATGGGAAAAAAAATTGAGTGGCCCCTCAAATCCCAGCCATCAAACTCGTTAGATAAATACTAAAGTAACTTAACTGAAGCACCACATTTGTTGCAACGTGCGTTAATAAATATATACTCCCTCTATCATAAAAACAATGAAACATATTATTTTTGGGTTATCCGGAAAATATTGAAATATTTTTCTTTTTAAATTTTTTTTAATATATAATTTATTTCACTATCATCATTAAATTCTCATTATACAAAATTTAATAAGAAAATTTTTATGTTTTAATCTTTACTTAAACTCTTATTATATAAAGGCCAAGGACATAATACTCTAGAGTATGTAATACTCCTATGCTCTGCATTTATTTACAGTTTTGGTACCGCATCTTTCTCCTTATCAACCAACTCACATAGAACAAAAACATCATCATTCCCAGAAAATGAAGTCTCTAATCCCATCATCCATTGTTCCACAAAGAAAGAGACTGAATCCGAGCAAACCCAAGAAAGCCGATCCAACTGTCTATTGCCCAAATCGATGGCGCCGGCACATTTCAGGACTCTGACCCTTGACATGTCATATTTCCCTTTTCATAATTGGCTACATTTTCGGTGTCCAATTTTTTTGGTTTGTGATAGCCGAAGTGCTATCACCCTTCAAACCCGTAGGCTCGGGCAAAGCACCACCCTCGAAAAGCCAAGCATCACCCACAAGGAACGCGAGCACAGACTTCGGAAAAAAGGGAATCTGGCCCTTTGAACATCTGACCTCAAATGTTCACCATCACCTCTTTCAACGACAGTATCGACCTTGGGAATACTGTACATCGCCATCCTCGGTAGGGTGATCGAGCGGGCTTCAGGGTAGAAAGACTCACCATTTTCGGTAGGGAAAACCGTCCCTGAAGGGAACCATCCTTGGCGAGGGGATTCCCGGATTACTGAAATGATCTCGGAAGAAAGTCCTCCTGTCCCGAAGAGTTCTCTTCTACCGAAGGGATCTCAGTAGTATCACACAAGCAATTAAGGAGCCTCTAATATGTCGTCCTCGTACACAACACGCTGCCCTCATACACGCTCTGACACGCCATCGCCGCACACGTCCTGTCACGTAGTCCTACTCTGGTCTTGACCTTTGGTCAGAATGGCCTGCTGACTGCTAGAGGCCCCCACACCCGAAGGTACGGGTTACATCCGATCGAACACGTGGCATAATCTAAGCGGGTTACATCAGGCAAATTTATTTATTCATATCCTCCTATATATAGGGCAAATGGCTCCAGTAGGGGGGACGTTTTTTCTTTATATTCCTACTACTTTTAGTCTCTAAAAAATACTGACTTGGGCGTCGTAGGCTCCTCCTCGGAAAAATACTTCGGGGACCTTTTTGATGCCCATTTGCATCTTATCTGTATGACATAGTGAGACGGGGAAGGACTTCTAGTGAAGGAGGAACGCTTGACCAAGAAGTCCCCGGGGAGAGATTGCCTGAAACACTCAAAGAAAAAAGGTTAGGAGCTCCCCGGAGTATTTTTCCAGGGAGGAGCCTCCGACGCCCAACTCGTTAGCCCCCGGAACCATCATGGGGTTCCAAGAGTTGTCTACCGCTTTCATGCAACAATTCATCGGAAGCAGGCCGACGGCGAAAATGCCAGTCCAAATGTTCGACATTGCACAGAATAATGGAGAAACTATCCGTGACTATGTTGAGAGGTTCAATCGGGAAGCCCTAAACGTGCTAGACTTTAGGCCAGAGATACGTATCCTCACCATGATATGGGGACTGCGGAGAGACTCACAATTGTTTTATGAGTTCTCGAAGGACCCTCTAGACACTCTTGGCAAGTTTTACTGAAGGGCGGAGCAGCATATGACAGCTGAAGAGCTGAGGATGGAAGGCCCAAAGTCGGACCACGTCTGTACCGAGGGGCCGAGCTAGCAAGCTCGCTACCCAACTGAACCAGGGGGTTGACCTCGGAAACTGATGGGGGAAGAAGCCGTTGACTTTTACCCCCTTAAACACCACAAGAACGAACATTCTCATGGCCATGGAAAGGCAGAGAACCCAAATTCAGCGCCCGAAGGCCATGACTTCGGACAACAAGAAGAACATGAAAAAGTTTTGCCAGTTCTATCGGGATCATGGGCATGATATCGAGGATTGCCTCCAGCTGAGGAAGTACATAGAGTCCTTGATAAAGCAGGGCTAACTCCGACGTTACCTGCGAATGCCCTCCCCAAAGGGGAGGAGGGAAGAAGAGAGGAAAGGAGATGACAAGGAATATGACTTTGGCAGACTCCGGAACTGAAGCCCCAGGAGACATCCACCACCTCCGGCGGGAATAATATAGATGATCACCACGGGACTACCCTCGGTAAAAAGGAAAAGAAAAGCCAGGAAGATCTCGATGATGGAATACGGTAACCCATAAAAAAAGCTTATTCGGAAGGATGGATCTACCATAATATTCCCTCATAACGACCTTCTGCTGGTCGTAGCAAGGACAGGGAGTTGGGACATCAAGATAATACTCCTGGACAACGGTTCTAATGCTGACGTCTTGTTCTCCCATCTGCTGCCGAGCTTGGGTATCCCGAAAGGCGATCTTAAACCCGTCACTTCTCATACTTTCGGAGTAGGTCTGTCCGAACTCCCTATCCTCGGGTGGATTGACCTTCTCGTGATGTTAAAAAGAATGTCACTACAGAACAAGGATGAGTTCTTTGCCTCCACAATGACAAGGTTCATCGTCATAGATGTCCTTTCGTCGTATAATGCAATCCTTGGAAGATAGACGCAAGGAAATCTTCACATTCGTTCAGATGTGAAATACCTGACTTTACCTTCGCCACAAAGGAAGGAGATGCTGAGATCTTCATCGACCAAGGGGAAGTGAGAAAGGTGTTTGTCAAAGCAAGAAAGACCCCAGCAAAAAGCTACGCACGGACTGCGGGAGCGAAGGCCGTACTCACAGGAGAGGCAAAAAGAGAAGAAACAGAAGACCCCGAGAAAATAGAAACAAAAGATATAGAGCTTGTCCTAGGCCGAAATACCCAAATAGGAAAATAATAGCCGAAGGAGATAAGGAAAAACTTGTATCTTTTCTGTTAATGAACAAAGATCTGTTCGCCTACTCGCCGAAGGACATGCCTGGGGTAAACCCTCGTATAGTTCAGCATAATCTTAAGATACGCCCCGACGTGAAGCCCGCTCGCCAAAAGAAAAGAAGCTTTTCGGCACATAAGAATAGCTTCGTAAAATCCGAAGTCCAACGGTTAGTGGAGGCCGGCGTAATAAGGGAAGTCAGATATCCCGAATGGCTCAGTAATGTAGTTGTCGCCACAAAGGAAGAGAGTGACAAACTCCGAATGTGCATCGACTTCCGAAATTTAAACGATGCTTGCCCTAAAGATTCATACCCACTACCGCCAATAGACGAGTTGGTGGATTCAACTGCCGAGTATGGCCTCCTAAGTTTCCTGTACGCTTTCAGTGGGTATCACCAAATCAGGATGAACCCCGAAGATGAAGAAAAAACTGCCTTCATCACTGAAGTTGGTACATACTGTTACATCAGAATGCCCTTCAGGCTTAAGAATGCAGGAGCCACATACCACAGGCTAATGAACAGGGTCTTTAGCTCCCAAATAGGGAGGAACATGGAAGTTTACATCGATGATATGATAGTTAAGAGCAAACTGCCTAGTAGTCATGTCGCGGATTTGTAGGAAACATTCCATCAGCTGAGGATCTTAGGAATCCGTCTCAACCTCGAAAAGTGCGTGTTCGGGGTGAACGCGGGTAAGTTCCTTGGATTCATCGTGTCTGAAAGAGGTATCGACGCCAATCCAGAAAAGGTCAAGGCCCTACTGAGATTCCGAACTCCCACGACAACAAAGGATGTGCAAAGACTTACAGGGAGAATCACATCCCTCAGCAGATTCATCTCCAGATATGGGGATCACTGCCGACCATTCTTCAAGGTCCTTACTAAAGCGGTGAAAAACGGCGGTGGCCTTGGGAGCGAGGTGCATCCTTGGAACGAAGACTGCCAAAAAGCTTGGGAAGAGCTTAAGGTCTACCTGACTCGCTTGCCGACACTCCGGCAACCATGGAAAGGGGAATCCCTCATACTATACCTCGCCGCCACTGAGAAGGCACTAAGTTTGGTCCTCGTGAAGGAAGAGGGGGCAGAGCAGTTGCCAGTATATTATGTGAGCAAGTCTCTACATGGTGCCGAAGTCAGGTATCCCTTACTGCAAAAGGCTATTTATGCCCTGATACTGGTAAGTAGAAGGCTACGTCCGTATTTCCAAGGCCACCCCATTATTGTCCGAAGTAACCTGCCTCTTCGAGATATCATGAAGAGGGTAGACCACTCGGGAAGGCTTTCCAAGTGGCGCATAGAACTCGGCAAGTACGATCACCTATGAGCCTGATGCCCATCAGCATCTCCACTGTATGTCATGGTGAGGGTGGCAGGAACTTGCGGAAGCGCAAGGCGGTTCGGAAAGAATGTGTTCTGAGAGGATCACCTGGAAGTCACAGAAAGTAAGGGTTAGGAGGTCTCCGGAGTGTTTTTCCGGGGAGGAATCTCCGACGCCCAAGTCAGTGTCCAGTAAGTAAAAGAGGTGCAGGTAGTCCTCTACCGAGAGAGAGAGAGAGAGAAAGTTCCTTTTTACCTGCGATGCCTCCCACATATTTATAAGAGGTAGACAGGAGAAGTTTGCTTGCCACCAGCTACCCAAATCATGACACATGTCCGGCTAGATGTGATTTGTACATTTAGGGGGGCTTTTAGCCGATCATAGGCCATTTGGCCGAAAGCCTGTGCTACTCGAGAACGGCGTGTCAGAGCGTGTCTGGGGGCAACGTGTCGGGGGCCGTACTAGTACGGTGTGTCAGAGACTCCTAAGCCGTCTAGTCGTACGTCCTTGTAGCCCTTCTAGGTGGCCGAACTCCCAAAAAGTCCAGGGGTATCCTGGACGGGAAAACATCTTCGGAGGGAGGTCTCTTTTTTATATGAGATATCTCTGGCTAGACTTTCCCGAGGTTAGGTTCAGGTCCTTGGTGATGATATTCTCGAGGATATGTTCCGAAGGTGGTCCAGAGAATATTCGAAGGTGGACTTGGACGCGCGGAGTCATTCTGAGGTTATCCTCAGGAGGAGTAATAATCCTTTATGACCGAGTTGGTCTGATGTGTTCCCGGAAGCGAGGTTTATCCGACTTGCCCGAGGGTGTTTAAGGCCTTCCCTTTACCGAGGTTTGATCGCCTGTTCTTGGTCAAAGGTGATGTATTGGCCTAAGATGCCGTATACGGGCGGGATTCTTCGGGGGCGATTGCCCTTCGGCTATTAGAGCCGAGGAAGGCGATAAAAGCTCAAGCCTTGGCGGATTTCATTGCCGAAGTACCCATTACCGAAGAAAGTCAACTAGAGCTCGGGAAAAATGAACTGGAGTGGACTCTGTTCGTAGATGGGGCCTCCGGCTCTGAGCACCAGGGAGCTGGAGTAATCATTCGCGGTCCCGAGGGTATGGAGGTCATGAAAGCCATCAAATTCGGATTTAGTGTCACCAACAATGTGGCAGAGTATAAAACCCTTATAGCAGGATTACACCTTGCTAAAAGAATTGGTGTAAGAAACCTGAAGGCCCATAGTGATTCTCAGCTAGTGGTCCGACAGATGGCAGGGGACTATACCGCGAAGGACCCAACTTTGGCAAAATATCACGAGCCCGTATCAAAGCTCATTCAGGAGTTCGACACAGTGCACATTGAGAACATGCCTCGCCGAGACAATACTGAAGCGGATAGTCTGGCTAAATCAAAAAGGTCCACTGAAGTATTGAGCCATTTGAGCATAGCAATAATGAGCATAATGACCTCGAAAAGAGGATGGAAAAATCCCATAAAGAGGTATCTTACGACCTCGGAGCTTCCCGATGACCCTCACGAAGCAGCAAAAGTGTGAAAATGCTCCGGACGATATTTCCTAATCGGGGAATAATTGTACCGACAGGGGTACGCAAGCCCGTTACAAAGGTGTGTCAGCGAAGAAGGCATTGAGACAGTCCTCCAGGAAGTCCACGAGAGGGCTTGTGGTTCCCACATTGGAACTGATGCCTTGGCAGGAATGATACTCCACCAGGGGTACTTCTGGCCCACCCTAAGAAAAGACACGAGGTAGTTTGTCCAGAAATGTGATAATTGCCAAAGACACGCCAACGTCCAGAGGTTACCCTCGGAATTGATAACCTCGGCAAACTACCCCTGTCCCTTTGCAGTATGAGGCATTGACTTCATCAGGCCACTCCCGACTGCACCTGGAGGAGTGAAGTTCTGCGTGGTCGTAGTGGATTACTTCACTAAGTGGGTCGAGGCAGAGCCCCTAGCAACCGCTTCGGCAAAGAACATACAAAAATTCGTCTGGAAGAACATTGTATGCAGATTCGGCATACCGAGGGTGATAGTGGCCAACAATGGTTCTCAGTTTATTGACAAGGGATTCCAAGAATTCATTACCGACTTCGGGATAAAAATAAAAATGCACTCTGCCCCGGTAGCTCATCTTCAGAGCAACGAACAAGTAGAGGTATCTAGCAGAACCATAAAAGATGGTCTAAAAAAAAAATTGGGCGAAGTAAAGGGAAAGTGGCCAGTGGAACTTTCTAGTGTGCTATGGAGCTATCAGACAACACCCCGAAGAGCCACGGGTGAGACGCCTTTTTTTCTCGTCTTCGGCACAGAGGCCATTATCCCTATTGAGGTAGTCTAGCCATCGGTCAGGATACAAATGTTCGACAAGGAAGGGAATGACCTCGGATTAAGAACTAAGCTCGACCTAATTGACGAACACAGAGGACTGGTTGAACTTAGAAGAAAAGCCTTCCAGTGGCTATGGCTGCGAACTTGCGCGTTAGGAAAAAAGGAATCAGAAAGGAAGACCTCATACTCCGAAAAGCTGAGTTCGGGCCCCAAAGACCGTCTCACGGGGTACTTCGAGCAAACTGGGAAGGACCTTATTTGGTCCTTGGCAAGGTTCGGAAATAGGTCTATAAGCTCGGCGATATCGAAGGTAGAGAACTGAAGAATACATGGCATTCGGATGCCTTGAAGAAATTCTACGCTTATAATCTTGTCAGGAAATTGTACAGTTAGAAATTTTTCTAAGTATAGAAAATTTTCTAAAAAACTAACTCTACCTAAGAAATCTTGCCGAATAAGGTGCAAGTAAGTACTTTTGAAAACCATGCGTTTCCCCCAAAGTTGGTAGGGTCACTTTCCCCAAAAGGTACATTGACCGAACACGGCTCATGAAAGTAGGTCAAACGTTGTCTAAGGGTATTCACCAGAGCCAGTGTTTTCTCGAAGACGGTTGATAAAAGAAATGGGTGGGTATCTTCCCAAAGGTCCCAAACCGAAACTGGTCAAGGCAACCCTTGGAGACGAAAATTATTGCTTGGGGACTTAGCCAAATTTCAAAGGAAGGAAAAATATCATTGAGAAGGCCTTATTACATGGAGGAGATTACAAAAAGAAGATTACAAGGAAAAAACAAGAAGACAAAGTAAAGCCCTAGGCATCTAAGGGACCCCGGCTTCATGAGATGCTTCCTCCCCAACATCCTTTGCTACAGCCTTCGGCGTTGGAGGAGGGGCAAAAGGTAAGTTGAAGAGCTCAATTTTCGACAAAGTCCAGCGAGGCTCCTCGGGGATGTTTAGGGCAGCCAAGAAGGAGAAGTTGAGGTCTGGATATTTCTCCAAAAATTGGTGTCGAGCTAGACAAAAGCCATCTTGAAAGCCAACCTTGGTCGCCTGGTTAGCCTTGTCAAACTCGACAGACAGGTCTTCCACCTCATTTTGCAAATCGGCACCTCCTTCTCCAGCTTCTTCGTCTTCTTCTTCTTCTTTGTCTTCTTCTTCAGGGCCTCAACCTCGGCCTGAAGACCGGTGTTGTCGGCGAGGGCCTTCGCCAGGATAGTGGAATCTTCTTCCTTCTCCTTTCGATAAGCCTCATTTTTGGAAGTGAGCTTGACGACCTTCACGCCGAGGTCAGACATTTTCTGGGAGAAATCCTTCAGAAGCTCCTCCTGGCCCTTCAAAAGTTCCTCCCGAAGTTTGGCAATCTCCTCTTTGGCAATTCTGCTCAAGTCGGCATTCATGATGATCGAGTTAGCACAGAACACCTTTGCCTTCTCCAGACGCTCTTCAGTCCAAGTTCAAACCGAAGACTATTTTGCCGCCCCAGCTCTGAAGTATCCACTATACGCTAAGAGCTACAAAAAAAGGGGAACAGGGCATTTGGTAAAGCCAAACACTTAGAAAAATTGGGAGAAAGAATAAAGGTCTAAAGAAGTACCTGGGCAGCATGTTCGGCCATCTTCACGGTAAGGATCTCCTCGTTCGCGCACTCTTCGGCCACAGATTTGAAGGTAGCCTGGGTAAGCACACCCCTCACCATTTGGGGAGCGATTTGCTGTCCGTCTTCGGAGAACAAATTCATGTCCTCTGTGAAAGACCAGAAAGGCTCCCTTGGGACCTTATACTTCAGGATATGAGAGTCCCGAAGGGCCCGCTTCCGGGCATGCTCCACAATCCACGCCGAGGGCGCCAATTCCTCTGCAAGGTCAAGGCACAGTTCCATCAAGACATTGTTCCTTAGTCATATATTAACAAGATTGAGAGTACTAAAAATGTCTAAGGGACAAACCTAGCGCCACCTTGGCGATGTCATCATCAGAGTCCCGAACCTCCTCCACTTCAGCAGGGACATGTTTGCCCTTGCTTCTTCTGCGCTCCTCGAGTTCCTCAGCAGAAGGGCCTTCTGCCAAAGAGCCTAGAAGGTCCGCCGAAGTAGTGGGACTCTGGAGAATGGAGCTGACGGCAAGCTCCGGTGGCAGGACGGCCTGGACGTCGGGCTGATCCTCAGCCTCCTCGACATCTTCTGGAGGCGGGGAAAGGGGGTCCTTCTTCGCCTTCTTAGCCAAAGACAGACTGCCCCCAGATGTCTTTCGCCGCTTCGAGGCCCCCTTCTTCGTCTGTTCCCCCTTCTCGGCTTGACTGAGGAACAGGGATTTGTAGAAAGCGGCTAACTGATCGCCCATCTCTGAAAAAGCAGGAAAATATCAGTGTAAGTCCAAAGGGATACTTATACCAAAAATTGGAAAGTAACTTACTCTAAAAAAGGGCTTCGTAAGAGAGCTCCCGCCGAAGGAGCATTACCAGCCAGGACTTCTTCCCGTTAGCGGCAGGAGTTGGCATGCCGAGGTCCGTCTTATGTTCCTTAAGCACCCCTAGCTCTTGAAGTACCTCCTCGGTCATAAGGTCCCACTTAATGGGGAAGGGGTGCAAAGAACGCGGTGGGAACTCGGTATCCCAGTTGGCGACAGCTCGGATACGGCTGTCGAAGTCCTCAAACCTTGCTACCAACTTAGAAGTTAACAACTTCTTGGGGTCCATGACGTCCGTCTCCAGCTTTCCCCGAGCCCACCTAGTCGGCATGTCCAACCATGCCTTCGCCACCTTCAGGAAGAAGAACTTCCTTTGCCACCCTCACCAACTATCTCTAGTACTGAAGGTGAACATATATTTTTTGCTCCCAAATCCCCGAGGCAGCATGAAATAGAAGCCACCCTTCGGGACTGGATAGAGCTTGTAATACTGCATGAAAATGATGAAGTGGTGTTCTACCTTGAAAACCCCACACATGCAGAAAAAAGCATTGAAGTAACAGTAAGAGTTGGGTGGAAGCTGATTCACGGCTATACCATGGAATTGGCAAAAGTCACAAATCATCTTTGGGGGAGGGAACCAAAGTCCGGCCTTTAGTTGGGCCCGAAAAATGGTAACCTCATCACTACTGTTCATGAAGCTGAAGTGGCCAGGATGAGGTAGCCTGGTAATGACGTAGGAAGGAAGGAAGAATTTAGCTGTCCATTTTGCTAATTTTACCGAAGTGAAACAACAGGGGTGAGACATGAGAGGCTGCCAGCTCTCGGGAATGGGTTGGACGGACATAAGGGGGACAGGGGAAGACATGTTCGGCAAGAGAAAATGACTTCGGCAAGGAGAATCAAAGGACTTCGGGAAAAATGAAAGAAGCTCCGGGGACTAGAAAAAAACAGAAACCGCAAAGACCGAAGGACCTCTAAAAGAGAAACCCACCAAAATGTTTGCCGAAGTCAGGATTAGAAGACACCGTCGTAAATGGTTGCTGGAAATTGCTCCGCCACTTGCACCGTCGTAAAAAGAGAAGAAAGAAAAGGAATAGCTCAAAGACAAATGAGAGCAAGAGAGAGATAAAGGAAAGCAAATGAGGGGAAGGAGGGTTTATATAGATCGAACAAGGGTAGCCGAATCGTTGCCATAACTACCCTGTGAAGGCGAATCATCGCCATAATTATCCCTCGAAGGCGAAAAGATGCGGCTGGTGTAACCGACGTGACTACCCCCAACCATCGTGTGCCACGTGTCATCCAACGCGTGAAATGGGGATGCGCTTTCTGACACCGCGAAAACCCAGGCACGCCTATCCAAACTGACACGCTTGGTTTTGAGATGTGATGGTCCACTGACCTGCAATAGAAAAAGTAAAAATAAAGAGAGTGCGTACCCTGAGAACACCAAGGGACTAACCATAGGGCAAGTAATGACACCTCGGCTAGGAAGGCACACCTTCAAGTGGCAAAGTGTCTCCTTGTACGGTGTCGCGCTCAGAGTCCTGCGAAGTGTCCCCAGAGAGTTTAGAGCCGAAGTCTCCACGTCGGCTTTTCGAAGGGGGGCATTTGATAGCCGAAGTGCTATCACCCTTCAAACCCGCAGGCTCCGGCAAAGCACCACCCTCGAAAAGCTGAGTGTCACCCACAAGGAACGCGAGCACAGACTTCAAAAAAAAAGGAGTCTGGCCCTTTGAACATCCGACCTCGAATGTTCACCATCACCCCTTTCAATGACAGTACCGACCTCGGGAATATAGTACATTGCCATCCTCGATAGGGTGATCGAGCCGACTTCGGGGTAGAAAGACTCACCACTTTCGACAGGGAAGAATGTCCCCAAAGGGAACCATTCTTGGCGAGGGGATTCCCGGATTACTGAAACGATCTCGGAAGAAAGTCCTCCTGTCCCTAAGAATTCTTTTCTACCGAAGGGATCTTAGTAGTACGGCACAGGAAATTAAGGAGCCTTTGATATTCTGTCCTCGTACACAACATGCCGCCCTCATACACCCTCTAACACGCCATCGCCGCACATGCCCTGTCACGCAATCCTACTCTGGTCTTGACCTTTGGTCAGAACGGCCTGCAGACGGCTAGAGGCCCCCACACCTGAAGGTACAAGTTACATCCTACCGAATACATGGCGCAATCTGAGCGGGTTACGTCAAGCAGATTTATTCATTCATATCCCCCTATATATAGGGGAAATGGCTCCAGTAGGGGGGACGTTTTTTCTTCATATTCCTACTACTTTTAGTCTCTAAAAAATTCTAACTTGGGCGTCGAAGGCTTCTCCCTGGAAAAATACTCCGGAGACCTCCTAACCTTTATTTTTTGAGTGTTTTAGGCAATCTCTCCACAGGGACTTCTTGTTCAGGCGTTCCTCCTTCACCAGAAGTCCCTCCCCGTCTCACTATGTCATACAGATAAGATGCAGATGGGCATCAATTTGTTTGTTTGTTAGTTAAATGATCTGGAGCAAAACGTGATGGAGTTAGATAGGTTTTGCCAGTCACCGACCTTACATTTGAGGGCGAGATTATCTCCTCTAAGATAAGGGGCAATAGTGCGTTCTGTTGGTATTATTACTTTTTATTTTCACTTTTCATTAATATTGATAGCAACCTTGGTGGTGCGATCTTGTATTCCTTGGAAAACACATAAGGAATCAACCCTAGGAGCTTTCAACGAGTCAAATTTAAACTTTTTCTGGTTTCTAGAAGCTTTATAGTGCATGATTCTATGAAGATTAATAGCCAATTCATTTCAACTTAATTCAAAATAAATTATTTTTATTTTTAAATTTTTTTATCTAAAACTAATTTTATTCAAAATTAAATATTATGTAGGTGAAATAATCCGTTAAAAATATAATTTTTATAATCTTACTAAATTTTTATGAAATTTTCTAGGTTTAGACATTAAAAAAATAAAAATTCACAAAATTTCAATAACATCATGAAAAATTAATTTTAAATGGATTATTGTATTTGCATGATATTAAATTTCAAATGAAATTGGTTTAAGGCAAAAAAGTTGTAAAAATAAAAATAATTTTAAAGTTATTTTTAATTAAGTTGACTTAAGTTAAAACGAATTGACGCTTAAGTGACCTAAAAACCTAAAGGTTGCCCCTAGGCGCACACATGACCCCAGGAGTCTAAAAGAGTTCCAACCTCAGTTATAAGAGCTATGCAAGTACATTAGAGGAGTACGCCGTAATCTATGAGTTTTTTACCAAGCAAGCAATCTCATTCTTTAAGTTCTAGCAAGGTTAAACAATACAGAAAGTTCAAGGCACTTTGCAGATGCACCTCCACATTCTTGAGCTCCATAGGGTTTGCTTTGAAAGATCGTGTTCCAAATCAACCAAACTGAGATCAAAGGGGTTAGTGGACATTATTTATGACTCATTCAAGCCATTTGATCACAAATTCCATGTATACATGTCCGGACATCACCATCATCACTCGGAGCTATGTCACTACACATTTGAAGCTTGAATGGTGTATTTGAAGTACCATTCAGGTATGGGTGCTCATGAGGTTATAAAGGATGTTCTCACATGTGTTCCAGTAGGTTTGCAAGCCAAATGACATAAAGGATCAAGCTCAGTAACTCAAACATGCTTTGGACACTAGGTGCACAGGTTTACTACACAAAATGTGCTCTTTGCGTGCTTTCAGCCCTAACTGCACTAGGATTCCTATTTTCTAGATATGTTACATTATTTCCTACATGTCTATTTAGGAATTAAGTTTATTTCATTAATTCTAAGTATTTTACCATTAGAACTCTTAAGTAGCCAAGTTTGTTACTTCTTTTATACATAGAACTTTTAGTTCAGCTAGGATTGGTGTTTATGTGTTGCTGCAGCCTTTTTAAGGCCATTCTCTTCATGTAATTGGTGGACCAGATTATTCAGATTTCTTCAGTGAAATTCAAACTTATATCTTCCATTTCAAGCCACATGTTGACTTGGGGTGGGGATTTTCAATTTGAAATAGTTATTCTTTAGGATTTGTTCAACTTTGTTTAGGAGTTTCTTGGTCCATATACCTGTTAGAATTATTTAGCCTGAGTGAATAAGTATATTATTTAAAACGTATGTAGATATAAATTAATATTTGTACTATTGACCAATGAATGTGTGTCATCTGGCAAAAGAGCACAAGGACCTTACCATATAGGAAATGTCCCTTGAAGAGACATATTGTTTCGGTAATAAGAGATGAGAAGAGGTGGTTATTGAGTTAAAAAATGGTATATATATATAACTACTCCCTCTTCTCTCCGTGTCTCACTACTTTTAAACATATACTTTGATTTTCCTTTTTTCTCATCATCAATAAAAGGGAAGTAAGGATTGTATGTTCAAGTGCGAACAATATAGGGGCTCTTCACTCCTATCTGGCATTGGTTTGCTTCAAGATTACAAGAAGATCAATTTTGTTCATTTCTGCATTACTTGTTCGAAACTTAAGGTATGCCCTTAATTTTCCTAATGTTCATATGTTTTTTGAAACTTTCAAATGATATCAGAGCCAAGGGTATGGCAAACATTTTTTATATCAAACAAAAATAAAAACGTGGCAAATGATTTCCAAAAATTGTGAAAATTTAATATGATGTTCCTTGGGCTGTTGTTAGTTTATGTGGAAATTTTCATTATTTTTATATTTTATTTGTTTACTTTTTAAAATTAATATTTTTGGATAGACAGAAAATTCTTGCATGCTGATGGTTATAATTATTAAATGTTAAAATTTTTTTAACATAGTAACTTTTTTTTCAAAAATCATGGATTTTTTAAAAAAAACTTCCTAAATGTTTAAGGAAGTAATATGCATAGTTTCATTATTTTTGGAATTAATTAGGATTGAGTTTAGGAATTTTGTGTTCAAACCATTATGGTGACTGTCGAGGAGAGGCAGTTTTGTTAACTCCAAAATGTTGTGTTGGTTAAAATAGAAAACGATGTCAAAAGTTCATAAATTTTTAATATGTCCTTCTTGGACATGCTATGTATGTGTCGCGAAATTTTCATGTTTTTTAAACACCGTTTCATTGGATTTTAATAATTTGTTTATGGAGAAGACAGTTTAACCATAAAGTGGACAGTTAAGAACATACTTAATATTCTTGGGCTCTGAGGCAATTAAAAATCATAAGAAAAAATATCACAATATTCATAAATATGTCTAAGAACTAAATATTAAATTTGACACTAATTAGAGCCAAATTTAATGGGAAAATGCCTTGGACATTAATGAATATTCAAGTCTGCCCATTTGTACATACTCGTGA
This sequence comes from Aquilaria sinensis, assembly GCA_005392925.1. NCBI lineage: Eukaryota > Viridiplantae > Streptophyta > Magnoliopsida > Malvales > Thymelaeaceae > Aquilaria > Aquilaria sinensis. Next base: position 119,018 of record SMDT01000753.1, on the reverse strand, counting down.
GTGAATTAAGACCATGCTTATGTGAATTAATGAAACATGTTATGACATATCTAATTGTGTGTTAGAATGCATGCTTTTGTTATGTTATAGCTTGAATTAGTAGATTCATGTTTGCTTGGTGCTTGACTTAGTCTCGTTATGGTTGAAGTGTACTTACATATTGCACATTGCATAGATGGCTTGCAAGAATATCATTGCCGAGTTGAATAAAGACCTTAAGCTTGATGAAGATAACTATCCCATTTGGCAACAAAAGGTCCAATTCATTTTAATTAAGCAAGATGTAATTGATGTGCTCACAAAGGTAGAAGAACCACCAGCCAAAGGACAAGATCCCAGTGCCAATGAGGCATATAAAAGAATAATATTATGGCGCACATCACATTGTTGAATATGATGGTAGATGAGCTCATAGTGGACTTCTCAATGATTGAGTCAGCTAAGGAAATTTAAGATACTACCAAGGCCAAATTTGGGGATGTTTCTTTAGTGAAACAAAGGTCCATGATTCTTAGGTTTGAGAATTATATGAAGAGGCCGGACCATACAATGGCCATTCATTTGCATGAGATGTCACAAATGATCTGTCAACTTAAGGGAGCTAGTTATGTTCTCACAAATGAGCAACAAGTACAGGCCACAATCCACTCCCTGCCTGATGAGGAGTGGCAATTAATGAAGGTCAACTTGCGCCATAATAGTGAAATTATGAATTTTGATGATATTGCTAGACATTTGCTTTTGGAAGCGGAAGTTATGGCAATAAAGAGCCATTCCAGGGCATATGTTGCCGAGACTTCTTTTTCCCAAAAGAACAAGAAAAGGTTTAAGGGAAAGAAAAATGAGGAGGGCAAGGGGAATTGACCCAATAAGAAGAAGTTCAAGAAGAAGCACAAGAGTAAGCTTAAGTGCTTTAATTGTGGGAACAAGGGGCACTTTGCTAAAGAGTGCAAGGATCTGCCTAAGGTACATGTTTCCAATGAGATTCCTTCTTAGTACATGTTGCATCATGTGTTAACCTTATTGAATTTAATTAGCGACAAACTACATAGCCAAGGAAAACACATGGTTTATTGCGCATAGGAAGTTGCCTAAAGGGGCAAGAACTGTTTCTGTGGGTAACAATTGTCACACTCCACACAGGCCTCAGCCTGTACACTCTCAGTGCCACTCACCATTCTACCTGAAAAGTTGTTAAACAAATGAGTTCTCAAGGGTTATGAGTGACCAATTAGATTAGGCCAACTTTTTTTTAGGTAGTTTAAGTCTTATTTTCTTAAGCTTAAGGCCTAGGAGGTGCCCCAAGAGGCTTATGAGTTGTTCTGTCTTCTTACTTGCAGCTTAAGGCAAGGCCCATAACACTAATTTGCATCACAAGGCAAGGCTAAAGCAATAACTTGCAACACAAGGCAAGACATACACTTATATATTTTTAAGTGTCTAGGATGTGTGCTCATCAAGTGTACTACTCCAATGCATGACAACCAAGAAGCCCATCTCATCAAGTTTTGGAAAACACAAGTTTTCATGCTCATGTACATTCGGCCAAGTAAAGTTCACAAGAGGTTCATCACAAATATATATATATATATATATCCATAAACACATAACCAGGGCATAACTTGGCATTCAACCATCCATCATATATACATCAAAACTAAGTTCATCTGAGGCTAATTATACAGAAAATAGCCTACATACAAGTACTATCAACTTGGCCACATGCCAAGAGTACTCAATGTCCAAAATCCAACCAAAGTTATGCCTTACATACCACTCTACCTATAATACCTGAGAAGCATTTTGAAAGTGCAATACAAGATCAAACACTAGAGAACTAGTCTTATGACCAAATTCATGGTCATAAAGGTAAACCACCACACAAGGGCCCAAGAACACACATCCATCTCCCCTAGACTTGTTCCACAAACCTACACCAAGCTTGCAAAACTTAATACATAAGTTTTGGACACATAACATAAGACTTGCACATGTACTTAAACAAGCCAAGTTTCTATTTTGGCACATACCTTGTCAATAATGTACTAACTTAGCACACAAGTAATCAAGGACAAGCACAATCATAATCACTCAAGCTCAATTCCTTTTCCTGAAACACAGGCAATAAGGGCATGAGTATTGATACTCAGTAAGGTTCATTACAACTCACGAATGAGTTTATTTAGTTAAGCCGAGGCTTAACCTCTAATAAGCTAGCTTAACCTGCAAGGAAGACACAAAAACACAAGAAAACACATGCTAGCCGAGACATACATATATATAAAAACACTATCTACTCGGTTAGCAAGCATAAACAATTAACCAGTGCACACAACTCACACACATACACCACATTTTCAAATCTCGGCCAAAACCACTAGCAAGCACAATTCCAATTCTTGCACTCCAAGCATTTCCAATCAATCTCCAATCCACTAGAGCTCCAAGTTCACTAGTAAGTTGGCCTACTTACAAAGAACCTTAGTGTTTGCCTTTAACTTTGACTAGCTAGCCAAACCATATGAACTCGAAAGTTCAACCATATGCCCATCTAGCAAACTAAGATCATATAGCATAATTTACTATCACTTAGATGCCATTAATCTACTTGAACATGGAATTATACCAAAATTAAGTAGAATCATGAACCTTACCCCCAAAAAGCACAAGCTTGAGCTCTCAGCCAACCTTGACACTCCAAGATCAAACTTGAAACTTCAATCCAAGGTCGTATAGTACTGAAACTACCAACTCCTAGCTTGATTCTTCCTTTCAAGCATCAATGGTCACCAATTTGGCATGAATTCGAAACCTTTAACCCAAGAACAACCAAGAACTCGGCTTGACTTTCGAAGATGGTGCTTTGACCGAAATGAATGAGTTTCGGCTTAAGTGGGAGCATGCATACCCTGCCAATGCCACATGTACAATAAAAATGGTCTAATGCTCCTCTCGGCTTAAAGAAAATTGCATGGCTTAATCTCTCCTTCCACTAGTATTAGTGGTACTAATAACACCCGAAAGAACTTTCAATTTAGCCCTTAATCTTTGTTTCACGCCATTAGCAACATAATCACTTTTCATTTGCATTTTGGACCCGAATGTTCTCAATTTTACACATGCACCACTATTCATATTTTCAATTGAGTCCCTCATTTTTTTTATTGAAATTTTCTTGCATTCTTAGCTTGGGCCAAGCACTGAGGGATGGTCCTGACAATAATGCAAGTTTGGTTGTGAAGGGGATTAACACTTGTAAGGTCCCATTGGAAACACAGGATTTAATACTTGTTGATATATTATATGTACCTGACATGGCTAGAAACTTGATTTCTATTAGTTCCCTTCTAAATTATGGATATTCTATGAACTTCTCACATGAGCTTGTAAATATTGTTTATGGTAGTAGTAAGATTTGTTCTTGTTCAGTCTATAATGGTTTGTTTCCGTTAAATATAAATGTTGCCAATGATAGTTGCTACATTGTTAATGCCATAAGTCCAATGACTTCGCATGATAGGTTAGGAAATATTGGACAAGAAAAAATGAATAAGTTAGCTATGAGTGGCTTAATTAAGTCTTTTTCCAATGTTTCCTTACCAAGTTGCCAATCATGCCTTATAGGAAAGGCTGCAAGAAAGCCTTTTGGTAAGACAACTAGGTGTAGTGATCCTTTGCAATTAATCTACTATGACCTTTGTGGCCTAATGAGAGTATCATCTAAACTTGGGGTTAGATACTTTATTATCTTCATTGATGACTGTACTCAATATGCCCATGTATTCTTACTAATGCATAAACATGATACACTTAGGTGTTTTGAAACTTATGTGAACTTAGTAGAGAATTAATTGGTTAAGACGATTAAGTCTTTGAGGACTAAACGTGGATATGAGTACTTGTCAAATGAATTCAAGGCCTTTTATGATAAGAAAGGCATTGTAAGATAACTTACCCTTCCAAGGATACCCCAACAAAATGGAGTGGTTGAAATGAGGAATAGGAATATCACGGATATGGTATGTTCCATGATGGCTAGGGCCAATATGGACATCACCTTTTGGGGCGATGCCTGGCTTTGTGCAACATATATCTTTAATAGAGTGCCTTCCAAATCTGTTGGTACTATACCTTATGAGTTATGGACCAAGAGATTACCTAATCTAGGTTACTTACGGTCATGGAAATGTGTTGCATATGTTCATATTGCACATCATCCATTAGGAAAATTATGACCTAGAAGAAAGAAATGTATTTTCCTTGGCTATTTAGAACACTCAAAAGGTTATATATTTTTAGATATAACTCATAAAGGTGGGAATGTCTTTGAGTCAAGGGATGCCAACTTTGTAAAAGATGAGTTCCCAAAAGTTTGTGAAGATAATAATATGAACTCTTTAGGAGAGGTCTATGAGATAGGTTAATCTAGTGCCCTAAGAACACTAGATGTCACACATCCTAGGGGTAGTGTTCCTACCATGGCAATTTCATTGCCACCACTTCATGTGTTTGATCACCATAAAGATTAAGCATATGTTGATCGTGAGGAAGATCAACATCAAGCAGGATGAATAGAATAAGAAGTATCCTATCCTAAGCCATAAGAAGAGGCTCCACAAGAGCCACATAATAATGCACCACAAGATGAAATGGGGGTGCATGATGATGTTGTGCCTCCTCCCTAGCCAAACCTGAGACATTCAAGTAGGCAATTTAGATCACCTAGGCATTGAGATCAATGGTAGATTCTAGATGAGAGTAAGGCTAACTTGGTTTCATCTAGGATATATGAACCAAGTAATATGCAAGAGGCTCCTAAGGGTATAGATAAGGATAAATGGATGACTGTCATGCAAGAGGAGATAGACTCCATACACAAAAATAAGGTCTGGGACTTCACTAACCTTCTTACTAGCCATTAGGCAATTGGCAACAGGTGGGTTCTCAAAATTAAGACCAATTTTGATGGTTCAATTAAGAGGTACAAGGCCCGTTTAATGGCCAAGAGGCTCACATAGAAAGGAAGGTGTTGATTATAAAAGCACTTTTTCTCCTGTTATGAAATTCAATTTAATAAGATTGTTATTAGCTATTGTTGCATATTTGGGCTTAAAGTTACATCAAATAGATGCAAAAACCACCTTTCTCAATGGAGAGTTGAGAGAGGAGATTTACATGAAACAATCACATGGTTTCATTGTGAAGAATCACAAGCACAAAGTTTTCATATTAAAGAAGTCTATTTATGGTCTTCAGTAAGCTTTAAGACAATGGAACTTGAACTTCCATCATGCCATCGCAGACTTTAGTTTTGTGATGTTGCATAAAGACCATTGTGTTTATGTGCTAAATAAAAGGTATGAATTTGTAATATTGACGTTATATGTTGATGACATCCTGATAGCTAGTAGTGGCTTAAATTTGTTAAAGATCATTAAGGAATGGTTATCTTCCATGTTTGATATGAAAGACATGGGAGAAGCTGCTTATCTCATTGGGTTAAGATCTTAAGAGATAGAAGGGCTAAGTTGCTAGTGTTAGTACAAGAGCCTTATATTGATAAGGTCCTTACACGCTTTAATATGATAAACTCAAAACCCATGAACTTTCCTTTGGCTGTGGGTTATAAGGTCAGTGAGGCTATGTGCCCAAGTACTCTTCAAGAGAAAGAAGAAATGGAAAAAATTTCATACCTTAGTGTCATAGGTAGCCTAATGTATGTCATGTTTTGCACAAGGCCTGACATATGTCAAGTAATGGGTCTAATGGCAAGATATTCTTCAAACCCTAGCCTTGGGCATTAGAAGTGTGTCAAAAAAGTCCTTAAATACCTTAAGGGTACAAAGAATTATTGACTATGTTACCAAGGAAGAGAACTTAGCCTATATGGATACTCTGTCGCTGATTGGGGTGAAGACAGAGATTATAGCTAGTCTACTTTAGGTTACGTCTTTATGCTTGGAAATGAAGCTATCTCATCAAGTAGCTAAAAACAAACTTGCACAGCATTGTCAACGATAGAGGCTGAGTTTATTGAAAGTGTAGCTGCTGTGTAAAAGGCTCTATGGATAATTTATTTTTTGGAACATTTAGGGTCAATAATCTCTATCCAGAAGGCACTCACCATATATTGTGATAGTATGGCTACTTTGGCTTATACCAAGGACCCTAAGTATTATGGAAAGACAAAATATATAAGCATAAAGTATAACTTTGTCAGAGATACAATAAAAGAGGGAGAAGTTAAGATGGAATATCTATCTACGAATTTTATGGTGGTTGATCCTCTTACAAAGCCTTTACCTTGCAAGACATGTTAAAGCAATGGGACTCCATACATTATGATAGATGTTGGTGTGATTGTTCTTCTTCTTGTGTCCACTAAATATGATTGTAAAATAAACATATGATTGTTCTAAGTCAAGCACACTTCATCCAGATACCACAACGAAAATAAATTCATGAAAGACATGTCAAATCATAGGTTGAGGTTGATTTTCTCACATGCGTCATCCACCCTTGCATCTTTATGTAAGAGTAAGGATGAGACTACTGTAGTCTTAAATGTGTGTTATCTCTAAAATGTAGAGATATATGACCTACCAAGGTTATACATTTGAGTGGGAGTCATATTCACCAACATATGACGACTTCAGCGTAATGGTCATCTTGATTTACCTAAATAATCATGGTAAGATGATATCGTTCATTGAGTTTGCGTGTCTACTCATGCATCCTATCCTATGGTTGAGAATTATTTTCTTATATGTAAGAAAATATGATACTTATTGGTTTAATTTTTTGACATGTACTCCTTATTATATAGAACAGTGGGAGAAACACATCTACCTGTTTTAAGAGGGAGAAGTGACACACCTCCCACAAAGTGGTGTTGAAAGACATTTAGAGATGTGTAATTAGAAAGGCAGTATATGATACGTCATGATTGTCTTACCATGAAATTTGACCAAAGAAGAATATGAGAAAGTTGTCTTTTGTGTTACTCATGTTTGAGATTCTTCAATTAAAACCCTTAGTGACTATGGCCAAATATTAAGGGCTGTAGGTCATTATGGTTACTTTGATTAGTCATGTAAGGCTTGAGTTGAACAAGCCTGATGTGTCCTCTTTTTGGGTAACCATGTGTCTTTAAAGACTTAATATGTTGGACTAAAAGAAAGACAAGGATGTAGTTGCATGAGTTGTACAATATGTGAGTAATTGCATAAGTTGCATATTACATAAGAGATACATTATAACATTGCATATTACATAAGAGATACACTATAACATTGCTCGTTCATGGGCCCATAAAAATGATTTGAGTAATGATAATAATATTCAAATATTAAAAAGTGCACTTGAGATTTAGCACAATTCTAGAGTTTCTAATGCATGAAACTCGTAAAAGAGACTGAATGTGGCTAAATAAGTGTATCATCTTATCTTGGGGTTTTATAAGGCATGACTTGAGTACTTCCAGAAAAGAGAGTTATATAGTTCTCCATTGTGAGTCTAACAACCACAATGTGAGAAGTTTTTGGTAGCATGCTAAAGGTCACATGCTTGACACACTAATGCTATGTTTGTCGATGATGGAATTAAAATAAATATGTGTTAAGGTAAGTATTAAGTATATCAGTGTGAGTGAGAGCCTGTTAGAATTATTTAGCTTGAGTAGCTAAGTATATTTTTTAAAACGCACTTAGATAGACATTAATACATGTAATTTGTGCTATTGACCAATGGATGTGTGCCATGTGGAAAAGAAGCACAAAGACCTTATCACACAAGAAGTGTCCCATGGAGAGACATATTATTTCGGCAATAAAAGATGAAAAGAGATGGTTATTGAGCTAAAAAATTGTATATATATATATAACTACTCCCTCTTCTCTCTGTGTCTCACTACTTTTAGACATATACTTTAATTCTCCTTTGTTCTTATCATCAATAAAAGGGAAGCAATGATTGTGTGTTCAACTGTGAACAATATAGGGGCTCTTCACTCTTATCTAGCATCAGTTTGCTTTGAGATTCTAAGAAGATCAATTTTTTCGTTTCTCTATTACTTATTCGGAACTTAAGGTATATCCTTAATTTTCTTAATGTTCATATGTTTTTCGAAACTTTCAATACCAATAGGGTTCCTATTAAATGGTATTAGAGCTAAGGTTTCTATTCAGTTTACGTATCTTCTATTTTGTTTCAATTGTGTTCTTGTCTAGATTTCTTTCAGTCCTATCCATTTTTCTTTTTACGTTCTTGTGTTAGTTCTTAATCCTTGTTCCTTGTCCAGCAAGTTTCTTCCTTGTTTTGCTGCAGGTTGTTCCTTGCAGCCCGTCCTTTTGATCCAATTTGTTCTTCTCATATCCTCTTTGTTTCCAGCTATTATCTCTTAATTCAACTCTTCTTAATCCGTTCCGTTCATTCTTAATCTATTTTACTTCTCTTGTTTCAGGTTTATTAGTGTTGAATCCATCATACAAAATCCGCAGAAAAAAAAGGGGACTTTGTACTTGGTTGTGAAAGAAATTGTTAAAATCCTTGTGCTGCCATTTCAATTTTCTCTTGATTTCTTTGTTGCAGCCAGATTAAAAAAAAGGGAAGTAAAATCATTTTTGTTGTTCACGTGATCAAGCATACAAGTCAAAATCACACTTGAATTCTTGCTTTTGTTTATTACGAAGTAATTCAAAGCATTCAAGGATTTTGTTGTTCATTGGTACGTATTCCACTTGTTCTTCGTCTTTTTCTTTGCTAAGTTTTGATTCTTAAATTCTTGTTCCAGCCATCTTTATTTCACTCGTCCTATTCCTATTTCGTTTGTTTCTTAAATTTCTTACCTCCAAATTTTTCTTGTCCCCTCTTTCTTTTAATTCTTATTCTTATTTCCCTCTTATTGCAGCCGCCCCAATCTCACCATCCATTAATCCTGTTTTGTGTTCCTCTTTTTGTGTCTAATCGTCCCAATTTTCGTGTTTTACACTAAGGTTTCAAATTGGTTTTGTTTAGGTATTTGAGTTCTAAAGGACTTTAAAAAATTGTCTCAAAATTTTCAGGTCTTATTTTAATAAGTGAGGGTGAATTCTTCCTTTTACTTTGGGCGAGTACAAGGATGGTATATTTTATGATGTACTGCCTATGCCGGTTGGATATGTTATTCTTAGTCAGCCATTATGCAAAGAAATAAAGGTTTTTTATGATACTTGTATGAAAAGAGTTCCTCTTGTATATTATGGTAGAAGTGTTATACTTCTACATTTGAATTCTATTGAAGTGGCTAATAATCGAAGGTATTTTAGTGAGTTAAAGAGAAACATAATGGGGACAAAAATTGAGGGCATAAGAGAAAATTTTGAGAGGAAAGTTGAAGGAAAAATAGAGAGTTCTGAGGTGAGTGAAGTTTAGCAGGCAGTGAATGATAGAGAGTTCCTGAGAAAAGAAATTAAGGGAGAAGTTGAGAGAAAACAAGAGCTTGATGAACTCATGCCAAGTGAGGAAAAGAAGGCCTAAAGAGAAGCCTAGCTTTCAACTAACATGGCAAAGTTCTCTTCTAGTGTTTTGTTGTTTTCTTTTTAGGAATCCAGCGAAGTTGAACTCAAAAAAATAATTTCCATGGAATAAGAAGCTTCAAATGAAAAAAATTGTGAGCTGCATCAAATCTGAGTAGATTGAAGGTCCAAATGAGGAGAACGTGGAAGTGCAGTAAGAAATTGTGTTGAAAGATGGTGAAAATGAAATTTTGAGCTTAAAAGAGCCTATGGCCAAAGAAGAGGATACATGGAGGTTCCAAACATCCACTGTAATGTATTTCTTTCTTTTGTCTAGGTCTAATGTTGTTTTGAATGATTTTATTTCTAATAATGTTTTCAAATCATGTTTTGCTTCTAACCTTGTTTTGCAAGATGGTTACCACCACCTTAGGTTGAGGGAAGGCAGCAAGCAAGAGTGTGGCTCAAAATCTGAACTTAGTTTTCCAAATTCCATCATACATTCCTTAGTTTTAGGGATGTTAATGGGTCAGATTTGGGTTGGATTAGGGTATTCCCACATCCTACCAGTAACCTTGAATACTCTACTCACATCCTATCCATCACCCATCGGGTGGATAATTTTTACATTCATATCCTACCCATTTTTAGATGGGTTGGGTTGGGTAAAATCTATCCTTCTAGATAACCACAATTTTATTGAGTCATGTTATGTCTAATCTATCCACCCACCATACCTCCACCTTCACACCTCCACACCTCCTACCCATTTTATTACTGTTAAAAACATTTATTATACCTTGTCTATTAAAGAACTCATATTTGTTTTTACTTCCATATAAATTATATATTATACTTCTTATTTTCTTCGATATGAATATGTTATACACACGTGCACACACATATATATGGGTCAGATGTGGAGCGGGTGAACCCTAAACCTGCTTTGACCCAAACCCGATCAACTGCTAAAAAATCCCAACCTACCAAATCGGATGCAACTAGATACCTGTCTAATTGGACATCCATTGACATCCCTACTTAATTTGTAGTTCCTTGCATTGTGTTGCTATTAGTTTTCTTAAATTTGGGTTCTTTTGAGTTAAGTTGTTATCTTTGGAATTATCATAAATGTCTATCATGTTTTTTAAATATCGTTAGTTGTGTCTCATGCATAGGTTCAAAATCCTTTGTTGTGTTTGAAAATATAGATAAATCTGGCCTTAAGTTTGATTTAGTATGTTTACAAACTCGTTTATGAGTTTTTTGGTTGAGCACACCCAGAATTTTGCAACTTAATGTTTTTGTTAGTTTAGGCCAAATTAATTTTAAATCTGAGTTGTTTTTATGGCCTTTGAAATTGGCATTTGCATTGTGAACTTTCCTGGTATTGTTGAGATATGTTTTGTGAACATTTAGTGGCAAAGTTGTTGTTCATAAATTTGATTATTTGGACAACAGTTTGTGTGCTTCTCAAGAAAAAATTTCTTGATTTTACTGTAGCTAATCGAAGTGAGCAAGTAAGATCTTTCCCCTGGGTTTTTTGTTATTCTAAATAGTGTTTCCCTACATTTGGCCTATTCCTCCATGTTGTATACTTACTACCGTGATTCAATATTAGTTTTTCCAAGAGAAATTGGCCTCATTTTGACATGTCAAGAAAACCACCCATAGATGGTTAATTAACTGTAGCCCTGCCAAGAGTAAAGATGAAAAGAGGAAGGAAGTCCAAAATGCTTGACATTCAAGGTGAGCCTAGTGTTGAAATTCTTTTATCTTTTGAAGAGGAGAGGTTTGACAGCAACCTCTAGGGTATTGTATTGTACACCTTGGAGAGCTCAAAGGGAGTCAAGGCTAGGAGCTTTCAAAGAGCCAAATTCAAATGCGTGGAGGTTTCCAAGACCTTTAAAGTGCATGATTACGTGAAGATTATGCTGTTAGTGTTGTGCCCAAAAGCCAATCATGAGATGATTTTATTTACATCTTGAGTCATGATATTTTATTTAGACATTATTCTAGTAATTGTGTTTGTTATTTTTTTTTCTATGTGACATAATCAAACATAATTATAACCCTAGAATAATAGTATTCTTAAATATCCCTGGTATAGTATTATTGTGGAGTAAGTTGCAATAATACATAAAGACTAGCATGTGTGGAGACTAATATAAGATATGTAGTTTACATATGGGTACAAGTTGGAGCACTTGTGTACTAGACCGATCCACCATGAGAACATTAAATGAATCATTATATGAGTGTCATAAGTAATTCTCATAGTGATCATGGTATATGTAATCCTTTGACCTAAGGTCATCAAGGTTCCCTATATGTTCGTCACATGCTTTGATACTTCCCTTTGTTACTTGTAACTGATTGAACATGAATCTGGTCATTGGATATGACACATATGAAGAGAAGGGTTTTGTATAATCAAGATGATATTTGTCCCTTCAACATAACGGGAGTGATTTCTTTCAGGCCCCTTGATTGAGTGAGAATAAAGAAATGCATGGTTATGCTCAGATGAGTTAATATGGGACATCAATGTCATAAGTTTTAGTCAGTTTACTCGGTAATCAAAAAACCTTAGATTAGGCTATAAGAGAGTGAAACATTCCATGTCTTGTGCTCGATCTTGATATCTTGGACAAAAGGATAATGACATATACGAATAATGATCATAGAGATTTAGTCGAATCACCGACTATTTTTTCATTTGGGTAACAATGATGTGTTGTTATACACTGCTCATTGTTTATGTTTATAAATGTGATTTATGATCATTGCCAATGTGATACAAGACTATTAGGTCGCACACATAGAGCTAATTTGATTATTTGAGTGCATGGGCCAAATTATTTGGTTTTGGTTTCATAATAACTTTGGATTAATAATTGACCCAAAGGTTAAGCCATTATGAAGCCCGTAATTAGACCTAATTGGATTAGAGTTTTAAAACTTATTAGGCTTAGGATTTAAGCCTCACTATATATACATCATATAGTAAGGATTTTCTTGCCCTAGCCTCCTTAAGGACAAAAATCAAAAGAGTTCTGAAAAATTTCAACCACGCTCTCCTCTTGCTTTTTTTTTTTTTAAGGACACAAGCTAGCACTATGAGTGCAAAAGGAATGCACTCACTGGAACCTGGTAGAGGCATATTGATCCGAGTGGTTCGTGTAGATACCGTAGAGAGCTTAATTACATCAATTGTTCAAGTTTGTGATTCATCTCAACAATTGGGTGAAAGATCTCAGTGGACTAGATATAAAAATTTTAAACACCCAATTTACTCTGTTTCATTTAGATACTGAAGGATTTCGATTAGTTTCCGCTGCACTTGTTTGGCTCCCAAAACCCTACACAAGCAACCTAAAAATCCTCCATGAATATGTCAACAAGTTCAGGAGCATGTCTTAATAGAGTTTACCAAAGCACCCTAGGGTGCCCCTAGGTGTACACTTGACCCAGGAGTCTCAAAGAGTCCCAATCTCAGTTCTAAAAGCTATGCAAGTGTATTGGAGGAGTGTGACCAAATCTACGAGTGTTTTACCAAACAAGTAATCTCATTGTTCAAGTTATAATGGGTTCAAATCATAAAGAAAGTCCAAGGCACTTCGGAGATGCGCATATGCATTTTTTAGCTCTATGGGGTCTACTTTGTTAGAATGTGTTCTAAATCAACCAAATCTCTTAATGGACATTATTTGTAGCTCATTCCAGCCATTTGGTTACAAATTCCATGTATACATGTCCAAACATCACCATCATCAGTTGGAGCTATATCATTACACATTTGGAGCTTGAATTGGTTGTTTGAAGTACCATTTAGTTCTGGGTGTTCATGGGGCTATCAAGGATGTTCTCACCTGTGTTCCAGCAAGTTTGCATGCCAAATGACGTGAAGGATCAAGCCCAGCAACTCAAACATGCTCTGGACACCATGTGCACATGTTTACTACACAAAATGTGCTCTTTGCGTGTTTTCAGCCCCAACTGCACCAAGATTCCTTTTTTCTAGCTATATTGCATTATTTCCAGCATGTTTATTTAGGAATTATGTCTATTCTAGCAATTCTAAGTATTTTAGCATTAGAACTCCTGAGTAGCTAAGTTTTTTACTTCTTTTATACATAGAACTTCTAGTTCATATAGGATTATTTAGATTATTTGATTTGTTCAACTTTGTTTAGGATTTTTTTGGTCCATATACCAACGAGGTACCTATCGAATATTTCAATTCATCATGAGCATGACCAAATCTTTGACAATTGAGACAAATTTATGAGTAATACTAGTTACTGGTAATGGAAAAATTAATTTTCAAACTTTTTCTGAAATAAGTTGGGTATATGGGATGTTTACTTTGTAAGAAATGTTTCCATATAAGTAATGTTGTGCATTTTAGTAAAAATTATTGTTCAATTCATACAAATGTGATATTCTGTAAAATGCTATTTATTTTCTAAGAAATATTGTCTGTAGGTAATGTAGTTCAATTCAATAAGAGAAATTGTTTTATTCAAACAAATATGTTGTTCTATAAAATGTTATTCATTTTGTAAGATGTGATGTTCTATAAAATGTTGTTTATTTTGTTAGAAGTGTTGTTCCATTCTTACAAGTGTGATATTCTGTAAAATGTTGTTTGTTTCATAAGAAATACTGTTCATAAATAATGTTGTTAGATTTAATAAGAAATATTATTCCATTTAGATAAATGTGTTATTTTATACAATGCTGTTTATTTTGTAAGATGTGCTATTTTGTAGAATATTGTTCATTTCATAATAAGTGTTATCCATTCTTACAATTATGATGTTTTGTACAATGTTGTTTATTTTATAAGAAATATTGTTGTTGTATTCAATAGGAAATGTTATTTCATTTTGACAAATGTATTGTTCTGTTTAGTGTTGTTCTTTTTAGGAGATGTGTTGTTTTAGACACAGTGACAGTCCTATAAGATGAGTTTTTTTTTTCTCATAAGTTGTAGTACTATTTAAAGATGCGATGACAATTTTATAAATATCACCAAAATATGTGTGTGTTATTGTACAATGGGTGTATCAAATAGCTACTTTTACATAAAACCCAAAAAGATCTTTTCTTTTCTTTAAGGGTAAATGTCACTAGTTGTCATTAAACTATATCTCATGTTGCTTAATTATCTCAAAATTATCAGGTGTTACACCAATCATCCTCAAACTATTTAATTGTTACTATTTCATCCCGCTGTCAACTAAACTGTTAAAGCTAGATGGAAAAGTAATGTCATATCAGCAGCACGTTATTTTTCCATGCCACATCAGCAGTTATGTCATTTTTTCATCTATCTTTAACAGTTTAGTTGACGGTGAGATGAAATAACAACAATTAAATAGTTTGAGAATAATTGTGCAGCACCTGATAGTTTCAAGACAATTAAGTAACATTGATATAGTTTAGGGACAACTGCTTTTATTTATCCTTTTTTTAATCATTTTAAACTCTTACCGCCCAAAACATAAAAAGGAATCTTTATTTGTTAATCAATATTTAAACTTTCACTATATCAAATTTATAAAAAAATTTTAATTTTAATTCAGTGACAAAATTATAAAAATATCATAATTGCATACAACTTAATTTCCATACTGAGAAAAATATTTCATTGTTTACAAGATAGATGGAGTACCTTTTAGATGCTTCATCTGGGACACATCATTTACGTGGCACCTACACATCATTTACCAATTGATGTTGTCCATCTTAGGTTGTTAAGATTTCAATTTAAGATCCTATAATTTAATAAAAAAAATCCTACAATTTAATAAAAGAACATTCTGAGTCTATATAAATCTCCTTAGGGATCTTAGGAATCCTAGTGACCTCATATTCTGTAGGATTTCTATTGGGTTATATCTCAATGTTTGTCACTAATTTCTTTCCAAAAACATTGAATATTGCAAAAGATTAAAAAAAAAAAAAAACACTCATGCCATGCAGAAAATAAACCTTGCATTCATCTTACCACTAAACAAAGCTAAAGGCCACATACATGGAACAGATAAATTACACAGACGAACCAGTCCAAACTCGAAAAATTTAAATGGCGATGAGACATCCAAATATGTTACAACATAACAATTGTACACTGCAGATAAACACATGCATGAAATCATTCCACCGGTTCTGCAGCCATATCCGCTGCATCTATATGATTATGGACATCCTCCATATCTTCGTCCTCAGCCTCTCCCTCTTGAAGCCATATCTCGAGTTCATCCTCATCAGCCTCATCAAAGTCGTGCATGTACGACACATCCAAGTCATTCCACTGGTCTGCTCCCAGCTCCTCACCGTGGCAAGAAACATGCAAGTACGGTCTGTTCCTCGCTAAAGCATCCACAATGTCTCTGTTCACACTTCCTGCCACTCCCAACCATCTCAGTCTTGGGAAGTAAGGTTTTTTCAACCATCTGAACGCAAGTGCAGTTAGTCCTCCACAGTTGTAGAGATCCAACAACCGCAAACTGCTGCCGTGCCCCCTGTCATCATCAACCTGCATTGATGCGAGTGCCATGACTGAAGTATCACCTATGAGTGGGCACTGCCGCAGTCTCAGTTCTGAGATTGGAACCCGACTTCTCACAAGTATCAAAACTCCATTATCTGACAAGTTCGGAAGGTTTGAGAGGTCCAGAGCTTGCAGCTGCAAATTGGAAGAGCCATCGAATAAAGCAGAAATACACTTATCTGTTAGCCTCTTGCACCCCCTAAGAGATAAGGAAACCAATGAGCTTATAGTACCATTCCTCAAGTTTGCTACTCCTGCATCACTTATATCGAAGCCATCCAACAATAGAGTTTTCAATTTTCGGAGGCTGCTGATGGCTCGCAATGCCTCATCTCCAAGATTTTTACAGTTTCGTAGGTCTAGAACCTTAAGATCAACGTTGGAGACCAAATTCTTTACAGCACAACTCGTAAGCAGATTACACCACCTCAAGCTAACATGTGTCAGTGAGAGGGAAGTTGCAGAAATGTCATGAAAGACAAGGTTAGTTAGTTGGGTTCCATACGAAACCCTAAGTCTGTAAAGGCTAGTGCATGAGTGCAGAATTGATCTGAAACCTGTGTCCGTGACACGACAAAAGCCCCCAAGACAAATACTTTCCATTTTGGCACAGTTGTCAGCCATTAGAAGGATCCCAAGGTCATTAACACGCCTAAAGTAGGTAACAAGGAACTCCTGGCTCCGAACAAGAGAAAGGTGTTTCAATCTTCCATACTGATTAATTTGTTGAAGACCAGAGTTAGTGAGATCAAATGTAACTCTGGGTTCAATGAGGGGTGCATCTCGAAGATCCAAATGAGTCAAGGAGAGGAGGCCTTTCGATATGGTACTTACCATTGTATCAGTGATATAGTCCACTGATAATGACAATTTCTGTATGCCAGGCAGAATAGATGGTTGAATGTTGATTGAGGACTGGTGGTGGCTCACATTTAAGCTAAGCAATTCTGTCACAGTTACAGAAGATATGTAGCCAATCTCAAGAGAAGTGAGCTTTTCTGAAGCTAAAGCCCATATCCGTGCAAAGTTATGACGAAGTAACAGTGAGATATCAAACATCAAGACCAGAGCCTGCAAAAACAGGCAAATATAGTACCATAACTATATAATTAAAGCATAACCAGGTAACTACGACCAAATCATACAAATACAAAGTGAATAAATCAAGTACCTAAAAACAACAGAAATGAATGTGAGCCTACACTTATCATGTTCCTTGTCTATGCAGCACATGACTAGAAAAGGTGAAGAAATCAATGAATGTAACTTGTTACCAGAAAAACTGCATCAAACACATGAATGTCTGCAAAGATGAATGGATAAAGTCGAACCAAAGGCAGGTTATATTTTTATTTTCCTATTGTGCATCCCTCTACTGTTCCTAATTAAACGAAGCAAAAACAAGAAACTCAATGAAATCAACATTGAGTAAATCAGAGGGCGATAACAGGCACATGCGGAAGTACAACAAAACAATGGACAGCCATGAGCAACCCCATTGGGGGATGATAGGAACAGATCTAGACTGGTGGAATAAGACACACTGTTGGCCCTTTGAGAATGGACTTTAACATAAAATTCAAGAGAGGTGCATGATATAATAAACTCAGCAAAGAAATCAAACTCAAAATTTTTAATCATTATATCCAGCTTATGCAACCTCTCTCTTCTTAGGAAAATAACAAATAATCCAAATAAGAAAATCTAAGAAACACTACATCTAAATTTCTTGGTGGCAGGGAGATAAAGCCTTCACGATTAGATTTTCTTTTAGCAAACCCAACAAATTTCTCTAAAGCGTTCTCTGTAAGACTGAAGTAGTTGTAAAAGACCTTTCTTCTTTAATCATACCAAATACCCTATTAAAATCACTTTCCCCAAACAATTTGTAGTTTTCATTTGATTAGTTTTAAAGAACAAGCCTTACTTCTAGTTTAGTGCAACCAGTGAGTAAGTCCTCCAAATCAGAAATATGAATTGACCGACCCCGTTTTTCAGCCACTGAACCCAGGTAGATAGACCTGAATGAGAATGAAGAAGTGAAGGTAATACAGCATTGTTCATGATGTAGCAATAAATAAAGACAATCTTTCCACAACCAATCATCCCTCCAACACAATGCACATCTGAAACACCATAACATGGGCACAAGAATTATACCTGAGGTTCTTGCACCGACCTCCAATCTCAGAAAGCAGCCTCCCACTAAAGTCTGCACAATTATGAAGGCAAATCTCATCCAAAGAAGGCCTAAGCAAAAGCTCAACGGACGAATCATCTAGCTTCCCACAATCAAGCTTCAGGCTTCGAAGGTAAGGATTTGGTGGCAACAAAATTCTCATCAATTCCAGTGAGGGCGAAATTTCCTGCTACCCATCAAAGCAAATAACCAAACTTCAGAACCACAAACGGCACTTGATCAAAAACTCCAAGTCAATCGAAGCAAGATGCTTACTTGTATAAGAAAATTAAAAAACCCACAGAACCAGAACAAAAACAAGCATCTTTACATCCATACCTACATGTTGCACCTAATCGGAGCAATAATTGCATGCGAAATCCGAATTGCATGAAGACCCAGAAAAGAAAAAACAATTGTAAATCTCTACTTACAAGGAGATGGAAATTAGGGACGAAAGAGAGAATCTGGGAAGCGGATAAATTGAAATCCTTGCAAGTTGCAGCAAGCGAACATATGGAAGAGACATCAAGCTTTGTCATAATCGTGCCCAGCAGAGCTGCAGGCAGCTGATCTAGGCTCTCCGTGCTTGCCATCTACCTGCGCTGGATCTGAATCACTTGGTTCTTAGATTTTACAACGAACTTAATCTGTAACACAGGAATTGTCTTGGACATGGATCTGGATATTTGTAGGTGTTTTTGAAGGAGAGAGAACTTTTCTTGGAAAAAATCTGTCTTGGACTGGGGTGGGACGGACGTAAAGGGGAGAGGAAGACGTGGAGGTTTTGAGTTATTGGAAATTGGTTTTTATTTTCTTTTCGTATTTTCTTCCACGCCGGTGACTTCGGCTCCGGGACTGGCGGTAGCCCTGCGGTGCTGCCCTATGCGCTACTGCAAGAGCATAACTGGAATTTAAGTGTTTTATTTTTAACACAAAAAACCCCTGCAAGATACGCCTAAGTACGCATTAAAAATAGTACTACGTCCATTCAATTTTTTTACATCATGATTTTTATATATAATCTGACTTAAATTTATTCATATTAGTATTTATTAAAAAAAATTAAAAAAATATATATTTAAAAACTATATATCTTAATTTATCATTATTATATAAAATTTCTTCATTTATATACTAAAATGTTGAAAATAAAAAATTATAGATTAATTATTTAAAAGTAAATGGTATAAAGAATATGGGACAGAGAGAATATATATTTTATGGTTGGGATGAATATGTTTTACGTGGCATTTCATTTCACACCCCTTCCATTATAGCTAGGGCTTTATTCGGGTAGCTCGAGCTCGAGCTCGAGTAAGAGATTTTCGAGTCGGGTATTTTCGAGCTCGAGCCGAAATTGGGCTCGAATTATTTTCGAGCCGAGCTCGAGCCCACACATATTCGGACCTTTAGGCCCTCGAGCTTAACAGGCTCGATACTTGCCTTATTGGGCCTTCCCCTTAGTCCCACTCCCAGCCCACAGCCCACTCCTCTTTGGCCTTCCTCTTAGTCCCCAGACTCCCCACGCGCTCAGTCCCTCTCAGCCTTTCCCTCCAGACCAATCTCTCTCGACTTTCTCAGACTCTCAATCTCTCTGTCGGATTCAGAAATTTCGATCAGTGCGTTTCGATCAGAATCAGACTCAGAGACTCTCGTATCTCGATTCTCGTCCGTCACTCTCCCCGTTGGTAGTCTCTGATCTCCCGATTCCCGAGTCCCTCCCTCCCCTCCCGACTCCCGACTCCAGTCACTCCACGACCCGAGTCCCGCCCGACTCCCGTGACCCCGTCCCGGCTCTCCCTTGCTGCCTTGACTCCCCACCGGCACCCAGTCACTTACTCGGCGTCGGCTACTCCCTTCGGCGGCTTGGCCTTGGTAATTCCTGTCCCTCACCTTCGCACTTCCCGGTGGATTCATTCCGATTCCCTCTTGCCTCCGACGGACCAACGCTTCCACTTCACGACGCTGACGCTTCACGGCTTCAGAATCAAACCACACACAGCACAATCGATTGTCGTCGCTCGTCGGCTCCGACTCGTCGCACCTGGTATTTAATTTTTATTTAGGATTTTTGTATCTAAATTTTTTGTTCTTAATTTGTTTCTTGCTTTCCTGTAATGTTGCTTACATTGGTTGTCCTCTAATCTGACACTTAGAAAAGCTAAGTTATGATATGCTGTCATACTTGTTTTGCATCGGGTTCTCAGTTGAAATGGTGTTTTTGTTAGCCGGTTTTATGGTTGTGAATATCGATTTTTGGGGCTGCATGTCTTTCTTGCTTACCATGACTTGGCGATTGTTTAGTATTCTTCCCCCATCTTATTGGCTCCCTGTAGAACCATAAATTTCATACTATTTAGTTTTGACATTGCTTCTGCTTTAAAATTAGCTGAAGTTTTGTGTTTGTGACTTCGTCTGTTGGTTGTTTTTGTGTGTGTGGGAGGGGGGTGGGTGGGTGTGGTTGGGGTGTTTTGTTTTATGGGTGCAGTCGTGTGTTTTAATCATTGTGGCTTGAATGTGTACCAAGTTCTTACCATGAGGCTCTTTTTAATGTCTATTCAACATGTCCAATAACTATTCTGAGAATTTTATTTATTTATTTATTTATTGTTAAAAACTAACTAATAGATGACCGAGTGCCAATGAAATTGTTCTTAATGTACCAATGTAAGTACATTGGCTGCTGAGTTTTGTCTGCTGAAACAAGGCAGACAATTAAGAAACATTGGCTGAAACAAGGCTATTTTGTAGCCTTTAATGTACCTGTGAGTCTGTGACAATGTTTCGTTTTGCAGCAATGTCAATATCGAGCAAGGGTTTTCAATCTATGGGTGAGTCAAATACAAATCCACCCATGGATGTTGATCAAATTGACACAACCATTGACACCGATCAAGCTCGAATAGCAGAAATGGCTGATATTCCCATTGAGACTTTATCTGGTGATGATAATAACGGATCAAGTTCGATAGATGATGGTGAGAATAAGGAAAAAAATGATGGGGGTGCTGTTAGTGGTGAGACAACAGTTGGTGGGGCATTGAAAAAAAAGAGAAAGAGTAGCAAAAGATTTACTGTTTGAAAAGAATTTAATACATGCACTGATTCGAAAGGGTCAAAGAAGGCAAAGTGCATGCATTGTGGAACACTTATGTCGATGAGCAAGTCTTCAAGTATATCACATCTTCGTAGGCATTTGAAAAAGTGCACTCAAAGAAAGCTCTACATGAAACGACAAGGGCTTCTTAATTTCCAGCCAGAAAACACAAGTACTAGTGATAGCTTTCATACCCTTGCACCAGCTGTGGTAAATGGAAAATATGATGCACTGAAAATGAGAGAGGCTATTGCTCATTGGATATTGATGCATGAGAAGTCATTCATGGTTGTAAAGGAGGATGGGTTTAACTTTATGATGAGGATTGCAATTACTCAATAGGAGAAGATAAGTCGGATCACATTGAGATCAGATTGTATGAAGGTCTATGAGCATGAGAAGAAAAGATTAAAGGGGCTTCTGAACAAAATTTCAAAGATTAGCTTGACAACAGATTTATGGAAGTCTAAAAGTCAAAAGATAAGGTATATGGTAGTCACTACTCACTTCCTTGACCCGGATTGGAAGCTTAATAAATGGGTGTTGAATTTTGTCCACATTCCTCATCCTCATCGCGGTGTGGACATTTCAGATGCTTTGTACAAGTGTCTGAAGGAATGGGGCATCGAGAATAAGATTTATATCATATCAGTTGATAAATGTTCATCTAATGACAGTGCTATTAGTAATTTGAAAGATATTTTCGAGGTGAATAGGAAATTGCTTTGTGGTGGAAAGTTGTTCCATATGCGATGTTGTGCGCATATTCTTAATCTCATTGTTCAAGATGGTTTGAATAAGATTAATTATATGATTGAGGATGTGAGGGAAAGTGTCCATTTTGTGAATCAAAGTGAAGCAAGATTGAAGACATTTTGTGAGATTATACAGCAGTTGCAGTTACCTTACAGAAAACTTGTGCTAGACTGTAAAACTCGTTGGAACTAAACCTATGAGATGTTATCTTGTGCTTCGAAGGTTAAAAACGTCTTCCCAAAATACCAACAAAGAGAGGTCAATTATATCTCATGTCCAAGTAAGGAGGATTGGGAGAAGGTGGATAAGATATTGGTGATCTTAGAGGTATTTGCTAGAGCCACTAATGTTATATCTGGAAGCACATATCCAACGTCAAATTTGTTTCTTTCTGAAGTGTACAAGGTGAAGCAGGTTTTAGATAGTAGGGTAATTGCTGAAGATGCATTCGTAAGAGATATGGTGACTAAGATGAAATAGAAGTTTGATAAGTATTGGGGAGAGTGCAACTTGTTGATGGCAATTGCTGCCATTTTGGATCCAAGAGTTAAAATGAAGGCTCTTGAATATTGTTTTCCAAGGATATACACTTCATTAGAGGCACGAGAAAATATTGACAAGGTGAAGAGAGCTTTATATGAGTTGTATAATGAGTATGTGATTGAGCATGACCAAAATACAAGCCGAACTAAGGAATGGCCAAGTTCCTCTTCACAATCATCTTCTGCTTCACTTTTAGCACTCTCTTCAGGCTCGGGGTTTGCAGAAATTCAGTAATATGTTATGACAACCGAAACTATGGTGCTAGAGAAAACTGATTTGGATATGTACTTAGAAGATGGTTGTTTTTTCTGTCATCCAGATTCACCCTTTGACATATTAGCTTGGTGGAAGGGAAATCAATCAAAATATAGGGTGTTGTCAAAGATGGCAACTGAGATTTTAGCAATTCCAATTACCACAATTGCATCTGAAGCAACATTTAGTGCTGGAAGTAGAGTGATTGACTCATACCGTGCATCACTTTCAACTGAGACTGTGCAAGCCTTAATTTGTGGAGGGGATTGGCTTAGAAACCTCCATGCTATAAAGAAGAAAGATACTGTGAGTATTTAAATTAATTTTACTAACTTCTTTGTTCTGAAAAATCTTCTGGTTAAATTATCATTTCATATTTAGCAAAATTATTTCATAACAAAGTTTAGTTCCATATACTTGAGTTATTTGCTTACTTGGTTCTACTCTTTTGTAGTGTGAGAAAAATCCAATTGTGGTCAATCTATCCATTCCTTGATATGGATTTTCCTGAGAATATAAAACAAATTAGGTAAAATTTGGAGAACTTCCACAGTGGGCTGTTGTTGGTATCAACTGTTTCTTTCTCTAATTTGTTTTATTTTTTTTGCATAATTTAATATTTTATTGAGAAACTAGTTTCTGCGTCTGTTTGTATTTTGACTTGCATCGTTTTGGAATGTTACTAGTATTCCATATATATATGGAATTCTCCTTTTTCACTTGGAGCTATGCTTTTTTTAATTGCCTGTTCTGGGAAGCATGATCAGATGCGCATTTATGGTTAAAAATTAGTAGGAAAGCATTCTTCCCATATTGGAATATTTTATAACGCAATTTTGTTGTTATCTAAGTAATTGTTTTCCCATCCATTAGTTCTCAATGCTCTTGTTTTGAGTCTTTTATGCTGAAGTTAATTATAGTCATCAGATTGTTCATTGTAACTACATATGATCCGGTTTCATCAAGAATATTGAATACTTGAAGGTTTAATTGCTGTAATTTTGCTATAGGGCTCTATTACTGACTTGCTGCCTTTTTCTGCTATGTTGCTGACTTCTGCTCTGTTGACTGTTGCTGACTTGCTGCGTTTTTCTGTTCTATTCTACTGCTGGAATGGAAGCCTGGAAGTATTATTGTTGCGTTTTTCGGTTTGAAGCCTGGAACTTGAAGTATTATTGCTACTGTTGCTAGTTGCCTTTTGTTGCTTGTTGTCTTGGAAGTATTATTTATGCGTTTTGCTACTTGTTGTCTTGTTGATGCATTTTGTTTATGTTGTACTCAATTTTCAGCTATTTCTTTGTTCAGAAAAACATTTTCTTTTTCCTTCTCTTGCTGCTATTGTTAGTTCTAGCCCTTCGGATGTTAAATGGTTGGCATTCTTTTTTAGATTACTAGATTTTATGGAGTACTAGAAAATTAGGCGCCATGGTATTTGTTTTGTCTTTCATGTTAGGAACTTCTCGTTTGAGAACCCAATTGAGTAGAATGTGAATTGTCTCTATAATGAATTGGGGCCTTTGAATTCATTTACGTTCTTAGTTCTTAGTTTGTCCATTAAGTAGTCAGGTTGCTGCCTTCAACACGTTGCTGCAGCTCTAGTAGTCAATTTTTCATCGTTTCCCTTTCTATAGTACATAAAACAGGTTTTGTGGAAGTTGTTAGATTAAGCTTCGACTATGCTAGAAGTTTGTTTTTTAGTATTATGCTTCTTTCTTCGTTAGACTGGTGTACTTGAATTGTAATTGATAGCTGAAACGAGCTTGTAATTTGTTGCTCAAACTCCAAGCAGCTCAAGTTTATAGCTTACTTGATTCCAGACTGACAAATCTCATGTTTTTATTTAGTTATAAATTTTGATATTTGGATTTGGTTTATTATTTTTTGTCAAAATTGAGGATATATTTCAGATTTTTTAATCAAAATTCAGGATATATTTCAGATTTTTTTTAATTCATATTTGTATTCGAGCCTCGAGCATTTTCGAGCCGAGCTCGAGCCCAAAAAAAGGGGCTCAAGCAACTCGAGCTCGAGGTTGAATAGTGCCAAATTGCCGAGCTCGGCCCGGCCCATTTTCAGCCCTAATTATAGCTAGGAGAGTTATTCTCTAGTAATAACTTATTGTCACCAAAGACTATCTATTACTTCATCCGTCTCATATTCTTTGTACCATTCATTTTTCAGCAATTGATTTATGATTTTTTTTCTACATTTTAGGATATAAATGAAAAAAATTTATATAAGAACGATAAATTAAAACATATAGTTTCTAAATATATTTTTTTAAAAAATTTTCTAACAAATACTAATATAAATAAATTCAAGTCAAACTATTTAAAAAGTCAAATGGTGCAAAGAATATGGGACAGAGGTAGTAGTATTTTTCAGATTGTCAATAAAAATCCCAAATGCGCTTTATCACTCATGAGGTTCTAGGAAGTCTATGAGACCCTCTTATAACTTAGAAATGTGCATAGTTATGGCATTTGGCACATAACTTTAACTCTTCATGCAACTGCTTGGCTTTGAATTGGATTTAAATACCTCATCTCGAATTCAAGAAGGCAAACTTATATTGCCTTCACTTTAGAAGTTGAAATTAAAGCATAACAGAGAGTAGTTAGAGTAACTGGTCCTGACAGATTACACCAAGACCCTAGTTGCTTTTACGTGGAGCTTTGGCTCTTCATCGATCAGTGACAAGTCTAACTCAACAAGTAACCAAAAACATGGAGAGCTTCATTCACAATGTTGTAGCTGGTAAGCCTTAAGAGCACATTTCTTTAGCATATGATGTTGCACTAGTCCTTATGCCCTAAACTATTATTTTTCTTTTGGATATAAAAAAAAAAAAAGAATAAGAGTACCCCAAAAAATATACTCCATCCATCCCATTTTGGATGATGCATTTTTTTTTACACAAAGATTTAGATGTATATAATTTATGTTATTCTTTCCATCTTTCCCCTAAAGCTAAATTTTTTTAAAAAAATTCTTGATAGGTTTCATGTTGTGAGAATTTAAATGATGATTCAAAAAAGAAAAGATTCTTTTTTTTTTGTTCATGTGTATTTTTTGGGTTTTGAGAAGAAATTTTAAATAATGGTAGTAAAGTAAATTAGATGTTAAAAAAAATTTCAAAAAAGAAAACATCTCATCCTTTTTGGGACAGCCAAAAAATGAATACTTGTCATTCTTTTTGGGATAAAAGAAGTACAAAAATGTTACTCTCTCATATATTTTTACAACAATTATTATGTTTAATCATCCCAAAACTTTGTAACATTTCTGTATTGCACAAATTACTTTACCATATTGCTCTTTGGCCTAAAACCCATTTTGTCCCTAAAATTTTCCAACTATGACTTTTTAAACCATGTACTTTGACTTGGGTTCACTCACCCTTTAAACTTTACAATTTGATGCCTTTTACTCTATTGCCCTACTTAAATGAAGCACCTACTGCCACGTGCATAACTTTCATTATAAAAATGACTTTTTAGGTTACATAAAGGTCGAAATGAAGATAAAAGGAAATATAAAGGCAACATGCTTTACCTTGAAAGATCATGGGGGACTTTAACAAATATTATGGGCACATGAGAAGGTTGGAGGCCAGCCTCATCGGGTTGCACAAATGTGGAGTTCCATGAGGCAATTTTTTTTGCCAGCCTTGATGATCTAGGTTTTAATGGTGTCCTGTTCACCTAGGAGCATGTGGTGTTGAGCAGGATGTTTGTGCAAGAAAGGCTTGACCACTGTTTGGGATTTATCACATGGAAATCCATCTTCCCGTAATGTCATGTGCGTAACTTTGTCTTTGCTTGTTCAGATCGCAACGAGATCAAATTGTTTCTGTTGGGCAAGCTTGAGTTCCAGAAGAGGTTATGGCGGTTTGAAGCAATGTGGGCTATGAAGGGGAAGTGTGAGGACCTCTTGGTGGATTCACAGTCCTACCCGTGCTTAATGTTCTTCAAGGAGCAGCTTAGTTTTTGTTAGGGGCAATTTTCAGTTAGGCATGAAAAAATACATCAGTGGGTTGCACTCTACAATTCGGTTTCTTGAAAAAAAAAAGTAGGAAAAAGTGTCATTTCATTTGAATAATGTGCAAACCCTTGAAGAATGGAGGAAGTTGGAGGTAGACCTTTGTGACTTGCTTAGGAAAAAGGAGAAATTTTGGAGCTAGTATGCTCAGGTAATTTGGCTCAATGAAGGGGACCATAATTCAAAATTTCCATCAAGTTGAATCAGGGAGGAAGCAAAGAAACTGCATTCATTGCCACTTAATGGATGATGGCTCTGAAGTGAGTACTATGGAGGAGATCTAGAAAGTGGCTATTACTTTTTTATCTAAGTTGTTTTTTACTTCTAATGAAGATTGAGGAGCTTCTTTCTTTTGTTAAACCTGTAGTAGTTACTAAGGATATGAATGAAAAATTACTTATTCCTTATGACCTCGGGGAGGCTCAAATGGTGATTTTTCAGATCTATCCAACTAAATCCTCTGGTCTGGATGGCTTCATTCCCTTATTTTTATTTCAGAAATATTGGCACATTATGGGGATGGATGTTGTCAATTTTGTCCTTCATATTCCAAGTGAAATGGTGGTTCTGGTGGACTTAAATTATATACATTTGATGTTGATCCTAAAAACTCAAAACCCTTGTGGATTGTTCAAATTTTCACCCATTAGCCTATGCAACATCCTTTATATGATAGTGATGATGGTATTGATAAATCCATTGAAGCCTTTTTTTGAACTCCATCATTTCAAAGAACTATTACGTGTTTGTTTTGGGTATACTTTTGACTGACAATGTGCTTATTGCTCTTGAAACTTGTCACCACCTCAACTCCATGCATGGGGAATGAGAGGGGGATTCTGCAATTAAACTTAATATGTCAAAGGTTTATGACCGGGTTGAGTGGAATTCTCAGCATGATATTTTGGAAAATTTTGGATTTTAGGGAAGGTGGATTGATTTGATTATGGGTTATGTGGAGTTGTGGTCTTTTTAAGTGTTGGTGAATGAGGCTCTCTCTTGGCATTTCTACCCATCTCATCTGTAAGTCTTCGTCAAGATGATCCTCTCTTGCCCCTTTTGTTTCTTATTTGCTTTGAAGGTTTTTCTTTCTTGCTCTAGTACATTAGAGGTCAAAAATTGCTTGCGAGAGTTTTAATTAACCAGTACAGTCTTCTAAAATCACACCCCCTTTTCACAGACAATAGCATTATCATTCTTCAGGCTTTAGCAGAAAAGGTGAGGCACCTGTTATCTATTATTCAATTTTACAAAAATGCCTCGGGTTAGTTGGTTAACATAAATAAATCCTTTATCTTTTTTAGTTTGAATATCACCTAGCAAAAGAGATATGACTTCTATCAAATACTTGGAATTTCTAATTGTCTAAAGGTAGGCAGTATCTGGGCTTCCCGTAGTTGTTGGGGAAGAATAAAACTTCCTAGTTTGAGTATCTCATTGAATAAATTAGAGGTAAGCTTGCACATTGGAAAGCTTCTTTCACTCCTAGGCAGGGTGTGGCATGTTGATCAAGGCAATCATCTAGTCCATAACAACTTTTCTAATAAGCTGCATATTACTTCTTGTGGAAATTTATGATAAAATAAGAGTTCTCTACGTAAGGTTTTAGTGGTATGCTATGGAATATGCTATGAATGTTAAAGTAGGCTAGATGGCTCAGGTTTTAGGATAACCCCGCTTTAAACAGTGCCATTTTGGCAAAAGCAATACTGGTGCTTTATTCAAAATCTGAAAACTCTTGTATGTTGGATGTTTCAAGGCAAGCACTTCCCTTTTTCCTTATTCTTGCATGCCTTTTGTCCTTTATGTTACTCAAATGTCTGGAAAGGTAAACTAGCAAGTATGGAGGTCATTCAAGCTAGGGTTTCTGCCAAATCAGTAGAGGAG
This sequence comes from Aquilaria sinensis, assembly GCA_005392925.1. NCBI lineage: Eukaryota > Viridiplantae > Streptophyta > Magnoliopsida > Malvales > Thymelaeaceae > Aquilaria > Aquilaria sinensis. The sequence goes on along the minus strand of SMDT01000753.1, from coordinate 90,201 downwards.
TAAAGGTGTCTATTTCAAAGGATAACTAGATCTTAGGGCCACATATGAAACCCATTATAACCTCCTTGCCAAGTTTTCTCCATCTCTTGGTAGCCAACCTTATTGATCAAATGTCATTCACATGGAAGGAGGTCAAGGTGGATGCAGCGTTTGACGCTACCTTGATCAAGGTATCCCCTTGAACCCCAAATTCACTGAGCATATGTTTACATTAGGCATAATGGATAATGCTAGTTCATTTTCAAATCTTCTTATTATTTGGTGTATGTTCTATTATATGGTCAGGATTCCCTGGTAAGGATGGAATTTTGGCATTGGCTATGGGGTTTGAGTCTCCCCTTCCCCCCTCCCCCCTCCTTCCTCCCCCCTAATTGGTCATTTGTTCTCCTGGTATGCCTATGCTAATATTTTCCCCATGATATATAACCTCAGGAGCAAGGAATTCAAGTGCCAAGCTCATCTCCAATGTGTGCTCAAAGGGTGGAATCTATTCGACAACTTTTTCTTGAGTGATGCTTTTCTTAGATGTTGTGTAGGTTTCTTGGCCTAGATATTCCTAAGCTACCAAAAGACTACTAGAATTGTTATGGCCCTTCTAGTGGGAAGCATGTTTGAGGAAGGTAAAGTGTTCTAAATTAAGTTTAGAACCTTAATTCAAGTTTACATAGCAAGAATAGAGAAGTTTAGCAAAGTTCACTAAGTTCCAAGAAAAATAAAGCACGAAATGAAGTTCAGGGGTAAAATGGTAATTTTGCATCAGCCAGGACGAGTCCCGAGTGTTTTAAAATGAATTTTAATAACTTAACTTTTAACCTTAACTCAAAATTAAAGAATAGACAAAAACTATATAAGAATCACTAAGTTACAAAGATAGGGGCTTAATTGTAAGAAGCTTAATACTTTGATGGCCTTTGGGGTTAAGTGAGGGTTTAACAAAGAAAGTGAGACTATGGTTGCCATAATCTCGTTTCCAGCCTTCTCACCCTCATTTTGCTCTCAAATTAAGCTTGGAATCAAGTGTTCTTGGTGTCAAAAGGTGCAATTCAAAGTATATAAGCTAGGAGGAGTGCATTTCAAGCTTTAAACCATGATTTTGAAGCTTGGAAGGGCATTTTTCCATATCCCTTGTTTTTGAGCGAGGTAAGTAATGTGTTCTTGATTGAATTCATGTTATTTACTTGGTTTGGAGCTTGGGTTTTGGTTAGAGAGTGAAGTTTTGGTGATTGGTGCCTTTGTTTTTTATTGGAACTTGTGTAGAGCTTTGGTGAGCTTGGTTGATTGAAAAGGAGATTGATTCTCGCTTGTTACTTGGAATTAAGGTAAGGGGAGTATGTTTTCAAGTTCAAATAATGCTAATAGCTTGAGTTTACTTGAAGAATTCGAGTGGTTTTAGCTATAGCATTAGTTAAAAGTTTTGGTTGAATTGTGGTGGACTAGAGGAATTGGGAGGATTGGATTGATATTACAAGGCATCATAGATTAGCTTGTGATAGTTGGTTATGTTCTATGCAACATGTTCTATGAGTGTATGAAATTTGGAGGCATTCCATACATGTTTGGTATGTGTAGGAATCGTCCAAAGTTCATAGCAGCAAAATGCGCCAAATTCTGCATTTCTGCAGATTGGCGACGTGTCGCCAATTACAGGTCGACGCCAGCGACGCGTCACCAATCCAGAAAAATGTCACCAAACGTTACCAACTATGGCGACGTGTCGCCACAAATATGAATGCCAAATTTTTCACATTTTGCTAGCTTGATCCAAGTGAGACCTAAGGGGGTTCTTAGCGTGCCGAGGGGTTTAAGGATTCCAAGGGTACTCCGAGACTCCCGAAAGTCCCACAAAATATAAGAGTTTCCTTGAGTTTTGTAGATTTTTGAGGTTGATTATGCAACAAGAAAGGAAACTATGTTGCAAATGAGCATAACTAGCTACCACTAGCTCAGGTGAAAGGTTTAGAACCCTTGTCGACCTAGCCGTGCCGTAGCCACGAGGTTGCAAGGTGAAACCTTGTTCATCTAGTCTACAACAAAGAGGTCCTATGGCCTAGTCTCCAAAGTTCCACCATAATTCCCCTACATAATGACTATGGGAAGGCTACATGATTGCGTCAGTAAGCTACGGCTTACTAGGAGCAAGTTAGTGGCTAGAATTCGCTAGGCACGGAGTGACGCCCCGTGAGGAGGACTAGTTTGAGGAGAGGTCTCAAAAGCTTAGTTATATGTGCATATATCAGACCCTCATGCTGTGTGAGCTCGCAGCAAGTTTACATGTGTTTATCATATGTCCAGTCCTAGTAATTTTCCTGTAGGTACACAGAAGACCCCTTACTGAGAATTGTCGAATTCTCACTCCCTAGTTTTGTTATGCAGAAACTGAAGTTACTGGACCGGGTAATCGTTGAGGATTATTGTGGTAGTGTTTTTTTGTGTGTACAGGTACGGCATTTGAGAATCTTGATGATTCTAGTATATTTAGTTGGCTTGTTGGTCAAGTAACAGTACTAACTAGTATCTTCCTTTCGCTGCAGAGCCTAGTAGCACTTGGCAAAGGATTTTTGAAACTTGCCACTAGGATGTGTATCCAAGGTGGGAGTTAAGTCAAAGAGATCTCAATAGAGGCTTATATTTATATAGTACTTTTAGTTGCCTCCATAGCCTATGTTATGAGGAATCCTCGACTCTAGGATTGCTCTTGGGTGAGGGTATTAGTCTACTTTATGTATGAATATTCTCACGAGTTGTTATGTGTAGTAAACTCACGCAAATGTTGATTTTGTATGCTTTGGCTATTTGTACTTATTTTTGTGCAGAAATTACTTGGCCAAGTTAATATTTTATGGTTTTCATAAACCAAGTCAAAGCATGAAGAGCATGCATATTGCATATTCTAGGATTATCAACTAATATCATGGGATTTAATTTGCACACATACATAACTAGCCAATTGCAATCCACCGTGAGACCAGTTTTCACAGAGCTTCCTAGGCAGGGGCCATGGACGGCTGTGTCAGTTTTTTGTATCAGAGCTTAGAGCTCATTACATAGATATTGGAGGCTAAAACTGAGATCTAGTTTGGAATGTCCAAGTGCTAGGAAGTTAGTACTGACCAACATCTGGGGAATGTTGTCTGGTTTTGGTTGTAGGTTGCTATGGTTGATACTAGATTAGGAGTTTCTACAAGGGCTAGAGAACCTGGTGAGGGCTCTAGTGACCCAGTTGTGGCCAGACTGAATGAGATATCCAGAGTTCTTCAGGGGTTGACACAGACTATGGCCCAAGCGGCACAGGGTATGAATACTATTGTGACTGAGATGTTAAGAGATTATGAGGATAGAGATGTTGCTCAAGAGGAAAATGATATACACTAGGATTAAGAAAGGCATGCTGAGCGGCAGCAAGTGCCTAGGGCTCATGAACGTAGAAATCATGTTCATGAGGAGGATGAAGAACAAGAGGTGATGGAGGCTCCAAGGAGGGGAGACACTCCACATCAGATGAAATTATTGGAGAAGTTTAAAACTGTTGATCCACTGAGCTTTGATGGAACAGGTGATCCCGACAGAGCAGAGGACTAGTTGTCCAGGATGAATAGACTTTTCACTTGTGGTGGTTATGAATCAGAGCAGAAGATGACCGTAGTACCTTTCTTTCTGAGAGGAAGAACTAGTCTATGGTGGGATGATGTGATGGAGTTGTTGAGGGAAAGTAATGGTACTCGCCCAGAGCACAAGAAAAATGTGCTCAAGTGGTCAGAATTTGAAAAGAAGTTCCGACAGGAGTATATCAATGAAGCTGCACAGGACCAGAGGAGGATTCAGTTTGAGAATCTGATACAAGGAGAGATGTCTGTGCGGGAGTATGAGCAACGCTACAACTCACTCATTCGGTATGTTTCATACATGATGGCCAATGATGAGTTGAAGGCTAAGAAGTTCTTCTAAGGGTTGAAACCTGTACTCGGGAGGTATATGGCGACAATAGGTATCAGGAGCTATCGCCAGGTGGTTCAAAAGGCATTGGCCTTAGAAAACGAATTTGAGGACTCCAGAGCATCTAGCAAAAAGGTGGAGGTTGGACTAGCCAACTTAGGAAAGAGTGCCAGGAAACGACCAATGGTGGAAAACCAAGGTCCATCCAAAAGAAGGAAGACGGGTTTATGTCCTAGGTGCAGACGGTTTCATGGTGGAAGACCATGTACTCTGGGGACAGATGTTTGCAACATCTGTGGTCAGAGAGGACATTGGGCGAGGGAATGCCCAAGGGCTCGACCTTTGTTAGGTCCGCCCAGAAATTTACCCCCTGTACCCCTTTCCATAGGGAATCGGCCTAGTGTAGCCGCAGCAGCAGTTGAGCCGAGGGTTTTCGCCATGACGAGTCAGGTGACCAGAGAACCAACCGCCATTCGAGGTACTTTTACTTTTCAGAACGGTAGTGTTAGAGTGCTGTTTGATACAGGAGCTACTCTTTCAGTGATATCTTCTATCTTGGTAGATAAGTTTAAATTACAACGAGAAATCTCGAGTGAGTTGAGACTCATCAGAATTGCGGGGAGGGGTTTTATTGTAACCAATGAAGTGGTTACTAGGTATCCCTTGTAGTTAGGCGACCATGATTTTTGTTGTGAGTTATGGGTGATAGAATTGAGGTCTTATGACCTAGTGTTGGGAATGGATTGGCTAAGTAAGCATAAGGCACAAATTGACTGTGCGAATCACTCAGTCAAGATTACTGATGCTCTAGGAGCTAGAGTGACTTGCACAGGAAGATTGGCAACTAGTGTTAAGAGTTTACACCTTAGACTTATGGATATCATCCCCATAGTTAATGAAGAAGAGTATTATTCATTGAATAGAGTGGCCGTAGAGGAAGAACTTGAAAAGATTCCAGTAGCCAATCAGTTTCCTGAAGCGTTTCCAGTAGAGTTACCTGGGGTACCACCTAAGAGGGATACTGAGTTTACAATCCATCTCCAGCCTGGAGTTGAACCTATTTCAGTACCACCTTATAGGATGTCAGGTCTTGAGATGGATGAGTTAAATAAGCAGTTGGAGGAATTGCTAGAGAAAGGCTTTATAAGGCCTAGTGTATCACCATGGGGGGCTCCGATGTTATTTGTGAAGAAGAAAGATAGAACTTTTAGATTGTGCATCGACTATAGGAAGTTGAATGTAGTGACAATCAAGAATAAGAATCCGCTTCCTAGAATTGATGATCTGTTTGATAGACTCAAGGGAGCGAAGGTGTTTTCCAAAATCGATCTTCGGTTTGGGTATTTTCAGATCAGGGTTAAGGAGGAAGATATTCCGAAAACTGCTTCCAGGATAAGGTATGGACATTATGAATATACAGTTATGCCTTTTGGTGTAACAAATGCTCCAGCAGTATTTATGGAAGCCATGAATCGGATCTTTAAGCCATTTCTGGATCAGTTTGTTGAGGTTTTCATTGATGACATTTTGGTATATTCACAGTCTACATCAGAACATGAAAAGCAACTTAGAACAGTTTTGCAAGTGCTGAAGGATAATCAGTACTATGCAAAGTTGTCTAAGTGTAAGTTTTGGTCCGAGAAGATTTAGTTTTTGGGGCACATCATCGGTGCTCAAGGTTTATCAGTTGATCCCGAAAAAGTTTAGGCAATAGTTGAATGGAAAAGACTAACTACAGTTACAGAGGTTAGGAGTTTCTTGGGCTTGGCAAGTTACTACACGCGCTTCATAGAGAAATTCTCTGTGATAGCTACATCATTGACAGCCTTGACCAAAAAGACTCAGAAGTTTGAGTGGACACCGAACTGTGAAGAAACTTACATGGAGTTGAAGGAAAGATTGACCAGTGCACCTATACTTGTTTTGCCATATCCGAACAGAGCTTTTACAGTGTATACTGATGCATCTGGTTCTGGTTTGGGATGTGTATTGATGTAGGACAGTCAGGTGATTGCTTATGGCTCAAGACAGCTGAGGCCTAATGAATTGAACTATCCTATTCATGATCTTAAGCTAGCAGTAATTTTTGCACTGAAGTTGTGGAGGCATTACTTGATGGGGAGGTCATTCAGAATCTTCACCGATCATAAGAGTTTGAAGTATCTGTTCACCCAGAAGGATTTGAACATGAAGCAGCGGCGATGGATTGAATACATAAAAGATTATGATTGTTCGATTAAGTACTGTGCTGGTAAGGGAAATGTAGTAGCAGATGCGTTGAGCCGGAAGTACACGGAAGTGATCCTATCTAAAGATCAGGCTACGAACTCCTCTGAAGGAGTATTGAGGGACTTTTTCTTAGCTTTGCATGAATTATGGCAAGGTCAAGAAAAATCCCTAGTCTACGTTTTGAAAGTGCAATCAGCTTGGTTAATCAGAGTTAAAGAAGCTCAGATGAAAGATCCATTGTTGAAGAAAATTTCAGGAGAAGTGAAACTTGGCACTATGAGGAAGGAATTCAGATACAAGGATGAAATACTACATTATGGAGATCGTCTCTATGTATCAAAAGTAGTTGGACTTAGGTAATAAGTCCTACAGGAGGCACATAGTAGCACTTTGAATATCCACCCTGGTGTTAGTAAGATGTATCAAGATCTGAAGACACATTTTTGGTGGCCAGGATTGAAAAGGGACGTAGGAGGACATGTGGCAAAGTGTCTGACATGCCAGATGGTTAAAGCTGAACATCAGAAACCAGCAGGCACACTTCAGAGTTTACCTCTGTCAGTGAGGAAGTGGGGATCCATTACTATGGATTTCCTAGTGGGATTACCGAATACCCAGAGTCAGCATGATGCTGTATGGGTAGTGGTTGATTAACTGATGAAGTCAGCACATTTCATACCTATCAAAATCACTTATACATTGGAGAAGTTGGCTCAGTTGTATCTTAAGGAGATTGTGAGACTCCATGGGATACCAGATCATATTATATCTGATAGAGATCCTCAATTCACATCACGATTTTTGAATGCTTTTCAAGAAGCATTGGGGAGCAAGGTTAGTCTAAGTACTGCTTTTCATCCTAAGACTGATGGGCAATCTGATAGAGTGATTCAAACTTTGGAGGATATGTTACGGATGTGTGCTATTGATTTCAAAGATGATTGGGATCAGCATCTACCACTGATCGAGTTTACTTATAATAACAGTCATCAAACTGTTATTGGTATGGCACCATATGAGGCTCTGTATGGAAGACGATGTATGACACCTTATTGTTGGGCAGATCCTTCAGACAGAGCAGTTATTGGTCCTGAGATTATCATTGATACCACAGCTAAGATCAAGTTAATTCAGAAGTGAATTAAAGCAGCCAATGACAGGCAGACCAAGTATGCAAATTTGAGGAGAAGAAATTTGAGTTTTGAAGTTGGGGACAAAGTACTTTTGAAAGTGTCGCCCATCAAAAGGGTTAGCCATTTTGGGCAAAAGGGCAAGTTAGCTCCTAGGTATGTTGAACCTTATGAAATATTGGAGAAGGTAGGGAAAGTTGCTTATCGGTTAGCATTACCACCTAACCTACCCCAAGTGCATAACGTGTTTCACGTTAGTCTACTCAGAAAATGCACAGTGGAATTAAGACAGGTAGATAATCCTTCAGTGATACCCATTCAAGAAGACTTGACCTACGAGGAGAAACCTGTTCAGATACTTGATAGGCAAGTCAAGAAATTACAGACTAAGTGGATTCCAATGGTTAAGATCCTTTGGTCTAACCATAGTGAGGAGGACGCTACCAGGGAGATGGAGCAGGATATGCTGAAAAGGTATCCTACTGTTTTTCCGGAGTTGCAACGGAATTTGGGGGACCAAATTCAAGAAGGAGGGGAGAATGTTATGGTCCTTCTAGTGGAAAGCATTTTTTAGGAAGGTAAAGTGTTCTAAATTAAGTTTAGAACCTTAATTCAAGTTTACATAGCAAGAATAGAGAAGTTTAGCAAGTTCACTAAGTTCCGAGAAAAATAAAGCACTAAATGAAGTTCAGGGGCAAAATGGTAATTTTGCATCCTGAATAGCCAGGACGAGTCCCAAGTGTTTTAAAATGAATTTTAATAACTTAACTTTCAACCTTAACTCAAAATTAAAGAATAGACTAGAATTTAATCAAGAATCACTAAGTTACAAAGAGAAGGGCTTAATTGTAAGAAGCTTAATACTTTGTTGGCCTTTGGGGTTAAGTGAGGGTTTAAGAAAGAAAGTGAGACTATGGCTGCCATAATCTCGTTTCCAGCCTTCTCACCCTCATTTTGCTCTCAAATTAAGCTTGGAATCAAGTGTTCTTGGTGTCAAAAGGTGCAATTCAAAGTATATAAGCTAGGAGGAGTGCATTTCAAGCTTTAAACCATGATTTTGAAGCTTGGAAGGGCGTTTTTCCATATACCCTATTTTTGAGCGAGGTAAGTAATGTGTTATTGATTGAATTCATGTTATTTACTTGGTTTGAAGCTTGGGTTTTGGTTAGAGAGTGAAGTTTTGGTGATTGGTGTCTTTGTTTTTTATTGGAACTTGTGTAGAACTTTGGTGAGCTTGGTTGATTGAAAAGGAGATTGATTCTTGCTTGTTACTTGGAGTTGAGGTAAGGGGAGTATGTTTTCAAGTTCAAATAATGCTAATAGCTTGAGTTTACTTGAAGAATTCGAGTGGTTTTAGCTATAACATTAGTTAAAAGTTTTGGTTGAATTGTGGTGGACTAGAGGAATTGGGAGGATTGTATTGATGTTACAAGGCATCATAGATTAGCTTGTGATAGTTGGTTATGTTCTATGCAACATGTTCTATGAGTGTATGAAATTTGGAGGCATTCTATGCATGTTTGGTATGTGTAGGAATCGTCCAAAGTTCATAGCAGCAAAATGCGCCAAATTCTGCATTTCTGCAGATTGGCGACGCGTCACCAATTACAGGTCGACGCTAGCGACGCGTCGCCACAGACGTGAATGCCAAATTTTTCACATTTTGCTAGCTTGATCCAAGTGAGACCTAAGGGGGTTCTTAGCATGCCTAGGGGTCTAAGGATTCCGGGGGTACTCCGAGACTCCCGAAAGTCCCATGAAATATAAGAGTTTCCTTGAGTTTTGTAGAGTTTTGAGGTTGCTTGTGCAACAAGCAAGGAAACTATGTTGCAAATGAGCATAACTAGCTACCACTAGCTCAGGTGAAAGGTTTAGAACCCTTGTCGACCTAGCCGTGCCATAGCCACGAGGTTGCAAGGTGAAACCTTGTTCATCTAGTCTACAACAAAGAGGTCCTATGGCTTAGTATACAAAGTTCCACCATAATTCCCCTGCATAACAACTATGGGAAGGCTACATGATTGCATCAGTAAGCTACGACTTACTAGGAGCAAGTTAGTGGCCAGAACTTGCTAGGCACGGAGTGACGCCCCGTGAGGAGGACTAGTTTGAGGAGAGGTCTCAAAGGCCTAGTTATATATGCATATATCAGACCCTTATGCTGTGTGAGCTCGCAGCAAGTTTACATGTGTTTATCATATGTCCAGTCCTAATAATTTTCTTGCAGGTACACAAAAGACCCCTTACTGAGAATTGTCGAATTCTCACTCCCTAATTTTGTTATGCAGAGACTGAAGTTGCTGAACCGGGTAATCGTTGAGGATTATCGCGGTAGTGTTCTTTTGTGTGTACAGGTACGACATTTGAGAATCTTGATGATTCTAGTATATTCAGTTGGCTTGTTGGTCAAGTAACATTACTAACTAGTATCTTCCTTTCGCTGCAAAGCCTAGTAGCATTTGGCAAAGGACTTTTGAAACTAGCCACTAGAACGTGTATCCAAGGTGGGAGTTAAGTCAAAGAGATCTCAGTAGAGGCTTGTATTTATACAGTACTTTTAGTTGCCTCCGTAGCCTATGTTATGAAGAGTCATCGACTCTAGGATTGCTATTGGATGAGGGCATTAGTCTACTTTATGTATGAATGTTCTCACGAGTTGTTATGTGTAGTAAACTCACGCAAATGTTGATTTTGTATACTTTGGCTATTTGTACTTATTTTTGTGTAGAAATTACTTGGCCAAGTTAATGTTTTATGGTTTTAATAAACCAAGTCAAAGCATGAAGAGCATGCATATTGCATATTCTAGGATAATCAACTAGTATCATGAGATTTAATCCGCACACATACACAACTAGCCAATTGCAATCCACTGTGAGACCAGCTCTCACACGGCTTCCTGGGCAGGGGCCATGGACGGCTTGTCAAGAATAGTCTTCATGCCTTTTTCCATGGGGAGGATTCAACGGATTTTAAGTTTGTTGTCTTCTGTTCATTCATTTGGTTCAATTGTAATAAGGTCATGCGTAAGTTAAGCTACTTGGTTCCATCTCAATTGGCTTTCAAAATAGAAGCATGGCTTGATGAATGGCAAAAGGCGAACATCATTCACCAGGAACCACATGATACAGTGGGTAAGGTGGCAAAAAAGTAGACCAAGCCCTTGATGGGGGTCATAAAATTGAATGTGGATGCGACTTGGCAGAAGGATAGAAAGCGGACAGCTGTGAGCCTTGTCAGGTGTGATCATGAAGGGGTTGTCCAATTTGCAATCCCTATCATCAGATTAGCATACTTGGGCTCAAATCCTTTGTATTAGGAGACCTTGCCAGTCTTGTGGGGTCTTAAAGAAGTCGGACGTCAAGAGGTTCACTTTGTGATGCTTGAATCAATTCTCAAATGTTGGTTTCAAAACTTTTGAGTTCTCATTATCTTTCTTTTTTTTTTTTTTTAGCAATTGTTGATGAGGCTCGTTACTTAGGAAATACTTTTTCTTCAAGCACTTTTTCTTTGTTAGTCGTTTAATTAATGGGGTTGTCATATTCTTACCCGAAAGGGCTTGGAGTCTTAAGGGAGACATTCTTGGGGTGTTGAAATGCCTCCTTAGCTTTGTAATGCTCTTATTCTTAATCAGTAGGTCCTTAATCAATAGGCCGGCTGTCTGGATCTTTTGTTAAAAAAAATATATATCATTCCATTTAAAAGCTTCCTTTGGTATATCCTATAAATGGATTCTCGTGTTTGATTTTTTTAGGTTAAGTGCATTGCTAAACCTAGTTCTTGTTTTCTCGTTGTGTCATTTACCACCACAGAGAGAGTTATAGAGATTTAGATATGTAGTATATCAAAAGAGGATTTCAGAAGTACGACATAACTAGAGAAGAAAATCATTTGCGTTTCCCTTCCCAAGTCGCTTGAATATATACTAAAATTACTATCTAAAATATTGTGTACATGTGTGAAAAAAAAAAATGTACTAAATCCTAGTGTCAATGAATAATTAAATATAGAAAAATTAAATTGTTCTACTTACTTTATTAAAAACCAGTCAAACTACGGCAGTTATGATTTAGTAAAAATCTTTGCAATGATTCTTTTGTAGGTAACATTACTCTTTTTGCTTTCAAGAAGGCTTGAAACTGAATCCTAGCTTCAGTCTTTGCACTTACAAATTGCTACTAAATACTAAACTGCATATAAAAAATATTCGCATGAAATTTGTGTACAATAAAAACAGAAATATTATTACAATCACTTATCTTTTTCCTATGTTTTCTTAATACTTATAGGCGTACATATATTTAAAGTACAAAGAGGTTTGGTAGCCATTTAAGATGTGAACTCCAATCTCTCAACATTTGGTAAGGTAGATAGGGCTCTGTCTTTCCATAATTTATACTTAGGTTCGAGATACCTCTTCTCTTTTCTTACTTCTAAGCTCTTAAATCTTATAATGAAATTCATTTTGATATAAAAAAAATGTAAACTCTAGAATAGGTGCATGTTCTTACTCATCCCACTGGGTCCAGAGCAGATCATCATTTTTTTTTTTCATTTCTTAGACGATGAACCATAAAATTAATGACAATCTTGTCACCCCAAAGATCCAAAAATCAAGGCACCAGAATCTAATTACCAAAAGTCCTAAAAAATCATCTTTCCCTACGTTAGCTCTTGGGCCAAATCTTCTCCAACTCCTCACCATAACTGCCGGTGAAAGGATCGTCCCACGCCACGAAATGAGGCATAGCCACCTGCCTATTTATGCCCAACAAAACCCACACTAGACCATTGTTGTGCTTGCTAGAGTGAACTATTAGCATAAAAAAAATTGTACCCCAAATGAGACCAAATCAGCTACTTGTGTTTGCCTCAAGCTTGTTATGCCTTCTAAGTGGTCTAGTTCTTGGTTCAGATGAGAAGCTGGATGAAAGAAAGGTACACAAATAATTATGTTTTGTTGATCAAAAGTTGACTAATCTCTTGTTAATCAGATAGTAATTAGCCTTTGATTTGGATTAACAGCCATATATTATATACATGGGAGAAGCTCCATCTTATGCCCCCGTGAACTCACTTGCCGAGGAACATCATGATCTTCTTGTCACGGCCATTGGAGAGTAATAATTAGTTTCCTTTTTTTCCCTCTTTTTAATAACTATTTGTTTTTTTTTTTTTGTTCATTGTGGTAATTTTACATGCAAAGTAACCATATTATTTAAGAATCTATCTCTTTATGAATTTATTGGAGAAAACTAACAAGTCATTATACACTTGTTTGTCGCACCATTAAAATAAAAAGTTTCATTAAAATAACTTCTATTCCCTGTTATTTTTTCAATAGAGAAATTATATATATTAATGTTTTTGCAAAAATATGGTTTCGTTTAGTGAGGGAGCAGCAAGAGCGTCCAGACTATATAGCTACGGGAAGAGCTTCAACGGCTTCGTAGCTTCGCTTCTGCCCCATGAAGCAGAAAGGCTCTCAGGTGTGTCCACCAAGAAAATAAAAACAAAAAACAAAAGGCTTTTGAAAAAAGTTCAAATTAAGGTTTCCATTTTTTTTTTCCAACGCTTTCTGATTCGAATTCTGTCATTGTTTACAGACCACGATCGTATCATATCGGTTTTCGAAAGCACAAATCGCGAGCTCCACACGACCAGATCGTGGGATTTTCTGGGAATGACCATACCAAAAACGAAAAGAAACCCAGCAGCCGAAAGCAACATTATAGTAGGACTTTTGGACACAGGTAATATTTGTAATTAGCGTCGCCAAGAGTTTAACATAATTTATGAGCAATTAAGATAATTAAGCTAGTTTTGCGCCACTAGTAAAATGACAAAGGTCGTGGAAAATGGAAGGTTGGGGGTCTTACTCTCGTCTCCCTAATTTCCTGGCAAAAGGTGCCATGTATACTAGTTTTAATATCTTCAGAGTCTCACATATCCTCTAGTAACAGTTGCTTCTGATTACAAAAAATAATAATAATAATAATTAAGCTAACACTGTTACCAGATATAGGTTTTTTGTTTTGATGTTTTGTTTTGTTTCCAACTCTTTTAGGAATTTATCCAAAGGCACCCAGCTTTAATCCCAAAGGCTATGGACCTGTTCCTTCTGCATGGAAAGGCAAATGTATCGCGGCACACAATTTTACTGGCTGCAACAAGTAATACTTAATTTCTCTCTCTCCATATATGATCTTCAATACGTTTTGGTGCTTAAATGATTTAAATAAAAAAATTGAGGTCCAAATTGATCATATGAAAATTATTAAGGGCCTTAATGTGATTTTTCCCAGCAAAATCATCGGTGCAAGATTCTACAACTTGGTAAACGCCGGCAGCTCCGAGGAGGAACAGAGTCCCATCGACGAGGAGGGCCACGGCAGCCACACTTCCTCGATCGCGGCTGGCGCCGTCGTCAACCACGCCAGCCTCTACGGCGTTGCCGAAGGCAAAGCACGCGGGGGCGTCCCTGGCGCTCGTATCGCCATGTACAAAGTGTGCTGGTGGATGGGCTGCAGCGACGCCGACATATTGGCGGCATTCGACGACGCCATCAACGACGGGGTGGATATCATATCAATGTCCGTCGGGGGCATGCCGAAGGAATTTTTCTTGGATTCCATAGCCATCGGATCGTTCCATGCCATGAGGAGGGGGATTGTGACGATCTGCTCCGGCGGGAACGACGGACCAGCTCTGTACGCTGTCGAGAACGTCGCACCTTGGATCTTCACGGTCGCTGCCAGTAGCATCGACAGAACTTTCTTGTCCACCATCAAGCTCGGCAACGGCAAAAACTATACCGTAAGTGGCCTAATCCCTAATTAGCCCTTGAACTATCAGAAATTTTAATCTTTTGGGCTTTGAATTAAAATCAATTAAAATCGCAACTTATAGTTGCTATCAAAATTGCTTTTTTTTTTTTTTTTTTTCTTAATGATATTCAGAATTATCTATGGCCAAATCTAAGGGTTTAAAGAGCAAGAAAACGGGAAGTGATGTCTCGAATCGGGACCTGAGCTGTAGCAGGGCAAAGCTCTTGTCATCTTAGTCAGCAAAGAAAATTAAGTTCATAAGTCAAGTCCAAGTCCAAACATCAGGTCCAAGTTTGACAAAGTTTTGCTCTTTACAGGGTTTTGCGATCAACACATTCACGCCAAATAAAACAATGTATCCTTTAACGACCGGAGTCCTTGCAAGTAACGTAACAGGGCACTCCCCGTATGGAAACAGCAGGTAATAATTCAGCTCGTTTTTATTTCGAAACCAAGAAAAAAACAAAAAGAAAAAAAAAGAAAAAGGTTTTGGTCCTATAACCAGCTGAAGTGCGTTGATGGTTTTGAACAATTTGGAAGTGCCTGTGACTATGGAACCATCGACCAAAGCAAAGTAAATGGGAAGATAGTGTACTGCATAGGGAGCAAGGGTCAGGACTTCACCATCCAACGGATGGGCGGTGCCGGAACTGTCATGTCCACTGACGACTACTTCGACTTTATCCCGGAGACATACACATCCGCCACCATCGTCAACGACAAGGATGGATCCATGATCGAACACTACGCCAGGTCCACCAAGTAAGTTAATTTCGAGGTATCTTTACCTGTACCACATCCTGTGTAGTCCAACCAAGTAACCATATTGCCAATCATTTTGAGCTACTGCCCTGGTTCTCGCATGGCAACATGTAAATGAACTGAATGTTTCGGTCTGATGCAGAAATCCTCAAGCTGTCATTTGTGAGACGCAGACTGCCAAAATGAAAGCTCCATCTGTGGCTTCTTTCTCCTCCAGAGGACCTCAGACTATCAGCCCCAATATCCTCAAGGCAAAGTCTAGCTCCTCTGTTCAGATTTATGTTTTATGTATCGATTAATATCCTGCCTCAAAATACTGACTTCAACTCCATATTCTAGCCTGATGTTTCAGCACCAGGACTCCATATCCTGGCAGGATACTCGAGCTTGGCATACATACCAGGGGATCGAAATGTTGTCTTCAATATCCTCTCAGGGACTTCCATGGCTTGTCCCCATGTGTCCGGCACTGCTGCCTACGTCAGAACCTTCCAGCCCAAATGGTCTGCCGCAGCTATCAAATCAGCTCTCATGACTACTGGTAAGACTTCTAAACAGACTACTGACAAGCTTAGCCACTTGATGGTTAGGCCACTGAATCATCAATGTCAAAACAAATCTCATTTTCCGGTTTCAGCAACTCCTATGGGGATCACAGATGAGGAATTTGGAGAGCTAAGCTCCGGTTCAGGACAAATAAACCCATTAATGGCACCTCACCCAGGCCTTATCTACGACATTTCACCTGATTCATACATTGCCTTTCTCTGCAAAGAAGGCTACAATGAGACCAAAATCAGCCTGCTGACGGGCGACAAGATAAAACACAACTGCTCCAGCGATAAACCTGCACAGGGAACTGATGGTCTCAACTATCCTTCAATGCACACACAACTAACTTCAAATGAAACAAAAGTCTCAGCCGAGTTTTACCGGACAGTAACTAATGTCGGATTTAGGAACTCCACGTATCGAGCAAGAATTACTTCGCATAAGGAGCTTGCTGTCAATGTAGATCCCAGTGTGCTGCGCTTCAACAAGCTGGGTCAACAGCTCTCCTTCAAGGTTAGGGTAACTGGAGTCTTCGGAACTGGCATGCAGATATTGCGTGCAGTACTTGAATGGAATGATGGGCACCACAGTGTCAAGAGTCCTATTCTTGTGTTCCGATCATAAGAGTAGCACTAGGACTTAGATTTTTAGTGCTTTTCCTTATGTCATAAGCAGAGAAATGAAAGTTTGGTTAATTTTCATTCCACAATTATGCGGAATAGCTGCAAACATTCAAGAAATATCGAAGAAGGCATCTCATTCTAAATGGCTATTTACTAAAACATATACATGGAAAGAAAAGCAGGGCAACTGATAACCAATACTGCAATGAGATTCTCAAAACTTCTTTCTCATGTACAATCTCTGCTACAAGGTCAAAAACTCACAGCAGTACATTATAAGACATTTCAACCTATTGCTATCCCTTTTTACCTGAAATGTTTCAGGCCAAAATGCCTCAACGTTCACTACTAACTCCCAGCTCAAGATCCCTTTGACAAAATCATAAGTTCTACTCAAAATCTTTAGGTCCCAGCCATGATATGACAGTAAAAATAAGCATGGTGGTCTCAAAATATCAGCTGCGTCAATGCAACTTCAGCTGTTGAGTACAGCCAAAACTTACAAGCAGAAAGCAGCATGAATGTCGACACTCTTGACAGGCATCCATGTTAACTCCACTTGGTTTCCCATGCATCTGATTACAGACGGCTCAAAATTCAATCACACTCTAATCCCTTTTTAACGTCAGCAACACATCCTGCATTGACGGCCATGAAGGTTCTTTAGTTTTGTCAATTCTCTCCTCCTCCTCCTTGCCAAAGCTGCAGCTAGTTGGCCTTGTACTCTCTTACTTACATATTTGGCCCTTTCTTTCTTCTCCTCTGGCAAAGCACTTGCAGATTCATCTGTTGTTGAAGCAGCAGCTCCCATGTCAGAAACTCCATGGTGGAAATAATCTGGAAGAGTCTCCCTGGTTAATGTAAGTTCAATTCCCACAGAAGTTGAAGTTATAGCTTCGTTGTTCTTCTCTTCCGAATTGTCAGCTTCACGGTTCTCGTCTTCTGAAGGGAATCCACAGGTCTCACCTTCTGCATGGTGTTTGACAGGAAATGCATTCAGATCAATAGCTAGTGAGTTTTCAACTTTCAGAGGAAAAGAGGATCTGTTACTCTCTACATGTGAAATGGTTCTCGAAGAACTCTCAGCAGCAATACACCTATTAGTCAAGAGTACTTCATCATCATTTATGTTTTCTGCACAACTTGAGAGCTGAGGTTGAAATCCACTACCATTTTCAGGAAGAGGAAAGAACCAAGGACAAGGGACAATGTACAACGGACCATTTTGACCATTGATACTCGAGGGACTTTCTTGATTCTGACATGAGGCAACCCTAGCAGGAGTTGCCACAGTGAAGTTTGATGAAACCGTTGGTGGGGGATTCTGGAAACCTTTATGAGGTTGGACAGGATGCAAGGAAGACTGATACATGGAAGGCCAACAAAATGGTGGAAAAGGATGTTGACTATACAAGAACAAGGGAGTATTTGTTGTAGATATCTTAGGATCACAAGACCTGACTTCTCTGGAAGTTTCTCCCTTCTCAGCTTTTATGACCTTGTCCATCTGCAGAGAACTAGAAGATGTTAAACATGGGAAATTACTTCCAGGATTCCGAAGCCTCTAGAATTGAGAACCAGGTCACATACCCGCCTCTTTAAGTGCCTATTAGTCTTCTCCAATGATTGATACTGTGTCAAGACCATTTCCTTTTCCTTCACAATTAAGTACAGAGACATAAGCAAACACGCACAAGCATGAAAGCCAGTAAGCATGTCTTTAATAAGAGGCAATTTCATGCCCCAAAATTGCTCTCCAGTGTTATCAACAACAAATATGGTGGACTAAAGACTTTTCAAACCACTGAACTAAGCAAATGAGGCGACAAAAGCAAAGTCCAGCTACCCGCATTAGATTTTCATTCTCTCTTGTCAGATCAGCTGCTTTTTGTCTCAACTCTTCACAAAGTGCCTATACAGCAAATATAGTAACCCAAAGCTCAGGATTTCATCAACCAATTTAATCAACAGTTGAATAAAAACTGCAACTCTTTGCTCAACAGCTGAATAAAACATTATATTTTGTATCATACTCATCTGTTCAGGAATAAAATGTTTTGGTTTAAAATCCTATTTTCAGAAATCTTCATTTCCTGAACAAGTAATAATAATTCATAGGGGCAGCACAAGTTGACCTGAGCAACAGAAGAAAATTGTTTCATTCACCATTTCTTAAATGACAAATGTTAACAATTAGTTGCTCTGTTGCCTACACATAGAGGTGAGAAATCAAACTGGATCCTGGAATCAAATGCTAACATGATATCACATCAGAATACCTGCAGTGAAGCCTGGTATATGAGGATTCAAGTATAACCGGCAGTGTCTTACTAATTGGTGAATTTAAATTCTTGTCCCTCTCCTCAAGATAGATATATAATATATGTACAACCATTGGCAAATTGAGCTTGTTTACTGGATTTATGATCCAAAATTATTCATGGAACATCTATACACATTTTCACTTGAAACAGAAAAAAAAAAAAAAAAAAAAAAAACATACAATATATGTGTGTTTGTGTGCGTGCGTGTGTGTGTGTGTGTGTGTGTCGATATGAGCACACAAACACACATTCAAAAGGTACACGACTAGAGGGCTCAATAATGAGTATTTTAAATGAACCCAAAAGAAGTTCCCATCAGTTAGGAACAGTTTTACAAAATGGTATACGTTTTCAAAATGTACGCAACTAGAAGGCTCAATATTGAGTATTTTAAATGAAACAAAAAGTAGTTCCCACCAGTTAGGAAAAGTTTCTAACTGTCATACAACAAAAGCCTGGTGGCAAGTATTAAATGCCTCACTAATAACCCTAGATAAACGCTTCTCCATGTATAAAGCAGCTACATTATCAGATTTTACATGTGCGCTGGCAGAAAACAAGAGAACGCTGAAACCTGCAAGCCCGTTATAGATTGAAGTTTCTTGTTTGGTTACTAAGATAATTAATGTCCCCATCCCTAGATGAATCAAAACAGCGGTTTCTCACAAAATCATGGCACTGTGGTATTATCGCACCTGTTCTTAAAAGGCCTGTTTCACCACCCATTTGTGTTATAAAAATGATCCTTTAAGCATTTCTTTGAAAGCACAGCAACATTTAAAAACATGGCACCCCTGACACCTAAAAGGCTAAAACCATTCTAGATTTATTTCTTTTGGACCCTATACTTTATTAGCTTTGTAATTGATGCCACCATTTATGGATCAATTAAAACAAGGTTAAGTCACAAAATATATGGTCATCTGTTTATTTATGACGCCTTCAACTTTTGAAGTCCATGTTTCACACACACAAGTGTTTTGAAAACACAATTGTGTTTTAGGTGTCCCCTACTTGATGAATACATTTTCACATAAATGTTTTAGAAACAGCTTCACTTCTACAAAAACCAAAAGAGAAGTCCCCATCATACACCTTTAGCTTTTGCTTTCAGCTAATATAAGGCCTTATCAAGGATAACTATTTTTTTAGCCCAACAGATAAAATGCACATAAAGGCAAGTATAGATAGTTTAAAAGGTTCCATCACTAAGGTTGAGGGAAATAACAGAATTCAAAAGATTTAGTTCGAATTGGCTGTCCAAAAACTCAAACACAATATCATAATCCATTAAGCAAGCAAGTCTCACTATTTTCCTTGCCCAATTTAATCTGCAGTGCCAATTATAAATAATAAGCAGCTGAAGTCTATAACTTTGTAATTGATAAGGATAATGGCAGGATTTCTTACCAATACTCCACAGTCAAATCAAAGCACAAGATATCCCTCGGGTTATTTACAAATGCGAAAATAGAGCAGTATCTACATGAATGTATTACGTGCTTGCATCCATGAGAACAAACAGTAATTTCTCAGAAAGTCAGGCATCAACAAATCAACGCTTCAAAAATATAGACTGTTTCCAAAACCTGGAAAGGCCTGAAGCTGTAAACGGTGATGTTTTAAATGTATATAGATTAGAGATATACCTATTTTCTATACTAAGGTATATTTTACTTCATCACCTTGCATTGTATTAAGATTTCTATGTTATCCATTTTAAAATAAAAACAGACTACTCAGTGATTTTAATGTATTGCAACACGATCAAGTAAATGTGTCATCAATCTACAAAAGATTCATTTCTAAGTATGTTACTGTTATTTTCGTCCCAAAATATCGCCATGTACTAAATTAGCTTCGTATCTTGTCACAAAAACATTGCTACATGTGCAATCATCTTCATCCTCCTTCAAACATGCCTTCATCTCAGTTAACGTTACTGCTGATGGTTTTATGAGCAGAGTCGTCCTACTTTCCCGGTTTAACAAGTAGGCAAGCAAAAAACTTCCTGTCCAAGTCACAACTTCAATTATGGTTATAGGATAAAAATTGGCTAGGAAGCCCATACAAATTCAAAAATAAATAGGTCCACAATAGATTCACTGGTACATAAGAATTAATTGACAAAGGAAAAGGTTAATGGGCAAAACTTCTTAAACCCAAATATAAAGCATAAGAACTGATCTTTTGTTTTTCGGGCCCAATTCATGAAATTCATTGAGTTTTTGCAACTTGAATAATTCAGGAGGTATTAAATCAAGTTTTCCATCGACAGAGCTTAGGGATAGATAAGAATTCAATAGGTATTCCAAGCATTGGAATCTCTCCTTATCTATGTATGCAGTCCAATATTTGTATATTTGTATTTGCTCAGTTGTGTGAGCATGTCTGTACAATGACTCTGATTGACCAAGACCATAATCTCCAAAATGAAAACACAATTTACCTGCCTACGCCGTATGGTTTGCCTAGCTGACTCCCGATTTGCTAATATTCTACGCAACCTCCGTGCTTCCTTTTCAGCCTGATTGAAGCAGCTCAGTTGACATAGTGAAAGAAGAAACAGCATTTGTATAACATTACAAGAAACCTAAGCTCACTATTACCTCACTTAAGTTTTGTCTTGACCTCCCGCAGCCAGTTAGCGTGTATCTTGTGGTACTCATGAATTTCCTTCCAAATATTTCATCCACATTCTCAACCTTTACTGATTTCATGTCTGAATTACCTGATACATCGCGGTTGCCCTGCTGAACTATAGTAGCCTGATCCTGCTATTAAAAAAAAAAAGGAAAAAGGAAAGAGAGATTTTTAAGTCCTGCAGAAATTAGTGCAACTTAGAGACAATTTGCAATAAATAGTCAGTCACCATAACTATCTTACCTAACAGCATTACTGAAAGAAATTACTTTTTCCTCCAACTGGATACTTAGAAATAGGCAACAATTCTGATTGAAGGTTACTTTTTACATTTCCAACTTTATGACTCCCCACGTTCCACATTTCCATGTCTAGTTAAAATTGCTTGAGAGCTTCTCACCAAACAAAAACTTGACAATTAGACAAATGTGTATCACTACCAATCATATCGGCATCATAAATTGCAAACTGGACAATGTGTATCCTTACCATAAATTGCAAACTGGACAATGTGTATCACTACCAATCATATCGGCATCATATACTGTATAAAAGCTCTATCTGCCACTACATTCGGATTACTACATTATGATTCCTGGCAATGAAGCACTGCATTTTACGCCCCAGCCCAAAGTGAAACGAATTCTTAATCAATCAATCTTTTATTAAAGCTTCACCAAATTCACGAAGCTAAAATGGATCCTTACTTAGACTATAAGCAGAATATACCTGGACGAACTTATACCACCGATGCGAAGCCGAAAATTCGAAATTCTTTAGCAGACATTTTCCTTCCGTTACCATTCAAGTTTGGACACTCTCTCTAAGTTCCCTAACTTTGGATTCTCGATTATGATGTTCAAAACCACGAGAAGCAACACAAATAAACTGCCCGAAGAAAAACGGACAATAATTTTTAATACGAAAACACTGACAAGCCACCAACCTCGGCAAGATCCGGACCGGTTGGGAGCGGGTCAAGCGGTTTGCTGTCGAGTTCAGACGGCGGCGACTCGCTCTTGACTCTTGTCCTGACTCGCTTCCCTTTGCTCCCCCATTTTGCGGCGGAATCCGTGACAGTCTCCGGCACAGCCAAACGAGCCAAGCCGGCCAACACCTCCGCCGCCTCCAACTCCACCCGATCCGCCGCCGCATTCGTCGGAACAGAATCCCCCAACTCCGAAACATCCTCCGAATCCATCGCCTACTCGCTCGCAAGAAACAAAAACGAATACCGAGAGGAAAAAAGAATGACACAACCCAAAAAAATCTTGTTTAAAGCTGCTTCGAGGGAAGTTAAGCTTCTCTGGTACTTGAAGAGAGAGAGTGTTGCTACTGCTTAGAGAGAGAAAGAGCCCTGAGGCGGCGAGAGATCGACACGTGTAGCGCCAGCTCGATGTTTGACATCCATGGGCGTCTCCACTGTTTCTTTGCTCGCCACGTATCGGAACTTTTGCCACATAAGCGATTTGCCTCCCAAGGGAGGTTTTGGTACAAGCGAGAGCAGAGTCGGCATAACTGAGAGGCCCTGTGCGTAGATGACACGTGGATCTCCGTTGTTGGGGATAACGTCGGATTAGGGATGTTTTTGCCCTTAGGGCTCAACGTGGGAAGTACAGGACCACAAATAAGGGAGATTTAACTGTACATGTCTTTCTGTTCGGTTCTTAGTTAATAAACCTGATCACAAACATATAAAAACATATATGCATTATACTATGGAGGATAGGGAGGAAGGGAGACTCAAACCCATACGTGGAGATTTAGAGTTGACATTCCTAATTGTTGGCCAAGCACACGAACTTTCATATGGATGTAAATCATTATTATGACTTCACTATTGTGGCCTATTTGAGAGATTTTAGCTTAGTAAAGGTAAGGATGGCATTGGTTCTCCATTATCGTTGTTATAGATAAGGCTTTTATTTGGGAGATTTGTAAAACATGATTATTTGAAATAAGTAATGGATATCCAAGACTTTTAAAGACAAATGAACCTAAAACCAAAAACAAGGTTATGTATTTGGAGAAGACCCTCTGATGCTTAAGTAAGTAGTGACTCGAGAAAGGAAAAAGGTTAGTACAAAGCTATAGGCTGGAAGATAAAACGTATCTTTCTTCGATTGTGGAAGGCTTTTTAAAGTCCTAGGATCTTGCCACCATGTAGGAAATGTTGGGTTTCGGGAGCCAAACAGCACAGTGGAATTTAACCGAAACCCTCTAGGATCTAAGTGAAACGGGGTAAACCGGGTGTTCGAAAATTTTCATACCTAAATTTCGGTTGAGATCTCTCACTCAACTATAGAGTCGAATCACAAAACCTAAACAGTTGACGTGTTCAGGCTCTCTATGGTATCCACACAAGCCTCTCGGGATCATCATGCTTCCACCACGTCCCGGCAGATGCGTTTCTCTTGCGCTCGCAGTACTAGCTTGCGTCCTCCAAGGAATTGCAAGAGAAGAGTGCGGCTGTCCTTTTTGGGAGGCTAGGGCAAGGAGACCTGCAAATTTCTCACTAGAAGATGTATTTATAGTGAGACTCAACTTCCAGGCCTAATGGGTTTCAAAGCCCTAATCCAATTAGGATTTAATTTCAGGCTTAACAATGGCTCAACTCTTGGGCCCATTATTAATACGAAATTAAAGTGAAACCATAACCCAAATAACTAGCCTATGCACTCTAATGATCCAAATAGCTCTATGTGTGCGACCCAATAGGCTCTTATCACGTTGGCAATGATCATAAATCACATTTATGATCATAAGCAACGAGCGGTGTCTAGCAACACATCATTGCTACCCAAGTGACAAGATTGTCGATGATTCGACTAAACCTTTATGATCATCACCGATATATGCCATTGTCCCTTTGTCCAAGATATCAAAACTAAGCACGAGACATGGAATGTGTCACTCTCGTATAGCCCAATCTTTGGTTTCTTGATTACCAAGTAGACCAACTTAAACTGATGACATTGATATCATATATCAACTCATCCGAGCATGGCCATGCATTTTCTAAGTCTCACTCTATCAAGGGGCCCGAAGATATCACTTCTGTTACATAGGAGGGACAAATCTCATCTTGATCATACAAATCCCTCCGCATGATATGTGACATACCTAATGACCTCCTTCAAGTTCACTCGGTTACGAGCAACAAAGGAAAGTATCAAAGTATGTGACTCACATGTAAGAAACCTTGATGATCTTAGGTCGAAGGACTACATATACCATGATCACTATGAGAATCACTTATGACACTCATATAACGATCCATGTAGTGTTCTCATGGTGGGTCGGTCTAGTACACAAGTTCTCCAACTTGTACCCATATGTAGACTACATATCTCATATTAGTCTCCACATATGCTAGTCGTTATGTATTATTGCAACCCGCTCCACAATAATACTAGACCAGGGACGTTTAAGAATATCATTATTCTAGGGTTACGATTATGTTTGTTAAGTTACGCAGAAACAAAACAACAAACATAATTGTTGGATTAATGCCTTAATAAAATATCATGACTCAATGTGCAAAAATACAATCATCTCATGATTGGCTTTTGGGCACAACACTAACATGAAACTCCCTCCATTATATGATCACCTTCATGACTATAGGGATCCCCTTTTAACATGCATTTTCCTTGGTTAACGGTCAACCCATTAACTTCTTATGAATGAGACTTCAATGGGCCATCTAACCAACAAAACAAGGTACAATCCAAGGATTAGATCTAGTATGGTTGCAAATTATTCTTCAATCAGCCTCTTGCCCTGTGGGCCAAAGCCCATAGGGTATCAATGGGTAGGGCTGATTATTCGGTTCAAATCGAACCGAATATTTTGGTTTATTCAGTTTTCAGTTTATTATTATTAGAAACTGAATTAACCGAATTACGCCTCTAAATCGAAGTAAAATCGAACCGAAATATTTGGTTTGGTTTGGTTTAAAACCAAAATAACCAAAAAAATTCATATCCTAACACAGTGATGCACTTGTAACATAGAGAAAAAATAGTGGCTTAAACAACTAAATAGCAAGAAATTGTGGGTCATTCTGGGGTTTGTATGTATCTTACTGTGAAGTTGAGCAAAAGGCGTAGGCGAGGCCGCGAGAGTGGAGGTGAGTGGAGAGGGAGGGCAGACGGTGGGGCGAGGGCGAGGGCAGACGACAGGGGAAACAATGGAGAAGTGTGGAGGGTTGGGGCGATAGTAGGGGTGAGGGGATATAGCACCGCCCGGAGAGGGGAGTAACAGAGGCGAGTGATTGGCAGATGAGAGGATGATGGGCCAAACCCTAAAAGAAGCCATCATAATTCTATTTACCTTCCACTCAACCCCTAATTCTTTTAAACCTATCTACTAGCCCACAAAAACCTTTAAATATGACTTGAAAAAAATTCAGTTTTTTTGGTTTCCGAAATAACTCCTAGCCGAAACCAATATTTTTCTATTCGGTTTTAACCAAAACTGAACCAAAAAACTGAATTTTCAAATTTTTTCAGTTTTTTAGTTTTTTCGGCTTTAACCGAATAGTAATCACCCCTATCAACGGGCCCCTCAAAGCTAAAATGAAGCGATTTGGGTGCTCTACATTTTGGGTTAATTTGAGTGTTGTAGCCATGTGGTGGTTGTTAAGTGCACAAATCCACGGTCAAAGTGTTGACTTTTCGACAACTTTGACCGTCAAATTCTGATAACTTTTCCTTCTTTGTCTTAGTTTTTCTTGGTTCTTTGGCTCATTACAGGTTTGGACAAGTGTTGCGGACAGGGCACTAGAAGCAAGCTTGAGTGGGACGGCATTTGAACAAGAGAAGCAGGAGAAGTGCAAGATGAAGGCTGGCGACGCGTCGCCAGAAGTCGCGAAGGTTGGCAACGCGTCGCCAGAAGTCGCGAAGGTTGGCAATGCGTCGCCAACGTTGTCAATATTCTGGATACATTTTGGTCATCTGGCGACGCATCACCAGAACTCGACCCACGCTGGCGACGCATCGCCAGCGCTGCTCTGTTTTGCCGAA
Organism: Aquilaria sinensis; assembly: GCA_005392925.1. Lineage (NCBI taxonomy): Eukaryota > Viridiplantae > Streptophyta > Magnoliopsida > Malvales > Thymelaeaceae > Aquilaria > Aquilaria sinensis. Next base: position 64,151 of record SMDT01000753.1, on the reverse strand, counting down.
AGTTCGCATTTTTTTTATGGTCCCCCATTCTTTCCACCTGATGAGCTGGCTTGGAAGAAGGGATTCTTATCCCTTTAGGGTTGGAATGAAGAGGGGGTATAAATAAAAGAGAAGAAAGAGTCCATAGGGGGCTTCTTGGCTGATTTTGATCTTGACCCATCTTGGAACCTGTTGATCATTTTGGAGGCATTTTTGGAAGCTTGAAGTAGGGTTGATAATCTTGGGAGTTAAATCTTCTAGGGGGTTTCTTGGGTTTACTCTCTTCTCTCTTTTATTTGTGTAATTTTCGTGGATATTGTTGTTATTGGTTTGTTGATGACACTTGCTATGGATTGTGAGTAGATCACTTTATCTCTCTAGGGTGACATTCCTTCCTTTGTTACTTAATGAAGTTGTCTTGTGTTTATGGATGAGTTCTCTTGTGTTGTCCCTTTCATTGTGCTTATTGATTGATTTATGGTAGGCCACCATAACTAATGTACTAGTTCATTAAATCCTTAAGAAAGGTTTTATGGGTGACAAAGAGAAATGGAAGGGGCATAGTGTTAACTTAAATTAGAGATAATCCAGGTGAACACTAAGAGTCGAAAGAGGCTTAGTTCTTCAACCACTCTAAGTTAAAGTTGGAGCTTGCGTAAAGCCCAAGTTAGTTGAGGGTGAGCAAGGACCCATCTTGAGAAAGAGGTTCTTGATGTGAGATCCTTTCTACCACACACGGAATATTACTCTTGAGGACCAACTTCTTGGGTAGCAATGGGTAAGAGTGGAATCCTAGAGAGGTAGTCACATTTATTCTAAGTTCTCTCTTTAGTACCTTTCACTTTCTTTAGAGTCACTTCTCTTGTGTTTTTAGAGTTAAGTAGCTTGAGCAATTTGATCTTTGAATCTATATAGAATCACTAAACTCTCTTAGGACGATACCCTTATTTACTTTTAAGTACAAGACGATTCCGTTCGCTTGCGGGTTTTTAAGGGTTAAATTGATAAACTCTTGATTTTCACAACAAAGTTTTTGGCGCCGTTGCCGGGGAGTTTTGATTTGATTTTCTTCTTGATTAGTGAAAATTGGTTACTCTTGCCTATTTGATTTTAGTTCTTATAGTTAGTGTGTTCCCTTCTTGTCAATTTGTAGGTACATCTAGTGCATGACCCGGAGCTGTTGTTCTCATGTGTTACCACTTGATCTAGAAATTGAGAGAAGCTTGCGAGAACTTCGGCTAAGAAGCAAGGTGGTTGAAGAAGGAGATACTAGTACCTTCGATTCCGTCAACATGGAAGGGAACTAAGAAGATGATTTGAGGAACCTTGGACGAGAAAGAAATGTCAATGCCATGGATCACAATGGAGTTGAGGAGGTAATGGACAATGGAAATGGTGCTAGAAGAAGAGGAAGGTCGGTACTTGATTATTTTCGACCTCAAAGGGTGGAAGACCATGATAATATGATAAGACCGGTGCCGCTTCGAGGGCGAGCTTTTGTGATTCCTAGCCATGTTCTCCAATTGGTGGAAGCACATCCATTTGGAGGGACCCTTGATGAAGATCCAAACAACCATATCAAGAGGTTTGTTCGTTTATGTGATACTTTTGATTTGGATGGTGTAAGTGAAGATGCGAAAAGGATGAGACTTTTCCCATTTTCTCTTGTGGATGAAGCATCGGAATGGTTTGAGAATTTGGAGCCTACTTCGGTTCATACTTGGCAAGAGTTATATGATGCATTTATTCGGAGGTTCTTTCCATCTCAAAAAGCGTTTGAGCTTAAGAATGAATTGTTGGCATTTAGGCAAAACGAATGGGAGTCACTTGCGGAGGCATGGGTGCGTTTCAAGAGGATTGTGAAGAGGGTACCCACTCAAGATATTGATCAAGCTCACCAACTTCATGTTTTCTACAATGGGTTGAGTTTGAACACTCAATTGCAAGTGGATGCCACCGGCGGTGGTTTTTTGTTGTTGAAAGATGTGGAGGAATGTTTTGAGCTATTGAACAACATGGCTAAAAGTCTTGAGCTTAGCGGAAAAAGGATCCCAAGGAAGGGGAGTGGATTGTATGAGGTGAACAAAGATACCTCCCTCAAAGCTCAACTTTCGGCACTCACTAGCATGGTAGCCAAGTTGTCAAAAAATCAAGAAATGGGGAAATTGCAACAAGCCATGGCTAGTGAGGATGTAGATGATGTGGAAGATGTAAATTTTGTGGGTTACCGGAATCCTTACCCACCCAAGCAAGGAGGAGGGAATTTCTTCCCAAGGAACCGTCAACATGAAGGATTCAACTACTCTAACCCCAAAGGCGCTATGCAACCATTAGGTGAGAATTCTAACAAAGCGGAAGCATCTTTGAAACATTTTATGAAGGGCATGATGGGCGAATTCATGTAAGAAGTGAGGGGGATGGCAAGTGGCCAAAACAAGAAGATTGGGGCAATGGAGGATGAAATGAAGACTATGCAAGCTAATACTCAAGCATCCATCAAGGATTTGGAAACTCAAATGGGCCAACTAACAACTTCTATGAGGCAACTTCAAAAAGGCAAGTTCATACCTAGTGATACGGATGCAACCCAAGGGAGTCTTGCCAAGCTATTACTCTTAGAAGTAGGAAGAATGTGGTAACGCAAGTTAAGGAGCCACTCATTCAAGAAGAATATCCTCTCCAAGAGCCCACCCCATTGAAAAAAATTGAGGATGTTCAAGTGCCACCCCCTTCAAGTGAGGAAGATAGCTCAAAAGTTAAAGCTAAAAATGCATCTACCAAGGAGGAAGCACCCAAGCACACGTTTACCCTTCCGTACCCCCAAAGGTTCAAGCCCAAGAAGGAGGACACTCACTTTATAAGGTTTCTTGAAATCTTCAAGAAATTGGAAATTAATATCCCTTTCTTGGAAGCATTAAATCAAATGCCCTCTTATGCCAAGTTCCTCAAAGAGTTGATTACCAAGAAAAGAAAGTTCCTTGACAACGAACTTATTTTAATGAAAGAGGAAGCAAGCGCCATCATTCAAAGGAAGATGCCTAAAAAACTCAAGGATCCGGGGAGTTTTACGATACCCCTTGATATTGGGTCTTTCTATTGTGACAAGGCTTTGTGCGATCTTGGGGCTAGTATTAATTTGATGCCCTTGTCCATTTGTAGGAGTCTTGGCCTTGGAGAGGTGAAACCTTCATCTATTTGCCTCCAATTGGCGGATCGGTCATTTACATTCCCAAAAGGTGTTTTGGAGGATGTCTTGGTCAAAGTTGGCAATTTTATATTTTCGGTAGACTTTGTAGCGTTGGACATGGAGGAAGACTGGAACATGCCGATTATACTTGGGAGACCATTCCTTGCTACCGAGAAGGCCATCATTGATGTGGAAAAAGGTAATCTCACCTTGAGAGCTAATAATGAAGAAATTACTTTTAATCTTGCTCAAGCCATGAAATCTATTGATGATGAGGTGCCCAAGTGTTACATGATTGATGTGATTGATTCTTGCATTAAAGAGAAAAGAGATGTGTTATTTATAGAGGATCCTATTGGAAGAGCACTAGTGTTTGAAAATACGTGTAGTGAGGAAGATCATGATGTGTTGAGCATTTTAACAACTCTTGATTCTTATGGGAGGGTGCTACCTCCAAGAGAAAGGGTAGAACAACTTTTGTCTTGTGATTTCAAGGAAGAGCTCAAGTTGGAGTTGAAGCCATTACCAAAAGATCTTAAGTATGTGTATCTTGGCAAGGAGGATTCTCTCCTGGTGATTATTTCGTCTACTTTGACCCCTTTGGAGGAAGAAAAGTTTATTCGTGTTTTGAGGGATCATAGAAGGGCAATAGCTTGGTCTATTTCCGACATCAAGGGAATTAGCCCGAAAATTTGCATGCATAAAATTCTTATGGAAGATGACTTTAAGCCCTCCATTGAAGCTCAAAGAAGGTTAAATCCAAAGATGAAGGAAGTACTCAAAGAGGAGATTGTGAAATTGCTCAATGCCGGCATTATTTATCCAATTTCGGATTCTCCATGGGTGAGTCCGGTGCAAGTGGTGCCTAAGAAGGGCGGTACAACCGTGGTGGGCAACAATAACAATGAATGGATTTCTACTAGGTTGGTTACCAAATGGAGAGTGTGCTTTGATTACCGGAAGCTCAACAAGGCTACCCGGAAGGACCATTTCCCCCTCCCTTTTATTGATCAAATTTTGGATAGGTTGGCGGGACATGAGTTTTATTGCTTCTTGGATGGTTATTCGGGGTACAATCAAATTGCTATAGCACCGGAAGATCAAGAGAAGACTACTTTCACTAGTCCTTGGGGCACATATGCCTTTCGAAGAATGCCATTTGGACTTTGCAACGCTCCGGCAACTTTCCAACGATGCATGATGGCCACATTTTCCGATATGGTGGAGAAGTGCATGGAGGTATTTATGGATGATTTTTCTGTTTTTGGAGACTCCTTTGATGCATGTTTGGATAATTTAGCCCTTGTCTTGAAGAGATGTCAAAAAACTAATTTAGCCTTGAATTGGGAAAAATGTCATTTCATGGTTAAATCGGGAATAGTACTTGGGCATAAAATTTCTTGTGAAGGCATGGAAGTGGATAGAGCTAAGATTGTAGCTATTGAAAACTTGCCACCACCCTCCAATGTAAAAGGAGTGAGAAGTTTCCTAGGGCATGCCGGTTTTTACCGGAGATTTATTAAAGATTTTTCCAAGATTGCTAAGCCATTATGCAATTTGCTTGAGAAGGATGTGCCGTTTCACTTTGATGAAAAGTGTTTGGAATCATTTAAGAATTTGAAGGAGAAATTGGTTAGTGCGCCGGTGGTGATTCCACCCAATTGGGAGGATCCGTTTGAAATTATGTGTGATGCTAGCGATTTCGCCGTGGGGGCGGTGTTGGGGCAAAGGAAGGACAAGCTTTTTCGAGTGATTTACTATGCTAGCAAAACTTTAGATGGAGCTCAACAAAATTATACCACAACGGAGAAGGAGCTTTTGGCTGTAGTATATGCAGTGGATAAGTTTAGATCCTATATTGTGGGTTCTAAGGTTGTGGTGCACACCGATCATGCGGCAATTAGATATTTGTTCACCAAGAAGGATGCCAAGCCAAGACTCATAAGATGGATTCTCTTGCTTCAAGAATTTGACTTAGAGGTCAAGGACAAGAAGGGATGTGAAAACCTTGTGGCCGATCACTTATCTGGATTGGGGGGCCAAGAAAAGTCATTGGAGCAACCAATTCAAGAGCACTTCCTGGATGAAAGCTTGTTCAAGGTGGAGGGCAAGATACCATGGTATGCGGACTATGTGAATTACCTAGCTTGTGGAGTCTTGCCACCAAACTTGTCTTACCAAGAAAAGAAGAAATTTCAAGCCAATGTCAAGCATTATCTTTGGGATGATCCTTTCCTTTTTCGCCGGTGTGCCGATCAAATCATAAGAAGATGCATCTCAAATGAGGAAGTGAAGGATGTTCTCCACCATTGTCACTCCTCACCATGTGGCGGACACTTTGGAGCCTCCAAGACGGCAAGTAAGGTATTGCAAACCGGTTATTATTGGCCAACTATGTTTAAAGATGCATATACTTTTGTGAAAACATGTGATAGATGCCAAAGGTTAGGAAACATTTCTAGGAGGGATGAAATGCCATTACAAAACATTCTTGAGGTAGAAGTGTTTGATTTGTGGGGAATAGATTTTATGGGTCCTTTTCCTCCTTCTTGTGGCAATCACTATATTTTGCTTGCGGTTGATTATGTTCTAAGTGGGTGGAAGCTATTTCCACCCCCTCTTGTGATGCTAATGTGGTTGTTAAGTTCCTTCAAAGGAATATTTTTTGCAAGGTTTGGTACACTTAGAGCTATCATCTCCGACGAGGGGTCACATTTCAATAACAAGATGTTGACTTAAGTTCTATTAAAGTATGGTGTACGGCATAAGGTGTCACTTCCCTATCATCCACAAACGAACGGGCAAGCCGAAATTTCGAACCGGGAGATCAAGAAGATATTGGAGAAGACGGTAGGCATCAACCGAAAAGATTGGTCTCAAAAGTTGAGTGATGCACTTTGGGCATATAGGACGGCTTTCAAGACACCTATTGGAATGTCACCATATCGACTTGTGTACGGGAAAGCTTGCCATTTGTCGGTGGAGTTGGAGCACAAGTCGTATTGGGCGGTTAAGAAGCTCAATTTTGAATTGAAAAGGGCCCAAGAGAAAAGAGCTATTCAATTAGACAAGTTGGAGGAAATTCGCATGGATGCTTATGAGAATGCGAGGATGTACAAGCAGCGAACGAAGTTGTGGCAGGATAAGATTCTTGTGAAGAAAGAGTTTCAACCGGGTCAAAAAGTGCTACTCTTCAACTCAAGGTTGAGGCTCTTTCCGGGAAAGTTAAAGGTCAAATGGTCTGGACCTTTTGAGGTGATTAGGGTGCAACCATATGGAGCGGTGGAGCTAAAAGGACAAGATGGATGCATCTTTCAAGTCAACGGTCAACGAATCAAACCTTACTATGGTGATGAACTTAGACACATTAGTCAAACCGTCTTGGCCGAACCCGACCATTGAAAAAGCTTAAAGGCGCCAAGCTAGAGGCGTAAAATCAAGCACTTGTTAGAAGGCAACCCGATGCCAATTATTTCTTCTTCTCTTTTTCATTAGTTAGTTTGTGTAGTGCTTTGTGATTTTCCGCTCATTTGGTATTGTCTTGTGTGCTTGTAGGAATGGGAGACCCATCAGAATGAAGGTGAGGGGAATGAACCACATTTTCTCAAGTTAAGGAGGTACCATGTATTGAATTTTCAAAGGGTATAAGAGTTAGGATAAAAAGATTAGGGGTTATTTTGCAAATGTTTTAAAAATAGGAGGGTGGTTTTGAGACGCTGGCGACTCGTCACCAATATTTGCAAATGTACACAACTTACTCATAACTCTGGCGATGCCTCGCCAGAATGCGTCCAGAATTGCCGACGCGTCGTCAAGTTTATAACTGCTGTTTTAACCTCGCCTTACTTTCACTTTTCTCAGTTTTACTTTGCTCTTCCACCAAAGAAACCTCTTAACTTTCAAACCCTACCCTTCCGTAAGCCTTACGGTTTGATTTTTTTGGTATCTATTCATCTCATCAAGCTTCTCATCAAGTAAGTTTCTCTCATCTTCTTCCTCCCTTCTGCGTTTTTTAGATGAGATTTGGAGTGAATGGTGCTTGGTTGTGGAAGTTCCGGCTATTACTTGTTTTGCTCGATTCTCATAGATTTCATGCTTAAATTTGATTTGGTATGGATTCATGTATGTATGGGAAGTGTTTAGTGCAGTGGATTATGAATTTGGATTCGAAACCAAGGTTAGAATTTCTCTCATCACAAGGGCTGCGAATTTTCATGGCAATTTCTTGTTTATGCATGTTCTTGTTGTTTGAGTGATTTTAAACTTGAGATATACCTGAAATAGGAGTGGGTCAAACTTGCATTGCTATCAATTTGCTCTGGATTGATTGATTTTTGAGTTGGAGGATTTCCGGAAAAGTGTAATTTGACTGCCTCCATAGTTATTTTGCACAACAATGTGGCTTCGTGAGGTGCAGGTTTTCCACAATTCTTTGTATTTGATGCATCTAGGTGTTGTTTAGTTCAAGATTGAATGATTACTTTGCACTAGGAAGCTTGTTTTCCATTTGTCCCAAGAGCCACATATTGGTAGGGACCTTGATGGGATTTTCCTTGCTACCTTGTTCATGAGCACACAACTAGGATCCTTAACATCGATTTTGCTTGAATGTTTTGTTTAATAAGAAAGTGTGTATTGTTTTGCAGTCCAATACCAATATGCATGGTCTTATAATGGTTGGTGCAATATCTTAGAACACCTAGGATGGACGTGAAGTAAGATAATGGATTGTTCTCTTATGCATGAGCTTTTCAACTATGGATTGTCAACTTGAAATTGGGGAATGTGGTGGTGAAGGTTAATCCTTGGTTCTTTCATTCTTCATGTAAAGGAAGTTGAAGTGTATCTTGTGATTTTGTAGGAAACATGCCTCGCAAGTCAGTGCCCACTCATTCTTTGAAAGAAAAGGGGAGGGGAAAGAGGATTCGTCAAGAAGAGCCGCAAGAACCTCCCTATGATACATTTCGCTTTGTGTCATCTCAGGCAAACAACTACTTTGAGGGGTTCATGAATCGCAAGCTCACACCGGAATGAGGCTTCGACTTCTCGAAGAAAAAGAATGAGGGGATATTAAGAATCGTGGAGAGGCGTGGATGGCAGCAATGGGTCGCTCATTCTCAAGCGAAAGTGTCCAAGATCCTCATAATGGAATTCTACGCCAACTTGATGGGAGCTTACCACCTGAATCGCCGAGCCAAGGCCTGCTTTGTGCGCAAACACGCTGTGCATTATGGGGATACAGTTATCAATGAGCTATTCAACATCAACCCATTGATTGGAGGACAATTCAAAGAGGCTTCCCTTGAGCAGCAGGCTCAAGTAGTATGCGGTCACCCGGTCCATTGGACACTGAGCCGGGATCAGTCTCATAGGAAGCTCTACTTCAGCTTTTCAACTCTCCCCCCAGAGATGAAGGCATGGAACTACTTCATCTCCTCCCGCCTCGTCCCGACTACTCATGTTCGGGAAGTCACCCCGGATCGCTTGGAGATCTTGTACTGCATAGCTTGTGACTTTCGAATCAATGTCGGCCACTTCATCCTGAAGCATCTTCTCCGCGCCGCCAAGTCGAAACGGGGGAACCTGCCTTTCCCTTAGCTGGTCACTACCTTAATGTTGAGGGCCGGTGTTGTCATGGAGGATCCCTCAAAGATGACTTTGGTCATTAAGCCAATCTCAGTGGACAAACTTAGTGGTGCTTCGGAAGGCATCCAGGAGGTATCATCGGAAGAAGAGGAAGAGGATGCCGCAAAAAGAGCAAGTAGAAGAAAGAGAAGAAGAGCAAGAACAGTTTTAGGAGCCCGAGGACTTTGGGGGGGCTTCTGATCAGTTAGTCGATCCAGCTACCGCGACTCCGGCCTCTTTGGCTGTAGCACTCAACAAGATGTATTTGATGATGCGAGTGCAACATGAAGAGTCAGCGGCTCGGTTCGAATCAGTTGGTGGCTCCTTTACTTCTTTTGCCAAGGAGATTCGCGAGGGCATCTCACTTATTGCTGGCAACCAAGAATCTCTTTCCGGGCAAGTCCGTTGGGGCCACCAACACCAACAGCAGCAGCAGGGCCTCCCGCCAGAATACCCTCCCTTCCCACCCATTCCACCTCATTTCCACCCCTCCGCATACCAGTGGTACACGCCCTACCCCTCAAGCCACCCACCTCCCTTTTACCCACATTTTGGACCTCCCCATGACCCGTTTGAAGGTCCTTCTTTTTTTCCTCCTGCCGGTGGGTCTTCTGGCCACGATGACATGGGAGAGGATTAGTAGGGGCGGGAACACACGCCCCCAGGTATGATTCTTTGACACTCACTTTCCATTGAGGACAATGCTCGTTTTAAGTTCGGGGAGTGGTTGTTTGACTATCATACTTGGTCTCTCTGTTTGTGTTCGTGTCTTTGTTTTAGACTTAGTTGTTTTTTTCTAAGTTTTAAAGAATTGTGGTTGTTTCATTTAGGGTGCATGTTTCTTGCATATTTTGTTTTCCTGTTTTCCTTTCTTCCTTTATTGAAGTTTGATAGGTTGCATATAGAAGCATATAGGTTGAAAGTTTTTTTTTGTAGTCCTTTATTGTTTTTGGTGTCTTTAGGACCCAATGGGGACCATTTTTTCATATGGATGGATGTGGTTACTAGTTTGACTCTCTTGAAGCTTTGATGAATTTGGAAAAATTAGTTTTGATACTTTTGGGTGAATCCTTGATGATGTGTTATAATGAACTTGGGAGTTGTGCTATGAACTTGTGTCTTTTGAGATCCTTGTATTGAGTTTTGCTCTAAAACTTGCCTAAGGACCTAGCAAACTCACAATAGTGCATGAACTTGAAGCATGTGGTCTCATAGGAGGAACCTTCCCACCAAATAACCAATCCCTCTACATTCCCTCATATCACCCTTATTTTGAGCTTTCATTTTCTTGTGGTTATACCCTTGAGTTACCTGAGGTGGAAAAAGGTCAACTCTTGAGCTTAAAAGAAATTGCATTGAGTTGAATTAAGTGGGAAATAATGGCAAGTTTGGGGGATTTATATTCTTGTGTCAAAAAAAAAAGAAGAAGAAGAAGAAAAGAAAAAAATATATACTACTCCGCTGTTTCCTAATATCGAAGTAGGTTGGGGTCTTCTCCTAAGGCAAGAGTTGATCACAGCTCGAAAAGGTGCTTGAAATAAGAGTATGGTTGTAAATAAAATCACCTTGGATTGTATTAAGTTAGTAGCTTGGGCTTAGGCGGAGCTCCCGTTTATGCACTTGCTAAACGGCTAAATACATGAAGAGGAAACAATAGTTAGTTAATAGGTGTAAAGGGTTGGTGAATGGTGGATTGATGCTTGTTCAACTTGATTGTCTCTTTTAAGCACTTGGTTTTATTTTTTATCGCCTCGCTAACTCTATTCTGAAAGTTATCTTTTGGTTCCTCCATTTTCTTTTTAAGCCTTTAACCTGTTGCTATCTTTTGAAAGTAAACCATTTGAGCTTTGAGTTTGGTGCTACCGACCGTAGGGGAATAAGGTAGTGGGTGCTGAATCCTTTTGCAAGCGTTTGGAAAAGAACTTAGTGCAAGCCTCAAGTTAGATGGCACAACTCCTTTAATGGAAATTTAAATCATCTAGGGGGTCATACCTCTAAGGGCTTCACTCTAGGTAGCAAAATTAATTTTTCCTTAGTCACCATTTCTTCTTTTGAAGTCAAACTTAGTCAATCATTGAAGTTTAGATGCAACATTTGGTTACCATTGTAGCTTCTTTGGTGTTGTGTGTTTTGTAGGTTAGGTTGCTAGGAACTAGCTTAGGTTTAAGTTTGGGGGAATTTGTTAAGTGCATAAATCCACGGTCAAAGTGTTGACTTTTCGACAACTTTGACCGTCAAATTCTGATAACTTTTCCTTCTTTTTCTTGGTTTTTCTTGTTTCTTTGGCTCATTACAGGTTTGGACAAGTGTTGCGGACAGGGCATTAGAAGCAAGCTCGAGTGGGACGGCATTTGGACAAGAGAAGCAGGAGAAGTGCAAAATGAAGGCTGGCGACGCGTCGCCAGAAGTCGCGAAGGTTGGCGACGCGTCGCCAACATTATCAGTATTCTGGATACATTTTGCTCATCTGGCGACGCGTCGCCAGAACTCGACCCACGCTGACGACGCGTCGCCAGGTGCTGCTTCTGTTTGGTCAACGCGTGCCGAAAGCTCGCATTTTTTTTGCCGAAAGCTCGCGTTTTGATGGTCCCCCACTAGTTTTCCACCTGATGAGCTGGCTTGGATGGGTGATACTTATCCCTTTAGGGCTGGAATGAAGAGGAGGTATAAATAGAAGAAGAGAAAGAGTCCAAAGGGGCTTCTTGGCTTGTTTTGATCTTGACATATCTAGAGGCCTACCAACACGTAACTACCAACGGCCGTTTACTCTCATTCTTGTCCCTGGGAACTGAAAATGTACATTAACAACACGTAACTACCAACGGCCGTTTACCAACTCGCACTAGTTGGTAATTACCAACTGTCATCCGCGTTGGTATTTACCAACATACTTACCAACGTGTATGCAAGTTGGTAATTACCAACAGCTTGCTACCAACTCGAACGCGTTAGTAATTACCAATTTAAACGCACGTTGGTAATTACCAACCCCCTTACCAACTGTTATAAGTTGGTAATTACCAACGCGTACGCGTTGATAATTTCTAACTCTCCTACCAACGCGCATGGCAGTTGGTAATTACCAACTGTTACCAACTGCCGTGACAGTTGGTAGGTAATTACCAACTGCCAATTACCATCTGCCATGCGTGTTGGTAATTGGCAGTTGGTAATTACCAACGCGCATGGTAGTTGGTGCCATGGCAGTTCATAATTACAACTACGCGTTGGAAATCAAGGCCAGTTCCTGACTGTTGGTAATTACCAACGCGCACACGTTGGAATTTTCCAACGTGCTAATTTTTGCGCGTTGGTAAAAAAATTTCCAACGAATCGATTACCAACTTCCGTTTACTAACGACTCCGCGTTGGTGACTTCAGTTTACCAACGCGTAGCAGTTGGTAACTGCGTGTTGGTAAACGGCTGAATTTTAGTAATGTGTGCTAGTCCCTGGTTTCTATTGCCAACCCGATTACCTTGACAAGATGGAACCAAAGCACAAAGGTGTTGATGAGGGTGCCTCCAAGTTTGTTTCGATCTGATTTACTGTTGGCTTGATCTTGGAGTACGCCAAACTACCCCTTATTAGAAAAGATATCGTGGTTGCTGCAATATAAAAACTTATGCAAATTAATCAACTATTTCTATTAGTTACAAAATTGTTGTCACATTTGTTCTAAGCATCTAGGATTCATTTGTTTAATCAACTATTTCTATGGTATGCCAAGTAGTTTCTAAGGACATAAGTGTGTCTCCGCTCAGCAATCCCATACTTGCTGAAAAGCGTTGCTAATTGTGCCAACTCTTACAGCAAAGTACAACCAATGCAATTAAATTATGATCAAATTAACCTTTTCTTACTACTTCTGAAAGAAAAATGATGAATTGAATTGAATTGAAATCTTCTTTATTTAGATTTAAGTTAGTACCGGTGTGTGGAGGCAATAGGAAAATGGACAAGGTATAGATCAAGATAATCCAACTGAAGCTTCTTGAGTCATCAACATGCCCATGGTCAATTAGAGCTATAAAACTAGCAGTTGATGCCTTAGAAAAGAAATTAAAATGGGAGGTGAATTAAAACTAGCTAGCCTTGGTGGTAATGAAAAGTTGGTCAGGACATTCAGATTCAGGTTCCATCTGGGTTAACATGTATTCGAGTCCATGTTAGGTTATTTAGGTTCGGGTAAAGTAGATTTCGGGTTTAGGTTGGGTTAGGCCGAGTTTATTTGAGTTCGGATTCAATCAGGTTGGATTATCGGGTTTTAGATCAGATTCAACTTGATTGTTGGGTTTACTTGGTTCACTAATGCATAAGCGGAAATGGCTGAATCAATTTAATTTTTTTGTTCAATTTTGATTAAAATTTAATTTAACTAGACATAAAAAATAACATAAAATTTATGAAGATATATTAATATATATTTTATTTAATAAAATACTCCTTCTGTTTCAAGTTCTTTATAACATTCACCATTCAACAATTAATTTATAATTTTTTATTTTCAACGTTTTAGTAGATAAATGAAAAATATTTATATTAAATAAATACCTATAGTTTCTAAATATATACTTTTTAATTTTTTTTTCTAACAAATAATACTTCTAATATGAATATATTCAATTCAAACTATTCCAAAAAGTTAAATGTTTCAAAGAATATGAAATAGAATGAGTATTATAAGTTTTAAAACCTAAGTATTCATACATCTCTCTCACTATTTCACTAATCATTTCTCATATAACTCTCACTTGCTCGCTTTATCACGCAAAATAGATTGACAGAATAGAAGAAACTCAATCACATATGTTAAATAATAATTTTTTAAAGTCTTTACCAATCATATATTTTATGTTGATCTAAGTTAAAATTAGGTCTTGTCGGGATTTAGTCATCAGGTCATTTCGGTTTCAGGCTAGGTGGGGCTCGGGTTTCAGTTTTCTTGGGTTTCACTTCAATCATGTTTGGGCCGTCGGGTTTTCTGGCCAAATCGGATCAGGTCGGGTTTGAGTTCGGGTAGGTTGGACCAAAATTTTCCATCCCTAGTCCGGGCCAGTGGTGGGCAATAGGCTGACCTGGTCTGGCTGAGCCTGGGCTTGGGCCTTTTTTAAATAAATTTGAATTATGTTTTTCTTTCTTGAAACAAAAACACTATAACCGGTGCAACTTTTATTAATTAAAAAGCTAAACGATAGTTACAATTAACTGGAATATGCCTTACAGGAGAAAATTAACTTACAATTGTTGTAATTACTTACAAGAAGAAGTTTTACTGAATTATTATTATGATATAATGTAAAGGGTGAAGTGGTCAGAATTCTCTGTAACTTCTCTGTGCAGTTGTTATTAGTCATTGAAATGGATACAAAGGTAGCTTGGAGCTGTTGGAGGGCCATAAGTTGTAATTTGCCAACTCTTTGTACAATTTTAAATATATTGTTCGAGCAAACTCAGCAGGGCCTGCCGTGTCGAGCCTGGGCCTATGCAACACTTTCTCTTCCCTCATGCCTATAACCTGCCCACCTCCACCCAGGCTCTAAGCCGGGTTGGGCAGTGTTGGGCCTTAACTAGGCTGAGATGGGTTTGACCCCAAGTCGGGCAAGGGTTGGGCCAGGTCAGCCAGGCCCATTGCCCACCTCTAGTCTGGGCTTGATTTTCTCAAATTGTTAAGGTAAAATGTACAAAGATCCTTAACGTTTATTTTTTTTTTCATTTCATTTGCATCATTAACTTCACCAATTGCTTCATGTTCATCCCTGACCCAATAGCAATCTCTTCAGCACATCGTGTGGTACTCTTTTGCATTTACATTTCTAAGCCTTTGAACTTACTATTTTTACTCTAACCAAGTCATTGACCTTATGAACCCTGAGAACCCGTCATCCTTCAAGTGTCTTGTAGCCACCTACGCCGGTGATTTTTGCCATATAATTTGATGGGATTTACATGGGTTTTGACGAGAAATCAAAGCCATAACATTTGGTAAACCGACTCAGCAGAAAAAAGGTAAGGTTAAAGGGTAAAGGTGTAATTTACTTTGTAAAAGTGCGATTCCCTTCTAGCATAACAAATTTAGTCGAGACTATGACAAAAATGAAACATTTTCTAAAAATCGAGGATGAAAATATAATGATTGTAAGGTCATGGGACGTAGAGGTCAGTGGCAGAAAAAAAAAAGTGGAAATTTTTTGGGTTTGGATGTCGACGGGGCCGGTGAGGCCCATGTTCTCAAAGCTAGAGGCCTGGAATGACATTTTTGAGTCAAATGAGGTAAGCCTAGTTGTGGCAGCTGCCGTTGTAGCGAGGAAGATGGGCCAAATTTTCAAGTACAAATTTGTGGGTCAATTCTGATGGCTCAAGAAACTTAAACCTCAATTTGATAATCTTTGGCTTTTTGACTAAGAGGAGTCGGTATGACTATGAGTTGGGTAAATTTAAACTTTAGTCCACATCACTCTCATTGGGTTGATTAAAAATAGATTATGGTTCGTGGATTGATTTTATATTTAAGAGAACTAACAATTTTTGGGCTGGTCATAGTTTCATACGGAACCAATATGAGGTGGAACCGAACCTAATATATATGTATAAATTTATAAATATTATTAAATTACTCATATATTTATGGAGTAAAGTCCACTAGAGGCACCCTAGCTTATTTTTTTTCCAAATTGGTACATGACCTTTAGATTTGTCATATTACATGTCATAATTAGTTACTTTCTGTTGATTTCACCGTTAAATCAGATGAAAAATGCTGATGTGGTATTAAAAAATATTAAATTAAAATTTTAATAACAATTGTAGCGCTCAAATTTTTTCAATCAATAATTCTAAATCTTAAATTTCTAAATATACTATTTGCACCCCTAATTTCCTGACGTCTAAACCTTAAACTCTTCAATTCCTTAATGTCCAACAACAAACAACTCATTCACCAAGCAAAATCAAATAAACCAATAAATCAAATGAACCTTAAAATGAAGAATCAGATGAACAACAACGAATTAGATGAACAACAACTAGTACGCATACAAAAAAATAGCAGAAAATGAAGAAAAGAACGAGAAGATATGAATTAGATGAACAAGGTCCAGGAAGCTTGTAGGCTATGTCATCGCCTCGAAGGCGTGCAATATGCCACCATCACCAGGAAGGTTGAAACAAACATGTCGACGCCAGGGAAGTTGGACCGGCCCAACGGGTTGAACGGCGACCCAACCTTTAGATTTGTGCAGCCCTTGTACCCTATCATTCGATACTTGCTTAATTCAAACTTGATTGAATCAGCCTTGAAGGCAAGTGGTTGCTCCGATTTAGTCTCATTTCACCGATTCACTGTCCATCATCGGAGAGTAGTGGGCGATCTCCATCTGGTAATTCGCTCGTTCAATCAAGTTGGGCAATTGAATGGCCCATTTAATCTACTGGAGCACCACGATTAGATGCACCAAGTAGCTCAATCCGCTGGATAAGCTGCTCGAGAGGGTGGAGTAGGGCGACGAAGAAAGGGGCGGCAACGAGGGTATGGTTATTAGATTTACGGTTCTTAAAATTTTAAACAGATACAGTGACGAGGAGGGTGACAGATAGAGACCATGGAAAAAGTTTAAGGTTTAAAATTTTTAAGAGAAAAAGTTAAAGGACTAAAAGTGTTATTCTGATATTTATTTTAATGTTTTTTATGTCACGTTAGTGTTTTCCATTAGGTTTAACTCTAAAATTAACAGAAAGTACCTGGTTGGAACACTTAATCTGAATTTAAGTAGTTTGATAAGACAAACTTAAAGATTAGGTGCCCATTTGGGACAATAAAATAAGCTAAGGTACCCCTCATGGACTTTAACCTATATTTGTGTATGAACATGTGTACATTTAAACATGTAACTAAATTGTTCATATAATAAGAACATGTACATTTAAATGTGAACTAAGTTGTGTATTATATTGAATATTTCTTAAATTGGTTGTGGATGCAATTTTATTAAATTATGAAGTTGTTAATTGTTATATTTATATGATAGAAAAAAAAAATCGATGATGAGAATTTGAAAAATCAAACCCATAGTTCCAGCCATATTTGATCATCGATTTTTGAGTTGAGTAGAATTTTTTTGGAACTGCCACTATTTTGAGTTGATTTGGTTTCACTAAAAACTAAACCAACCTGATCCATACTCAGTTCTACTTTTGACTGTTAAGTGTAACAATGTTAGGTTTTTTAGGGTGAGTGGAGGTGTCCAAAAAAATAGGGGACAAAAGTGTAGATTTAAGTAAACCCACCGGCAGATTTATGTGTTGCATATGGGGGTCCATTTTCTAAGAAAAAAATGTTAATAAGAGATACATAATTTAATAATTAGATCCATTTAAATTTTTTAGTAGATCCTCATAATTTTAATAATATCTGTTAAAACAAAAGAATGAGTATCTATTATGTTAAAAAATAAAAAAATGGTTTAGTCTCTTCTATGTACAAATAATTTTCTATTGCCAAAAGTGTATATTAGCCCTAAACTTTTATGTATTTTTCCACCAAGACCTTGAACATTTTTTTACTCTCATTTTTGTTCAAACATATGGAAAAATTAAGGAGCAAGTCGGACATAAGATAACATGTAGGAGCTAAGTGGAAGAAACATATAAGTTTAATGGCTAGAAGGGATATTTTTCTTTTACATTTTAAACAGCATGCACATCTCACTCATTGTCTACACAATTCATATGTAATTTTATAATTCATGTTATTTTCGTTCGACCACTGGCATAAAAAAATAAATGCTAAATTTGAGCATTTTTTAAATATTTTAAAAGAAAAAAAAATCATTATGTAGTACATAAGTTTAGATTTTATATTACATATGTGAATTTATAAATTTTATTGTGTAATGCTGAGTTTAATATTTATATATGCATTCGGACCCCTTTTATAAAATTTCTAAATTCACTACTGAATAAACGTCAGATAAATTTTTGTAATTTCCATTTTTATTAAGTGAAAAAGCAAATTCAGGCTAAATAATAAGTATGAGTAGTTTATTTGTAATTTTTGTGATAGCACGTTTTACTATTTTCTAAATCCACACAACCATTGAAATTTTATAGCATTGGACGTAATAAGACCTTGTGTTGTGATATTATAATCTGACGCTTGAATAAAAAGTAAGAGAGCGTAAATTCCAAATTGTGAATCCAAATGATACTATTATTCAGTATCGCTACTGCAGCAATTTTGTAGTACCTTTCAGTATTAAATTTTCTCTTAAGATGAGTTTTAGAATTAAAAATTGTGTATGGATTTTTCAGCTGAAAAGTGTTTATAATTAGAAGCACCGGAAAACTCCTGCTGAAGGCCCTTGCGTTCTCCCTTCCGCGCCCCCCTTTTTTTCGCTTTCAACTGATCCAAAATTTCCCAGTTTTCAACTACAAAATCCTTTTTCTTTTGCAAATTTCTGCCTAATCTGAGCCGACAATAACATTAGCAGCTTCAATTTAGCAAGAACGAGGTTAAAAAGGCTCGAGCATTGTGACGGTCATATAATGTTATAATATTAAATAAAATAATAACGAAGAAAAATAATAAAAATAATTTGAGGACCCAGAGAGAAAATGTAAAAATCTTATGCATTAAGAGTTTAACAATTAACTTAGCAAAAGTTAAGGAAAAAGAACTCTATTTCATTAAAAAAATAAATAAACCATGGTGACAAATGTTGGATTTGTTCCAAGTAAATATTTAATTTTGATGATGACAAGTGAATTGTGTTTAGTATGTTTAATCTCATTTTATTGGGTCAAAATACTTTTGTTAAAGTTGTGCTTAAATTTCAAGTATTTCAAGTGTTATCTCAAAAAATATGTTTTAAGAGCATTGAGGAAAATAGCTTTTGAAAAGAAACTAGTAGGTTATTAACTTAGGTTAATGTTTGAATCAAGTTTGATTTCGAAATGACAGGTATTTTTTTCACCTAAGTTTAACTTGCTCCTAAGTTTATACTTTAATATGTTAAATTGGTTTAATTCGAAGTTTGAGTCTCCTGTGAGTTTTTGAAAAACATCAGTTAACGCGTTAAAAGTTGGTTTTAACTTGTTAAGTCGATGCTTGAAGGCTTCCGTCCAAATGCTTCAAGTGGCGCGTTTTCAGCCAAGAATTCAAATAAAACTCAGACGAATCAGAAGACGCCACCTGTATAGCCCTGTAGCGCATTAAATGACTTGTCCCCTGCTGTGTTTGACCGTTAAATGGAGAAATGGAGTTTAACCCGTTAAACTCGAAACTTAACGTGAAGTCTGGAACTTGCACAAAAATTTCAGGAACTTTTCTAGACTTCTCCAGCAGGTTTTCAACGTCTCTTTGGCTCCCAAATGAGTATAAAAACATGAAGAAATATTTTGGAAATAACTATTGCCAACTAGAAAAGAGATTTCATCTTCAAAGAGCTTGAGTTTGAGAAATGCTAAGAGATTGAGCCATCACTTGTTTATCTAGCTTTGAGAGCTTCTATTGTTCTTACTACTTTGTAACCTTGTAAACACCATTTTGGTGAGATTGAGGTTTCTAGTTAGTCTCTAGGAAAACTAGTGAGGAAAATGGTGTTGGTGAGGTTTCTAGTTAGCCTTTAGGAAAACTAGTGAGTGGTTGTGGTAGAGAGAACTACCAAAGGAGTGTGTACTTTTATGATTCATAGTGAAGAAGAAAACTCTCAAGTGGTGAACTTGAGGAGAGGAGTAGGGTCTCAAGAGGAGAGACCGAACCTCTATAAATCCTTGTGTGCAAGCTTCTCTCATTCTCTCTACATATTTGATCCTTGGTTGGTGTTTTATGCAACCTATCTTGGTTGAACTTGTTTGTTTTCAAAAATAATTCAAAGGTTGCTTTCAAAGCAAATTTAGGTGGATTTGTGGTAGTGTTTTTCTGGTTAGAATAGGGTTAATTATTGTTCCTTAAATTAACTTTGAGTTTGAAGGTTCAATAACTCATTTTTTGTTTTATTTAGAACCCAACCAATTCACCCCCCTTCTTGGTTGCACTTGGGCCAACAATTGGTATCAGAGCTTAGTGATTTTTGTTTTCAAAAACCTTGCGGTTTCAAAATCAAAAAATCCATGGCAACCAGTAGTTTTATGCATCTTGAGGGGCAAAGTCCATCTAGGCCACCATTGTTTGATTCTACAAATTTTAATTGGTGGAAAACTAGGATGGAAATTCACATTCAAGTAATTGATTATGCTTTATGGAGGATCATTAAGGATGGTCCTAAAATTCCTATAAAAGTAGTTGATGGTAAACAAGTACCAAAAGATCGGACGGAATATGAACTAGGAGATGATCTTATGTGCACCATGAATGAAAAAGCTATGAACATTACATATTGCACACTAACCCCGGATGTGTTCAATTTAGTGTCTTCTTGTGGAAATGCTAGGGATATATGGAACAAGCTATTGGTGACTTATGAAGGGACCACACAAGTGAAGGACACCAAGATGCACATGCTTGTGAGGGCATATGAGTTATTTACCATGGAGCCAAATGAAAGCATTCAAGGAATGTTTAGAAGATTCAATGAGATCCTCACACCACTCAAATTGCTTGGGAAGGAATATACAAATGAGGAGTTGGTGAGGAAGATCTTATGGAGCTTACCTCCATCATGGAAGAGCATAGTTGAAGCCATCAATGAAGGAGGAAGCATCAAAACCATGCATGTGGATGAGCTCTTTGGAAAATTGTTGACTTATGAGATGAAGGAACAAGTTGAGGAAAGATACATTAAGAAGAATAAGTCAATAGCTTTGAAGACCCAAGAGGATAACTCATCATCAAGTGAAGATGGAGACATTGATGAGAATCTCTTAGCAAAGAAGTTTAGCAAGATATTTAAGAAATCAAGAAGCAAAAACTTCAAGAGAGAAAGGCATAAGAAGAAGAAGGATGATAAAATTTGTTACAACTGTAAGGAGTCCGAGCACCTACAATTTGATTGTCCATTGAACAAGAAAAAGAAGCACAAAAAGCAAAAGAAAGGAATTAAGAAGAAAAATGGAAAGACCATGAGGACATGGAATGATAGTGACCAATCTTCAAGTGAGAGCTCAACTACAAGTGATTCAAGTGAAGATGTCAACTTATGCTTGATGATAGATGAAGATGAAGTCTCATCAACAAATCAAAGCCATTCCTATCTATGTCTTATGGCAAAGGAGAAATATGAGGTAAACACCTACTCAAGTGACTCTTCTAGCTCATACATATCCATAGGTAGTGAATACTTAGAATTGCAAAATGCTTTCAATGCTTTTTATAAGGATTCCTAAAAACTTGCTAAACAACTAGGTGAATTGAAAGTATTAAATGCTTCCTTGACTAAGGAAAGAGATGAACTAAAAAGGGGGAATCTTGATCTCACCAAATCTTTGTCTAAATTTGTTAAAGGTAAAGAAAACCTTGATTTATTGCTTGGTGCTCAAAAGGGAGTCTATGACAAAGCGGGAATTGGTTTTAATCCCTTGATGAAGGAAAGAAAATTTGGGAATAGATTTATTGATGCATCTTCATTCTCATCAAGTGGTTCATTTGTAACATGTCATGCTTGTGGTGGAAAAGGTTATTATTCTTATGAATGCATGGTTAGAAAACAAAAAGTTCCTTTTGGCTACAAATTAGTATGGATTCCTAAATGAACTAAAATTATTGGAGCTAACCCTTAAGGACCCAAAGAAATTTGGGTACCAAAGATCAAAGTTTGAGATTTATTGTAGGGTGCTAGAGTATGGAGCAAAAATTAGAAGCATACACATGAAGCTCTATGCGCCAAGAAATTGGGGATTTGAAGTTCAATGGCAAATGCTTGAGACAAAGTTCATTTGTGGTAACATTGTTGATTTTCTTAGTTAATGGTGACTATTGATACATTGTGTTATTTGATTTTGGTATGTTGCTTGATGAGTATATATGAGTTATTCATTATTCTTGGAAGATATGTGATATGTTTTATGAACATCATGATGATTGTGGATTTGTTCCAATATTTTGATGATATGATTTTGTATGGAAAATATTATGTTGCTAGTCTATTAGTTGATATTTGGCTTGATCTAGAAAGGAGGAGAAATTTTTTTTATGTTTGGATAAAGGGGGAGCATGCTTTCTTGTAAAAATTCCTTAAAGTTTGTATGCCTTGATTAAGGAGGAGCTTATTGCATGTTGTGTTAACTTTGTTTGAGAATTTTTCATGATTTATTTTGATGATATATATGTCTTTTTTATTATGACAAAAAGGGGGAAGAGATAAAATTGAAGAATATTTAATGAAGGGGGAGAATTATTATTTATGCTTATTGTTTGGATGTTATATGTATTTTTTGAAAGATGAATCATTATTGTTTTGGATGTTATGTGTTTTTTGAAATGTTGTTTTGTCATCATCAAAAAGGGGGAGATTGTTGGATTTGTTCCAAAGAAATATTTAATTTTGATGATGACAAGTGAATTGTGTGTTAATATTTTTAATCTCACTTTATTGGGTCAAAATAATTTGTTGAACTTATGCTTAATTTCCAAGTGTTTCAAGTGTTATCTCAAAAAATATGTTTTAAGTATTGAGGAAAAACTTGTTTTTGAAAAGAAATTAGTAGGTTATTAACTTAGGTTAATGTTTGAATCAAGTTTGATTTCCAAATGACAAGTGTTTTTGAGTTGTTTCAAGTTTAATCCATTAAAGTCACAGTTTAACAGGTATTTGTTTCACCTAAGTTTAACTTGCTCCCAAGTTTATACTTTAATACGTTAAACTGGTTTAATCCGAAGTTTGAGTTTCCTGTGACTTTTCAAAAAGCTTCAGTTAACGCGTTAAAAATCTATTTTAACCTGTTAAGTCGAAGTCTGAAGGCTTCGTTCAAATGCTTCAAGTGGCGCGTTTTAAGTCAAAGATTCAAATGGCACTCGGACGAATCAGAGGACGCCACCTGTACATCCCTGGCAGCGCATTAAATGACTTGTCTCCAGCTGCTTTTGACCGTTGAAGGAAGAAATCGAGTTTAACCCGTTAAACTCGAAACTTAACGCGAAGTCTGGAACTTGTACAAAAAACAGAGCAACGGTCACTAGAATTTCAGGAACTTTTCCAAACTTCTCCAGCAGGTTTTCAACGTCTCTTTGGCTCCCAAATGAGTATAAAAACATGGAGAAACACTTTGAAAACAACTCTTGGCAACTAGAAAAGAGATTTCATCTTCAAAGAGCTTGAGTTTGAGAAATGCTAAGAGATTGAGCTATCACTTGTTTATCTAGCTTTGAGAGCTTCTATTGTTCTTACCACTTTGTAACCTTGTAAACACCATTTTGGTGAGATTGAGTTGGTGAGGTTTCTAGTTAGCCTCTAGGAAAACTAGTGAGGGAAAGGGTGTTGGTGAGGTTTCTAGTTAGCCTTTAGGAAAACTAGTGAGTGGTTGTGGTAGAGAGAACTACCAAAGGAGTGTGTACTCTTGTGATTCATAGTGAAGAAGAAAACTCTCAAGTGGTGAACTTGAGGAGAGGAGTAGGGTCTCAAGAGGAGAGACCGAACCTCTATAAATCCTTGTGTGCAAGCTTCTCTCATTCTCTCTACATATTTGATCCTTGGTTGGTGTTTTATGCAACCTATCTTGGTTGAACTTGTTTGTTTTCAAAAATAATTCAAAGGTTGCTTTCAAAGCAAATTTAGGTGGATTTGTGGTAGTGTTTTTCTGGTTAAAATAGGGTTAATTATTGTTCCTTAAATTAACTTTGAGTTTGAATGTTCAAGAACTCATTTTTTGTTTTATTTAGAACCCAACCAATTCACCCCCCTCTTGGTTGCACTTGGGCCAACAACAAATGTTTAAGTTTAGAAAAAAAAACACCATAGAAAAAAAAAACACCAAGAGATCAACAAAAAACACTATAATTAAGTAGTTACTAAGTTTAGGGTTCAAAACGTCAAGCTAATCAAACTCAGGGTCTAAACTGGCAAATGGAAACAATACGGGGACTGGAAATGCGTTTCATCAAAAAGAAATGTGAAACAAAATGAAAGTGGAAGAATAGCAAGACGGACCCTTAAAAAGCTATTATCTTTCAAAAATCTAACCAAACTTCTAAAAGAAGCAATCGCGTTAGAAAAAAAAATCAAGTGAGAGTGTGGGCCACAACCTAGCCCAAAACCCAGGGACAAAAGCAGAAAGACATTGTAGTCCACTGTTCATTTGAACAATAACCCGAAACGGTATTAGTGTATAGTATAATATGTCATGAAACAGTGCGTATGGACTAAGGCGGGAAGTTGCATGGAATAAGCAGACAGTTGGGCAGCTAACATAGCAATGTTATTCCATTAATTTTTCTTTTTCTTATTTTTGTTTTTATGATTAAGCCGCAGAGAGCCTATAGGATTTGGCTCTAAATATCATTTTATAATTGAATTGAACAGTAGTACAGAATAAAACTATATTTGGCTCTAAATAAAAGTTGAGCCTTTTAAGAAAATTATCAATGTATTCCTTCAGTCAACTTCTACCGACAACAACCTCCACCGCTAAGGTTGCCTCTATTGTAGCATCGTCTCCTTGAATCTTCTCTTTATCGGATATATTCCTATGGGGGGTCCAATTCATGCTTACTCGGACTCATAATTAACCATGTAATTAAAGGTGCCGATAGAGTACGATGTCCTCTGCTATTCCATTCTTACAAATTTGGTGTTTTGTAAAATATTGTTAATTTGGAAGGAAATATTGTCTATAAATAATATTCTTTGAATCAAATAAACATATTGTCCTCTTCATACAAATGTGTTGCCTTATTCAAATAAATGTGCTGTTTAAGACGTGGTAACAGTTTCATAAATATCACGAAAGTATAGGTATAGAGTCTGATCCGGTAGTATTTTGTTCTCAGTTTTTTTTGTTAAGATTTTGAGAGCTAGGATTTTATATTTGACTCATTTGAAAATTCTTTGATTATCATGTTTTTATTCAATTAATAGTTCTTGAATATTCTTTAATTAAAGGTTTGAAAAGGCTAATTTTTCTATAAAAAATAAGGATTTCAGTTTGTAAAACAATGATTAAGGTCTTAATTAAGATAAAATAATATTATTAAAGAAGTGTAAAGTAATTCATAGTCATTACAATGCAAGAGTGATAGTCTTATTTTAAATTTTGCTACTTTTCTTTTCCTAAAATGAAATTTATTTAAACGTTAATACTCTATTACCTAATAATCTCTTTGATCATATTTTTTTCTTCACAACCTATTTAATATTTATGAAAATTTTCATTATCCAGCTAAAAAAAGGAAAAATTAATAAAATATATTTCATCATATATAAATTGTCTTAAAAGCGGTTTTTAGGCCTCTTAAAGTGTAGTTATTCTAGTTGAGCAAATAATCATAATGTATGAAAAAAAGTTTTCTAAAACATTTTAGGGGCAAGGTTAGGCTTTTTTTGAGATAAAAATAAGTGAAAGTCTACAACGTAAAAGGCCAAAAAATATTTATAAAATATTTTTGAAAAATTACTATTTTTATTAAATTTTTAAGATGGGCATAAAAAGTTTTAGGCTTAAGTGTCTGATTCCAAACTGTGCTAAATTTTTTTATTAAATTCGTATCATGCTCCAAACCGCGCTAAACGCTGCGTTTCGTCCTCACTGCAAGTAATGGCTCCCTGCTTCCCGCTTAGTTCTCAGCAGGCTTGACATTCCACTCGAATTTGTTTCTAATTTCATTCCATTTGGTCGGTTAGATGGGGGACTGGAAACATCGACTATTTCCGGCGGGAGTATTTGTATTCAATTCATCGAGTTGAATCCTCCACCAAGAAAGCACCCAGCTCTCTCCATATTCTTATTCTCCTTCTCCCCGTGGTCCTTGTTATTTGATCTTATGCGGATTCGAGGTCGTAACATGGAGGCGCCGCTGGTAGGTGGCTCTGCTGTGTGCGAGGTTGATGGTGCGGCTGATCCATCAATTGTAGCATTTGACGATTTGATGGCTAAGAATGCTGCTAGGGTTTTGATAGCTGGGAAGAAGATTGGAGGAGAGGTGCTGGAAGTGAGCAAGATTGTCATTGAAGCGTTTTCTTTGCAAAGAGAGCTTCTAATTCAGATCAATCAAACTCAAGTGCGTGTCTATTTTCATGTCTCTTAGTTTATTTGAAATTCAATCGCCTTTCGAGGTTCTACTTTCTTGCTTTCTTGACCAGAGTTATTGAGATTCTTGAGTAAAACATCTTCCTGACCTCTGTATTTAAAGCTTACGCACATTAGTTTCGATTGATGACGGTGAAACATGATTGGAAAGTCGAAATAGTCACGGACTTCACTTAGACTTAGGTGGACTCAAAATCTACTGAGAGAGCAATTGTTATGCCCTGAAGCAAATTGAGTTTGAGATGCTATTTATGCACGGATCTTGTCTACGGAATTTGATGAAAAGAATGGCTAGTGCCAGTAAGTGCTTATGTGCAGATCTCGTTTTATTGCAAGTCTGTAACATCCAGATTGTTTCTTGCTGCTGAGTTGGGGTTGTGATTGTGTTTAACTGACCTTAGTAGAAAAAGGAGAAATGGATTGTTAAATGGTACTTCCAGTTTTTACTTGTCGCATGACTCACATTAGCTAGGCCATGTCCTATGGTATAGGCGGAGGTAATCTGCTCAGCTGAGTTCGGATTGAAGACACCGAGGAAGTATCTAGGAATTAGGGAAGACAGGGCCAGACACATACTATATATGTATCGAGATAATCAGAAACATGTAATTTCTTTTAGTATAACCTTTGCTTATGTATCTCAATGTTGGTTATTTTAACTACTCATGATTCGGAGATCTTGAGCTTGATACGTGGCTATGATTTCTGTCCTTGTACAGAAACCTGGCAAGGAAGGCCTGGATGAATTTCTCAAACGATTACATGAATTGATCTCGAAAGCTGATGCTATGGCAGAAGGAGGCCCGCCCGATTTCTTCAACCAATTGAAGTCTGCTGCAGTTAGTCTTACAGCTCTACTGTGGATTGCTTATACAGGCGAAGTTTGTGGTACGTAAAAATGGAGAACATGCTGTATTTTCTAATCATTTTACATATATTTTTTATTTGCATGATTACAATTGAAGTGCTATATGGTTTGTTTTACATATGAAAGTTCCCTTGTTCAAGGCATGAGAATGGCCATTGTGTATCTGGAGGAAAGGTGGCAAATGGCTGAAGCTTACAACAAGAAGGTAAGCTAATTTTGGTATGATCATTTGAACTTCTGTTCCTGCTAGTTCCTTCCGCCCTTTACTTGGAGCAGCCAAAGAAAAAATTTGCTCATATAATTAGCAAAGCTAGCCCGTAATATATGCCTATCCTTAGACAAAATGCAGTTAATGTTTTTTTTCAGAGAATGCAAAATAAATAAAAAAATTAGAAAACTCAAATAAGTGGTAGTTTGGTTATGCTGTGACAGGACCACTTGTATGATGTTTGATACTCCATGAATTGCTTTAGATTTCCGTTTGATGGTCTTGTTGTATTGTTGATTCTCGGTAAAACATGATTTCTTGGTGCCAGCATTAAGTAATGTCCTATTCAGGTTCTTGTAGGGTACAAATATGTAAGTCCTGATCATGTTGAGTGGGCCGAAGCCTTGAAGGAACTTTATTTACATGGCTTGAGGGGTTATGTTAAAAGCCACTACCCAGAGGGCACAATATGGAGTGCAACAGACAAAATGGCATCTGCAAAATACCGTCAGCCTCCTGCTTCTTCTTCTCCCATTCCTGCACCAGCTTAATAAGATTTTTTTTTGCCTGATTATCGTTTTGTGTCTGATTATTTTTGTTTGTTCATTTTATGTTTAGGAGATCGCGTTTACGTTGTAGATTATGATAAAAATTTCGTAGGAAAGAATATGCTGATGCATCCTTGGATTATTGTTTCGGAAGGTCATAGACAGAGGACACTATGTTACTTCAACCGATCTAAGAGTTGCTCCCACTCAAAGTCATTATCAAACATATTTGGGCATCATTATTCTTTTGATGTTATATGCAGCACTTTTGGATGTATTGTCTTGAGAGATTCGTTGAATGACGGACACTATGAATTATGGGATCTTGCATCATTAACAAAGATGAACCTTCCTGAGATTAAGAATCACAATTATAGCCTCTGTGTTCTCTCGTCAAGGCCAGTTGATCCTGAATGTCTGATGTTGTTTCTTATTGGGGACAGCAAGGGTATGTCCTTTGCTTTTTTCCGGGTGGTGGATTTTCAGGTTTGCAAACGGGTGATGGCAGATTCGCTCGCCAGAGGGGAAAATATTCAGCATTCTGCTGTTTTCCATGGGAAGATTTATTTTGTGACATCTTTTTATCGTTTGTTTCGAGTTGATTTCTCTAGTTCAGAGCTTCAGCTCACGCAAATGGCTGAAGAGTTGCCTGAGAATTTGAGGGACAGTGATGCTGGCCACTTCTTCTATCTAGTGGAATCTGGTGACAGCCTATTGCTTGTAGACAAGCATTTGGATATTCTGGAGGATCCAATTCATCTACTTGGTTTTAAGGTGCACAAGTGGGATATGAGTCATGAAACATGGGTGGAGGTGAAGGACTTGGGTGACACAGCCATACTCATAAGTGAAGGGGCAACATGTGCTTTATCAACCTTAGATCCTTGTTGCAAAGCAATTAGGAATACAATTTATTATTTTCTTCCAAATAGCAGCCTTTTATATAGATTTGATTTGAAAGTTCGTGATAAAATTCATGATGTTGATGTTGATGTTGCCTCTGAGGATGCTGACCCTATGGCTGCTGTTTTCAATTGGCTCATATTTCCTACTCCAAATGAGGACATTGATTTCATTGATTTTCAAGGAAGCACAGGTTAGTAATGTAACTCTATCGAAAAAAATATTGGAGATCCTTCAATACAAGCTGTGTTTATTTTATGTTTGTAACATTAACTAGGCCCTTCTTTCTATGATGCAGCTGACGGATTGATGTGAGAATCCATAAGCTTTGCCTGGAGTTTTTTCTTTGCTATCTTCTTGAAAAGTGGATTGAAGTGAGAATCTATAAGCTTTGCCCGGAGTTTTTTAGCTATGTTCTTTAAAAGTAGCCCTATACAGACATTGTACAGAACAGGTTAAACATGTACTTGATGTATAACCTTAGTTTACAATTTTTTCAATCTCTTGCTGGCTTTTATTGGGTAATTGGAGAGTGGAGCCTTGTCTTGTTCTAATCCCTGGGCGCGTTGCAATTTTAAATGAATGCAAGAAAATGTAGGATTAAATTCGCCATTTGTCCGGAACTTTTAGTTGTTGTTGTGTTGTGAATGGGTCAACCTATTTAATTGCAAATTAGTCTCAATTTTTATAATTCTTTGTATATTAGCAACTATTTGAAATCAACTTTTAAACTTCTTATTGAAGCTTTTTAATAATTATCTTCCTGAACATGCAAATCTTTTAAAAGCGGGCTATTTTAATTATTAGGTTATTCTCTATGTTAATTGAATTTTTGTGTGTTTAAGGCTAACTAAGGACCAGTTTACTGTGACTTGTAAAGGTTCGTCATCAATTTGTAACAAAACGAAGGTAAAGGACCAACTTGCAATTGCAATTAAGGGTTTCGGGTTGCCGAGAACGTGGTGATTCTGGTGAAGTGACTATTTTTTTTTTCTTGTCTTCTTTCCTTCTACGCACTTGTTACGCGTCTCGAAGAATGATACAAATATGAATTAGGCCAAAAAAACTTAGATAGGGAAGAAAAAAGAATAAGCTGAAGAAAAATAGATTTGTTAAATGCCCCAACTGAGCTCAAATTTGAT
This sequence comes from Aquilaria sinensis, assembly GCA_005392925.1. Taxonomy (NCBI): domain Eukaryota; kingdom Viridiplantae; phylum Streptophyta; class Magnoliopsida; order Malvales; family Thymelaeaceae; genus Aquilaria; species Aquilaria sinensis. Next base: position 34,517 of record SMDT01000753.1, on the reverse strand, counting down.
CAACTTGCATGAGTTAACCCCCTTAACTCCAAATGTATTTGCTCAACTCCTCGAATTTGTAAAACTTGTGGACTCTACTGACATATGCTGGTTATTATACTAGAGAACTAGAAAACAAGTGGCATTTATGTCGGGAGGTCTCCTGATCTGCACCCATAAACATAAAGAGGACCTAGAATCGGAAAATAGGTACAGGTTCTATTTTTGGACAGAGATGGATGAAAAAAAAAAGAATTCTCTTATAAGACAAACGGTAATTGTGTGTGGATATGACGGACAAACGATGACCTGCGCTGCCAGTTAGTTGGCTAAAAGCTAAAGGATTCCATGAACTTTTATACTTATACACTTAAGGCACTATATTCTAATAATACGCAAATATGGATTGGATTTTAGGAAGACTTTTAGGAGTAGACTTATGCTATACGGATTAACCTATTTTACCGCTTCTTTGTAATACTTCGATCTCGTTTGAAAATTAACATTATGTATGCACAATTACTAGAATTCCTTTTTAGGAAGTAATTAAGTTTTTTACAATTTTTTAACTTTTGAAGCCTACAAATTAAATATTAATAAAATTATTAATTTTTGAAAAAATTGAAAAGATGATTTTAAGTCTTCTTAAAGATAGGATTTTAATGAATATAAAATCTGAATAAATAAACATAGTAATACAAAATTTAATTAAATTGTTAATAATCCAAATGAATTGATTCTAAATTTTGACTATTCTAATCCTTAAAGTTTAATTTATTATTCACCATATCTCTTTGAATTAGATCTAGTAAAATTCTCGAAAAAATTGATAGTTTATATTAACTTTTAACTAGTGTTAAAATTTGCAAAACATTGATTTATATATGTCTTTTATCAAAAGATTTACCTGAACTTGCTATCATTTTGATAGTAAATGTGAGTGGGTCAGGCTGGCCTAAAAGCTTGGTGAACCTTATGCACAAAGATAGCATCAGAGCTCCAGGATGTGTCCCCTAAGAAAACCCTTCAATGCTTAAGTTAGGTTTCTGGGAAGTTGTAGCAAAGTGAGAGAGAGGGGAGCTAGAGTGTTGTACCTTGGGTTTGTCAACTAAAAGGGTTTATATAGCCAATAAGAGCTCTGAGGAATTCGTTCTGGAATAAGAATCTCGTAGCTCCTCCCGTAGTTTAGGGGATGTTGCTTGCATGTATGGAGTTCCCTTATGAATCTGCTTAGGGGCCCTTTATCAGCTTTGGGCCCTAGCTTTGCATCTGTTTCATGCCAATAGGTCCCTCCCCATAAGAAAATGTGGGCTATGGGCCCTGCATTTTCTAAGGCATTGTCATTTTCCTAAGGGACGTGTGCACCCATTTGGGAGTGGTGTGCGAACCCCTTTCCTTCAGTCCAAAGCTAGTACGTTGTAGATGGTGTCATTTAGAGAAAAGGGTGCAATGCCCTTCCTACGTCCTAATGAAGCTATGAATGCGTTGTCATTTTCACTTTTCCTTTTTGTCACACCTAAGGTGGCTAGAACACGTGGCGAGTACATCTGTGTGGAAGGAGGTGAAGCGATGCCTATTAAATGCGTGGCAGGGAAATGACTGGGTATACCACTTTGATGACTGTTCATGGCCACGTGTCTTCTTGCTAATGGGAAAAAATTGCATCATGATTGTAATGGTGGTTTCAAGGAGGAAACCCTACAGTCGAAGGTTTCTCTATATATACTGTGAGGGTTTTTTGCTTCATTCTTTTACTTTTTTGGTTGTTCTACTGCTACTACTGCTATTATCGCTACTATTTTCTCGCCGCTAAAGCTTTGGAATTCTTTCCTCTCTTTCTACCAAATTCATTTTTTTCTTCTCATAATTAGGTAATGGATCATTGTCTTTTTATTGTAGGGATTTTTGTTTTTCCTTTATTTTCTCATGATACTTTTGGTTGGGTTTTCTATTTTGGGTTTGTCGGTCGTTTCTCCACCACCCTGATTTGTTACGTGACAATTTTTTTAGATGGCTTTTCCAAAATCATCATTCAGGGCCGCCATCGATGTAGCTGACTCACCAAGGCTGTCGTTCTTTCCCAGTGTGGAGGTGATGAGGGGGGCTATGACTCAACTCGACGAGGGCTATCTGGTGATGAATCTTCGCCATTATTTCTCGTCCAAAGATGTTGTGGCCATCCTCTCCTGCTATAAAGCCCTAAGGGAAGGGAGTCTAGAGGCTGGCAGCAAGAAGACGGATGTCCTAACTATCTTCATGGACTAGTTCCAGGCAAGGTTTCGTCTTCCTCTCCACCCGTTGGTAGAGCAAATATGAGAGCACTACTAGATTCCACAATCGCAGCTGATGCCCATCTTGTTTGCTCACATCAATGGGTTTATTATTTACTAAAAGTTGGCAAGGGTAACCCCCTGCTGGAGGTTTTCCTCCAATTTTATATGCTGGATTTGAAGAAGGATGTCAGCTTCTTCCATATTGCTTCCATCAACCGAGGAGGGAATAAGCCTTTTGCCTTTGTTTCTTGCAAAGACTAGTGGGCAGGATGGAAGGAATGCTTCTTCTTTACGTTAGGTGAGCAGGCTTGAGAGTTTCTCTGTGAGTTTCCAGACGTGCCCCAGCATGTGTTGGTCATGCTCCCACTAACAAAAATGTCTTTGAACATCAAGTGGAAGAACTAAGGAGACGTAAAAGGCAAAGGAAAAAAAGTTCTTTTGGAAATGATTTTTACACCTACTTGTGGATAATCCCATAAGTTTTGAACAAGTAATTTCTTCAAAAGGATCTGTTTTCTGGAAAGAAACCACTCAAAATGAAATTGACTCTATTTTACAAAACCAAAGCCAAACTTAGTATTTAGTAGATTTGCCCATTAGTGCTAAACCCACTGGTTGTAAATGGATTTTCAAAAGAAAACTTAAGCTTGATGGCTCAGCTGACAAGTATAAAGTAAGATTGGTAATAAAAAGTTTTACTTAAAAAGAAAATTTTGATTATTTTAACACTTTTGCACCAGTTTCTAGAATTTCTTCAATAAGAGTTTTATTTGCTCTAGCTTCTATACATAAATTTTTTATACATCAAATGGATAGGGGTCTACAAGAAGAAATATATATACATGGTTCAACCAAAAAGCTGTGTTATTTTTGGACAAGAAACAAAAGTATGCAAGTTGCAAAAATCCTTATATGGATTAAAGTAAGTACCTAAACAGTGGCATGAGAAATTTGATCAAGTTTTATTAAGTAATAGTTTTTTCAACTATTGAAGTTGATAAATGTGCTTACACAAAACTTGAACGCAGTGAGTGTGTAATAATTGGCCTCTATGTGGATGATATACTTATTTTTGGAACTATTCTTGAAGTAGTCAAACACACCAAAAGCTTTATATCTTCATAATTTTGCATGAAAGATCTGAGGAAAGCTAGTGTGATTTTGGGTGTTAAAATCCTAAGAAATGAAAATGGTTTAATGTTGCCATAGAAGCATTATGGTGAAAATTTTCTAAAAAGTTTAATTATTTTGATGGGATACCTGTGGATACTCCTTATGCAAACATTCAATTAAAGAAAAATAAAAGAGAAAGTGTTGCTCAATAAGAGTATGTATAAGTTATTGGAAGCTTGATGCATCTCATAAACTTCACAAGACCTGACACAACTGATATTGTGTGTAAATAGAATAGATATACTCAAAGTCTACATGAAGAACATTGGAATGCACTGGTAAGAATTGTGAAATATTTAAAAGGTACCGTGAAATATGGTATTATGTGTAGTGAATTTCCTACTATACTAGAGGGGTGTAGTAATGCTAATTGGATTTCTGACTCTAATGAGACCAAATTCAATAGTGAGTACATTTTTACTCTTGGTGGTGGTACTGTACCTTGGAGATCTTCCAAGCAAACCACCATTGCTAGATTCATTATGGAGTCAGAATTTATAGCATTAAAAATGGCTAGAAGTGAAGTAGAGTGGTTGAAAAACTTCTTAGCACATATGCCGTTAGGAATAAAACTAATGCCTTCTATGTCTATGCATTGTGATTAACAAGTTGCAATAGCAATTGCAAAAAATAAGACTTACAATGGCAAAAATAGATAGATTCATTTGAGACATGATGTTGTAAAACAGATGCTTAATAATGGTGCTATATTGATCAATTATGGAAAGTCATAAGTGAATATGACCGATCCTCTGACTAAACCTCCAGGGAGGAAAATGATATGTGAAATATTGAGAGAAATGAAACTGTTGCCAAACTTGAGTTAATAGTGATGGTCCAACCTATGTGATTGGAGATCATATGAATTAGGTTCGTATGGGTAATAACAAGTCACTATTAGACCTGAAAGCATTATCACAATTTTCTTTAAAGTTCCTCCTATGGTGTAGATAATGCAAAACTACAGTTATTAAAGGATGAAGAAATGCTCTTAATGATTCACATAAGTCCTTTTGGGTGGCGTATTAATGCAGTATGCACTTGATGAAATCACCTATATCGGTGTAGGAGTGGAGCCATTCTTGTGAGATTTGCGCCAGAATTTGTAAAGCACTTATGAAAACTAGAACACACACATGGCCGATAAAGTGCAACGTCGCAATGAACAACAGAAATTGTAGGGATGCAAGGTGATCAATGAACCACTTAAATTACAAAAATGTATTTGGTTTATAAAAGCTATAAGCTTTACTAAGAGTTCTATAAGTTAAGTCTCATTGGATCTAGGACTAGTTCATAGTCTAATAGACATCAGCCATGATGCATTGCATTCTTGAATTTAAAACCAACAAAAGACCTTGTGATTTGCCTTTTGAAATATATGGAGGATTGTTGTGTGTGATATTTTAAAAGGCAAATCCCACATGGCTTGGGCAAAGGGGATTCTTTGGGTTTGTAAGTTATCATGCCTAAGTGGGCAAGGTAAGGAAAGAAAGAAGCAGTGGGCTCATGCACACAAGATGGGCGAAAATAGTTGAAAGAGCCTATTTGCCCCCTGCATTAAAGTACCATGAGGCCTAGTCTAAGTTGGTATGTGCCTTTTTCTTATTTGCCTTTTGCACAACTCAAAGGACCTATTAAGACTTTCATCATTCTCATGATGGAGAACTGTTCATTTGACCATCTTGTCGGTTGATTGAAGCAAACTTGACCCAAAATCGGATGGGTCATTGGGCCCAATTCAACTAGGTTAACTTCTTTAACCCAAGCTGCCCTGAAATTGACGGTCTCAATGGCTTTGGCTCTTGCATTGATGCAACCGAGCTGGTTCTATGTCTACTCAATGAGCTCCCACAGAGCCATGAGCAACGTTCGGAAAGACCTCGTCCACGGGCACATCTTCTCATTCATTTGAATTTTACTACATCTTCGTTCTCTTCTGCACCACATTCACCAAAGGATTGGAGGATTCACTTGCAAAGTTCAAGATCCAGATTGTAAGACCATTATGTCCATGCAGGATCCAAACTCTAAAAGTAGCAAAATTTTTTCTGTGGCTGTTTCGAAGTGGCGATAGAACTAAAGATCTTATGAGTTGGTATAAGCTACTAATCTGAGTATCGAGAACCAGCAATATTTTAAAGATATTGTGTGTAGGCCCCAGAAGGTGTATAATTCTATCTATATCCTTTCCATAATGATAGAGGATAAGTATAATCGAGTCGGTAATGGGAGGACCCCCCGTAACACCCTGAGGGCCTTGATGTTGTCGAGGGATCCTAGGTTGTAGCTAAATCAGGACAAGAGGACAGTGGGCACAATTCCTGGAGTTAAAATAGGGATCTCATTCTTTAGATTAATGTTGTGATAGCCGAAGGACTATTTCCTCTCCCAGTGTGTACTTCCTACCGAAAGTGTGATCAGGAAGCCTGGCGTCTCCCGAAAGAGACACCGTCAATGACCTCGGAAGGAGCAAAGCCAAGCACCCCGAACTTGGGACTTCGGCAAGAACGCCAGGGATCGCAAAGATGATGTCGGCTCCCTCGGGGGACCGAACGGATTGCCTTCGGATGCGGAGAATCAGCTATTGTAAACAGAAGAGAATCTCCCCGAAGGTGGAACCTCCGAACAAGGGAACCCCCCGAAAGCACGAGCATAACTCCCGAAGAAGGGCGACCGCGTCAAAGAACGACCTCACCCAGAGGACCTTGGGAGTACGACATGAGCATTTAAGGAGCCTCTGACATGCCGCCCGTAGACGCTACATGTCACCTCAAACGGTGATTTGACACACCGACACCGTCCAGGTCTTGTCACGACCTGTCTTGGTTCAAGGCTCATGGAGCCTGCCATCGGCTACTCACCTCCTACGCCCAGAAACTCAGAGAACATCCGACCGAACGCGTGTCACCATCTGAACGGGCTGGGCTTTTCTATAAATACCAGGGAACAGGCCCTGGCAAACGGTTCGACCCCTCCTCCTTGAGAAAACACAGGCAAGCCTACTAAAACCTCCAGTGGTTCCCTTTTACCTTCTCAGGAAACTGACTTGGGCGTCGGAGGCTCCTCCCCGGAAAAGCACTTCGGGGACCTCCTAAACCTCTTCTCTGAGCTTTTCAGGCACACTCCCCTGGGAAACCTCAACTCCCGACGCTCTCCCTCATAGGAAGTCCTCCCGGAAGTCACCATGTCTTCCAGCGAAGATGTCTCTGGGCATCATTTGGCGCCGTCTGTGGGAAACCATCCTCGAGTCGCCGTCGTTGAGACTCGGCGTTCTAAGGACAAGGGACTCCCGAGGTCCCCGTCCGCGCCTGAAGTCCAGCCGGCCACTGAGCAAACCCCCCCAGGGACTTCCACGCTTGAGGAAGAGCGTCCTCTGGTCATAACCATGAGCTTCCTGTGCGACTTTCAACGTTCTGTTGTGGCTGAAATGACACAACAGATAGACCGAAGGTGGCCGCAACAAGCACAAGCTCAAAGGCCTCCTTCGTCGGTGCACCCTCGGGAGAAAAGTCCCAAACCGACCTATCGTAGTTCGGGAAGCGGAGACCGGCGAGAGGAGTCTTCAACGGAAAACGTGCCCCTCGGGGGGCGGCTCGCGGGACAAACAGGGTCAAGAAGACCTAAAATCACACGCAGGAGGAGCCAGTCACCTGAGGCAAGGTATCCATCCCCTGAGCGCCGAACTCATTCTCCGAAGAGACACCGACAATCTCCCCTCCTAGAAGAAGAACCTAGCGCCACAATCCTCATGGAGAAGATACTGGCGAGGTTGGATAGGGTGGAGAAACAGATGGCCCGTAAACCCGTATGGGCCAGACTGTCTGGAACCTTTTGTGGAGCTGAGTCCCCATTCACCCAAGATGTGGTTGAGGCAGCCATGCCAGGTGACTTCAGAGTACCTCGGTTGGAAACTTATGATGGCCGCACTGATCCACAGGCCCATTTGACCAAGTACAGACGTAGCATGATGATGCACGGCGCCGATGATGCTACCTTGTGCAAATGTTTTGAAGTCACTCTCACGGGGCCAGCAATGGCCTGGTATAATTCATTGGCTCTAGTGACCATCACGGAGTTCCAGGAATTATCCACAGCCTTCACACAGTAGTTCATCGGAAGTCGGCCTATGGCGAAGATGCCGGTCCAGATGTTCGACATAGCGCAAAGAAGTGGAGAAACTATCCGCGACTATGTCGAGAGATTCAACAGAGAGGCCTTAAGTGTCCCAGACTGTCGGCCCGAAATACGCATCCTCGCGATGACACGGGGCCTTCGGAAGGACTTACAGCTGTTTTATGAGTTCTCCAAGGGCCCCCCGGACACGCTCGGTGAATTTTTCCGAAGGGCCGAACAGCACATGACGGCCGAAGAGCTGAGAATGGGCGGACCGAAGTCCGACCATACCAGGGCCGAAGGGTCTAGCCAGCAAACTCGGTATCCCACCGAACAGGCAAGCCTACCTCGGAGAACGCAAGGAAGGAAGCTCCCCATTTTCACACCCCTGAACACCACGAGGACCAACATCCTCATGACAATGGAAAGGCAGGGAACTCAAGTCCAGCGGCCACGGGCCATGACCACCGAAAACAGAAAGAATATGAAGAAGTTCTGCTAGTTTCATCGCGACCACGGCCACGACACCGAAGACTATTTCCAATTGAAAAAATATATAGAGTCGCTGATCAAACAGGGCCAACTTCGGCGTTATCTGGGCATGCCTTCCCCAAAAGGGAGAAAAGAGGAGGAAGGAAAAGCAGAAGATGAGGACTACGACTCCGACAGGTGGAGGAACCGAAGTCCGAAAAGGCGCCCTCCACCTCCAGCAGGAATCATACAAACAATCACGACGAGACTCCCATCCTCGGAAAGAAAGAAAAAGGCCAGAGAAATAGCAGTCATGGAGTATCAAAGTGCAACAAAGAAGCTGGCCAGAAAGGATGGTTCCACTATCATCTTCCCCTATGACGACCCACTATTGGTCATGGCGAGAATAGGAAACTGGGACGTTAAGAGAGTGCTGCTTGACGATGGATCAAATGTCGACGTCCTGTTTTCACACTTGCTGCCAAGCTTGGGTCTATCTAGAAGCGACCTCAAGCCCGTCACCTCGCCTACCTTCGGGGTAGGCCCATCCGAACTACCCGTCCTCGGATGGATCGATCTCCCCTTAATGCTGAAAGGGACTTCGGTGATTGGGATAGCTGAGTTATATGCCTCTACAATGGCAAGATTCATCGTTATGGATGTCCCCTCGTCATACAACGCCATCCTTGGAAGGAGGACACAAGGAAACCTCTACATCCGCCCCGATGTGAAGTACTTGACGGTCACTTTCGACACCAAGGATGGAGATGCAGAGATCTTCATAGATCAAGGCGAGGTAAGAAAGGTGTTCGTAAAGGCACGAAAAGCTCCGGCAAACAACTTCGCACAAGCGATGGAGACAAAGGCACCACAGAAGGGCAAGGAAGAAGATCCCGCGAAAGCGGAAATGGAAGAAGTAGAACTTGTCCCATGTCAATCTACCCTAATAGGGAAGAGCTTGGCCGAAGGTGACAAGGAAAAACTTGTATCTTTTCTACTAACAAATAAATATCTGTTTGCCTATTCGCCGAAAGATATGCCAGGGGTAAACCCTGACCCTGGCATAATTCAACATAGCCTTAAAGTAAGTCCGGAAGCAAAGCCTGTTAGGCAAAAGAAGTGAGGCATCTCAGTCCACAAAAGTAACTTTGTCAAAACCGAAGTACAGCGACTGTTAGAAGCCGATGTCATCGGGGAGGTCAAGTACCCCGAATGGTTAAGCAATGTGGTAGTTGCCACAAAAGAAGGAAGCAACAAATTCCGGATGTGCATCGACTTCAGAAACCTTAACGATGCTTGCCCAAAAGACTCATACCCTCTCCCACCCATAGACCAATTGGTAGACTCAACTGCCGAATACAGACTCCTAAGTTTCTTAGACGCCTTCAGTGGGTATCATCAAATAAGGATGGACCCTGAAGATGAAGAAAAAACCGTCTTCATCACCGAAGGAGGAACATACTGCTACGTCAGGATGCCCTTCGGGCTTAAAAACGCAGGAGCCACCTACCAGAGGTTGATGAGCAGGGTCTTCAACGACCAAATAGGGAGAAACATGGAAGTATATGTGGACGACATGATAGTCAAAAGCAAACTGCCTAGCGACCATGTCGCAGATCTAAAGGAAACTTTCCACCAGCTGAGAGCCTTCAGGATCCGCCTTAATCCCGAAAAATGCATCTTCGGCGTGACCTCGGGAAAGTTCCTTGGGTACATGGTATCAGAAAGAGGCATTGATGCCAACCCGGAAAAAATTAAGGCCCTACTCGAGTTTCGAACTCCTGCCACAATAAAAGATGTGCAGAGGCTCACCGGAAGGATAACCTCCCTTAGCAGGTTTATTTCCAGGTATGGAGACCGGTGTCGATCATTCTTCAAAGTTCTCACTAAGGCAGCAAAAAAAGAGGACAACCTCGGGAGCAATGACCATCCTTGGGGAGAAGACTGCCAAAAGGCCTGGGAGGAACTCAAAATCTACTTAGCTAGTCTGCCCACTTTGCAGCAACCTCGCGAGGGAGAGCCCCTTGTGCTATACCTCGCCGTCACAGAAAAGGCTGTAAGCTCGGTCCTTGTGAAAGAAGAGGGGCCAAAGCAATGGCCAGTCTACTATGTAAGCAAGTCCCTGCATGGCGCCGAAGTCAGGTATCCTTTGTTGCTAAAAGCCATATATGCCTTGGTGCTAGCAGGAAGAAGACTGCGACCATATTTTCAGGCTCACCCTGTCATCGTTCGAAGCAGTCTGCCTCTGCGCGATGTCATGAGAAAAGTTGATCATTCGGGAAGGCTTTCCAAATGGTGTATAGAGCTTGGCGAACACGACATCGTCTATGAACCTCGGAAAGCCATAAAAGCTCAAGCACTGGCTGACTTCATCGCCGAAGTACCTACCACCGAAGACAACCACCCGGATCCTGGCAAAGGTGAGCCGGAATGGACGTTGCATGTTGACGGAGCCTCGGGATCCGAACACCAGGGAGCTAGCATGATCATTAGGGGTCCTGAAGGCCTAGAAGTAATGAAGGCTATCAAGTTTAGCTTTAACGTCACCAACAATGTGGCTGAATATGAAGCCATTATAGCAGGATTGCGCCTAGCCAGAAGAATTGGCGTGCGAAATCTAAAAGCCCACAGCGATTCCCAGTTGGTAGTTCGGCAAACGGCAGGGGACTACGGGGCGAAAGACCCAATTTTGGCAAAATACCACGAACTAGTGACAAAGCTCATTCGAGAGTTCGATACCATACGGATCGAAAACGTACCTCGACGGGATAACGCCGAAGCAGACTGCTTGGCGAAGTAAAAAACATACACCGAGGTACTAAGCCGCCCAAGCATCGAAGTATTGAGCATAGTAACTTCGGAAAAGGGCTGGAAAGATCCGATAAAGAGGAATCTTGCGGAGAATGCGCTCCCCGAAGACCCCATCAAAGCTGCAAAAGTGCGAAGGCGCTCTGGGCGGTTCTTCCTAATAGGTGAAGAACTGTATCGGCAGGGATATGCAAATCCTTTACAGAGGTGTGTTGGTGAAGAGGATACTGAAATGATCCTCGAAGAAGTCCACGAAGGCGCTTGTGGTTCACACATTGGAACCGACGCCCTGGCAGCAGTAATACTGCACCAAGGATACTTTTGGCCTATCCTGAGAAAGGACTCTAGGCAGTTCGTCCGGAAATGTGGTAATTGGCAAAAACACGCAAAAATCCAGAGGACACCATCGGAAATGGTGACTTCGGCTGACTATCCCTGGCCCTTCGCAGTCTGGGGCATAGACCTCATAGGACCGCTCCCAACAGCGCCTGGAGGCGTGAAATTCTGCGTGGTAGCAGTGGACTATTTCTCCAAATGGGTCGAGGCAGAACCTTTGGCTACTATCTCGGCAAAAGAAGTGCAGAAGTTCGTATAGAAGAACATCGTATGCAGATTCGGCATACCGAGAGTACTAATAGCCGATAATGGATCCCAATTTATAGATAAAGGGTTCCAGGAATTTATCAGTGACCTTGGAACAAAAATGCACTTCGCCCCAGTAGCCCACCCTCAAAGCAATGGGCAGGTAGAAGTATCTAACAGGACCATAAAAGATGGTATGAAAAAGAGGCTGGGGGAAGCAAAAGGGAAATGGACAAGAGAGCTCCAAAGTGTGCTGTGGAGCTACCGAACAACACCCCGAAGAGCAACAGGGGAAACACCCTTTTCACTTGTTTTCGGTATAGAGGCCCTCATCCTAATCGAGGTAGTACAACCATCAATCCGAGTGCAAGTTTTTGATGAAAGTGGAAATGACCTCGGCCTAAGAACCAAGCTCGACCTCGTCGGCGAACACAGAAAAATAGCCGAGCTGAGAAGGAAAGCTTTTCAGCAAAAGGTGGCCGCGGCTATAAACTTACGTGCCAGGCCAAAAGAAATAAAGAGATGAGACCTCGTCCTCCGAAAGGCTGAATTTGCACCTCGAAAGCCATCCCACGGAGTATTTCGTGCGAACTGGGAAGGTCCCTATCTGGTTCTGGCCGAAGTACGAAAAGGGGTCTACAAGCTCGGTGATTCCGAAGGCATAGAATTAAAAAATACGTGGCATTCGGATGCCTTGAGAAAATTCTATATTTAGGATCTCGGCGAAAAAGATCGTGTTGTACAAAGTGAGAAAAATTTTCTCTAAAGTATAAAAAGTTTCTTAGCCAAAAAATCCTAAGCATGAGTGGTGCGAATTCCACAAAGGTGGCCGACTAAAATAAGCGAAGATATTATTTTCCGAAGTCTCTTGAGCAAACGTGTTCGGGACAATGGAGAAAATTTGGCAAAAGACTTAGCCAAAATTTTTTGGCATAAGTTGTACAGGTCAGGATTTCACGAAAAAGGTCATCATGATAAGCGCAGACAAAGTTTTCTGAAGTCTCTTGAGCGAATGAAGTTCGGGGCAAAGGGAAACAAAGAATCTCACGAAAAGACTTAGCCAAATTTTCAAGGTCTTTATTAAGATAAGTTTGCTTACAAATGAGAAAGATAGCCAGAAGAAGAAGTACAAAAAAGAAGAAAAAGAAGGCAAAAGGGCCCTAAAAAAGCTAAGGATTCTCGGCGTCCCGGGAGCCATCAGCTCCTGCGTCCTTCCCCACGACCTTCGGCGCCGAAAGCGAAGAGGGCAGGTTCAGGTGCTCGATCTTGGACCAAGACCACCGAGGCCCCTCGGGAATATTCAGGGCCTCCAAGAAAGAAAGGTCCAAATATGGGAACCTTTGGAGAACTTGGTGCCGAGCGAGGCAATACCCGTCCTGAAAACCAACTTTGGTCATCTGGTCGGACTTGTCCTTCTCGACACCGAGGTCTTCAAGGTCCTGCTTCAGATCCGCGACCGTTCTTCAGTGCCTTTATCTTCTTCTTCCTCGGCTCCTTCTTTAAGGAATCGACCTCGGCTTGGAGCTTGGCCTTCTCAGCAAGCGCCTTTGCCAGAAGAGCCTCAGCTTCTGGCTTTTCCTTTTGGTGCGCCTCGTTCGCCGAGAGCAGCTCCGCCACCTGGGAGCCGAGGTCAGAAATCTTTTGGGAGGAGTCCTTCAAAATTTATTCTTTTTCCTTCTGGAACTCCTCCCGAAGGGTAGCAACTTCCTTCTCTGCAGCATCAGCCAGCTGCAGGTTCTTGGTAGCCAACTCAGAGTACGTGGCCTTAGACTTTTCAATAAGCTTTAAGGCCGAAGCTTGGAATGCTGTTTGCCTGGCTACCCGAACCCTGAGGTAGCCGGCGTACCCCAGCAGCTGCAAAGGGATAGAGACGAGGTCAGTAAAACAAAGAGAAGGCCAAACACTTAGAAAGATTGAAGGGAAAAAGATAGGCGTGAAGCATACCTGGGCAGTGTGCTCGGAAACCTTCGCGGCTAGGGAGTCATCTTCTGGATGAGCTTCCGCAATAGCCCTGAAGGAGGCCTCCGTAAGCATCCCCTTCGCGATCTCCTTGGCCATTTGTTGGCAGTCTCCGGAGTACAAATTCATGTCCTCCGTAAATGACCAGAAAGGCTCCTTTGGGATCTTCCCTTGCGGGACTTTAGCGTCAAGAAGGGCTCGCTTCTGGGCGTGTTCGGCCGCCCAGTTCGGAGTAAGTGACTCTGAACCTGGCAGCACCTCGACGACGTCATCGCCAGAGTCCGGGGCCTCCTCAGTAGAGATCCCCTTGCCCTTACGTTTACGCCGCTCCTCGGCCGAAGGAACCTCTGCCGCGACATCAAGCAGGGCCTGTGATGAGGTCGGGCTCCGAGGAGGGACGTCGGTCGGGGGGACGTCGGCAGTGACCTCGAGCGGCGGAATGGCAGCAGCATCAGGCTCCTCGCTGACCTCTTCACCAACTTCCGAATGAGAAGGCTAAATAGTTCTCTTCGCCCGTTTGGCCAAAGGCCCAGCCCCGGTCGTTTTCCTCCTTCGGGAAGTAGCCTTATTTGTCTGCTCGCCCTTCTCAACTTGGCCAGTGAATAGGGCTTTGTAGAAAGCGGCAGTGTCGTCGCCCATCTTTGAAAAAGAAAGAAGATATCAGCGTGAGTCCAAGAAGAAAGCCATAACAAAGGGGGTCGGAGATAACTTACTCTCAAAGAAAGTTTCGTAAGTAATTTCCTCCCGAAGGAGTTGCACTAGCCAGGAATCCTTCCCAGCGATGACAGGAGCTGGCATGTCGAGGTCCGTTTTGTGCTCCTTCACTACCCCTAACTCCTGAAGAACTTCCTCGGACATTAGCTTCCAGTTGATGGGGAAGGGGTAGAGAGAGCGCGAAGAGACCTCGGGACCCCAGTCAGAGACAGCGCGGATACGTTTGTCGAAGTCCGCAAAGATAGGAGCCAACTCTGGAGTTAGCATTATCCTCGGATCTACAACATCCATCTCCAGCTTTCCCTGAGCCCACTTGGTCGGGACATGCAACCAGGCCTCTTCCATCTTCAGGAAGAAAAATTTTTGTTGCCACCCTCGCCAGCTATCCTTGGTGGCAAAGGTGAACGTATATTTTTTGCTCTCGGATCCCCGAGGTAGCATGAAATAAAAGCCACCCTTTGGGACCACAAAAAGCTTATAGTACTGCATAAAAATAATAAAGTAGGGCTCTATCCCAAAGACGCCAGACATACAGATGAAGGCGTTGAAGTAGTAGTACGAGTTCGGAGGAAGTTAATTTACGGCAATGCCATGAAATTGGCAGAAGTCGCAAATCATCTTCGTGGGAGGATACCAAAGTCCGGCCTTCAGTTGGGCTCGGAAAACGGTAACCTCATTGTTACGGTTTGAAAAACAAAATTGGTCTGAACGTGGCAACCTCCTAACAGCATAAGAAGGAAGAAAGAACTTTTTCTTCCATTTTTCTAGTTTTTTGGGGGTGGTGCAGCAAGGGTGAGAAAGAAGGGGTTGCCAGCTTTCGGGAACAGGCATGTTGGCTGAAAAACAAGTTCGGCAAAAGGAAAGAAAGCAACTTCTGGAAGAAACTGTAAAAATCAAAAGATTCCAGAAAACAAAAACCCACCAAATGACTTGCCAAAATCTGGGTTTGAAGTCGCCGTTGTGAAAGATCGCACCAAAAAACTCTGTCAGAAAAAGCACCGCCGCGAAAAGCAGGAGAAAAAGCAGTCGCAAGCAGTGAAAAGAGCAGAAGCAAAACCAAAGAAAAAGGACTTATGATGGAAAGGCCTATTTATAGACCGAAGGTGGGTAGACGAACCGGCATCATAAGTGCCCCTTGAAGGCGAACAGTTGCCATAACTGCTCTCCACGCCCGGAAAGACGCGCCCTCTGTAACCGACGCAACTCTCCTCAAATGACGGTGCGCCACGTGTCGGCTGCCATGCCAAAATAGGGGACACGTCGCCTGACACCCCTAAAAAACTGGGACGCACCACTCTAGACTGGCACGTGTGGTCATGAGACGCGACGTTTCACAGACCTGCAAAAGTAAAGAAGTAGATTACCACGGAGAAACCAAAAGACAGGCTACATTTGAACAACCCGTGTCTTCGGACAAAAGGTGTACCTTCGGCAAAAGTACTATACACAAGGCCCCGAAGTACTCCCTTTGAAAGCTGCCAAACCCAAGTTTCCACTTCGGCTTTCTGGAGGGGGGGCTTGTGATAGCCGAAGGACTATCTCCTCTCCCAGTGCGTACTTCCTACTGAAAGTGTGATCAGGAAGCCTGGCGTCCCCCGAAAGAGACATCGTCAATGACCTCGGAAGGAGAAAAGCCAAGCACCCCGAACTTGGGACTTTGGCAAGAACGCCAGGGATCGCAAAGATGATGCCGGCTCCCTCGGGGGACCGAACGGATCGCCTTCGGATGCGGAGAATCAGCTATTGTAAACAGAAGAGAATCTCCCCGAAGGTGGAACCTCCGAACAAGGGAACCCCCCGAAAGCACGAGCATAACTCCCGAAGAAGGGCGACCACGTCAAAGAACGACCTCGCCTAGAGGACCTCGGGAGTATGGCATGAGCATTTAAGGAGCCTCTGACATGCCACCCGCAGACGCTACATGTCACCTCAAACGGTGATTTGACACACCGACGCCGTCCAGGTCTTGTCACGACCTATCTTAGTTCAAGGCTCAAGGAGCCTGCCACCGGCTACTCACCACCTACGCCCAGAAACTCAGAGAACATCCGACCGAACATGTGTCGCCATCTGAACGGGCTGGGCTTTTCTATAAATACCAGGGAACAAGCCCTGGGAAACGGTTCGACCCCTCCTCCTTGAGAAAACATAGGCAAGCCTACTAAAACCTCCAGTGCTTCCCTTTTACCTTCTCAGGAAACTGACTTGGGCGTCGGAGGCTCCTCCCCAGAAAAGCACTCCGGGGACCTCCTAACCCTCTTCTCTGAGCTTTTCAGGCACACTCCCCTGGGAAACCTCAACTCCCGATGCTCTCCCTAACAGGAAGTCCTCCCGGAAGTCACCATGTCTTCCAGCGAAGATGTCTCTGGGTATCATGTTGTACGTGAATGGGTGACACGGTCATGCTGAGGATGGGATTGACTACTTAGTTGTGAGCACATCAATTGGCAAGGAAGCACAACCGTAGTTGTACAGTAGAGGGGGAGAAAGAATGTGTTGGGTCATTAGATAAAAAAGTTTCAAGGATGTAAATAAAATTTTTTTAGGGTTTAAAACTAGTTTTTTCATACAAACGTATGCTGAAAATTGAACATTTTATTGAGATTAGAGAGTTCCTATAAACAAATTGGAGGTTTGGCTCCAAAATGGAACAGTAATTAAAGGTCATGGTCCAAGCGTGTAATTAGCTTGACACTAACATGTAAGGAAATATAGATTGAGAACCTAGTTGTAATGATATTTTACTTCTTAAATAATAGTTGGGCTGTGTGTGCTTAATTTTTCTTTATTTATCGGGCGAATTTCAAAAAACCCCCTAAGGTTTAATGAATACTTCACTTACCCCCTCCTGTTTGGAAATTCTCCACTTTACCCCCTCAAGTTTTGGGTCAATTTCAAAAATCCCCTTGAGGTTTAGTGAATACTTCACTTACCTCCCTCATGTTTGGAAATTCTCCACTTTACCCCCTTAAGTTTAATAGATCCTTCACTTACCCCCTTCCATAATATTGTAAATAATTTTAATTTACTTACAATGCTCAATTATTATTAAATTAAAATTATAGTCTTTACAGAATTGTAGATTTTTATAGTAATAAATCACATAAATACTAAAATGAATACTTAAAATAAAAATAAAATCTATTTATTTGAACATTTATATACTGGTATATGAACATTAATGCTCTTGTCAAATGTGGATACTGTATTTACTTAATATAATTTCCCAATAATTATTGTATAATTACTAGAAAATTTAAATTTTCTATTATTGATAAACATTTCACCTAGGTGAAATTTTAAAAAGGTGACAATTGTGATAAAAAAAAAGTGTAGAAACCTTACTAAGCATTTAAGGGCGAGATTATTTTGCATTAGTTTTAATGTATTGTTGTACATTATTCTTATATAAAACTATTATTTACTTTATTTCAAAAAAATTATTATTTAATGAAAATTTTAATTTACTGAGCTTTACATTTTAAAAAGTCTAAACCTACCTGGACAGTCATAAAAATATTCTAAAATTATTTTTTAAACATATTAAAGTGTAAAATTTTAATAGATTAATAATTTTAGATAAATAATCACTCTATATAATATGACGCAAAAATGATACTTTTAGGCGTTTTAGACCTTTTGTCCCCTGAATTATGGTAACTCTAACCCTTTGCCCCCTGGAACGTGACTCGGGCCAACTCGCCCCTTAAACTTTGTAATTTGGAACCTTTTACCCCCTCGGGCAATTTAAGTTAGTTACATGGGTCATGTGGGGGTTTTTTTTTAATCAAATGAATTGTAAGGAGCAAAACGAAAAGAAAATGGAAGAAAAGGAACAAACTGAGCATTCTCCCAATTAAACCCAATGTTGATGAGTTATAGCCTGGGGCGAAATGTGAACTTTTGGCAGCAGTGAAGCATGGTTGACCAAAAAAATAGAAACTTTTGGTGGGACAATTGCTTGGAGATTCCATGGTTGTCTGAAAGATTCTTGGTTTTAGTGGTTTTCTTTGCCGTCACTTGTTCAAAAGTGTAAAGATAATTTGTCTTCTGCATCATATTTTGTCTGATTTTCGTAAATAAATTTGGTTTCATTGCGTAAAGAATGAAACCTAAGAATGTCCACCATGGTGTACGTACACCACTAATGGTAAAATTAACAGTGTTAGGTAGTTATTACTAAGATATAAGAAGTTACTATTTTAAATAAACATATGTAATTATGGGGTAGATATGGTAGTTATTATTAAGGGAGGGAGTTGCTAATTTAGATAATTTCTATAATCAGGGAATAAATAATTTTTAAAACTTTAATTATTTCTATAGAGAAAAAAATTCCCATTTTTAGAGAAAAATGCTAGCATCTTTACAATTTGGTGTGCAGTGTATATAAAATTGATGTTATATATTGGCTAACGTAGTATTTAGAATTGTTTGTTCTGGTGTCTATAATTATTATTTTGATGTCTAGTACCGTTTTGCTTATATATACTTATGTTACATTGATGTATAAATTAGTTAGTGTAGTGTACAGTGCTACTATCTCGATGTCTGGTACTGCTATCTCAGTGTCTAAAACTATTGTACTAATATCTAGTAATACTTTCATGGCGTCTAATTATGTAATATTAGTGTATAAATTTATTACTTTAATGTCTAAGACTACTGTTCTGGTGTCTGTGACTGCTTTGTTGGTGTCTAGCTATGTTATATTAATGTATAAATTTATCAGTCTAATGTCTAAGACTAAAATGGTGTGATTATCATCTTATTAATTTTAAATTCAAAATATCATGATTATCGTAAAATATAAAATCAATATATGCTTCATTTTCTAATTAAAGCATCATTTTCCTTAGATTGTGAAATAAAAAAAAAACAAACGAGAAAATGGGAGAGAAAGGGGAGGAGAACAAAGAAGAAAAGAATTATTTAATCAGGCCATTTTATTAGTAAGAATAAATTTTTTACAAAAATATCTTTAGAAAAAATTATAATTATTTTTCAATTAAATGTGAAATTAAAAAGGTTGGATTTAGAAAAAAAAAAAGTAAATGGACGTTACGCGTTCCGTCCTTGGCGTACGTCCGCCGGGGTGGACGCGAGAATTGTCCGTAAGGAATCCATTTTTCATTTTTTGTCTTTAGCATCTAGTTTGACTCTTGGGCAATTTAGTATATATGAGGTTTTGATAACCTTCACGTTGTTGTGGGACTTAATTCGATAAATTTTACAATAAAATAAATTTTTATTATAAGTAATTAAAAAAATTTCAGCCATAAGTTCACATTAATCAACTAAATCTTGTTTTATTTTAATTTTGAGTTGGATTCTCTTTATATTATATTCTTATCATTAAAATGATTAGTTATGATCAAAATATAATACTGTGAAACAAAAAATTGTGTGTGCTTTAAGTCTATACATATTTTCTTTGTTATTAAAAAAGAATTTACTAAATTTTTTCACCTCCTATTAATTCAAACTCTAATTTTTAATATCAATAAAAAAATTATCTAGAAAATTTTACTTTAAATTTAAGTAATTATTGACCAAATTATTTTAGTAAACTATAGACCTTAAAGTAAATAATTTATGCAGTAAAATTCAATCATCAATAATGAAAAAAATGACCGAAATATAAAACTGTATTTAACTTATGTCAATCAATTAATGGTTTAACTATTAAATTAATAAAAAGAAAAAGAAAAAAATTTAACTTAAGTCAAAACAACCAGAACCACAGTCAAAAGTAAGTAAATTATAATGATTAAAGTTTCATTTTAAAAAATAATAATAAAGAAAGATAAGGGAAAAAAAAGTTTGGAACAAGATAAAAGCTGGAAAGAATTTTATGTATTAAAAGTCTGGAGGCTTCTGTGCTTTGTTCGTTTCGTCCATCCAGCGATTAAATTCATTTAACTGAGTTTAGTGGCCAAATGACTGCTTAGTCCTTTTTCTTTTATTTTATTTCTGTTTTAGTCCTCACATAATGTAAAAATCTACTTTCATCATAAAACTACCCACATGTGACGGTGTTTGACTGACTTATATGGGTTAAGGGGGTAAAAGGTCTCAAATTAAAAAGTTTAAGGGGTGAGCCGGCCCTGGTCAACTCGCAGGGGGCAAAAGGTCTGAGTTACACAAGTCCAGGGGGCAAAAGGTCTAAAACGCCATACTTTTACTTATTGCAACATATAATTGATAGTTTTATATATTAATTTAGATATTTTTCTTATTACATCATACACTTTTATTTTTTAAGGAAGTTTTACATGTCTATAATATAATAATTATTTCGATTATATGTATATAAAATGAACAATACGTAAGTTAATTAAAGTAAATCTTAGAATTAGATCATTTTTTCATCATTTTTATATAACGTGATTATTTTGCTAAAAAATATTAATTTATTAAAACCCTACACTTTAATACATTTGAAAAATAATTTTAAAATATTTATGTGACTTTCCAGGCAATTTTGGACTTCTTAAAATGTAAATCACGGTAAATAGGTAATTTGAGTAAATAATAGTATTTTTTTGAAATAAAGTAAATAATAATTTTATATAAGAATAATGTACAACAATACATTAAAACTACTGCAAAATAATCTTGCCCTTAAATACTTAGTAAGGTTTCTACACCTTCTTTCTATCATTATTGTCAACTTTTTAAAATTTCACCTAAGTGAAATGTTTATCAATAATAGAAAAAAAAATTTCTTTCTTTAAGTAAAGAAAAATTAATAATTTAAATTTTATAGTAATTATACAATAATTATTGGGCAATTAGACTAAGTAAATGCAGCATCCATACTTGACAAGAGCATTAATATTCATATACCAATATATAAATGTTCAAATAAATAGATTTTATTTTTATTTTAAGTATTCATTTTAGTATTTATGTGATTTATTACTATAAAAATTTATAATTCTAGAAAGATTATAATTTTAATTAAATAATAATTGAGCATTGTAAGTAAATTAAAATTATTTACAATATTATGGAAGGGGTAAGTGAAGGATCTATTAAACTTAAGGGGGTAAAGTGGCGAATTTCCAAACAAGAGGGGGGTAAGTGAAGTATTCACTAAACCTCAGGAGTTTTTTTGAAATTCACCCTTATTTATCCTTCAAATTGGATGACTAAGATGCATGGAACATAAAAAAACCAATTTGTGAGTTGTCTTTTTAGCTTTTATGTTTAATGGAAGACTAAGGCTTGGCAAAATCAAATTTTCATTGCTTATATATGTCCCTACATTCATCATGCAGTAACTCATCTTTTAACTATTTTTTTAGATGAATCAAATCATCTAGAAACTGAATGTAGTTGTGTATGAAACAACAAATTTGTGCTAGCCATCCAAAAAATGAAATTGGTGAGGAGCATATCTTCTAAGTGTCAATGCCCACAGTAGACAAGTTTTATGAGGAATAAATGGGAACTTCAAAGTTGTGGCCTCAACTTTCATATGGTTTGTTCAGAAAATAACTTATCTTAAGCTGTGAGTGAAGCGTATGTAAAATCACCCACCTAAGTGAAGAAATAGCCGTAGAGTTGAGCTTCCTACATGTACCTTACATTGATCGATTATTGCAACTTTACTAATGACGATTCTTTTTATCTACTCTATCACCTTATATTCTTTGTAAACTTTACTATTATGAGTTGATATCTGGTATATTTGGCGGGATGCCTGAGACCCTTGGAAACAGTTGGACCAAAAGCCAAAGATAATGTTAGGAGCCTCAGAGTTGTATGTCTTGGGAAGACCTTCTGATTCTTAAGTTAGTAAAGGCTAGAGAGAGATGTTTAGCTTATTAAAATCTGTAAGCTAGTCAAGAGAATGTACTTCACCACTCTACACATGAGGCCTCTTATGGGCCATAAGTCATGGTAATCATGGAGGGAAACTCCCCTTATTAAATAACCTCCCCTGTGACTATGGGGATCCTTCTTTGATTTGTTTCCATCATTCTAATGGTAAACCCATTAGTTTGTCATCCAATAGGCCCCCATGTTGGGTTGATACATACGCCTTCAGTAAGGCTCTTAATTGATGGGCTAAAACCTAATAGGGTATCAACAGGAATTCCCTGAAGCAAAATAGAGGGAACAAAAGTTCCTTTTGTTTTCAAATGGTGGAGATGATGGGATGGTTGTGAAGCTTACATGTGTCAATCCAGGAATGACTTAGGGTATGATTTTCCAAGGCAATAAAAACCCTAAAACTGCCTCTAGGCTCATCTTTTTTGCTCTTATGAAAACCTTCATTTTTTACCAGAATTTTTCCTAATTATTTGCATTGCTCTAAAATTCATCCGTTGTAAGTGCAAGTCATCAAAATTCCTCCTTGTAGTAAGAGTTCATTTACCTAGTGTTTTTCCAATAGAACTTCTATTTTTCCTAAATTTTTTCCTTCCAAATTGGGTCACCAGTGCCTGTTGCCGGTGGCAAGATTGCCTTAGCCAACTAACCATTGATGTGTGTTGACATTCATAGATGGAATTTTGCTCAAGATAAGATTGTTGCTAGGACTTTTCACAGAGGCGTGGATTTAAAAACCCTAAACCTTTTAGATGGCTCTTGATTCAAGAGTACCGATACCTCTAGATCTCCTGATCTTCTAAGGAAAGATGCGTTTATCCCCTTCATCCACAAAGCTCGTGATTCTTAGGTCTTATGACATGGCTTGCCTCCCAGGGGATCGGTTTATAGTTTTTTCTGACCAATGTCATGTCGATATTAGGTTTCCCTAGCACCCCCTCCCCCGTAAACTAGTTGCACAACCACTTTAGTTTTCCCTATTCTCAATTAGCTCCAAATGTCTTTCTATGTCTGCCAGGGTTCCTACTTGCTTACCATATTGCAGAGGCATGATTCTTCTTGGAATCTTTTTTCTTTCTCTATTCATTGACCTTTATAGAGTTTTTTTCCTGCCTCTTTAATTTGAAGCCTAACATTTTCATCCATAATTGTTTTTTCCCTTTTGCCTGCACCCCCAAGAGCTGGAAATAATAAAAAGAAAAGTACTTCTATATGGCCTCTGAGGACAATTGGGACTTCCCTTTAGAGTGGATAGACATCTTTGTCCATGAGAGTATTGACCCCTGGAGTTGGTGGCAAGGTCTGATTCATTCGAAGCAACGAAGAAAATAGTGGCCTACATCTTGGAGGTGCTAGAGGATGACAAGAAATGAAGACTATTAACTTTCCCCAGGCAGTACCTTGACGGGACCACCATTCAGACCTATGGCATTAGCCACCCTTACCCTATAAGCCTAAGTCTAAACCTTAGTTCATTTGGATGCTGGGTTTGCTTGTTGACTCCTTTGTTACTGAGGCACTCCCTAGAGATGAATCAAACTGATGGTCAGGGGCCTCATCGTTTAGAGTTATGATGACTGGATGAGAGATTTCTGGGAGGAAGAACGCCTGGTGGATGGGACAGCCCAAAGGAGAGTGCCTGAAAGCTCAGAAACAAAGGGTTAGGAGGCCCCCGGAGTGTTTTTCCGGGGGGGGGGGGGGGGGGGGGGGGGGGAGCCTCCGACGCCCAAGTCAGTGGTGGCTGAGAGAAAGGCAGAGAAAATAGCACAAAGGGCTGAGGAGTCTCGCCTGGTAATTTTCTCAGAGTGTGGAAGCCGTATTTTTTCCAACCAACCAGCCTCCTGCCAAGTATTAATTCCTGGTATTTATAGGAGAGCCTAGCCCGTTCAGATCGCGACACATGTTCGGTCGGAGGTTCCTGAATTTCTGGGCATAGGAGACAGATAGCTGGTAGCAGGTTGCCTTGAGCCGTGTGCTGAGATGGGCCATGATGTGATTTTGATGGCGTCAGCGTGGCAGAGCGCCTTTTGAGGCGGATTGTGGCGTCTGTGAATGGATGTGTCAGAGGCTTCCTTAAATGCTTCCATAAATGCTCCTGCCGCACTCCCGATGTCGTGCCCTAAACTACCCCTGGCCCATTTGGGCCTGATTTCTTAAAACATGCAGCGGAAGTTTTCATTACACAGAAGGGGCTTTTAAAACTCACTAAGACTTATGGGCACGAACCCCAGGATACTTATCGGTACTAGCTCGTTAAGTTCTTTAATTAAGGTTAAGTTGAAGTGCTCTCAGAAACAAGCTAGCACCTATGTGGATTTCATGTGTTCATTTTCATGGTCTTTACCAAGCTTAGCCAAGAATATGCATGGCAACCAAAACACCAACTTAAGTTTAAAAAACTTATTTTCATGCATGTGCTTTGCATGCTTATGTGTTTTGGTGTTCACTAGTGCACATAATCACTTAATGCCTTTAGATGCAACTAATGCTTAGGCATGTATTAATTCACATACGTGCACTTAAATTTCTTATTAGCCAAACTTTACACAAGCATCCAATTTCATGCTTTTTCTAAGTTTACTTGCATGTTCTTTACTAAGTGAGCATACATAGCCAAACATTGCATGCTTTCAACATAGACATGGGCTTATGGGCCTTTTAGTACTTAACATGCATATGGCCCAAAATTAACCAAGAATAAAATCAAATTTTCCAAGTTCTTATTTAAGCCCAAAACGTACATTTAAGCCCAATTTCAACATGCTTCAAGTTTCATGAAAACATAACCCATAAATTCATGCATGGGCCTTGGTAAGTCCACCAAGCAATAAAAATACCCAAAAATGTCCAAGTCCATAATACAAGCCCAAAGCCAAGTTTGGCCAAATTTTAGCTAAGTCCATAATTTGGTCACTAAAGTTAGACCAACAAAAACATGCTTAAAAGCAAGCCATAAATCCACAAAGCCATGGAACACAAATTTCCACCTTAATAGACCTTGTTCCCACAATTCTAAGACTTCAAGTCCTGCACAGAAAGTCCACATTTTTTTTAGCTTGTTTACAAGCAACTTATATACTTAGAATACTTAGAATATTTTGAGCAATACCATACACAAATCCAACCTTAGCATACAGAAAGAGTACTCAAGACTCTTAGCTTGATCTTTCAAGCAAACCTTTACCTACAAGAGTAGAGTAGGGCGGGTGAGTTATAAAACTCAATAAGGATTCCGTGGCATCTAATGCCTAACTTATGGCCTCCAAGGCCTAACATATGCCAAGAATGTAATGGCAAAATAATCCTTACTCTTGCAAAGAAAACATAAAGACAAAGAAAACACAAAGATACATACATATAACAATAATATCATAATCAGGGGTTAGCATGCACAACAAATCAAAGAAGCACAACAAATCAAAGAAGCACACAAACACACACCACTTAACACTTTGTTCACAGAAGGGCAGCAAGCATCCCTCAAGTTTTAATTCATTAATTTCATATACTTAATGTTTTCGGAGAGCTCACTTAGCATAGGAATTAAGGTGGCCACCTTAATACCTAGCCCATAATGCTTGCTTACTTAACTTAGCTCATGAGCAAAACAGAATTGCCGAAGCAATAACATAACTTAAGCCCTCTTAGCACTCCTAGGATCACATGGTTCTTTGACCATCACCTAGGGGCCCGAATACTCACATAAAGAGGCCATGGAATTATACCATGCAATAAAGTGAGTATAGGAATCCTTACCTACAACACCGAAAGCTTTAGAAGCTTATTTTCCTTCGTTTTCCTTGCTTGTTGACTCTAGAAATTGTTTTCTAGCATAAGAACCAAGATGGGCCAAATTTTATTAGTAACCATAAGGTACCAAGAACACTTGGTGATTAACTCAAATAACACAAAATACCAAGAACACTTGGTGTACACTTACAGAACCTCACAGAAGAGGTAAGGCCAATTTCTTGTGCTTGATGTTCTTCAAGCTTCTTCTTGATTTCTTGCTTCTAATGAACTTAGGAACTCAATCACACAAAGAGCTCCTTGAGTAGAGTTTAAAACCTCCAAGAAATGGAAATGGCCGAATTTTCCTCCTTGGTTTTCTTTGAATTCTTCACCTGATTCTTGCTCTTTATGGTCTTAGAGCTTGAATTCAACCAAGAATACTTGGTTTTAATTTGAGGAAGGATTATTTCTAGCTATGGCCGAATATTTAGATGAGGAAAAGAGTTGGAAATGTGTTTGGAATGGTGAGACTTGGTATGGAAGAAAATGGAGAGAGAAGGAGAGAGTTTGAGAGCAAATGGCTTTGAATGAGTGGATTGATTATGTTTTAATGTGTGGGAAGGTGATGGCCAGCCATATGGGAAGGAAAATGAGTGTATAATGTGCTTGGAAGAGTGGGAGACAAGGTTTAATGGAAGGAAGACTAATTGGAAGACTTTTGTGTAAGTTGGTAGAAAAAAGTCAAAAGTAGGAGACATGTAGGTGAAGAAAGAATCCAAAGTCTTGACTAAGGATGGGAGGTGGATTAAAATAGTAGGAAATTAATAATGTGTTTGAAATGAGTGGGAGACAAGATTAAAAGAAATGAAGACTAATTGGAAGACTTTTGGGTAAGTTTGGTAGAAAAAGTCAAAAGTAGGTGAAGAAAGAATCCAAGGTGATGACTAAGGGTGGGAGGTGGATTAAAATAATAGGATTTGGAGGAAGGTGACATAAAATATTGGGAATTGGAGGGGCATGGCTGGCCAAGGCATCCTAGGCCATTAAAATGGCCTAATTCCCCCTTTAGTCCTCCAACTTTCTAATTTTTGGGCAATTGAGCCCAACCACTAAAAATCCCTTTGTTCAATTGAGTCCCTCATCTTTAAAAACCACCATTTTCATTACTATTTCTCTTGGCCTAAGCCAAGCTTATTTTTAAGATGTTCAACACTCAATTATGCACATGCCATATTGTCTCCTCAATTTAATTGAGCTAAATTCCCGATTAAGGAAAAATTCTTATGCTCCAAATCCATTTAACCCGGGACCTAATCACTTTGGATTGTCTGGGCATTACAACAGTCCCCTCCTTAAGAAATTTGGTCCTCCAAATTTTCCTAGAAGTTTAGGGAAAATATCAGGATAATTCTTAAGCATTTTAGCTTCAACCTCCCATGTGGCCTCCTCATCAGAATGGTTAGTCCATTGGACTTTTACCATTGATATCCACTTACTTCTGAGCTTCCTAGTGTCCTTTGCCAATACCCAAATTAGTTCTTCTTCATAGGTGAGATCTTGGGTGATGGGAACACTAGTGACATGTACCATTTGTTTAGGATCAGAGACACACTTTTTCAGCAGGCTTACATGGAATGTGTCATGTACATGTCCCAGCTCAGGCGGTAGCTCTAACTTGTAGGCTACATTTGCTACTCTTGTGAGTATTAGGTATGGTCCTATATACCTTGGGGCTAATTTTCCTCGCTTTCCAAACCTCATTACTCATTTCATAGGAGATACTTTCAACCACTCGATCTCCTACCTGGAACTCCAGGTTTCTTCTTTTCTTGAGGTTGACATATGATTCTTGCCTATTGTTGGCAGTCTTAATCCTTTGCTGGATTTGCTTAATCTTCCCAGTAGTTTCTCTTATGAGTTATGGGCCAATTTCCAACTTATCACCTGGCTCATGCCAGCAGTGTGGAGTTATGCATATTCTTCCATAGAGTGCCTCATAAGGTGCCATGCCAATCACTGAGTGATGGCTATTGTTGTATGAAAACTCCTCTAAAGGCAAGTGTTTATCCTATTCTCCTTGGAAGTCAATAACACAACACCTTAACATATCTTCCAAAGTTTGAATGGTTCTTTCAGTCTGTCCATCCGTTTGAGGATGGTATGCAAAACTGAATTTTAACTTAGTGCCCAAGGCATGGTGCAAGGACTTGCAGAATTTGGAAACAAATCTTGGGTCTCGATCTGAGACAAGATCGTCTGGTACACCATGTAGCCTTACTATCTCCTTAACGTATAGTTGGGCTAATTTCTCAAGGGAGTCTGTAAGGTTTATGGGCAAGAAGTGGGCTGCCTTAGTCAATCTATCCACTATGACCCAGATTGTATTACACTTTCTTCGAGTCAGTGGCAAACCCACTACAAAGTCCATAGATATGGATCCCCATTTTCTTTCTGGTATAGGTAAGCTCTGTAATTTTCCACCAGGTCTCTGGTGCTCCACTTTGACTTGTTGACAAGTCATACACTTAGCCACATAAGCACCAATCTCTTGCTTCATATATGGCCACTAGAAATGGGATTTCAAATCCTTATACATTTTCTGAGCTCCAGGATGCATACTCATCAAACTGGAGTGGGCTTCTTCTAGGATTTGTTGCCTGATTCCATCCTTATTTGGCACATAAATCCTATCCCGGAAATATAATATTCCGGCCTTAAAGGAAAATCCTTGATACAATTTTCCTTGTTTCTGCCCAGAGATTCTGGGAATCTCCTCATCTTGAAGCTGAGCTTCCTGAATTAGGTTTTTCCACTCAGGCCTAATAGTTAGGACCTTTACTTGGTCCATTTCCCACTTATCCCAATATTGGGCTAACTCAGATAAACTGAGTACCTCTACCTCAGTAGGCTCTCCAGTGGCTTTGAGTATTCCCGTGTACTTCCTACTGAGAGCATCAGCTACCACATTGGCTTTTCCGGCCGTATACTCGATGACGCACTCAAAATCTTTCAGGTACTCAAGCCATCTTCTTTGCCTCATGTTCAGGTCCTTTTGTGTAAACAGGTACCTTAGACTCTTGTGGTCTGTGAAGACTTGGAATCTGCCTCCAAGTAGGTAGTGCCTCCACTGCTTCAGAGCAAAGATTACTGCTGCTAACTCCATATCATGAACTGGATAATTCTTCTCATGAGGCCTTAATTGTCTTGACCTATAGGCTATTGCTTGCTTTCCTTGCATTAAGACACAGCCCAGCCCAACTCGAGAAGCATCTGTGTAAACTATATACTCCTTAGTAGGGTCTGGTAGAACCAGTATTGGGGCTGTAGTCAATCTTTCCTTAAGTTCTCGGAAGCTAGCCTCACATTGCTCATTCCACTCAAACTTTTGGTCCTTTCTTGTCAATTGAGTAGCAGAGCTGCTAGTATAGAAAATTTGGGCACAAATCTCCTGTAGTAGCCAGCAAGTCCTAGGAAGCTTCTTATGTCCCTCACAGTATGAGGTTGCTTCCATTCCAAGATAGCTTTAATTTTCTCGGGATCAACAGCTAAACCATGCTCATTGATCATATGTCTGAGAAATCCAATTTCTTTAGCCCAGAATTGGCACTTACTTAGTTTGTCATATAATTCATGTTCCTTTAACAGGCTTAGCACCACTTTTAGGTGCTCCTTATGGGCTTCTTCATCCTTTGAGTACACCAATATGTCATCAATAAATACCACAACAAAGTGGTCTAAATAAGCTTTAAACACTCTTTGCATGAGGTCCATGAAAAAGGCTGGTGCATTTGTGAGCCCAAATGGCATCACTGTGTACTCAAAGTGACCATATCTGGTCCTGAAAGCTGTCTTTGGGACATCTTCTTCCCTGACTTTCAGCTGGAAGTATCCAAATCTGAGGTCTATTTTGAAAAAGACCTTAGCTCCCTTTAACTGATCAAATATATCCTCGATCCTTGGGAGGGGGTACTTATTCTTAATGGTAAGTGCATTGAGTTTCCTGTAATCAATGCATAACCTAAGGGTTCCATCTTTCTTCTTCACAAAAAGTACAGGTGCTCCCCAAGGAGATGTACTTGGCCTTATGAAACCCTTCTC
Source organism: Aquilaria sinensis (assembly GCA_005392925.1). NCBI lineage: Eukaryota > Viridiplantae > Streptophyta > Magnoliopsida > Malvales > Thymelaeaceae > Aquilaria > Aquilaria sinensis. The sequence continues at coordinate 4,773 of SMDT01000753.1, read as the reverse complement.
AAGCAACTCATCCAGTTGCTTCTTTAGTTCCATCGTTTCAGGAATAGCCATCCTGTACGGAGCAATAGATGCTTGTGCAGCTCCTGGCACTAATTTGATCTCAAACTCAACCTCCCTTGCAGGAGGGAGTCCTGGGAGATCAGTGGGGAACACTTCAGGGAATTCTCTTACTATGGGTATTTTACCCAGCTCTATTTCTACTTCTGTTCCATTTAACCCTAGGTATTCACCTTTTATTAATAAGGGTTTGTGTTCCACCACCTTTAAATGAAATTCTGGGACTAACCCAGATGATTTTTCCAAAGATTGAGGTTCATGCCCAGGCAGATAAAGTTGCCTGGCATGGCAGTCTATAACCACCCGATTGGCACTAAGCCAGTTCATTCCTAGGATGATGTCATATTCATTAGTATCCAAGACCATCAAGTCGGCTCTAAGCTCTAGTTCACCTAGCTTAAGCATGCAATCTTTTACCGTATGGTACGTTATCATAACCTCATTCCTGGCAGTTTTAACCAGGTACATTTTATCCGTATTGCATACTTCTATGTTCATATCTTTGACTAGTTTAGAGGATACTATAGATAAAGATGCTCCAGTATCGAACAAAACTGATACTTCATAACCATTTATGAAAATGGTACCTTTCAGAGTCTTCCTGACCAGCTTAGCCTGGTCTATTTCTTTCTCATCCTCCCCAGCTTTGTTGACCTCTGGGTCTTCTCGTGCTTTCATCAATGTCTCAATCTGGAATATTCTTCTAGTAGCCTGAGGTTGTCCCTTCCTGGCCTTATCTTGGTCCCTTCTCTGTGGGGGTGGAGGCATATTGGGCCTCCTTATGGGCAATTGCCTCTGTGCCCATCTGTTATTGAACCCTCCTGGGGTCCTCTGATCTTCTCCCCTTATAGGACAATCTTTTACCCAGTGATCCTGGGCACCACAATTAAGGCATCCGGAAGTGAGCCTATAACATGGCTTCTGGCCATGGAATTTTCCACATGTCTCACATTGTGGCCCATAGGGGGATGCGGTCTTCTCTCTTTTGTTACCCTTTCTTGGCTCATATGCCAAGCTTTCTCTGCCTCTCTTCTTAGAGAATTTTTGCATCCCACTAGTACTTCCAGGGCCATTCATGGCTTGCTCCCTGAATTCTTGCTCTAGGGCCATAGCCCTCTGTACAATGTCGTAGTATTTATGGGCTCCTACTGCTCTGAGTATTTGCCTCAGCTCTGGCCTAAGTCCCCGAAGGAACCTCTTGGCCTTAAGGTCCTCTCGATCATCGTACTGTGGTGCGTACCGTATGAGGTTACTGAATCTCTGTTCGTATTCCAGTACGGAGAGCTCTTTCTGCTCAAGCAGGTCAAACTCAACCTGCTTTTGGTCTTTCTGTGCTTCACCGATGTATTGTTGATGAAACACTTGTTCGAATTCGGGCCATCTCATTGCTCTTCTACTTTGAGCAGGCCGCCTAGCATTTTTGCTAGCATATGTCCTATGGACTGCTCTCCACCATAACTCAGCATTTCCTTCTAGTTTGAAGGTTGCCAGTAAGACCTTCTGAGAAGCGGAAACCTCCATTCTCTCAAAGATCTTTTCGATCTGGTTTTTCCAGAATTCTGCTTCATCTGGATTACAGCTTCCTTTAAATGTTGGTGGTCTTAGGGCAAGGAACCCCTCTAGTTGGCCTTCTCTTAGGCCTCCACTATTATCCATATTGGGCCTCCCTCTTTGGGCCCTCACTGTTCCAGTGGTGACAGTGAGTTGGGCAGGCCCATCAATATCTTCTATGTCCAGCTCTTCTGCATCTGGACTTTCTTCTTCTTCTTCCCTCAGTTCTTGTCTAATCTCAGATCTTATCCTTCTAGCTCTTGGGTTTCTCCTTTCTTCATCCTCATCATCACCATTTTCACTGGCTTGATCATCGAGTATAGGTTCTTTTCCTAGCCTCCTTCTTATTGGTGGCTCTCTTTGTTGCCCAGTAGGCTCTGGGACTTGGGCTTGACCCCTTGCCAGAATCTGCATGCTAGCTGCTAATTGGGCCATATTGGCCTGCATAGCTTCCATCATTGCTTCCATTCTTGCCTCCCTTCTTTCTTGGGCATCAATGCTAGGCCCAGTAACATTAGCCCTTATGAGCTCAGAAGGCCTAACTTGGGCCTCTGGCACAAAGCCAGCATTTTCATTCCCCTGATGGGAAGTTTCATTTCCATTTTGGCCTCGGTTCGTATTTCTGGTTCTCATCCTGGAATTAACAACAAGCAAGGCACACAATTGCTCAATATTCATAAATATTCATCAGTGGATTTAACCTATGTGGGAACAAGTCTATACTAAGAATCATAGACCAAAACTTTGGTCCTTAAGAGCAACTGTGCTCTGATACCAAGCTGTCGTGCCCTAAACTGCCCCTGGCCCATTTGGGCCTGATTTTTTTTTTTTTAAAACATGCAGTGGAAGTTTTCATTACACAGAAAGGGCTTTTAAAACTCACTAAGACTTATGGGCACGAACCCCAGGATACTTATCGGTACTAGCTCGTTAAGTTCTTTAATTAAGGTTAAGTTGAAGTGCTCTCATAAACAAGCTAGCACCTATGTGGATTTCATGTGTTCATTTTCATGGTCTTTATGAAACTTAGCCAAGAATATCCATGGCAACCAACACACCAACTTAAGTTTGAAGACTTATTTTTATGCATATGCTTTGCATGCTTATGTGTTTTGGTGTTCACTAGTGCACATAATCACTTAATGCCTTTAGATGCAACTAATGCTTAGGCATGCATTAATTCACATATGTGCACTTAAATTCCTTATTAGCCAAACTTTACACAAGCATCCAATTTCATGCTTTTTCTTAGTTTACTTGTATGTTCTTTACTAAGTATGCATACATAGCCAACCATTGCATGCCTTCAACATAGACATGGGCTTATGGGCCTTTTAGTACTTAACATGCATATGGCCCAAAATTAACCAATAACATATTCAAAATTTCCAAGTTCTTATTTAAGCCCAAAATGTACATTTAAGCCCAATTTCAACATGCTTCAAGTTTCATGAAAACATAACCCATAAATTCATGCATGGGCCTTGGCAAGTACACCAAGCAATAAAAACACCCAAAATTGTCCAAGTTCGTAATACAAGCCCAAAGCCAAGTTTGGCCGAATTTTAGCGAAGTCCATAATTTGGTCACTAAAGTTAGGCCAACAAAAACATGCTTAAAAGCAAGCCATAAATCCACAAAGCCATGGAACACAAATTTCAACCTTAATAGACCTTGTTCCCACAATTCTAAGCCTTCAGGTCCTGCACAGAAAGTCCACATCTTTTTTTTAGCCTGTTTACAAGCAGCTTATATACTTAGAATACTTAGAATATTTTGAGTAATACCATACACAAATCCAACCTTACCACACAGAAAGAGTACTCAAGACTCTTAGCTTGATCTTTCAAGCAAACCTTTACCTACAAAAATAGAGTAGGGCGGGTGAGTTATAAAGTCAATAAGGATTCCGTGGCATCCAATGGCTAACTTATGGCCTCCAAGGCTTAACATATGCCAAGAATGTAATGGAAAAATAATCCTTACTCCTGCAAAGAAAACATAAAGATAAAGAAACACAAAGATACATGCATATAACAATAATATCATAATCGGGTTTAGCATGCACAACAATTCAAAAAAGCACAAAAACACACGCCACTTAACATTTTGTTCATCGAAAGGCAGCAAGCATCCCTCCAGTTTTAATTCATTAATTTCATATACTTAATGTTTTTAGAGAGCTCACTCAGCATAGGAATTAAGGTGGCCGCCTTAACTCTTAGCCGATAATGCTTGCTTACTTAACTTAGCTCATGAGCAAAATAGAATTACCGAAACAATAACATAACTTAAGCCCTCTTAGCACTCCTAGGATCACATGGTTCTTTGACCATCACCTAGGGGCCTGAATACTCACACAAAAAAGCCATGGAACTATTCCATGCAATAAAGTGAGTGTAGGAATCCTTACCCACAACATCGAAAGCTTTATAAGCTTATTTTCCTTCATTTTCCTTGCTTGTTGACTCTAGAAATTGTTTTCTAGCATAAGAACCAAGATGGTCCAAATTTTATTAGTAACCATAAGGTACCAAGAACACTTGGTGATTAACTCAAATAACACAAAATACCAAGAACACTTGGCGCACACTTACAGAACCTCACAGAAGAGGTAAGGCCAATTTCTTGTGCTTGATGTTCTTCAAGCTTCTTCTTGATTTCTTGCTTATAAAGAACTTAGAAACTCAATCACATAAAGAGCTCCTTGGGTAAAGCTTAAAACCCCCAAGAAATGAAAATTGCCAAATTTTCCTCCTTGGTTTTCTTTGAATTCTTCACTTGATTCTGGCTCTTTATGGTCTTAGAGCTTGAATTCTACCAAGAATACTTGGTTTTAATTTAAGGAAGGATGATTTCTAGCTATGGCCAAATATTTGAAGGAGGAAAAGAGTTGGAAATGTGTTTGGAATGGTGAGACTTGGTATGGAAGAAAATGGAGAGAGAAAGAGAGAGTTTGAGAGCAAATGGCTTTGAATGAGTGAATTGATTATGTTTTAATGTGTGGGAGGGTGATGGTCAGCCATATGGGAGAGAAAATGAGTGTATAATGTGCTTGGAAGAATGGGAGACAAGATTTTATGGAAGGAAGACTAATTGGAAGACTTTTGTGTATGTTGGTAGAAAAAGTCAAAAGTAGGAGACAGGTAGGTGAAGAAAGAATCC